>CM036755.1:77323771-78006030 GCA_020796225.1 Arion vulgaris
GGCAATGGACTAAATCACTGCAGGCGTCAACAACTGCAGAATTACACTTGTCTTTGTTCCGGGGCACATGGGTGTCGTTGGCAATGAGAGAGCAGACAGTTAGACTGGCTGGCTCCGCCGCTATATCAGAGAGCCAGCCAATGTCTGACATCGCGAACGCCCTTTTAGAGCGTGGCCGCAGAAGACCTTCATCTAAACCATCAGTCAACTCTAGATTGCGAGAACTGGTTTGAAGATTGGTGTGGCAAGAAAAGAACGGTACAACAGGTATACGATTCGACTCATCAATCAAAATAGAACTGGTACAGTCAGTCGCTGGACACTGTTGGAGATATTGCGAAGGAGATCGGAGCACCTATGGACATGTCCGGAGTGCAATGAAGATATTCCAAACTGAAACTGAAACTACAGAGCTGTCAATTTGACCTTTTCATTTAGAAGATTAAACTTAAACAACCTCCAATTACCTTGCAAAGGCAAATTATAAAAATATTAAGTGAACTACGTAGAGGAACTAATTTATAATTCATATTACACAAGTTAGTTAGTTTGTCCCTTTCGTGCCAAAGGCGACACATATGGCACCATATTACAAAAGTGACAGGTAGTAACTATAGTAACGGCTGGAAACACTTGAGTAAAACGTGTTAACATCTCCTTCCATCTCTGATCGTGCACGATAAACACATTTGATTGATAGTTGTCTAAATACAAATAATCAACTACACTGAATCGGGTTTTCCAAATTTGGTTCGGTCTTTCTCTACTGAAATGTTCTACAAACTTCTAATAGTATTGCACACCGTACGAACTCCGTAGCTCCAGCCCTAATCCTATTGATTTTTTTTGGTTTGGAAAAACGCATTTATGAACGGTGTGGTCCGATTCTAGCCACGACCATCGGAACATAAAACAACGGTTAAATAATTTGACCACAACGACCCCATATCTAGATAAACACGTTTACAGAACCAGCTCCATTGGAAGACATTATCTATCTGCACGTTTCATTTTGAGACAGTAAGGGACACAATCATTTAAACGCATCTTTTCAAAGACCATTATGGTTATGTACCTTTGTCGTTGTGTCTGTTCAGCGATAGTCTGTAACAGACGTGTTTCCTTGATAAGCATGTTTCAAATGTTTAAAGGGTCTAACTCGGAGGATTATCTATATTGTACCTGATTTTACTCTATAATGTCTCGGTCCTCTTTGCAGGAAAGGTATGCCACCTGCCGAAGTATTGCACCAAACACAAACTCTGTATCTCCGACATTAGTTTTAGAGGCCTCTGGGAAAAATGGGCTCGTGAACATAACGCCAATGTCCTTCGTAATGCAATGCAGCGGCGTATCCTCTTAACCACAGAGACCTCCGTTACTACTGCTACATCAATTAAGTATGAAATTACATTATCAAAACATGCAATATTTAATTATGTAGATTAAGCAATAGTAAACGTGATTACAATCTAAGTGTACATGTTTCAAAATCCGCGGCGGTGACTTTGGAAACAAATTTGTTCGCGTGGGTTTTTACAAATGGTAAAAATAGATCTCACCTTTCAAAAAGCAATGTTAAACCACTTAACGCATAAGTGGTGCCGAGAGAAAAATCAACGACTTCTTTACTGTGGTTAATGGCGAAGTCTTGTAAAGGATATTCCACTATTTTCATGTCATTCAATAACAATAAGAGTTTCATTATAAAATTCATGTCTCAAGGGAAGAATTGACTTTATTGTAACGTTCGGGTACTAAGAAAATCTTATTTATAAATGAGATGGCTACATGACTCCGAAACTAGCTGTATTTATGTGTTATTGATGCATTTAAATGCATGTAATTTATGTTTCATAATCTAAAACATATGATATTACATAATAAATTGTTTTAAAATATTTTTTTATTTTTAAGATGTCTAATCTCATTGATTAAAGCATGCTTTTTGTTCTTCTTCTTCTGTCTCCGCCTGCTGAATTCATGCGAAGTCAGGAGCCTTTTATGGTGTATCTGACTGATTTTTGCGTAACGACTAACCGTGTGTAAGGTGTCCCTAGCCATTGAGGCGAACCTTCTCGATTTCAGTGGTAAGAACATGCTTTTATTACACCGACATTTCCGAACGGTCGCCATTTTGGATAATCTCTGCAGACGAGTTTTCACTTGCTCTTGTCAAAAATCACACATTGGCTTTAAAAATGGCATCTAATGACTCAGATTACTGTCCTAATCAAGACTATAAGTGTTAGTTCTTTATGGGCTGCTTACTAGACCAGTTCTGCATCATTTTCTCTTATTTATTAATTATTTATTAATTGGTGTCTTCAAAATATGGAAATATTTAGAAGTTACAAATTTTCTAATTACTGCCTTATTTATTGTCCAAACAACTTCATGTTTGGATATATTGTAAATATGAAGGTACTAAGAGAGTATATTAATAGTTTTCATGATATATTTCATACTTTATTTTTCCTTTTTTGTGACTGTATAATTATTTGAAATTTGTTTTAAAATCTATTTTTAGTATCACCAACATTAGGTCACTGATATCACATATTACATGACACTGATATTAAAACGCACATATCTTGAAAGTACATTCAATTAGCTTTCCAACCATATATAACATGCCTATGTTCAATTCATGGAGTATATATTGCTTCTAGTAATAGAGCAGGACTTCACAAATAACAAAAAACCTTAAAACCCACGAACGGTTAAGAGTTATTGTACATGGGTTTTTCCCCCTTATGGATAGTTCACTCTCTTCAGAAGTTGCACTCGATCTATCGAAAGTGTAGCATGAAGCCAGAACCAATCTTAAGGAATCTATTAGAAATAATGCATTTTTAAACAGAACAACGCTGAACAGATTCGAACTCGTGACCTTTAAAACGCCAAGCAATCTTCAAGTTAATTAAGAGATATTCATAATTATAAAGAATATGGATTTTTTTGCTGAAGATAATAAGAAAATGAACGTTTCACTTTGTTTTCTGTTCTACTTGTCAACCATTCTTGGAGAGATTAGGTTTCTCTTCTACATGTCAACCAGTCTTGGTGAGATTAGGTTTCTCTTCTACATGTCAACCAGTCTTGGAGAGATTAGGTTTCTGTTCTACTTGTCAACCATTCTTGGAGAGATTAGGTTTCTCTTCTACATGTCAACCATTCTTGGAGAGATTAGGTTTCTGTTCTACATGTCAACCAGTCTTGAAGAGATTAGGTTTCTGTTCTACTTGTCAACCATTCTTGGAGCGATTAGGTTTCTCTTCTACTTGTCAACCATTCTTGGAGAGATTAGGTTTCTGTTCTACATGTCAACCAGTCTTGGAGAGATTAGGTTTCTCTTCTACTTGTCAACCATTCTTGGAGAGATTAGGTTTCTGTTACTGTTAAATCGGTTACTGTTAGTGGGTGTGTCTGTATGTTTTCAACACTTTGCTTGCAGCAATTATAGACTGACAGATTGATTGACTGACAGATTGATTGACTGATTGATTGATTGATTGCACGGGACTATCATATTTTCAATTCAGAAAACAAACAAGTGTCCTCCAATCTTTGTCTTATAAATATCTCTAGCGGTTAATGTTGTCAACCTAAAGAGATGAAAAGTATACATCTATAGTCTGTCCATTAATTCGTGAGCACGTTTGAAATTGATTTTCTCGAAAACTACCTGTTGGATCTCAGTGATTTTTGCAAGCAGCCTTAGAATATCCATGACGCTAGAGAAATATTTTTTCCAAGAAAATTTGATGTAGTTTGAAATATTTCTTCTTCAGGTTATATTAAAATCAACCTCACCGGATTGTACACAATAGTAACAGATCTACGGTACACAGACGCGTTGTTCTAAAAATACATTATGGTAACATTGAAATATCGCGAGTAAACAACAATTTCACGGGAATTCCCGTTCACCTAACCAGTCGACTTTGAAAGCGGAAAGCATATGACGTTATAATTGGGATACCGTTGTATAGTTATAGGTGTATCTCGCTATTTGTATGAAGCTATTGTATCATATTTTTGGCTTATCAAAACTGACATTGATATCACATTCATAATGAGTCTGAAGTGCACATTTATAACAATGCAGATGGTTACAGTTTTACTATACCAACACTTCTGTAGGGAATCTAAGAGAGGTCATCTATATTGCGATATTCATAACCCTGAGAAACGAACGCAACTGGTGCTTGGTCTGAATAGAGAATCCTTTTCCCGATGGATTAAACAGGACACAAAGTGCACTAATGTCAAGCAAGGAAGGAAAAGAACAATTGACGACTTTGACATAGATGTCATAAGACGGAGCTCTTGAAAATGTTTGCGACAAATCAACTTGTTACTCTCAGGAAACTGTAATTAAAACTGCAATCAGATTGCAGCATAGACATTTCTAAAAGTACTCTATGGAAAATTGTAAGAGCCACCGGCTTCACCTTCAGAAAACTATAGGCGGCAGGAATATTATTTGTGAAAAGCCACATTTAATTGCTGCCCGAAGTAAATACCTGAGGCAGATCCGTGAGCGCGGAGGCAAGGCTATGATATTGTATATTTGGACGAATCCTGGGTCAATGCTCACCACAACAATGCTAAAGAATGGCAATCAGTAGACGGTGAACAAAAAAGAAAAATACCAAGCAGCAAAGGCCAGCGTATTACACTAACACATGCAGGAAGCAGTGAAGAAGGTCTTGTCCATGACGCTGGACTTATTTTCCAATCAAAAGTACCGACGGTAGGGACTACCACACAGAAATGAATGGACATATTTTCAGGCACTGGATGGAGAAAGATCTACTTCCAATTCTAAACAGACCATCATGCTTGGTAATGGATAATGCATCCTATCACAACGCAGTATCAGCGGAAGACAAAGTACCAACTGCATCAAATACAAAGATCAAATGGGACTTGGCTTGCTAAGGAAAATGTCAGCTTCGATGATACATATTTGAAACCCGAGTTGTTGCACCTGGTGAGGATGACAAATAAGACAAAGGTGTTTCATATTGACAAAATCATTGCGGAATACGGCCACACGTCTTTGCGACTACCTCCATATCATGCTCACCTCAATCCGATAGAGCTTGTCTGGGCTAAAGTAAAAGGCAAGTTGCCGAACAGAACAGGACGTTTAAAATGTGTGATGTTGAAGTTCTGACACGTGAGTCCCTCTCAATGATAGACATGCAGTTCTGGAAGAAGTGTGTTGAACATGTGCTCCGAGAGGAAGACCAGTACTGGCACCGAGATGGATTACAATTTGTCCAGCCAGTAACAATTATCAACCTCATGGAATCGTCAGATTCGGGATGATACAAATCATATTTTGATTACAGACTGAGAAATAGCAACGTATACATTTCCATATCCAAATGCGTCTACCATCATACAATTTGTGGTGAAGTTAAGACACCCTGGGGTCTAATGGTGACCGAAGGGAGGACTAACTGTTGCATATTGTATCCAAGTTCACGATTGCACATAAAGGCAACACAATTAATTACTTGACCTATAAAGTTAATATGGAGATACACCTATGAATAGAATTGACATGGACAAATTCTAAGGATTACTGTAAAATCTAAAATTTGAGCCCCCGTATTTGCAATTGTCATAAAGATCAAAGGAATTCGCCGATGTGCAAAATCCGTAGCATCTATGAACTACTGGTTAGCTTTATTTTAGCGTCATGGATATTCTAATCACTGAGATCCAACAGGTAGTTTTCGAGAAAATCAATTTCAAACGTGCCCACGAATTAATGGACAGACTATAACAGTATATAAATAGGATCTCACTGCTCAGGTCGGAAGAGATGTTGTGAAGGAAGACAGTGGTGGTTTTGCCGTGACAAATGAGCGGTCTCACAATGGAAATCATGGAGGTCACTAAAGCGATGGTTTGGCTGGAATCACAGGATTTTATCCATGCATGTTTTCTCGGTGACTCAATGAGTATGCTCAGGAAGATTGAAACAGGATGGGCTAGGAGACATTGAATCGAGTCGCTGGCGAGGTCTAAGCTGACAAAGATCAGTTTTATTTTTGTGCCAGGGCATGCAGGTGTAAGGGGAATGAACGTGCGGATAGGCTTGCAGGTATGGCTGCTGTACAAAGCGGGAGAGCAATGGACCAGGATGATATTATGCATTTCCTAAGGGAGAGAGGTCGTGTACATGATTCAAGTAATAGTGGTGAATCTATAACACTAACCAGACTGCAAGAACTCCAAGTCATGTGTGGTGTAGCTAGACAAGAGCACTATGCTGGTAGACAAAGAAGAATAGTAAACCAACAAAGAACCGGGGTTGTTAGTCGCCACACGCTGAGAGACATACTGAGGAGGAGGTCGGAGCGCTTATGGACTAGTTAGTTAAACTAAATTAAACATCTAACAGTACATTTAAAATGTACATATTTATACATTGCTTATATTTTACCTTTGTTTTTTCCGTGTTAAATCACTGTCTGGAGATGATCTACTTGATATTCTTAATGAGCTAGTTGTCTTGACGAGTTAGAAGCGTACTTGATGGTTTTCCCTTTGAAATAATGAAACATGTACTCAATGTTATCTGCACGTTGTACTCTTATTATTTTGAATGCAAATACAAACAAACATAAAACAACGAAGAAAAAGAAACTCCATCGAGACAACATGGATAAGAAAATAAGAAAATAATTAGAATATTTGTATTGTCACTCATTGTTTTCTAATGGAACATATTTCATATATATAAAGTTAAACATTGGACATATTTGGGTAGTAACATATCAAATAACGGAGATACGATGAAAGAAATAAACTCTCGTATTGCTATATCAGCTAGTGCCTTCACAAAGTTAACGAATATCTGGCAATCTCAAGACCTTAGTATATGTCTTTCTTTCTTTGTCCTTCTCTGCTTTTTTGCCGCTAGGCGTAGCAGGTTTAACTGATGATCGGTTTCCGAGATAATGCACGCTCGGTCGCTTGATATTGTGTGGTATTGTGGAGTTTTAAGATGTCTGTAACTCCATCAACCCATCTTTTCTTGGTCTGCCCTTTCCTCTTGATGATTCCATTTTCAGGTTGTACGCTCTTGCAACTGGTGTATTCGGTTCATTCTGACCAAGTGGCCAAACCATTTGAGTCTCTGTTTTTCAATAAATCTAATAGCAGGTGTTGTTCCGACTGTTCTTCTAATTTCCTCATATCTTATATGGTCTCTTCTTGTTTTATTTACTGCTTTCCTCAGGCATCTCATTTCGCATGTTGTAATTTTCCTTTCTTGTTCTTTTGTCAGTGCCCATGTTTGGCTCTGGTAGCACAGTGTTGGTATAAGATTGAATTTATAATCTGTCTTTAGTCACTACTGGAATAGCTGGGTGTTTCAAATTGGGGTAAGCTGGTATGTAATGTTGTTGGCTTGCTGGATTCTAGTTTCGATTTCTCTGTTCAGTATACTATCAGATGTGAAGATACTTCCAAAGGTATTTGAATTCTCTCACCTGCTTTAGCGTTTGGTCATTTATTTGTATGTTGATATCTTTATGTTCTCTGCTTATAGTCATGACTTCTGTCTTTTGAATGTTGATCTTCATGTTGTATTTGAGGCTGTTATTGTTGAGTAACTTCAACAGAGATACTTCAACGGGCATAAATTGAAATGATGTGACTCAAATTGTGTATTGTTATTGTTTTAGTATTTTGAAAAACGACATTACTTTGTTATTACGTGTTTCGCCAGTTTACATAGTTTTACTGCAATCTCTCTCTATATCGATCTTGACAAACAAATCCTGAAAAAATGTATTACGACAGGTCAAGAATGCTGGGAACAGCATCAAAATCACACCATTGTTAAATAAATTGAGAGAAAAAAATCATAGAGATATGTCTACACCGTAAACTTAGGTAAATGTATAATTGGAATTGGTGTTTAATATTAATAATTGTCAGGGTTTTTCTTAGTTATTATTCAATCCATAGTTATGACATTCAATGGATAACAACGGAGATTAAGTATTATTATGATTATGTTCAATTGTTATTTATTTATCTAAGATGAAGTATCACCTGAATGTTTCTGCTGTCCAGGTAATACAATAAGAGAGTGCCAGAGAATCTGCAGTCCTGGTCATACAATAAGAGAGTGCCAGAGATTAGGATGTCCAGATCATACAATAAGAGAGTGCCAGAGAATCTGCAGTCCAGGTCAAACAATAAGAGAGTGCCAATTGTTTATACAGATGTTCAAACAAACTCTATCAGGTATAAGCTAGCACTAAGGTATGCTCATACAAGGTAAGCTTGCTTCAATAGACCGTGACAAAACACGTACGTCAACGGTGAGTGATGTGATCTCTCAACCAATCAGCGTGTTTTTCTTACCTGACGTTGGAAGATTTTTAATGTCAAAGGTAAACATTTCTTTACAAAATAATATGTTTGTGAAATATGTGATCTTTCTCTCTCTCTCTCTCTCTTTCTGTTCTCTCTCTCTTTCTTTTCTCTCTCTCTTTTTCTCTTGGTGTGTATGTGTGTGTGTGTGTGTGTGTTTATCGTTTGATAATTCACAGATAATATGCGATCTCTCTTTCTGTGTGTGTGTGTAACATTTGATGATTGACAGATAGTAAACGATCTCTTTCTCTTTCTCTCTCTCGCTGTGTGTGTGTATGTGTGTGTGTTATCGTTTGATAATTCACAGATAATATACGATCTCTCTCTCTCTGTACCGTTTGATGTCTGACAGATAATATATGATCTCTCTCTCTTTCTTTCTCTCTCTCTCTGTACGGTTTGATGTCTGACAGATAATATATGATCCTCTCTCCTCTCTTCTCTCTCTCTCTCTCTCTTTCTTCTCTCTCTCTCTGTGGTACGTTTGATGTCTGACAGATAATATATGATCTCTCTCACTCTCTGTGTCTGTGTGTACTGTTTGATGACTGACATGTAATAAACCGTCTCCTTCTCTCTGTGTACCGTTTGATGTCTGATAGATAATATACTCTATGATCTCTCTCTCTCTCTCTCTCTCTGTGTGTGTACAGTTTGATGACTGACATGAAATATACTATCTCTCTAGTGTTTGCTATCGGGCAAGAATTATCATCAGACTTAACAACTTGAAATATGACTACAACATAATATATAGTGTGGGTGAGGCACGAAATGTCATACACTAAAATGTCTAATGCAATGTTTAATATGTAAACGATTCACTAAGATTTAACACGAAATTATACATTAAGATGTACATAGTAAGTAAGTGTGAAAGATATGTTCACTAAATCCGCATATGTTTGGACAAAATAAATAAACTCTGAAAATAGAATCCAGCAAGAAAATGAAGTTTACAAATATCATTCTAACAACAACAAAACTGTCAATATTTAAACAACAATTTTTTTTACTTGTTCCAACAGAGTTCCTTCTTCATGATAATGCTTTCATTGTAATGTTTCTTAGGTATGGTCATCACAGATTTTTTGTTCATCTTTAAGCTGAGACCTTTCCTCGCACATTTGAATACAACTGAAGTTCGCCAGCAAGTCAAGGCAAATAAAATGTAGATCCATTTGTCTTCTTCTTCTTTTGTCATCACACTGCTACGGTTGTTGCCCAGTGTCGTCACACTGCTACCGGGTTGTTGCCTAGTGTCGTCACACTGCTACCGGGTTGTTGCCCAGTGTCGTCACACTGCTACCGGGTTGTTGCCCAGTGTCGTCACACTGCTACCGGGTTGTTGCCCAGTGTCGTTACACTGCTACCGGATTGTTGCCCAGTATCGTCACACTGCTACCGGATTGTTGCCCAGTGTCGTCACACTGCTACCGGGTTGTTGCTCAGTGTCGTCACACTGCTACCGGATTGTTGCTCAGTGTCGTCACACTGCTACCGGGTTGTTGCCCACTGTCGTGGTTTTCTGTCTTTGTCTTGCGCTGTTCTGGTGGCTTGGGTGATTGTTATTTTTGCTCGCTCAGTGGATTCTGCTATGCCATCTAACCATCTTTTCGTGGTCTTCCTCTTGCCTTCTTTCCCGATGTTCTGTTGTTGAAGACTCTGTATACTGTGGAGTTTGGATGCATTCTTATTAAGTGGCCAAACCACTTCATTCTTTGTTTCTCAATGTAATTCAAGCAGGTTCTGTGCCAACTTTCTTTCTTATGCTGATGTTGGTGATCTGTCTTTTCTGGTGTTGTTGTAACTTTTCGCAGGCAACGCATTTCACATGTAGTTATTTTTGTGACTGCGCTTTGCTCATTGTCCATGTTTGGCTCTGGTAACACAAAGTAGGTATAAAAATGCTGTTGATCTGTTGCTTAGCTGCCTGTGAAATTTGTGGGTGTCTTAACAATGGGGTTAGCTGGTAGGTTACAGCATTTGCTTTTGCACTCTAGCCTCTATCTCTCTATCTAGTTTTCCGTCTTCTGTGAATATGCTTCCTAAGTATTTGAATTCTTTCACTTGATTTATTTTAGTGCCATTGACATGGATGTCTAGTTTATGTTATTGTCATTGACATGGATGTCTAGTTTATTTTAGTACCATTTACATGGATGTCTAGTTTAGATCCCTTTGTCGAAATGTGGAAATCTTCAGACTTGGATTAGGTCACAACCGACTGAGGTATCATCTGTTTAACAATAGAAAGAAAGAAAAATCTAATTATTAAGATTATAATCAGTATGGGTGTGAAGCATGTACATTTAATAAAGCAGTAGAAAAACATATACGTGCTTTAGAATATAAGTGTTACAGAAGAGTCCTTCGTATATCTTGGACAGAGAAGAGAACATATAGATCTATCCAGAAAGAACTCAAAATCAAAGAAAACTGGCTGATGCTACAAATAAGAAAGGAAAATTGAGATATTGTGACATATAAAAGACACGAAGGGCTGGAGAAGACCATCCTGGAAGGAGGCATACCAGCAAAGAGAAGAAGAGGAAGACCACGGAGAAGATGGATTCAGGACGTGACTGACGGTTTGAACAGGACGGCTGCAGCGGTAGGACATCTGGCCTATGAGAGAGAAGTTCCGGAGGACTGTTGGGGTGACAAAGTTCTGCTGAGGATAAGTTATTTGATGATGATGATAATACAGACAAATGAACTATAGATGATTTGATTGGGAAAAATGTTCAGATGTTAAAGGAAGAAGAAATGTTTAGAAGTTATTGGGATAACTATTCTGTGATTATCTTGTTAGAAACACTAAATTTTAGACTTACCATTGTTGTCTTTGTTCGTTATCAATGTTTAGAAGTTATTGGGATAACTATTCTGTGATTATCTTGTTAGAAACACTAAATTTTAGACTTACCATTATTGTCTTTGATCGTTATCAATGTTTAGAAGTTATTGGGATAACTATTCTGTGATTATCTTGTTAGAAACAGTTAATTTTAGACTTACCATTATTGTCTTTGATCGTTATCAATGTTTAGAAGTTATTGGGATAACTATTCTGTGATTATCTTGTTAGAAACACTAAATTTTAGACTTACCATTGTTGTCTTTGTTCGTTATCAATGTTTAGAAGTTATTGGGATAACTATTCTGTGATTATCTTGTTAGAAACACTAAATTTTAGACTTACCATTATTGTCTTTGATCGTTATCAATGTTTAGAAGTTATTGGGATAACTATTCTGTGATTATCTTGTTAGAAACACTAAATTTTAGACTTACCATTGTTGTCTTTGATCGTTATCAATGTAGCTTCAGAGATTGATTGATTGATTGATTGATTGATTGAGTGATTATCTTGTTAGAAACAGTAAATTTTAGACTTACCATTGTTGTCTTTGTTCGTTATCAATGTAGCTTCAGAGATTGATTGATTGATTGATTGATTGATTGAGTGATTATCTTGTTAGAAACAGTAAATTTTAGACTTACCATTGTTGTCTTTGTTCGTTATCAATGTAGCTTCAGAGATTGATTGATTGATTGATTGATTGATTGAGTGATTATCTTGTTAGAAACAGTAAATTTTAGACTTACCATTGTTGTCTTTGTTCGTTATCAATGTAGCTTCAGAGATTGATTGATTGATTGATTGATTGATTGATTGATTGTGTGATTATCTTGTTAGAAACACTAAATTTTAGACTAACCATTGTTGTCTTTGTTCGTTATCAATGTAGCTTCAGAGATTGATTGATTGATTGATTAATTGATTGATTGATTGATTGATTGAGTGATTATCTTGTTAGAAACAGTAAATTTTAGACTTACCATTGTTGTCTTTGTTCGTTATCAATGTAGCTTCAGAGATTGATTGATTGATTGATTGATTGATTGAGTGATTATCTTGTTAGAAACAGTAAATTTTAGACTTACCATTGTTGTCTTTGTTCGTTATCAATGTAGCTTCAGAGATTGATTGATTGATTGATTGAGTGACTATCTTGTTAGAAACAGTAAATTTTAGACTTACCATTGTTGTCTTTGTTCGTTATCAATGTAGCTTCAGAGATTGATTGATTGATTGATTGATTGAGTGATTATCTTGTTAGAAACAGTAAATTTTAGACTTACCATTGTTGTCTTTGTTCGTTATCAATGTAGCTTCAGAGATTGATTGATTGATTGATTGATTGAGTGATAAGCTTGTTAGAAACAGTAAATTTTAGACTTACCATTGTTTTCTTTGTTCGTTATCAATGTAGCTTCAGAGATTGATTGATTGATTGATTGATTGAGTGATAAGCTTGTTAGAAACAGTAAATTTTAGACTTACCATTGTTTTCTTTGTTCGTTATCAATGTAGCTTCAGAGATTGATTGATTGATTGAGTGATTGATTGATTGAGTGATAAGCTTGTTAGAAACAGTAAATTTTAGACTTACCATTGTTGTCTTTGATCATTATCAATGTAGCTTCAGAGATTGATTGATTGATTGATTGATTGAGTGATGTTTTAGAAACAGTAAATTTTAGACTAACTATTGTTTTCTTTGTTCGTTATCAATGTAGCTTCAGAGATTGATTGATTGATTGAACTATCATCAATGCTCTTTGTTGAATTCTTACGTGTGCTGGCATCTCCTTCTTACACAATATATCAACATCTTAGTTAATAGCAAACACCAAAAACAGAGATTTGTGGATATCAATGATCGCCTACGCTACCCGGCACGGCGCCTGATGATGATGATGTATCATCGACAGTGCTAAAACTCTGTAGCATCAGCGAGAATATGTGATGCAATTCAGATGATAGTGAAAAACTTTACAGAAATCTTATATTAGATGTTACGAATCAGTATTTACACGGGCAGAGAATTTCCAACCTACTCTCATCTAATTTACACATTCAAGTGTCCTTTTACGTCCTCGACTTAATAATAAATAAACTGGTCGAGATAATAAATTCGACCTGCGTTTTATAGAACTTGAAACTTGATCTCACCACATTGAGATTAGAGGGGGCCTAACACCATACAACAACGCCACATAGAGACTTTCTGACAGCACTCACAGGTACAGTAACTCGTTTCAACGTAGCAAATTTATGTGGCTCTGTAGTGGTCCTGCTATTTCGGCGGAGAGGAACAGAGCTCGTACAGGAAAAGCTTGGTAATGAAGTCAAGCTGTACAGGAAATCTTGTAATGAAGTCAGTCAGTCCTTAATCTTTATAAACAAAAAACTGTAGTATTGCTTGTGTACAGTTTTAGGACGCGAAGGACAGGTGGGACGTAGCCTGAGAAATTTAATGACCACATGGTTAGTGCAGTCGTCGCAAGCTGTTCAGATTAGGCTTTTCATTTATGCCTCAACAACAAAAATAATCCTTGACCTTACCGTGAACTGAACACGGGTCTCCGGCATGGGAGCTGCGATCTATTCCATTCGGCCATACGCTTTCATGTCATGGGAGCGAGTTCTATTCCATTCGGCCATACGTTTCCATGTCATGGAGCTGCACTCTATTCCATTCTGTCATACGCTTCTCATGTCATGGGAGCTGCACTCTATTCCATTTGGCCATACGCTTCTCATGTCATGGGAGCTGCACTCTATTCCATTCTGTCAGACGCTTCTCATGTTATGGGAGCTGCACTCTATTCCATTCTGTCTACGTTTCTCTTGTCATGAGCTGCACTCTATTCCTTTCTGTCATACGCTTCTCTTGTCATGGAAGCTGCACTCTATTCCATTCTGTCATACGCTTTCTTGTCATGGGAGCTGCACTTATTCCATTCTGTCAGACGCTTCTCATGTCATGGAGCTGCTCTCTATTCCATTCTGTCAGACGCTTCATGTCATGGAGCTGCACTCTATTCCATTCTGTCATACGCTTCTCTTGTCATGGGAGCTGCACTCTATTCCATTCTGTCATACGCTTCTCTTGTCATGGAGCTGCACTCATTCCATTCTGTCATACGCTTCTCTTATCATGGGAGCTGCACTTATTCCATTCGGTCAGACCTTCTCAGTCATGAGCTGCACTCTATTCCATTCTGTCAGACGCTTCATGTCATGGAGCTGCTCTCATTCCATTCTGTCAGACGCTTCTCATGTCATGGGAGCTGCACTCATTCCATTCTGTCATACGCTTCTCTTGTCATGGAGCTGCACTTATTCCATTCGGACATACGCTTCTCTTGTCATGGGAGCTGCACTCCATTCCATTCTGTCATACGCTTTCATGTCATGGAGCTGCACTTATTCCATTCTGTCAGACGCTTCCATGTCATGGAGCTGCACTTATTCCATTCTGTGAGACGCTTCTCATGTCATGGGAGCTGCACTCATTCCATTCTGTCAGACGCTTCTCATGTCACGGAGCTGCACTCTATTCCATTCTGCATAGCTTCTCTTGTCATGGGAGCTGCACTCTATTCCATTCTGTCATACGCTTCTCTTGTCATGGAGCTGCACTCTATTCCATTCTGTCATACGCTTCTTGTCATGGAGCTGCACTTATTCCATTCGGACATACGCTTCTCATGTCATGGGAGCTGCACTCTATTCCATTCTGTCAGACGCTTCTCATGTCATGGGAGCTGCACTCTATTCCATTCTGTCATACGCTTCTCTTGTCATGGGAGCTGCACTCTATTCCATTCGGACATACGCTTCTCATGTCATGGGAGCTGCACTCTATTCCATTCTGTCATACGCTTTTCTTGTCATGGAGCTGCACTTATTCCATTCTGGCATACGCTTCCTGTCATGGAGCTGCACTATTCCATTCTGTCATACGCTTCTCTTGTCATGGGAGCTGCACTCATTCCATTCTGTCATACGCTTCTCTTGTCATGGAGCTGTACTCTATTCCATTCGGACATACGCTTTCATGTCATGGAGCTGCACTCTATTCCATTCTGTCAGACGCTTCTCATGTCATGGGAGCTGCACTCTATTCCATTCTGTCATACGCTTCTCTTGTCATGGGAGCTGCACTCTATTCCATTCGGACATACGCTTCTCATGTCATGGGAGCTGCACTCTATTCCATTCTGTCATACCTTCTTGTCATGGAGCTGCACTCTATTCCATTCTGTCATACGCTTCTCTTGTCATGGGAGCTGCACTCTATTCCATTCTGTCATACGCTTCTCTTGTCATGGGAGCTGCACTCTATTCCATTCGGACATACGCTTCTCATGTCATGGGAGCTGCACTCTATTCCATTCTGTCATACGCTTCTCTTGTCATGGGGCTGCACTCTATTCCATTCTGTCATACGCTTTCTTGTCATGGAGCTGCACTCTATTCCATTCTGTCATACGCTTCTCTTGTCATGGGAGCTGCACTCTATTCCATTCTGTCATACGCTTCTCTGTCATGGGAGCTGCACCTATTCCATTCTGTCATACGCTTCATGTCATGGAGCTGCACTCTATTCCATTCTGTCATACCTTCATGTCATGGGAGCTGCACTCTATTCCATTCTGTCAGACGCTTCTCATGTCATGGGATCTGCACTCTATTCCATTCTGTCAGACGCTTCTCATGTCATGGGAGCTGCACTCTATTCCATTCTGTCAGACGCTTCTCATGTCATGGAGCTGCACTTATTCCATTCTGGCATACGCTTCTCTTGTCATGGGAGCTGCACTCTATTCCATTCTGTCATACGCTTCTCATGTCATGGGAGCTGCACTCTATTCCATTCTGTCATACGCTTCTCATGTCATGGGAGCTGCACTCTATTCCATTCTGTCATACGCTTCTCATGTCATGGGAGCTGCACTCTATTCCATTCTGTCAGACGCTTCTCTTGTCATGGGAGCTGCACTCTATTCCATTCTGTCATACGCTTCTCATGTCATGGGAGCTGCACTCTATTCCATTCTGTCAGACGCTTCTATGTCATGGAGCTGCACTTATTCCATTCTGCATACGCTTCTTGTCATGGAGCTGCACTCTATTCCATTCTGTCATACGCTCTCATGTCATGGAGCTGCACTCTATTCCATTCTGTCATACGCTTCTCATGTCATGGAGCTGCTCTCTATTCCATTCTGTCAGACGCTTTCATGTCATGGAGCTGCACTCTATTCCATTCTGGCATACGCTTCTTGTCATGGAGCTGCTCTATTCCATTCTGGCATACGCTCTCTTGTCATGGAGCTGCACTCTATTCCATTCTGTCATACGCTTCTCATGTCATGGAGCTGACTCTATTCCATTCTGTCAGACGCTTCTCATGTCATGGGAGCTGCACTCTATTCCATTCTGGCATACGCTTCTCTTGTCATGGGGGCTGCACTCTATTCCATTCTGTCATACGCTTCTCATGTCATGGGAGCTGCACTCTATTCCATTCTGTCATACGCTTCTCATGTCATGGGAGCTGCTCTCTATTCCATTCTGTCAGACGCTTCTCATGTCATGGGAGCTGCACTCTATTCCATTCTGGCATACGCTTCTCTTGTCATGGGAGCTGCACTCTATTCCATTCTGTCATACGCTTCTCATGTCATGGGAGCTGCACTCTATTCCATTCTGTCATACGCTTCTCATGTTATGGGAGCTGCACTCTATTCCATTCGGACATACGCTTCTCATGTCATGTTTATACTTTAGTTTAAGCGGATTGAAATTAGACTTGCTATTCATGATCTGGGACACATTAGCGAACTGTATAAGATAAGAGTTGGCCTATCGACTTTGACACAATATAGTTGTAAGTTTAATTGCACACTCAACATTTCACACATGATGACAAAAATTGGCCATCCTACTTTCTGCACACTAGAGCCTAGAAATAGAATGTGACTAGCACTTCAAAACTTAGATCTAAACAACGCTACAGGCATTTTTATTTTGTTTAATTATTTATTATCTAACAAACAAAATTAGGTGGAGTGCATAGTAATGTAGCAATATACATCTACTACTCGTGACTATCGATAGTCTCTCTCAAACAGTGAAGAGATTAATTAATTGTGTTATCTTATATGTCATTGACACACGCTGTGCTGATAAATTTAAAATATAGCTATAGTATTATCCTATCCATATTTATTGTATAACTCTTTATTTATTTATGCTACAAAATCTGCTGGAGAGTTATGTTTACGAACAATAAAAGTGTTGTTTGGGGCCTCAGTCCCTTAACCTTATGTATTGGTTTATTGTATCAACTAATAAGCTTCTCATGCCCACATTGGCTAGAAAACGATAATTGTGATATAGGATTATGGACATCTGGATGTATATCTGACTTCCTTAATACAACCGACACAACGGATCTTACTCAAGTGTTGGACATTAGTAAGTTGAGCACAGAACACACACACATATATATATATATATTTATGTTGCACTTTTTTAGTTTGTTTTCACACCTACTTGTTTAGTTTGTTTTCATATCTACTTGTTTAGTTTGTTTTCACATCTACTTGTTTAGTTTGTTTTCACATCTACTTGTCTAGTTTGTTTTCACATCTACTTGTTTAGTTTGTTTTCACATCTACTTGTCTAGTTTGTTTTCACATCTACTTATCTAGTTTGTTTTCACATCTACTTGTTTAGTTTGTTTTCACACCTACTTGTCTAGTTTGTTTTCACATCTACTTGTTTAGTTTGCTTTCATATCTACTTGTTTAGTTTGTTTTCACATCTACTTGTTTAGTTTGTTTTCACACCTACTTGTCTAGTTTGTTTTCACATCTACTTGTTTAGTTTGTTTTCACATCTACTTGTTTAGTTTGTTTTCACACCTACTTGTCTAGTTTGTTTTCACATCTACTTGTCTAGTTTGTTTTCACATCTACTTGTTTAGTTTGTTTTCACATCTACTTGTCTAGTTTGTTTTCACATCTACTTGTCTAGTTTGTTTTCACACCTACTTGTCTAGTTTGTTTTCACATCTACTTGTTTAGTTTGTTTTCACATCTACTTGTCTAGTTTGTTTTCACACCTACTTGTCTAGTTTGTTTTCACATCTACTTGTTTAGTTTGTTTTCACATCTACTTGTCTAGTTTGTTTTCACATCTACTTGTTTAGTTTGTTTTCACATCTACTTGTCTAGTTTGTTTTCACACCTACTTGTCTAGTTTGTTTTCACATCTACTTGTTTAGTTTGTTTTCACATCTACTTGTTTAGTTTGTTTTCATATCTACTTGTCTAGTTTGTTTTCATATCTACTTGTCTAGTTTGTTTTCACACCTACTTGTCTAGTTTGTTTTCACACCTATTTGTTTAGTTTGTTTTCACACCTATTTGTTTAGTTTGTTTTCACATCTACTTGTTTAGTTTGTTTTCACACCTATTTGTTTAGTTTGTTTTCACATCTACTTGTTTAGTTTGTTTTCACATCTACTTGTCTAGTTTGTTTTCACATCTACTTGTTTAGTTTGTTTTCACACCTACTTGTTTAGTTTGTTTTCACATCTACTTGTTTAGTTTGTTTTCACATCTACTTGTTTAGTTTGTTTTCACACCTACTTGTTTAGTTTGTTTTCACATCTACTTGTTTAGTTTGTTTTCATATCTACTTGTTTAGTTGTTTCACATCTACTTGTCTAGTTTGTTTTCACACCTACTTGTTTAGTTTGTTTTCACATCTACTTGTTTAGTTTGTTTTCAATCTACTGTTTAGTTTGTTTTCACATCTACTTGTCTAGTTTGTTTTCACATCTACCTGTTTAGTTTGTTTTCACATCTACTTGTCTAGTTTGTTTTCACACCTACTTGTCTAGTTTGTTTTCACATCTACTTGTCTAGTTTGTTTTCACACCTACTTGTTTAGTTTGTTTTCACATCTACTTGTTTAGTTTGTTTTCACATCTACTTGTTTAGTTTGTTTTCACATCTACTTGTCTAGTTTGTTTTCACATCTACTTGTCTAGTTTGTTTTCACATCTACTTGTCTAGTTTGTTTTCACATCTACTTGTCTAGTTTGTTTTCACATCTACTTGTCTAGTTTGTTTTCACATCTACTTGTTTAGTTGTGTATGATGTGTTGAATAAGTTGAATATCGTTCATGTGTTTGAACGCACTTAGTAGACACTTTTCGTTGTGATAATTAATGTTTTAATTGAGAGCGTTTCCAACGGAACTTGCCCTTTACCTTTTCTTTAAAAAATATGGTCGATTGGCCCTCGACCGCCTTCTGACAAAAATAAACTGTCGTTACTGCCTGTAATACCGCTTTTTAGGGCGAAGTAGGACAAGTGGGACGAGAGTCTGAGGAGTTTAATGGCTGCATTTGATTGAGGAATTTAATTACCTTGAAGTGCAGTCGCCGTGAAGCTGTTCAGGTTAGAATTTTTCATTTATGTCCACAATAACAAAAAATCCTTGGTCTTACCGTGAATTGAACACGGGTCGTCTTCCGCATAGGAGCCGCGCTCTAATCAATTCGGTCAGACGCTACCGCTTTCTTTGCGGTGTACAAGTCTAGCATTTGAATGAGAATGATTAACTCCGGCATAGGAGCCGCGCTCTAATCAATTCGGTCAGACGCTACCGCTTTCTTTGCGATGTACAAGTCTAGCATTTGAATGAGAATGATTAACTCCGGCATAGGAGCCGCGCTCTAATCAATTCGGTCAGACGCTACCCCTTCTTTGCGGTGTACAAGTCTAGCATTTGAATGAGAATGATTAACTCGGCATAGGAGCGCGCTCTAATCAATTCGGTCAGACGCTACCGCTTTCTTTGCGGTGTACAAGTCTAGCATTTGAATGAGAATGATTAACTTATAAAAGAGTAGGTTGTGTAAATAAGAGTTTATTTTTATTCCAGATGGACCACGTCTGACAAGTCTCGTATCTCCGATTAATGCTTTGTTTTGAAAACTCATTATATAATGTAAATGAAAGCAATAAATGTTCATGATTACCTTAACTATTGTCTACTTTTCTTGCTATCATTAATCGTTATCATTAAGGCTAAGTGTGTACTATGTGTGTTCTTTGCTATAACATTTGAAATGAAAGTTTCGAAATCGCTGTGATTATTTCACAAATGTGGGCCTTTGCTATAACCTTAGAGAAAAAGTGAAGCAAAATTATAATTGAATTGTGTTTTTAAACATTATCACCGGGGGCTCTGTGTGATTCAGTATATGAAGCAGTGGCGGCTCGTGGTAATTTTTTTTTTGTGGGCCCGGCAAAAAGTTAGAAAAATTTGGTTTTGGAGTATTTACTATTTCTTGTCTATTCCGGGAAGTTATTACCTCTTCTCTCTCTCTCTCTCTCTCTCGAGCGCGCGATCACCACTTAGACTGATGTACCAGATTTCCCAATAAATTCTGCTTTCATGTGGAAATCTGATTCATGCAGCCTTAGCATGGGTGTAATTCGTCACATCTTTAGCGCCATTTGGAGCTCTGGTGCTTATCTTTCGGCGATGTGTCCGGTTTTAGCCAGCGTTTACTGGGTTCGCTCTCCGTCGCCTCGAGCTGTCCCCAGCCAACCTGCAAGACAGCAGGTTGCTATTTTCTTTTAGGGTAGCTACCCTTAGACAACCTTCCCTCCAGGGTTGTTGAGCGTCATCTGCCCAGTTTACCAGTCTTTTTATTTTGACTGCTTGGTTTGTCTGCCGTCCAGTTTTGTGTACGGTTTGCTCCACTAGCCTTTGATTGTCCCAAATCAACTACAAGGCAGTAGTAGTTATCTGAGAAGGGAAACGCGGTTATTGCTCTCTAGATGGAGACCCATATTCGAGACTCGCCATCTCGCGTTTCTTTTGGTGCCCATTCGCCCATTTCTGCTTGTGCCTCGTCCACCGACTGGGCCCGTCCCTTTTTTCCCGTCACTTTGCTCACATTGTTCTACTGGGCGATACGTTACCCATTTCTATCTTACTGTGCACAGTGCACAGTTTATCACCATACGGTAGGAACTTTTGCACTGGATTCAAGCCTCTGCTGGACGTTCCAGTTTTTCTGCACAATTGTGGCGTCCACTCACCCCTACATTTACCACGCCTTTTGGTCGCTCTATCATCAGCACCGTGCATGTCTGTCCCCACCGGTGATCTCCCCTGTGTATCGTTCTTATGTGTGTTCGCTCTACTTTGGTGGCTGCTCACCGTGTTTATCTGTTTTCTCACCGTGCTCACATTTACTATGCCTCGAGACTATCATGACACGAACCAATTCGAGCTCCTCCTCGTGGCTCGAGTTTCGCCCATATGGGCCCAGTCTCTTCTCTGGATGCACCCTTTATCTCTTTATGTTTATTTGTTCAGCTTTTCCTATCGACCGGGAGAGATGTGCATTAATAGTCACTTTGGGATTCTGCTCGTCTGTGTTGCGAGCGGATCTCATCCAATGTAACTGCGTCTGCATCACTACTTATACCAGAGTAGTTCTTCCTCGATCCCTACCCGCTTAGCCAGACAGGAACCATTGTCTGTTTCCAGGGTTACCACGTGGAGGTGGGGTAGGATCTTGGTTAGTGCCAGCTCACTAATCCTGGCGCAACGTTGTCCCTATGCGTCTTAGACCCCATTACATCTATGGAAATCTCACCCTAGCAAATCAAAAGCTGGCTGAAACCGGATGGGCGGGCCTAGTCACCATGGGCGCATAATCGATCCAACGTAGATCACTCCGTTCTTGTCAAAGGATCAATTATATATCACAAAAAGAATGATAAAATTGGCCGTGACGAACGTTCGAAAAGAAGAAGACCCCATTACCCCTTTTAGGAAAAAACAAACGCTTCTGTTCTGTAACAGTTTAATATTAAAGAGAGTTGACTATTAAATAATATAAAATCAAGGGCAATTAAATATTTAACTAGGTAAACTAGATCAAGTGACGTCAGCCGACAGGTCAGAGTTCACGGATAGCGACCATACAGGGAACCAAGCTCAAAGGTCACGAATGTGGTCGCATTTATTGATGTAGACGAGATGTATTAATGCAAGGGACAATTCCATAAAACTAATCTTATTATAAGAAGGTTTGTTATTTAGTACTATTATTTTCTATAATTTTATACTATTTTTATATAAAATTGGGGATTCAATGGATAATTAAACGGACTATTTGAGCTAGAGTTCTCGTTTATCTGGAAAGTAGTTTGGTGCTTAACCTTAGCTGCTAATGACATATATACGTTTTCCATTCACTTCTAAAGACGCATTAACAGTCTGTTTTATCTCTCCTCTGTGGCTAAAGACGCTACACGTTATACATTGCTACTGTCACTGTATAGGTGACATTCACGTTTGTGACCTAGAAACAAAGTAGCTATTTTTAGCTCAGCCTTCAGAAAGTATGTAGCAGCAAGGGTTAAGAATGAATATATCTTCCGGCTGAATGAAATGACATTGTTTTGGCAATTATCATTGCAATAGCGATCAAAGGTCAGAGGTCGCATTGTTACATCTTATGTAGGAACTTGTAAACTAGCCGTAGAAATAGTGCACGGAACAATGCTTGAAGTATTAGAGGCTAAATGAAGCTTCAGTAAATATAATGTTTTTTAATAAGGAGATATTATATAAATAACAGAATTGTTATATTATTCTGATATAATATTTATATTTTAGTGTTATATATTCAACTTCCAAAGCTAATCAGTGTCAAGTGAAAAGTAATAATTATGAAAAAATAATTTCTAAAATGGTAAGTGCACGTTCTTTTTGGTTTGGGAGGACCGGTTCTTACTGGCCCCTAATGACCAGGGGCGTATACTAATTAGGGGTAAAAAATTATGAATTTCAAATTTCAGACTGTGTATATTTTAGCGTTATATACCAACTTTCAAAGCTAATCAGTATCTCAATGTCTAAAATAATATGTACAGGTTTCTCAATATTTTTGGTGGGCCCGGGCCGCTCCTGATTAGAAGTGTAATCCTAATGCTTTTTTAAAAAAACATTAGGATCGTAAAGCGAATGTTTGACTTTATTGCAACAGGTTTCCCTATATGCCGTCGTCCATGTCCATTGGCTGTGCATCGAACCAGCATCCACCTTCCCGATCATGCTGAATAAATCACACAGAACGCACGCATGAGTGTAGTTTTGTGACTCAAGTCAGATTAGTGCCGTAGTCACCTCTAGTACTTCCATGTTCATGTTACTTGTCTTCATACTAAATGTCCCCATTATCTTTCTACCGTTTAAAGCTCGCAGAAAACAACCATGCGAACTTTTGGTGATGAACTACCAATATATCTGTGTAGATCGCAACGTCACCCTCACTACAGTTTTCATTAATAATGGCATTGAAGTCTGCAACCACCATTACAGAATTTCTCTTTCGCAACCGTTGTCGAATTGAATGATAGTAGCAATAGATCCTCACCATATGGTCAATATTCGTGAGCCCACATAGCAGCCGAACAGTGTCTGTAGAACGGTCACACCACGATTTGCATCAATTTCCCCTTCTAATGCTGTGCACCTCGCACAGTGGATGATCCTTTTAGCAAGTATTATTTGATCTGGAAATCCAGTGTTTGTTCGTGATCCTTTTTGATGATGGGACCAGACAAATATTTTCTGAAAAATGAATGGTTTTGGGTTAGGTTATATTTAGTATTTACTATTATTTCTCTATTCTGAGTAGTTATTTCCCCTTTACTAGAACGTACATTGTTATACACAGATGTATGTTGATGGAATTGGCGATTATATGATGGTTAGTTAATTATTTCTTTTATTTTTCTATTATTTGGATGTGTCATTTCAAATTTAAGCACCCGGACTAATTTTTAGCGAAATAACACCGTTTTACACTGTCTTGTCTGCTTAAGAATTTCCCTACTGAATGAATGAAAGTCAAAAATGTTTTCTAAATAATCGGTAAAGCGAGAGGTCAGAGGTCGCTACGTTCACAGACGGTCTAAATAGACCACATTTCTACTGACCCCAAAAACAGTGCGATGGAAATGCGTGAAGTGTACTAATTAGGGAGGAAAGACGCTGATTTTCGGACTGTAAATAATATGTTAGCGTTATATGTTCGTTATATATATATAGCATTATGTATATATCGCCACACAGGGTCTATCCCTAGTGAAACCTAGAATGATGTACATAGCTTGACTCTGCTTTATATTTATCTAGCCGTTTAATTTGGGTCTTGCTAACAGCGAGGATAGTCATTGCATATTCAATGGTTGAAAGAACCAGCGCCTGATACAAGATGACAATCAGCCGTGGCTCAATATTAGCAACCGCCATGATTCACTGCCACCAGACAATCCTTGACGTGCCTTGACAATCATAAATTCAGCATATTCCCTGAAAAACAGGCTGTGGTCAAATATCACACACAAAAAAATCCATAGATTTCTCTCCTGATAGATCAACACCTCAAATTCTCACAACAGTAATATAACCAATGTTGTTTTGCTTCTTTTGAATGTCTAGTGTGTCCATACTCCATGACAAGTATGATCTGAACACCTTCTCTGTTTAGATTTGTCTGTGTTTTATTGTCTCTCCTTCATACATTTCTTGAACACAAAAAAGCAGCAGCGATTATTAACACCACTTTTATCCTCACAGTTTGGAAATGGCATACAGCTACAAAAGTCATGCAGTGCTTTGCTATGTTCTTTGGGTCTGTCGCGGTGCTGAGTGCTTTACTAAGAAATAAATACGGCAGAGCGAAATGGCAGTCTCTATGTGCTTTTTCTGGTTTAATGTGTGGTAAGTAAGACACCACCCACTAATCTAGATTGTATTTCCTTACTCAAGACTTCACGAAAACAATAGAAAATGCGTTATCTGTTCTGCTATATATCTGCTTTTAATATTTATTATTAGCATGTAAAAGCGTGATCTTTTAGCTGCTAAGGACCGCCTGAGTGGTTACCGGGACCCAAATTTGGGGTGTAAAGAATAGAACCACTGTTACCTGCCATGCATGTCGTAAGAGGCGACTAAGGAGGTTTGGCTGAAATCGGATGCATGTGTCCTAAGCGTGTAGAAGTCTATTCGTTTAGGGGCCTACCAAACCAATGTGCAACGTATACACGTTCTTAGCAAAATTCAAACATATCACAAAGAGTGATTAAAATTGGTCGTAAAGAACGAACGCAAAGAAGAAGAAGAAGCTGCTAGACGTATAGACGTTTCTCCATTCTGTAAAGACGCATTAACCGTCTGTTTATTCTCCTCTGTGGCTAAAGACGTTTAACACGTTATCATTCTCCTGTCACTGCTATAGGCGTACATTTACGTTTGTGACCTAGATACTGCTAAAGGACTAGATAAGTGTAACGAAGGACTAGATAAGTGTAGCGAAAGGGTAGATAAGTGTAGCGAAAGAGCTAGATAAGTGTGCGAAAGATTAAGTATGCGAAAGGCTAGATAAGTGTCGAAAGGGTAGATAAGTGTAGCGAAGAGCTAGATAGTGTGAAGTGAAAGGATCAGAAAAGGGTGTAATGTAGCGAAAGGACTAGATAAGTGTAGCGAAAGGACTAGATATGTGTAGCGAAAGGTAGATAGTGTAGCGAAAGGTAGATAAGTGTAGCGAAAGGGCTAGATAAATGTAGCGAAAGGACTAGATAAGTGTAGCGAAAGGACTAGATAAGTGTAGCGAAAGGACTAGATAAGTGTAGTAAAAGTGCTAGATAAGTGTAGCGAAAGGACTAGATAAGTGTAGCGAAAGTGTTAGATAAGTGTATATGAAATAGAACAATAAACGGAAATCTTACCTTACATAAATAGGGGAAAACAATGACAACCTTATCTTAACGAAAGACGTACAAACAAAGTACTATAGTTTTATAAAATACAGAAACAGTGACGATAAACAGCAACGTTTCGACCAAAAGGCCTTTATCAAGCAAACGATACAACAGGAGTGACGAATTTCAAAGAACACTACAAATGGACGTTTACAGAAACATTCAAAAGTATCTAATGAAAATCTGGGACGAAAACGAATAACGAAATAAGTGCAACACAAAACTAGAAGTGGAAAAGAAGAGAAACAATAAACAATCAAGTGAATATATAACTTATATATATGAAGCAAATAGACATATAGATTACAAGACATGAGATGAGAAAGTACTAAGAAGCATAGGAATGTAATGCCTCGAGTCCAAGAGGTCGCAAGGTACCATACACTGAAATAAAACGATTCTCCAGAGCAAATCAACTACGATCATCAGAGGAACATGATCGGATGGCTGTGACCTGGACATCGCAAGCTCCTGAATGGCCAGTATCATTGAAATGAGTAGCTACAGGGATCACAGAGCATTATCTTAAAAAGACGTCAATAAAAGGTAGCAGTAGATATAAATATGTCCTTACATAAGTGTACACGTAATGAAACAATAGACAGTACTTTTGACGTATGTGTACATACAATGGGGCAGTAAACGCCCACCCTGCCCCGCAGAGGTGTACATGCAATGCGGAAGATTATACGGGAACCCTACCTTACATAGGTGTACACACAATAAAGCAGCGAGCAACACAATTACCTTACATAAGTGTCACACAATGGATCAGTAGACGAAGATCTTACTTTACATAGGGGTCTATGTAATATATATGTATATGGCCCTTGTCATCTTTACAGACGGTCAATAGGCAAGTGTTTTACTGTGACAACTTCTGAGTTTTCGCTTTTCTCTCTGTTGTTCAGCTCTGTACATAAGTCTCTTCTCAAAAGACTCTGCGCCCTTCCGTAATTTGGCTTTCCACACAACTCTGTCATCAGCTAGTCCCTCCCATGTGCTGGGATCTATAGAAAAGTTTTTCATTGAGGTTTTGCAGACATCTTTATATCTGAGCAGTGGTCTGCCCTGGTGCCTCTTCCTCCGAAAGTTCACAGAACAACATTTGTTTTGGTATGCGATAAGTTTCCATTCTTCTCACATGTCCCAACCATCTTAGTCGTCTACTGCTGAGCATGCCCATGATGGAAGGCAGATTTGCACGTTGTAGTACTTCAGTATTGGTTATCTTGTCGTACCACCTGATGTTCATAATCTTGCGGAGACATCGAAGGTGAAAGATGTTAAGTCTCCTCTCGTGTCTTGAGTAGGCTGTCCATGTTTCTGAGCCATATAGTAAAGAACTAATTACACAGGCTCGATATATTTGAGTCTTCGTCTGCAATGTCAATTTTTTGTTGTCCCACGCTCGCTTTGATAGTTTGCCGAATGTAGTAGCGGCACTTCCTATACGAGCGTTGATTTCCTCGTCAAGAGAAAGGCTGGCAGTGACCGTGGACCCAAGATAGCAGAATTTTTGCACTGGTGTTAGATGGTCGCCATTTAAAGTGATGTTTGATGTCTTACCTCCTGACATAATACAACTGTTTTGGAGACACTTATTGTCAGAGAAAAGAGGTCGCATGCCTTTGACAAATTATTAATTAGACTTTGCAGTGTGGTCTCACTGTGGGCGACTAAGGCAGCATCGTCAGCGAAAGGAGGTCCTTGAGAAGTATTTCCGTCGTTTTTGTCTTGGCTCTTAAGCGAGCCAAGTTAAACAGTGAACCATCAGATCTAGTGCGGATGAAAACATCACCATCAGCGTCCCTAAGGCGTGGTTCAAAAGGACTGCGAAGAAGATACCAAAGAGAGTGGGGGCAAGGACACAGCCCTGCTTGACTCCACTCTTAACCTCAAAACTATCAGATGTGCTGCCATCGAACTGTATGCTGGCTTTCATGCCCTCATGGAAGGAAACAATCAATTGGAGCAACTTTGGGGGACAACCAATATACTTCAATATTGTTATACTATATCTATGTAATGGGGTAGTAGTATCAACACATGTAAAGCTACAAAGAAATGCTAAGTAATGTCGCCAAAGTTACCATACAGCCCTGTGCTGTTAGATAGCTATTGTCTGTGTAAGCTGTCTTTTGGGACAGAAATAGAATCTAGATGAACAGACTATAAAATATATAGAAATAATCATCAAAATAGATATCAGTTCGAATAGTCTAATGTACAAGATAAACAGGCATTTAGATAGATAGAGAGACATACAGATAAATAGATAGATAAATGGAGATGCAGACAAACTAACAGGCAGATAGATATACAGACATACAGACATAGAAGTGCACGATCAGACAGACTTACAGACAGACAGATAGACATATGTAAATAAGTACATAATTACACATGTACAGATATGAACATTTACAGAAAGAAAGAAAGCTAGACAGACAGACAGATAGATGGATAGATATATAGACGGATGGACGAGTGGATGGATGGGTGGTTGGATGCGTAGGTGGGTGGGTGGATGGATGGGTGTATGGATGGTTGTGTAGGTGGGTGGGTTGTGTGGATGGATGTGTGGATGGATGGATATGTTGGTGGATGCGTGGGTGGATGGATGGATGGGGGTGGGGTGGGTAGGTTTGATGGATGGATGTATAGATGTGTGGGTGGATGGATGTATAGATGGGTTGGTGGATGGATGTGTGGATGGATGGATGGGTGGGTGGTTCTGTGGTGGATGGATGGGTGGGTGGTTCTGTGGTGGATGGATGATTGGATGAGTGGATGAATGGGTCGATAGATGGATTAACGGATGGGTGGATGAATGGGTCGATGGATGGATCGATTGATAGATGAACAGATAAACAAACCATGCCTTGACATTTCTCAACAGGAATCTTCTCCACTTCAAGCTGTGGTGTGTTTGCCTTCGCAGAACCTCGTCCTGAAAGCTTCATTTTGTCATGGGCGTTTGCCTTAAATGTCGTCAGTGGGTTCTTCTGTTTATTTTCCAGTCCAGTGTTGTACCTAGATGTCAGATGGCGGGTTTGATTGTAACTATCATCGACACAACATCCAATTGTTATATGTGACATTATTTATATACGTAACACAGGTTTACTATTGTTGTATTAGCTGCCGATACCTCGATGTGAAATGTGATTTTGTTTGATAACCATATGTACACATTTACCACATAGAACATATTGGTAAATCTTCTTCTTCTCGAACACTCCATATCGATCACTTGTTAACCATTCTGTGTGATTTGTATGTGATCTGAGCCTAAGAGTGATTGTACGTTGTGCCAGTTACGCGCCTACAAGTAGGCCAGCATATCCGTTTTCTGCGCTGCTTTTTAGTTACTAGGGTTGCATCCATATGGCCTACATCAGTCACCTCTTACGACATGCATTGTAGGATGCAGTGGTTTCTTTAGCTTCCCTTGTGGCCCTGCCACCACACGAGTGATATTGGTAAGTAATTCCGTATTTTCGCTGACATATAACGCATATATGACAACATTTCTAAGGTAACATATTTAACACACACAGAGATGTTTCCCTGATATAAAACACGTTTAACACACATATAACACATTATTTCTCCCTAACATAAAACACATTTAACACACATAAAACACATTTAACACACATAAAACACATTTAACACACATAAAACACATTTAACACACATAAAACACATTTAACACATATAACACATTATTTCTCCTAACATAACACATTTAACACACATAAAACACATTTAACACATAAGACACATTTAACACACATAAAACACATTTAACCACATAAAACACATTTAACACACATAAACACATTTACACACATAAAACACATTTAACACACATAAAACACATTTAACACACATAAACACACGTAAAACACATTTAACACACATAAACACACATAAAACACATTTAACACACATATAACACATGTAACACACATAGAACATATTTCTCGCTCAGATTTAACACACATAAAACACATATTTCTCCCTGACATAAAACACATCATTTCTCCTGACATAAAACACATTATTTCTCCTGACATAAACACATTTAACACACATAGAAAACATATATTATCATCATTATCATGTATCATGCCGGCTTGTGTAGGCCATCATAGATCTCCACAAAAATGAATCCTTGGTACTGACTATAAATTCCGATGTTGACAGTCTTCCCATGCAATGAATGTTCCCTTTCTGTCTTCCTCTGCCTCCTCTCTTATTGATTTATCCGGCTGTCACAATATGTTCTAATCTTCTCTTTCATATCACATGCTCAGCAAAGAAGGATGTCTTTTTCTTCTGCAGATAATAAGTTTGCTCTGTTCCTTAACCTCTTTCAACACATCAACATTAGACATTTTAGCAGTCCATGGAATTCTTAGCATTCTCCTGTAAAACCACATCTCAGTTGCCTCTAGATATTTTCCTATCTGTTTATTTACTGTTCATGGATAGCACGAAGGGTTGGAGAAGACCATGATGGAAGACCACATCCCGACATATAATAGGAGGAAGACCACGGAGAAGAGTGATTCATCCATGGTTTATCAAGATGGTTGTCAACAAACAATTTGGTCATCAATGGTTGTCAAGGTGGTTGTCAACAAACAATTTGCTCATCCATGGTTGTCAAGATGGTTGTCAACAAACAATTTGCTCATCCATGATGACTACTCAGTTACAACAGCTTATGCTTGAACCAACTGGCATCAGAAGAAGTTTCACTACAGCTTCTACGAAAACTTGCAACTATACAGTAACAACAGCTTCTACAAAAACTTGCAACTATACAGTAACAACAGCTTCTACGAAAACTTGCAACTATTAGATGATAAGATTATGCTTGCACTAACTGGCACCAGAAGACGTTTCACTACAGCTTTTACGACAACTTGCAACTATACAGTAACAACAGCTTTTACGAAAACTTGCAACTATTAGATGATAAGATCGCTTGCAACTATTAGATGATAAGATCGCTTGCAACTATTAGATGATAAAATCGCTTGCAACTATCAGATGATAAAAGCTCGCTTGCAACTATTAGATGATAAGATCACTTGCAACTATTAGATGATACGATCGCTTGCAACTATCAGAGGATAAGTTGTTTGTATTTATGTAGTCATATTCATTGTTTTTATTTCCATTATATCGTTTCATTCACTTGTTTGCAATAAATATAAATATAAAAAACTATCAACTCTTCCAATTGAACACACATATAATATAACATACATTAATTGACATGTTCTGAACATGATGTTCAAATTGAAGTTGAACATGTTAATTGTAATATCACGTAGAATAAATGATACTTGTCTGTTCACGTATACATGTCTGGTTTCTATACATTCCTTCATGTCTTAACATCTGAGGTGTCCATGTTTTTTATTAAGATGCCCTTGAACAAATTTAATTATTTATTAAATTTCACCTTTAATATTTAGTTTTAATATGTGAAATTGGTTCTCTGAGACTCTGTTTACTGGAGCCATTATTATTGTCCGACTCTCAGTTGATGCATCGAATGGTTATAAACGTCATTATTGTGGTATGAATGGGTGCCATTTATCGAGGCTTCCAAATTCCAAGGATTTACTTTGATCTACTATTTTGGACCTGTTATTCACGAGATAAGTGGGAGAGAAATTTAAAGAAATCGACAGGATATAGTCTGGCAGAGTGCAACACCATGATGACAGACAGAGGATGCTGGGGATTCATTGCAGTCAACCTTCGATGCGGAGACAGCACCTGATGATGATGATGATGATGATTCACGGACAGTGAGAGAACAGAAAGGTTGCATCAGCAGCGTCGATCGTCCGGGAATTAAATATAGATATGGTGGAACGTCTGTTGGATAGAGACAATTAATTGATAATGAATATATCTTGTGATTTAAGACGTTTATAATTAAATGTCTCCACCAATCAAATGATACATTGCAAGGGCCCTGTGGGAAGGAAAAGTAGCACTCAGGTGTGTGGCTATTGGTTACTGAACTGACGTCATTGCAATCGGGGCAGACACGTCGACAAATGGAATAGACAAATAATAGTAAATACTAGAATATAACCTAACCCAAAACTATGATTTTTCCGAAAATGTGTGTGTAGCCCCACTAATAAAACGTATCACAGGCTGCCACTGCCTGGAACTGAATTGGAATAATTAATTACTGCATCCTTGAGCCCATGTGTTTATTTTTCTTTAAAATCGTTTCCTTTGTTTGGTACCCTTGTAATTTAATACTTGTTTTAACTGCTGGTTGTTAAAATGTCATTTATTGTTTCATGTCCTGCTGTTTATGTAGTAATAGAAGACATCAATCATCTGCAAAATCGTTATTTTTCTTATTAAAAGTATTTTAATATTTCACTGTCTGTCTATGTTTTTTTTAACACTTTGTTGTTTGTTTCATCATTCAGTCTATGCCCATGTGGAAGATTGATGGATAAAAGCAGACATTTATGTCTGCATCCATTGTTAACACATTCATTTCCAAATGTATGTATCTGTTTGTCTTTCTCGTGTGACATTTTTCAACGAATTGCGCCATGATTTGTGACATGCTCTTCTTCAAATTTCCTTCTCTTTTTTTTTAAAGGAAAAAAAAATATACCTTAATTTGTACATATATCTAATGAATGATATTAAATTTAAAAACTCTCAGAGCCTTTCATACCTTTAGGGTAGTAAGTATCTGTCGCGTCGAGTTTCTAGCCGAGTATGCAGGGGGTAGGAGGGGCACTATCTCACATGTGGAACGTCGAGTGTGGGAAGTTTGATGATTTACGCTAATTCGTCACACAGATATTCTTCTACTATTTCTTCCAACACTCAACCTTATTAACCACTCTTTGTGATTTGTATGTGATACGAGCCTAAGAGCGATTTTATACCAGTTATGCGTCTACAAGAAGGCCAATTTCCGATTTCTGCGACGCTTTTTATTTACTAGGGTAGCTTCCTTAGGCCTCTACCTCAGTCGCATCTACGACATGCCTTGCAGACAGCAGTGGTATATTTTTGCTCTCCTTGCGGACACTGACAACACACGGGTGTAACTATAGAATTGAAAAACACAGTGGGTAAATTAATGTTTTTAATTGTCATCTATTCGATTTTGTTCATTTCGAAATGTTTTAGTCATTTTCTTGTTTTTTTTTGGTGTGTGGAATTCTTTAGAGGTAACGACTTCATTAAAGTTATCGAATAACTCTTGATCAATTGATATTGTGTTTCTGAATGTTAGAATATATTTGTATCTTCGCCTTAATCTTACATTTATATTTACTTTTTCAAAGCAGAGATTTTAGTTATATTTCTATTATTATATACAATTATAAGTAATAGATATTCTTATTCTTATATTTCTATTATATTCTAATATTTCAATTAGTAAAGTAATAGAATTCTTGTTATATTTCTATTATAATGTACAATTAGCTAAAGTAATAGAATTCTTGTTATATTTCTATTATAATGTACAATTAGCTAAAATAATAGAATTCTTGTTATATTTCTATTATAATGTACAATTAGCTAAAGTAATAGAATTATTGTTATATTTCTATTATAATGTACAATTAGCTAAAGTAATAGAATTCTTGTTATATTTCTATTATAATGTACAATTAGTTAAAGTAATAGAATTCTAATTATATTTCTATTATAATGTACAATTAGCTAAAGTAATAGAATTCTTGTTATATTTCTATTATAATGTACAATTAGCTAAAGTAATAGAATTCTTGTTATATTTCTATTATAATGTACAATTAGCTAAAGTAATAGTATTCTATATTTGACTTCTCGTATGTTATTTACATAAACTTATTCACAAAAGATTTACATATAACATACATAATGTTGAAATTGTGTGTGTGAAGTGGTTTTTTTTTCTGTTATCTATGAATTCAGGCGTAGTCATATGGTCTAATATGTCGCTTCTGACTGATTTTTGCGCGTGAAGCCTTGCCACCTATCATCAGTGTCACTAGCCATTCAGATAAGACTTACTCTGACTTCAGAGTTGTAATGGTTATAAGTACTTACTCTTGTCCAGGCGCAAACGCTATCGCACAGTTTACGGGACAAAACAAATAGAAGAAGAAATGAAAGGAACAAGTATATTGTTTGTTCTTCTCTCTCTCTCTCTCTCTCTCTCTCTCTCTCTCTCTCTCTCTTAGCTGTTTTATTAAATTTGTAGAGTAGTTTTATAATTTTATTGTGACTAACACGACCAGGAGCTTCTCTTTTAATCTAAACTAAGTCTTACATTAAAATCTCATTAGCTTCAACTGTAGTAGTCCAGGGTGTTGAAGGAATGTCCTGGGTGAATGAATGGGGGTGGTCGTGCCAACACCGAGCACGGTAAAGCCAGAAAGAGAGGTCTGTGTCCTTGTCACTAGTATACCTCAGTTATTTGTATCCACATTCTCTCCCTCTATCTTACTCAAGTCGATAAAAATTATATATATTTTCCACAAAAAAATACATGTTTTTATAACAAAGCAACATATAAACACAACAACAAAATTTGTACATCAAAAGCACAAACATTTAACACATAAAGAATATGTTTCCCCCATATCTAATTCCCTTCTGATATAACGTACCTAACATTCCATTCGGGCTAATATCCATAAGAAGTATAAACACAACTTGATCTATTCCTATGCAAGTCTATGTGTCCAGTATTGTGGGGTCTCTGAGGATGATGATGATGATGAAGACTAAAGTCATTAGGAGACAATGGGTCTCATCGATGTGCTCACGAAGGTCTCAGCGAAGTTCTCACGAAGGTCTCAGCGAAGTTCTCACGAAGGTCTCAGCGAAGTTCTCACGAAGGTCTCAGCGAAGTTCTCACGAAGGTCTCAGCGAAGTTCTCACGAAGGTCTAGTCTTCTAGAACTGCTGATGATGAAGAGGAAGACTTCAAAGTCATTTGGGAGACAGTATGTCTCAGCGATGGTCTCACGAAGGTCTCAGTGATCAGGATACATCTGATTTATATCACTGGCTAGAATTCTCTGCCTCTGTCTAAGCCAGAGTTCTCTGCTTCTAGTTCTGTATTCTATAGGATCAGACTTATAGTCCCTGGTTCTTGATTCTCTGCTGCTAAGTTCTGCTTTTCTCGACCGCTCTCTGTCCGTCTTCTGTATGACCAGAGAGTATCTTGTAGTGACTTCTAATTTTCTGGCATACTGGCTCCCAGCCAGACTCTACCTCTGTGTGTGAGAGTCTACGTTGAATGTCTGCATACGATTCTCATTCTCTTCTTTTCATTTCCTTTTTTGTTCTCTTTCCTCCCCCTTTCCTCTCTCGATTCTCCATCTGTGCTCGACTAGTGTGTATATATATATCTCCCCTGCCCACGCATCTCTTTGTTATTACGTCACAAGTCACGATGAATTCTTCCAAGATCGCGAACTGGCAACAGCCAGCCCAGACTTTAGTCCCCAAAAGCTAAAATTAGTAACAATTCGACAGTTTCTTGTCTGCGAATTGAGATCAAACGACAAAGCCACACACTAAAACAATATTTCTGTCCAACTGTCAACCCCTCCGTCATTTCCTGGAAGCAAGGCTATGATTGTGACCATCCCAAATAAAGATGGAGGAGGTGAGAGAACTGGCCAACCAATAACCCTGTTACACAACATTGAAAATGTTAATTATCCACAAACAAGAAAGTATCTAACCTGTGTTCAACTATAACAGCATTTTGGTATCGTGATTAGTTACAAGTTTTAGCGATGAATAACTTGAAACATTTTGGTATTGTGATTAGTTACAAGTTTTAGCGATTAATAACTTGAAACATTTTGGTATTGTGATTAGTTACAAGTTTTAGCGATTAATAACTTGAAACATTTTGGGATTGTGATTAGTTACAAGTTTTAGCGATGAATACCGAAACATTTTAGGTATTGTGATTAGTTCAAGTTTTAGGATGAATAACTTGAAACATTTGAATTGTGATTAGTTACAAGTTTTAGCGATGAATAACTTGAAACATTTTGGTATTGTGATTAGTTACAAGTTTTAGTGAGGAATAACTTGAAACATTTTCCATACTCAACAAACGAGGTCAAACATTTCATGAAATACCATTATTGATTTAATTATTTTCTTAAGTTTACTGTCTTCTTTTTACGCAACAAAATTACATCACATTTTTTTACCAGCAGATCGTGACTGTTTTTTTTTAATCTTCTTCATAATTTTTGTAATTTGAGAATATTCATTTAGATTAAATGTCACATCAAAGTTCTTATGAAAACTGAGTAGCTTTAAAATGTACAAGACAACATTAATTAATCATTTGACTTCTATTCTTTTTTGTATGATATTTGTCAAGAATAATTAAACTTAGTTGTATTTGTGTATGATATTTTTCAAGAATAATTAAACTTATTGTATTTGTATGATATTGTCAAGAATAATTAAACTTAGTTGTATTTTGTATGCTTTGTTTAGTTGGAAGTATGTACTCTGTGAACTGACAGAACAGAAGTATTTTTTCCAATTAAGCATATTTTAATATTAATATAGTATATTAATAAGACAGTGGAAAAACATGCTTTTGAATATAATTGTTACAGAGGAATCCTTCTTCGTAGATTATGAACATAGAAGAGAAGAAATCCAGAAACAACTCAAAATCAAAGACAACTGGATGATGTTACAAATAAGAAAGAGACAATTGAGGTATTTTTGGACATATAAAAAGACACGAAGGACTGAAGAAGACCGTCACGGAAGGAGACTACCAGCAAAGAGAAGAAGAGGAAGGCCACGAAGAAGATTGATCAGGATGTAACTGATGGTTTGAACATGACGGCTGCAGAGGCAGGACATCTGACCTATGAGAGAAAGAAATTCTGGAGGACTGTTGGGGTGGCAAAGTTCTACTCGGGACAAGCTATTTCATGAAGAGTATATTTTACTGTTGAATTCTTGTGATTCTTGTTTGTGCAGCACATGATAGTGTACAATGTAATAGTCACATGCAGCTTACATTAGGGCGTGTACACAAAGTATGATTGTCACATACAGTTTACATTAGGCGTGTACACAAGTATGTGCATAGTCATCACATGCAACTTACGTTAGTACGTCACACGTTAGTACGTCACTCGTTAGTACGTCACTCGTTAGTACGTCACACGTTAGTACGTCACACGTTAGTACGTCACACGTTAGTACGTCACACGTTAGTACGTCACACGTTAGTACGTACTATGTACATAATGGTTGAATGATTGATTGATGAGACCATCTTCATTACACTTCGATGTGTAACCATGTGAACTCCGATCTCTTTCTTCACTTCGAGTGTAACCATGTGAACTCCGATCTCTTTCTTACACTTCGATGTGTAACCATGTGAACTCCGATCTCTTTCTTGCACAGGAAGATTCTCAGCGGCAGACACAAACTCCATAACAATGGCGAGTGTTTCCAATGTAATTTACATGATTGTGAAAATGTTTTTTGTAAATTGTTATTTATTATAGTGAATTTTGCCCGGGCAGCGGCTTTTCAGCCTGATTCTCGACTTTTGAACTCCCAATGACTCTTTCACGTGCTCAGCTTGAATACGGGACCTATGTTTTTATCGTCTGTCTCCGATAGGATTAGGAACTTGATCTCACCTAATTATGTGTGTGTCTTGAAGAGATCTTTACTTGGAGACTTCAACAGGATGACAACCTTTAGTTCTTTCTTAACGTTTCAAATTTTCTAATCGATAGCCCTTCTTATACATTTGAATGACTGGATGTATTACAGTTGCAAACAGACACCATTGAAGTGCAAGATACCATGTCTTTTAAACGGATGTTTTCTGTAGATCTCTCTCTCTCTCTCTCTCTCTCTCTTGTGTCTCGTTTGTCCGGTTGGGACATAGGATCTCAACCAACTCATGCCAATTCTTTCTCTCTCTATATCTATCTATCTATCTATCTAAATATGTATCTATCTATCTCTGTCTCTCCCTCCCTCTCTTGTGCCTCTTGTGTCCGGTTGGGACATTGGATCTCAACTACCTCTTGCCAATTCTTTCTACATGAAACTATCACTTGTAGCTTCTTTCATCTCTTCCATATAATGTTGATCTTTGCCTTCAAATCTCCTTTTCTTTGTGTAGCTCTAAACGTCAATCTCTTACGTTGTCTTGTAGCTTCTTTCATCTCTTCCATATAATGTTGATCTTTGCTTCAAATCTCCTTTCTTTGTGTAGCTCTAAACGTCAATCTCTTACGTTGTCTTGTAGCTTCTTTCCTCTCTTCCATATAATGTTGATCTTTGCCTTCAAATCTCCTCTTCTTTGTGTAGCTCTAAACGTCAATCTCTTACGTTATCTTACGGGCTCCAGAAAGGACCGTTCTTATTATATTCTACTCGGGTTTTCTCAAGATGTGTCCTATGCATTGTTGGCGACTTATTGTTTCCTTACCTCTTTGTTTACTTGTGTCTTTTACTACGGATGTACCATCATCAATTTATCTGCGTGCATATGCGTAAATAAAGCAGGTTTCCTCGATTAAATACTGTGCATTGTCTTCGCTAAGCACAAAGAAATGAGGGTCAAAAAAGGTCAAAATTCTGTATTGTTATTTCAGTCATACACAAAAATAGTTTGGAATTTCCACCTGCCAAGATCAAGCGTTTTCGAACTGAACTCAAATATTCAACTGTTATAGAAAGTGCTATCGAAACGGATTGTAGAAATTGCGGCAACATGAAGACTAGTGATGATGATGTTGTTATTTATTTCGGTGGGATTGTGCATCGTGATGTGAAGAGGCTGTGGTTTCCTGGCTAGTGCTCGTGGTAGGGTCGAACAACTACCTTCAGTATGAGGTTGAAGGTTGAGGCCATTACTGCTGCTCTCAGGATGTTCTCAGGGACTCCTTCTACTGAGATGGTTGTTGAATTGTGTCTGACTCTCAGTGGACGCTTCATAAGGTGTATAGTGTACGCTTCATAAGGTGTATAGTGCAAGTTTCGGTATGTGTGGATGTCGTCTATTGAGATTTTAAATCTCCAGAGGCTTATGTTTATCTACTGTTCTGGGCAAGCAGATATTCGCGGCATTGGGAGATCGGGCATGTTTGCATCAACAGCATTCATCGTAGGAGAGTTAAGAATGGATGTTCTTCGTTTTCTTGGCTATCGCCTGTTTGATGAGGACACTAAAACTAATGCAGCAATTTCAGTAGTTTGTACAAACCGAACTGGATACTAGCTAGTGTAAACGTTAATATGCATACCTTTGTACTATAATGGGGAAGACTGAGCACCTGTACGTGTACGCAGAGTGCAGTGACGTCAGTATGCATACCCTTTGTACTATAATGGGGAAGACTGAGCACCTGTACGTGTACGCAGAGTGCAGTGACGTCAGTATGCATACCCTTTGTACTATAAAGGGGAAGACTGAGCACCTGTACGTGTACGCAGAGTGCAGTGACGTCAGTATGCATACTCTTTGTACTATAATGGGGAAGACTGAGCACCTGTAAGTGTACACAGAGTGCAGTGACGTCAGTACAACAACCATCCACATCATTACCTGTATTCTTTAAGACAAAAGAACAAAGTAAACTATCATCAAGTATGAAAATACCAAAATGAATTATAATAAAGTAGTAAATAAAGAATAAGAATCAGACAACCAAGGTTCTTCTGATGTGAAGATAATGTATAGAGGAGGTTTAGAACATTTGGTGACAGCAGGTAAAATTCAGGGAAGGAGAGATCATGAAATATAGAGGGAGAAGATGTTAGATGGTCTGACATCTTGGTTTGACAAAAGATCGCCGTCAGAACTGATTACCTGCACAAAAGAGAAAGAGTTGTGGAGAGACATGATCGCCTACACCGACAGACATGGCTCTTGATTGAATGAATACATTGCAGAGAGAAGGTAGAATTTACCTTCATAGCCACAAATGTACCACGCCCATTTATACAAATATTATCACAAATGCTTACCAGCCCATTTATACAAATATTAGTCAAATGCTTACCACGCCCATTTATACAAATATTAACAAATGCTTCGCCCATTTATACAATATAGTCATGCAATCATCAAATAGTTATGTGTTTATGAGCGTGACTTTAAATGTTTATTTCTTCTCTCGATGTGTATTTTCTTGCGTGGCAACAAATTACAAACAGACATTGATATGAAGTGAGATGATCTTTACAGTCTAGAGAGAAATACAATTATTGTGACAATTTTCTGTTACTTGTATTTCAAATATAACATCTGCAATATCAAGTTACCATCTGCATTATGCTACAGTCATTTGGTTCATGTTCAGTTCATTCCCTTGGTTTGCAACAACTGTGAAACTTTAAATATTTATTTGTCTGAGTCAATACTTTTAGCTATGCTAGACTTTACAATATAAGGATTCGCTTTGTTCTTGATTTAGTTAGTTAGTCCCTGCACACAGTCTTGATTCACTTTGTTTAGTTAGCTAGTCGCTGCACACAGTCTTGATTCACTTTGTTTAGTTAGTTAGTCGCTGCACACTGTCTTGATTCACTTTGTTTAGTTAGCTAGTCCCTACACACTGTCTTGATTCACTTTGTTTAGTTAGTTAGTCGCTGCACACTGTCTTGATTCACTTTGTTTAGTTAGTTAGTCCCTGCACACTGTCTTGATTCACTTTGTTTAGTTAGTTAGTCGCTGCACACTGTCTTGATTCACTTTGTTTAGTTAGCTAGTCGCTGCACACTGTCTTGATTCACTTTGTTTAGTTATTAGTCCTGCATGTCTTGTTCTTTGTTTAGTTAGCTAGTCCTCACACTGTCTTGATTCACTTTGTTTAGTTAGTAGTCCTGCACACGTCTTGATTCACTTTGTTTAGTTAGTTAGTCCCTGCACACTGTCTTGATTCACTTTGTTTAGTTAGCTAGTCCTACACACGTCTTGATTCACTTTGTTTAGTTAGCTAGTCCTCACACTGTCTTGATTCACTTTGTTTAGTTAGTTAGTCCCTGCACACTGTCTTGATTCACTTTGTTTAGTTAGCTAGTCCTACACACTCTTGATTCACTTTGTTTAGTTAGCTAGTCGCTGCATAAACCGCTGCTGTTCATCACATATGTCTATCAAATCTGCAAAGTAACTAGCACTTGTGTAGGAAATAACCAGAGCCAACTATAAACTTATCTAGAGTTATCTAGAGTTGGCTGTGGAAATAACCCTGGGGAGCTCTTAATCGAATTTATTTTTGTCGACGATCATGTTATCATCATATGAGCAACAGAGGAACAGCTACAGCAAAACATTAACAGTCTCCAGCTAATATGCAGTGATTACAATATGAGAATAAGCAATGTTAAAATCGAAGTAATGTCATTCGCTGGAGAAGAAAACGCTACCAATATTTCCGTTGATAAACATCAATAAAATCAAATCAAAGACTTTACTTGTCTAGGGAGATGTTTTTCAGCAAATGGACGAATAACTATCGAATCTAATATAGATGCAATAAAGAAAATCAAATCATATTGCAAATGGCACCAATTTTGAAATGAAAACATGTCACCATGAACACTAAAAGGTGGGTACAACATCAGTGCTGAGCTTCATAACCCTCAATTTTATCGGTTGTCACAATGTGTTCTAAACCTCCCTCCTAATCACATGCACGAAAAATGATGACTGCCTCTTTCTTATATTGATGATAAGGTTTCTCTGTGTCTTGATCTCATTCAACACCTCAACATTAGTCATTTTAACAGTTCATGGGATTCTCATCATTCTTCTGTAAAACCACATTTCTGTGACCCTCAGAGATTTTTCGATCTGTGTGTTCATTGTCCTTATCTCGGATCCGTATGTCAGTATTGGTTCTATGTAGCACTGAATAACTCGCATTCTGATCGGGATTGACAAGGGCTAGTTGCAGATAATGCTTCTCATTTAGTTTGTACAAAAACATACATACCATTAAAAAAATATTCTACAATAATTGATTCTATATTGTATTAGATTTTCAGATTATAAAACACATGATATAAAAGAGCAGGATCTTCTAGAATCTTCTACAGATGTGTTTGTAAATGTGTGCGTTTGTGTGTATAACAAACTTACTAACATGTGTGTATATGTTTCTGCACGTGTGTGTTAATTTGTGCATTCTTGTGTGTAGCACACCAAACTTCTAATCATGCGTGTGTTGGTATATGTGTGTGTATGTATATGTGTGTAATGTGCGACATGCTTATTTTCGCGTGTTGGTATGTGTGAATGTATATATCCATGCGTGTAATATGATTCCGTTCGTGTTTGCTTCAGTTTGGAATATCTTTTTTGCACTCCGGACATGTCCATAGGTGCTCTGATCTCCTTCCCAATATCTCCAACAGACTGACCGTACCAGTTCAATTTTGATTGATAAGTCTACCTGTTATGCTCTTCTGTTCTTGCTACTCCAATCTTCAAACCCAGCTCCTGCAGTCTAGTAGTTGACGTGAATTGGTTTAAATGAAAATCTTCTTTGCGGCCACACTCTATGAGGACGTTCAAAATATCAGCTCTATCCATTGGCTGGCTGTCTGATATCGTGGCAGAGCCAGCCATCCTGTCTGCTCTCTCATTGCCAACGACACCCATGTGCCCTGATATAGCGGTAGAGCCAGCCAGCCTGTCTGCTATATAAATTGCCAACGACACTCATGTGCCCTGATATGGTTTCAGAGCCAGCCTTGCTGTCTGCACTTTCATTGCCAACGACACCCATGTACCATGATATAATGGCAGAGCTAGCCAGCCTGACTGCTTTCTCATTGCCAACGACACCCATGTGCCCTGATATAATGGCAGAGCCAGCCAGTCTGTCTGCTCTCTCGTTACCAACGACACTCATGTGCCCTGATATGATGGCAGAGCCAGCCAGTCTGTCTGCTCCCCCATTGCCAACGACACCACGTGCTCCGGAACGAAGATAAATGTGAATTCGTATGTGTGAATTCGTGTTTGCTTGTTTATTGCGAATGTGTGCAATCAGATGTGTAATATGCTTCTATTCATGTATGTGTGATTGTATGCATTCACGTGTGTAATGTGCTTCTGGTCAAGTGTATGAATAAAATTGCATTAATGCAAAGTAATATGCCACTACTCATGTTTGTGTATATTCATCCGTGTAATATACTATTACTCACGTATGTGTGAATTCGTGTGTGCAGTATTCATTCTATTCTTGTGTAAGAATGTGTGAATTCCCGTTCTTCTGTAGTTAGTTGGCACATAACATCTGTAGTTAGCAGGCACATAACATCTGTAGTTAGTAGGCACATAACAGCTGTAGTTAGTAGGCACATAACATATGTAGTTAGTAGGCACATAACATCTGTAGTTAATTGGCACATAACATATGTAGTTAGTAGGCACATAACAGCTGTAGTTAGTAGGCACATAACAGCTGTAGTTAGTAGGCACATAACAAATGTAGTTAGTAGGCACATAACATATGTAGTTAGTAGGCACATAACATATGTAGTTAATTGGCACATAACATATGTAGTTAGTAGGCACATAACAGCTGTAGTTAGTAGGCACATAACAGCTGTAGTTAGTAGGCACATAACAAATGTAGTTAGTAGGCATATAACATATGTAGTTAGTAGGCACATAACATATGTAGTTAGTAGGCACATAACAAATGTAGTTAGTAGGCACATGACAAATGTTGTTAGTAGGCACATAACATCTGTAGCTAGTAGGCACATAACATCTGTAGCTAGTAGGCACATAACATCTGTAGTTAGTAGGCACATAACATCTGTAGTTACTAGGCACATAACATCTGTAGTTAGTAGGCACATAACATCTGTAGTTAGTAGGCACATACCAAATGTAGTTAGTAGGCACATAACATCTGTAGTTAGTAGGCACATAACATCTGTAGTTAGTAGGCACATAACATCCGTAGTTAGTAGGCACATAACATATGTAGCTAGTAGGCACATAACTAACAGCTGTAGTTAGTAGGCACATAACAAATGTAGTTAGTAGGAACATAAGACATGTAGTTAGTAGGCACATAACAAATATACTTAGTAGGCACATAACATCTGTAGTTAGTAGGCACATAACATCTGTAGTTAGTAGGCACATAACATCTGTAGTTAGTAGGCACATAACATATGTAGTTAGTAGGCACATAACAAATATACTTAGTAGGCACATAACATCCGTAGTTAGTAGGCACATAACATATGTAGCTAGTAGGCACATAACTAACAGCTGTAGTTAGTAGGCACATAACAAATGTAGTTAGTAGGCACATAACAAATGTAGTTAGTAGGACATAACAAATGTAGTTAGTAGGCACATAACAAATGTAGTTAGTAAGCACATAACATCTGTAGTTAGTAGGCACATAACATATGTAGCTAGTAGGCACATAACTAACAGCTGTAGTTAGTAGGCACATAACAAATGTAGTTAGTAGGCACATAACAAATGTAGTTAGTAGGCACATCACAAATGTAGTTAGTAGGCACATAACATCTGTAGTTAGTAGGACATAACAAATGTAGCTAGTAGGCACATAACATCTGTAGTTAGTAGGCACATAACATATGTAGCTAGTAGGCACATAACTAACAGCTGTAGTTAGTAGGCACATAACATCTGTAGTTAGTAGGCACATAACAAATGTAGTTAGTAGGCACATAACAAATGTAGTTAGTAGGCACATAACAAATGTAGTTAGTAGGCACATAACAAATATACTTAGTAGGCACATAACATCCGTAGTTAGTAGGCACATAACATATGTAGCTAGTAGGCACATAACTAACAGCTGTAGTTAGTAGGCACATAACAAATGTAGTTAGTAGGCACATAACAAATGTAGTTAGTAGGACATAACAAATGTAGTTAGTAGGCACATAACAAATGTAGTTAGTAAGCACATAACATCTGTAGTTAGTAGGCACATAACATATGTAGCTAGTAGGCACATAACTAACAGCTGTAGTTAGTAGGCACATAACAAATGTAGTTAGTAGGCACATAACAAATGTAGTTAGTAGGCACATCACAAATGTAGTTAGTAGGCACATAACATCTGTAGTTAGTAGGACATAACAAATGTAGCTAGTAGGCACATAACATCTGTAGTTAGTAGGCACATAACATATGTAGCTAGTAGGCACATAACTAACAGCTGTAGTTAGTAGGCACATAACATCTGTAGTTAGTAGGCACATAACAAATGTAGTTAGTAGGCACATAACAAATGTAGTTAGTAGGCACATAACAAATGTAGTTAGTAGGCACATAACAAATGTAGTTAGTAGGCACATAACAAATGTAGTTAGTAGGCACATAACAAATGTAGTTAGTAGGCACATAACAAATGTAGTTAGTAGGCACATAACAAATGTAGTTAGTAGGCACATAACAAATGTAGTTAGTAGGCACATAACAAATGTAGTTAGTAGGCACATAACAAATGTAGTTAGTAGGCACATAACATCTGTAGTTAGTAGGACATAACCAATGTAGCTAGTAGGCACATAACATCTGTAGTTAGTAGGCACATAACATATGTAGTTAGTAGGCACATAACTAACAGCTGTAGTTAGTAGGCACATAACAAATATACTTAGTAGGCACATAACATCTGTAGTTAGTAGGCACATAACATATGTAGTTAGTAGGCACATAACATCTGTAGTTAGTAGGACATAACAAATGTAGTTAGTAGGCACATAACATCTGTAGTTAGTAGGCACATAACATATGTAGCTAGTAGGCACATAACAAATGTAGCTAGTAGGACATAACATCTGTAGTTAGTAGGCACATAACATATGTAGCTAGTAGGCACATAACATCTGTAGTTAGTAGGACATAACAAATGTAGCTAGTAGGCACATAACATCTGTAGTTAGTAGGCACATAACATATGTAGCTAGTAGGCACATAACATCTGTAGTTAGTAGGACATAACAAATGTAGCTAGTAGGCACATAACATCTGTAGTTAGTAGGCACATAACATATGTAGCTAGTAGGCACATAACTAACAGCTGTAGTTAGTAGGCACATAACAAATGTAGTTAGTAGGCACATAACATCTGTAGTTAGTAGGCACATAACAAATATACTTAGTAGGCACATAACATCTGTAGTTAGTAGGCACATAACATCTGTAGTTAGTAGGCACATAACATCTGTAGTTAGTAGGCACATAACAAATATACTTAGTAGGCACATACCATCTGTAGTTAGTAGGCACATAACATCTGTAGTTAGTAGGCACATAACATCTGTAGTTAGTAGGCACATAACATCTGTAGCTAGTAGGCACATAACATCTGTAGCTAGTAGGCACATAACATCTGTAGTTAGTAGGCACATAACATCTGTAGTTACTAGGCACATAACATCTGTAGTTAGTAGGCACATAACATCTGTAGTTAGTAGGCACATACCAAATGTAGTTAGTAGGCACATAACATCTGTAGTTAGTAGGCACATAACATCTGTAGTTAGTAGGCACATAACATCCGTAGTTAGTAGGCACATAACATATGTAGCTAGTAGGCACATAACTAACAGCTGTAGTTAGTAGGCACATAACAAATGTAGTTAGTAGGAACATAAGACATGTAGTTAGTAGGCACATAACAAATATACTTAGTAGGCACATAACATCTGTAGTTAGTAGGCACATAACAAATGTAGTTAGTAGGACATAACAAATGTAGTTAGTAGGCACATAACATCTGTAGTTAGTAGGCACATAACATCTGTAGTTAGTAGGCACATAACTAACAGCTGTAGTTAGTAGGCACATAACATCTGTAGTTAGTAGGCACATAACATCTGTAGTTAGTAGGCACATAACATATGTAGCTAGTAGGCACATAACTAACAGCTGTAGTTAGTAGGCACATAACAAATGTAGTTAGTAGGAACATAAGACATGTAGTTAGTAGGCACATAACAAATATACTTAGTAGGCACATAACATCTGTAGTTAGTAGGCACATAACAAATGTAGTTAGTAGGACATAACAAATGTAGTTAGTAGGCACATAACATCTGTAGTTAGTAGGCACATAACATCTGTAGTTAGTAGGCACATAACTAACAGCTGTAGTTAGTAGGCACATAACATCTGTAGTTAGTAGGCACATAACATCTGTAGTTAGTAGGCACATAACAAATGTAGTTAGTAGGCACATAACAAATATACTTAGTAGGCACATAACATCTGTAGTTAGTAGGCACATAACATCTGTAGTTAGTAGGCACATAACATCTGTAGTTAGTAGGCACATAACAAATATACTTAGTAGGCACATAACAAATGTAGTTAGTAGGCACATAACAAATATACTTAGTAGGCACATAACATCTGTAGTTAGTAGGCACATAACAAATATACTTAGTAGGCACATAACATCTGTAGTTAGTAGGCACATAACATCTGTAGTTAGTAGGCACATAACATCTGTAGTTAGTAGGCACATAACAAATATACTTAGTAGGCACATACCATCTGTAGTTAGTAGGCACATAACATCTGTAGTTAGTAGGCACATAACATCTGTAGTTAGTAGGCACATAACATCTGTAGTTAGTAGGCACATAACATTTGTAGTTAGTAGGCACATAACAAATGTAGTTAGTAGGCACATAACAAATGTAGTTAGTAAGCACATAACATCTGTAGTTAGAAGGCATATAACATTTGTAGTTAGTAGGCACATAACAAATGTAGTTAGTAGGCACATAACAAATGTAGTTAGTAGGCACATAACAAATGTAGTTAGTAGGCACATAACAAATGTAGTTAGTAGGCACATAACAAATGTTGTTAGTAGCCACATAACATGTGTAGTTAGTAGCACATAACTATGTGAATTTACAGTTAATATCATTATCATTTAACATGGACAGCTGTTAGTAATATTAAATATGTGCTATCCACGTGTGTATTAATATGTGTGTGCTGTGTGTTAATGTCTGTGTGTGTATTTATGCATGTATCCTTGTATGTTCATGTACGTATTAATGAATAAACCTACGTGCTGAGTACACTACTAATCTATACAAGCGAATATTGGTCCCTACATAGAATGTAAGGGGGAATAATGTAATGCATTGCTTGAGAGCGGTGCTTGAGATGTTTACTCAAGATCTCCTGGACTGACAGAGTAAAAAATAATACTGCATATGAATATGGTAAGAGTTCTAGTATAGTCCATCAACGTTGTCTTATATACCTGACCCGAAGGGATGACGGTTGAACCCTCAAAGATATTCTATACTTGATGCTGGCTTCTGGCAAAAGAACGGCGGAACGACCCTTCTTTTGTTACAAAGACTAAGGTAAGCGTGTTAAAGACGCTTAACATCAGTACACAAGACTGGGACTGGGAGAAACTCGACGGGTACAGATTCAACTGGAAACAGTCTCTGAAACAGTACTTACAACTGGTGGTCAGGTTAAGAAAACTTGCTTATATAAAAAAAAATAGAAACCACCATGATGTTAGATTCGTTGTCTCTCGATACTAACGGTAGACCACATCATCCTCATTAGTATATTTAACAGCGTCTCTGTGGTCAAGCAGTTTACCTTTAGTTTATATAGTCGTGGGTTCGAATCTAGATCGCGTCGTTCAGTTCAGATGCACATTTTTCTTGAAGTTCGTAAGAGTTGTTGCCGAAGCTGCAAAGTTCGGGCTTTGCGCAATATTATTAAAGAGAATGAACACTAATATTACATAACCAGGTCGGTTTAGTAACCAGTAATCAATGATATAAACTGATTAACTGACTGAAACAAAATTGTTGTTATAAATCTAGGTCTTGTGATTCTTCATTAAACATTAACTATAGAACACATACTAGTTAACACACCGACACACGAATATCCACGCTATGGTGCACACACCAACTATTTAGTAACACATCGATATATTATATTTATTCCTCAAAGAGCAATGCTGCTCCGATACAATGTGTACAAAGCAAAAGGTTGACCACGCAAAAGATGGACCTCAGAGATAACAGAGGCGACGAAAGACACTATCTACGAAGCGCACACAAGTGCCCGTTTTAGAAATCTCTTCTTGACCTGACGCTGTGAGGCAAACAATATTGGAGATAAGAAAGAAAGCAAGACTCCATGGTTCTACTTGATTTTACATTCGACGAATCGGATATACTCGTATATAGTATGGAATCGGATAGACAAGAAACGATCCAAGAGACTCAAGAGATATTACCTTCCATCTCGCGTTGGTGTAGAAATTGTCGCTCTCAAGTTAATTCTAAGAATGCGTGTATGCTATGTGGTGCTTTTTTGAGTAATTTCATTGTCAGGGTTGACCTATCCGTAGTCATCTGTGATGGGCAGGCAATCCATCATCATGAAAGGGCTGCGTTGTCCTAGAGTAACTTTTGATCGAATTCTAACTTTCAAACATCATAATGAACAAACCATTCAACATTGCAGACATAGTTTCACAGCCCTCAATGTTACAGTAGCAGCACACCTCGAGAAGCGACTACTTTTCATCCGTGTTCATCAACTGGTTTTCCCCTGAAGTCCCAGCTCGATGTTGATTGGTGCACCTTCTCATACGACCGTTGTTCTGATCTTTTCTTGCCACTCCAACCTTTAATCATAGCTCTTGTAATGTAGCTTCTGACGTGGCCTGGAGTCCCAGCTCTTTTAATCTTGCTGCTGACGTACCCTGGAGTCCCAGCTCTTGTAATCTTGCTGCTGACGTACCCTGGAGTCCCAGCTCTTATAATCTTGCTGCTGACGTGCCCTGGAGTCCCAGCTCTTTTAATCTTGCTGCTGACGTGCCCTGGAGTCCCAGCTCTTATAATCTTGCTGCTGACGTGCCCTGGAGTTCCAGTTCTTGTAATCTTGCTTCTGACGTGGATTAGTTTAGATGACATTCCTCTTTGCCGCCACACTTTATGATAGCGCTTAGAATGTCACCTCTATCAATTTGATGACCCCACGATGTGGTGGCATAGCCAGCCGTCCTGTCTGCTCTCTCATTGCTGCTAGCACTTGAATGAGATGGGTGTTTAACCAGTGAACCCCAGAAACTAAACTTTCGGTAGGCATATTCTTCGACAACTGCTCGAAGAGACTGAACACCTATGTGTCTTCCCATAGCACTTTGATGTCAAGTAAGTAATCAATAATGTATAGCTAAGAACTTGATTTGGTCACGTATGCGTTGGATTCAGTTAAATCTTTATTTCAAGCGGTGATGGTACCACTAGACAGTCATATCTTTATGTCAAGCAGTGGTGGTACCACTAGTCAGTTCTTCCAGGTGTGTACTAACAAACAGATGGGTGTCGTTGGCAATGAGAGAGCAGACAGGCTGGCTGGCTCTGCCGCTATATCAGAGGGCCAGCCAATGGGCAGAACTGACATCTTGAACGCCCTCATAGAGTGTGGCCGCATAGAAGATTTTCATTTAAACCAATCCATGTCAACTACTAGATTTCGGGAGCTGGGTTTGAAGATTGGTGTGCAAAGAAAAGAACAGTGCGACAGGTATATGAGTAGGCTCATCAATCAAAATCGAACTGGTACAGTCAGTCATTGGATGCTGTTGGACATATTGCGAAGGAGATCGGAGCACCTATGGACATGTCCGGAGTGCAATGAAGATATTCCAAACTGAAACTAACAAAGTGATACTTGTTTGAGATACTTTCACAATATACACTGGCCCTTAATGACGAGCCGCCCCTGCACACTGGTAACTCTACCAATGCCAAATACAATCAAGAGTAAAATCACCGAATGGGAGAAGTACTGTTGGAAATAGTCATCAGAATTTCTAGAAAATACAGAATGGGATGCACAAACTGAAAGTAAATAGACGCCTACGGTTATTTCCTAAGATCATAAATATAGAGTCTTACTGAAGGTTGCTTTAATTATATTTATATATTCAACGAAGTCTTTAACAACGCACTCACATTAAACAAGAAATCATTTACACAGTTGTAGTCTAAACTCATAAGAACAACAATCAACCCACACAGCAAAGCACACACGCACATACTTTAATGCACCACATGTAGACCTAGACATGACAAACAGAACTGCATGACAAGACTAAAAAGATCAGTTGAATACAACAAAGAAATTATTGTTGTAGAAACATGTGGCTGTGTCTGTTTAAGTTTGTGCGTTTTCTTCAAGTTTCTGAAACCGTTGGTAACAGTTCCAAATATTGACACATGACACTTTATAAAGTTGATTTTACTTCTATATGCAAACAATTTTCATTTCATTCACGGAAACTCAATCATCAGCTAACACTGAAATAATTCAGTCAGACCGCTCGGTTACATCAAGTGTCTGCTGTCTTGAAACGGGTAGAAAGAAATTGTCTTTGACAGCAACCCACATACACAAAATCGATTTCATTGATTTTTCAATCGATCTAAGGTTACATGTACTAGGAGGTTCACTTGTGTCCATTCCCACATCTCTGTTACTCCCCTATCCAGTATATAGATGTATATTTTGATGTATCCATTATATCTTCTTCTTCGCGATCACCCATTGACTGATGTACCAGATTTCCCCATATATCTCATTCATGTGGAAATCTGATTCATGCAGCCTTAGTATGGGTAGGTCTGATTCATGCATCCTTAGCATGGGTAGGTCTGATTCATGCAGCCTTAGTATGGGTAGGTCTGATTCATGCAGCCTTAGTATGGATAGGTCTGATTCATGCAGCCTTAGTATGGGTAGGTCTGATTCATGCAGCCTTAGTATGGATAGGTCTGATTCATGCAGCCTTAGTATGGGTAGGTCTGATTCATGCAGCCTTAGTATGGGTAGGATTTTCGTCACATTCTCAGCGCCATTTGGAACTCTGGTGCTTATCCTTCAGCGATGTGTCCGGTTTCAGTCAGCGTTTACTTGGTTCGCTCTCCGTCAGCTTTTGGCTGTCCTCAGCCCCGACCTGCAAGGCAGCAAGTTGTGTGCCTTATATAAACATTCGGCTTTCATTGTATACTAAAAATCAATTGTAATGGTGCGTACATGTTCTAGCTTGTCAATTATAATTTCTTTAGCTAACATATTCGAAACTGGATATAAAAAAAACTGGCAAATGTTGTTTGTTTTTTCTATTACAAAATAGAAGTAGTTTCATTGATACACCAACTGTTCTTCTTCTTCTTCACCTTTCAATTCCCAACGCAGCACAGGTCTTCGCCAGCTTCTGCCAGCTCTTCCTCTCTCTTGCCATCTCTTTCAACTCTTTCCATGTTTTACTAATCTTTTTAATATCAGCCTCCAGCTCACTTCTCCAGGTCTGTCTATGTCTTCCCCTACTCCTCTTTCCCTGCAGGTTTCAACACAGCGCCTGTCTTGCAATGCTTCCGGTCGGTCTTCTCAATGTATATCCTATCCATCGTCAGCGTCTCTTCCTGAGTTCTTTTTCCACTGGTACTTGCTTAGTTCTTGCTCTGAGTTCCTCGTTTGTAATCTTATCATACCATCTCAGTCCCTCTATTCTACGTAAACATCCAACTGTTCTACTTTATTTTATATGCTAAAGCTCAGCTTTTGTATGTCGTCTCCAGCCCTGATCATCAATGTCTATACATAGCCTTTTTCTTCTTTACAGACGGTCATTTGGCAAATGTTTTATTGTGACATCTTCTGAGCTTGGGCATGTCGCTCTTGTCTTTCAGATCATCCCTAAGTCTCTTTACAAAAGAGTCTGCAATGTTGCGTAAAGTTCTATGATTTCTTGTATTTTTTCCTTATAGAGGTATCCATTTTAGAACTTATCAGTGGATCTCCGAGATAAAAGAGGCGAAAAAACACACTGTTTATGAATCACACACACAAACCCGTTCTATAAATATGTTCTTATCCTGACGATGTGAGACAAAACATGATTAGAGAAAGAAAGTAAAGAGGATCAGTGTATATTATCGAAGTTTATGATAACGTAGATACTTGATCATGTAATATCTGATCATGTTGGAGACAGTAATAATATCGAAGTTTATGATAACGTAGATTTGATCATCTAATATCTGATCATGTTGGACACAGTAATAATATCGAAGTTTATGATAACGTAGATTTGATCATCTAATATCTGATGATGTTGGAGACAGTAATAATATCGAAGTTTATGATAACGTAGATTTGATCATCTAATATCTGATCATGTTGGAGACAGTAATAATATCGAAGTTTATGATAACGTAGATTTGATCATCTAATATCTGATCATGTTGGACACAGTAATAATATCGAAGTTTATGATAACGTAGATTTGATCATCTAATATCTGATGATGTTGGAGACAGTAATAATATCGAAGTTTATGATAACGTAGATTTGATCATCTAATATCTGATGATGTTGGAGACAGTAATAATATCGAAGTTTATGATAACGTAGATTTGATCATCTAATATCTGATCATGTTGGAGACAGTAATAATATCGAAGTTTATGATAACGTAGATTTGATCATCTAATATCTGATCATGTTGGAGACAGTAATAATATCGAAGTTTATGATAACGTAGATTTGATCATCTAATATCTGATCATGTTGGAGACAGTAATAATATCGAAGTTTATGATAACGTAGATTTGATCATCTAATATCTGATGATGTTGGAGACAGTAATAATATCGAAGTTTATGATAACGTAGATTTGATCATCTAATATCTGATCATGTTGGAGACAGTAATATTATCGAAGTTTATGATAACGTAGATTTGATCATCTAATATCTGATCATGTTGCAGACAGTAATAATATCATTCAATATTTACTAAGTGGAATGTGTTGTGTTGAAATAAATCAGACTGGAGTTTCGGTTTGAGTATGTGGCAGGATTGTTGCCTAGAAGAGTGTTACTTTTCAGACAGTCACCTCAGATAGTCACCTCAGATAGTCATCTCAGACAGTCACCTCAGACAGTCACCTCAGACAGGCACATCCGACATTCACCTCAGACCGTCACCTCCGAGAGTCTACCTCCGACAGTCACCTCAGACAGTCACCTCAGACAGGCACCTCAGACAGTCACCTCAAACAGTTACCTCCGACAGTCACCTCCGACAGTCACCTCCGACAGTCACCTCCGACAGTCACCTCCGACAGTCATCTCAGACAGTTACCTCAGACAGTCACCTCCGACGGTCACCTCAGACAGTCACCTCAGACAGGCACCTCAGACATTCACCTCAGACAGTCACCTCAGACAGTCACCTCCGACAGTCACTTCCGACAGTCACCTCAGACAGTCACCTCCGACAGTCACCTCCGACAGTCCCCTCCGACAGTCATCTCAGACAGTTACCTCAGACAGTCACCTCCGACGGTCACCTCAGACAGTCACCTCAGACAGGCACCTCAGACATTCTCCTCAGACAGTCACCTCAGACAGTCACCTCCGACAGGAGTATGGAGATCATAGCTACAATCTCAGCTGAGTGCTTGCTTTCTTGAACTAAGTTCAATAGGTACTTTATTGTTTACGATTATCATACAATACATCGCAATGTCTAAGTTGCAATATAAGAAGATCACAAGTTGCAATATAAGAAGATCACATATGTAGAGTCTGGCCGAATGGACTTGGGCTCATCAATCAAAATCGAACTGGTACGGTCAGTCGCTGGACGCTGTTGGAGAGATTGCGAAGGAGATCGGAGCACCTATGGACATGTCTGGAGTGTAATGAAGATATTCAAAACTGAAACGGACTAGAGCGCGGGCTAATATTCGTGAGACTAGGGTTCAATCCCGTTAAGGCCAGATTTTTCCTGTCTGCGGTATAACAAAAATCCTAACCTGAACAGTTTCGCGACGACTGTACTAGCCATGTGGTCATTTAATTCCATGTCCACCCTGTCCTATAAGCTGCCTAAAAAGCGGTATTACAGAGCGTAACGACATACATATGTAGTGATCTCAAGTCCAAAAAGTCTAGCATTAATCTCTTGACCTGAACTCGCAATGTTTAAATGTATTAAGTGAGTTGATACAATGGGCTCGAACGATTCTAAAGAGTACACGTTTTATATACATAGAAGTGATACATAGGATGTCTCTAGTACAGTCTGCTTCGTCATGATGATCACTCGACCACCAATGTGTACAAGATCTAAAGAAGGAGTAGTTCTGTGTCAATCGTGCCACATACTAGGTAGGGAAATATTCAAGAACGGATCAGATCTTTTCTTCCTAAATTCATGTTGCGCTTTTCATTGTGCATGGTATGCGAAGAGTTCTGGTAAGTGCCTTCCAGTATGTCTCATATATATGTGCTTTTCCTTCCACCTCTGTTATGACGTGTATAAGCAACAGCCTGCAGTCTACAGATACTATCTCAAAGCATACCCTTCGCCATCCGTTGATAGAGAGGGATCATTGGGTGAGTTAGCAAGACTAATATTTGAAGAATGTCTGGATGAAACTATTTGATGAAACGCACTTTGTAAAATACAGAGTCATGTTAATAAACAATTGTGTATCAGCTCCTCTACATTATAGGCGTGGTTTGTACTTGACAGACAGAGCAAATATATACAATTTGTTTCATCTGTTATATAATTATTTTCATTCAACATCACGTGATATTTGAACTTTGCAGCAAAATTACTTGCTAACTACAAAATAAATAAAATACATTTGAGGAAAATATAACGCATTTCAAGAAAAGAAGACAGAATGTTGTATGTTGTATACTTTCTGGCGTGTGTGTGTGTTGTGTGTTGAATGTGCGCAGTGAGTGTGTGTATGTGTGTTTGCGTGCGTGCATGTGTGTGTGTGTATGTTTGTGTGTGTATGTGTGTGTATGTATGTATCTATGTGTGCGTGCATGTGTGTGCGTGCGTGTGTGTATGTGTTCGGTGCTAACGAATATATCAGTTATATGAGGACTATCATCATAGCACTCTGGACATGTCCATAACGCTCTCGATCTCCGCCTCAACAAATCCAGCAGCGTCCAGCGACCCAACACGCCAGTTCGATGTTGATTAATCAATCTCTTTGCATATTAAGTAATGCGTTCTTTTCGGACTCACCAATATTGACACCCATCTCTCTCAATTTGGTTGCTGAGTGGGATGCACAGCCCTGAAACTCCTCTGTTGGGAAAGACTCTCTCAATGCGTGAAGAATATCATTTCGATCCATGGCAGCTTCCTCTGATATTGTAGCCAAGACAGCCAATCTATCAGCTCGTTCATTACCACTCTCTGAGTGCCCATATATTTCCACGGATATATGTGCAGGTGTATTAGTGTTTATGAAAGATGTTTACAGAATACGGACTGATTCCATTGCAACCTGGTATCACATATCACACGGTCCCTCTCCGCATAAATGGTATGTCACATGCCGACAGTATTGCAAGATGCAGGGGGTGCTCCTCAGCTATGTCACATGCCGACAGTATTGCAAGATGCAGGTGCTCTCGGCTCCAGCATCAATACAAGGATCTCTGAAAAAAACATACTTGTTAACCGAGCAATGCGGTTCAATTCGAACCTCGACCTTCAGAACGCATAGTAAACAGCTTCAACGCTTTTCCACCGAGACTCATGTTAGTGCGTATGTACGTGCGTACGTTCCCATATGTGTGATCCAAACAAAGATGAACACTTCCTTGTGAAAGAGAAAATATACGCTAATTAGTATATGTACGGCCTATTTCGTCTCTCTTCTTCTTCACCCTTCGCACCTAGGGAGGCATAGGTCCAACACCAAGGCCTTCCAAGACTGCTTATCCAAGGCGATTCTTTGCAAATCTCTCACAATCTCCCCATTTTCTTGCCATGAGTCCCTTCTTGCGAGTCCTTTCTTGCGTGTCCTGCCTCAGGTGCTGCCTCAGGTGTCAAGCTATGAATTTTCCTGTTTGTTGTTTCTGTAGCTATCTAGTGATTTTACGGGTGGGGTAGCTAGATCCAATCCCAACCTCCTTAGTCGCCTCTTACGACATGACATACGTGGCAGGTAACAGTGGTTCTATTCTTTACACCCATAAATTTGGCCCCGTAACCACTCCAGGCCTTTTCGTCTTTACAGAATCTCAATTGATAAATGTTTTACTGTGATAACTTCTGAGTTTTCGCTTTTCTCTCTTGTCTTTCAGCTCATCCTAAAGTCTCTTTTCAAAAGACTCTGCATCCCTGTGCAATGTTGCTTTCCACACAACTTTGTCATCAGCTTATCATCAAAGTGCGTATCCTTTATAGGACGTTGTTCTCTTTGCAGCCATCTGAAATTCACTCTGTCTCTAGCCAGTTCACCCACTTCATCCATGGTCATGTTCATGGTTTCTTTAATATCTTGTAGCCATCTTCTTCTTGGTCTGCCTCTGCCTCTGCGTCCTGGGACCCTACCCTCTAGTATCGTTCTTTCCAGGCCATCGTGACGCTTGATGTGACCAAAGTATGTAATTTTTCTGTATAGTATGTTGTTTATCAGTCAATTCTCTTTAACATTTAGTTCTTTCAGGACATCAGTGTTCTTTCTTTTTTCTGTCCATGGTACTCGTAGGATCTTTCTGTAGTATTTAGTTTCGAAGGACTGGATTTTCTTTCTTGTTTTTTGTGTAATAGTTCATGATTCACAACCATAAGTAGCCACTGGGAAAATGCATGCTCTCAATATTTTTAATTTTAGTATTTTGCTGGTGCTTTGCCACATGTTTTTCATTGTATTTAACTTCCTGATTGCTATTGCCAATCTTCTTGAGATCTCTTTGGAGCAGTCACCGTTATTGTTAATTATTGAACCCAGATATTCGTAGCTCTCTACACATTGGAGTTCTTCATTGTTTACTTGGATGTTAGGTGAGCCTTTTGCTTTGTCAGTTGACATGATTTTTGTTTTTTGTATATTCAAATAAAGATGTTGGTCTTCACTATGTTTCTTGGTCGTCATGATTAGGTTTTCCAAACCTTCTTTGCTGGTGGATTTCTAGGCTTGATCATCAGCTAGTTTTTCCCATTTGCTGGGACCGTTAGGTCTTCATTGAAGCTTTGCAAACATATCTGATTTTATTTATGCTGTTAAAAGTTTGAAGTTCCTTTTACAATACGTAGCGTAATGTATTTATAAATATTCCCAGTGTTTTCAAAATTGCTATAAAATATGTAAACTGTTCTGTTATTTTTATTTTGTTTTCCAGGGTAAAACTTACATAATGTTGTTACTGACCAAACAAGTATGCCTACCAATTTGTTTCTTGTATTTAGTTTTGTTTGTGTTAATTCTTCCAATGTCGCATTGAATGGCAACATAACGATCGAATGTGCGGGTATAATGGACTGAATCACTACAAGATTCAACAATTTACAGAATTACACTTATCTTCGTTTCAGGGCACATGAGTATCGTTGGCAATGAGATAGCAGACAGGCTGGCTGGCTCTGCCTCCATATCAGGGCACATGGGTGTCGTTGGCAATGAGAGACCAGACAGGCTAGCTGGCTCTGCCTCCATATCAGGGCACATGGGTGTCGTTGGCAATGAGAGACCAGACAGGCTGGCTGACTCTGCCTCCATATCAGAGCACATGAGTATCGTTGGCAATGAGAGAATGGATATAACTGACATTTTTAACGCCCTTTTAGAGTGTGGCGCAAAGAAATTTCATTTAAATCAATCCACGTCAACTACTAGATTGCAGGAGATGGGATAAAATATTTCATTTGAATCAATCCACGTCAACTACTAAATTGCAGGAGATGGGATAGAAGATTTTATTTAAATCAATCCACTTCAACTACTAAATTGCAGGAGATGGGATAAAAGATTTCATTTGAATCAATCCACGTCAACTACTAGATTGTAGGAGATGGGATAGAAGATTTTATTTAAATCAATCCACGTCAAGTACTAGATTGCAGGAGATGGGATAGAAAATTTCATTTAAATCAATCCACGTCAAGTACTAGATTGCAGGAGATGGGATAGAAGATTTCATTTAAATCAATCCACGTCAAGTACTAGATTGCAGGAGATGGGATAGAAAATTTCATTTAAATCAATCCACGTCAAGTACTAGATTGCAGGAGATGGGATAGAAGATTTCATTTAAATCAATCCACGTCAAGTACTAGATTGCAGGAGATGGGATAGAAGATTTCATTTAAATCAATCCACGTCAAGTACTAGATTGCAGGAGATGGGATAGAAAATTTCATTTAAATCAATCCACGTCAATACTAGATTGCAGGAGATGGGATAGAAGATTTTATTTAAATCAATCCACGTCAACTACTAGATTGCAGGAGATGGGATAGAAGATTTCATTTAAATCAATCCACGTCAACTACTAGATTGCAGGAGATGGGATAGAAGATTCGAGCGGCAAGAAAAGAACAGCACGACAGGTCTATTATTAGGCTCATCAATCAAAATGGAACTGGTACTGTCAGTCGCTGGACGCTGTTGGAGATACTGCGAAGGAGATCGGAGCACCTATGGACATGTCCGGAGTGAAATGAAGATATTCCAAACTCAAACTGAAACTGAATAGACAAAACTTGGCAACTGGCGAAGCAACGTTTATAGCTTACAGCTTATACTTAACTTCTGTTGACAGTTTCTTAGACAGACAAAAAATTAATAATAACTTTATAACAAGATGTTTAATGAAGTATTACACTTTATTTAAAAATGAATTAATTTGCATTAACTAATCTTACTCTACAATATGGCAATATTTGGCATTGTTTTGTGTATGTACAGAACGATACTGAAGTGGGGCGTACCCTGCAAAATGTTTGGAACCACCGCTATTATATTTTATCTTGGATACTTAATGTTATTATACAATGTGATCAATCTAATATAACTATAGAACAATACAGCAGACAGTATGACACGATCGAGAACACAAATACACTTAGCAACCCAGAACAACCTGACTGATTCTTTTAATCCTGTTAATATATTCCTTTGTTTCCAGGTGTCAACGGCTTGTTTTGTTGTAAATGAATACTATTCTAAGCTTCAGAACGTTCTAGAGTCACTGCGATTCCTGAACTGGTGTCCCATGGAATCGAGTTATAAATATTGTTGCTTGTAGTCATAGCCATCAGCATGTGACGTACCGGATGGCTTATGATATCATTGATTTCTACAAACATCTGTCCTTAGTGCTAACTATCAGGTGTAATTTTAGAGTAGTCCTCATTGACATAAATTGTAAGCTGTCTAGTATCTCGTCCCTAATAATGAAGTATTGAAATATGATCATATTGCTAGTATAATTACCCATATTCACCAATGGCGTCTGAGATGGCTGGGTCATCTGACCCAATGTATCTCCAGTTATATTCTATACGGTAAGCTGGCTGCTAACAAAAAGACGGGGGAAGGGGTGTCGACAAAATAGGTTACAAATACTTATGCAAGTGTGACTTGAATGCGCTTGACATCAATACACAAGTCTGGGTGGAGCTCGCCAGGGACAGATCCACGTGAAGTCATGCTCTAAACACGGGTCTGGGAACAGGTAAAGTCAGACTAAAAACAACACACTAAATGCTGATGTAAAATATGCCAGATGAGAGCAAAAGTAAAACACACAATCGTTTGTCTCCATCCACTGTCTCGAGAAATTAACCAGACGTCATCACCATCAAAACATCATGTTCTTTAATATGTCCAAAACTACTTCAATTTTCTCTTTCTTATTTGTAGCATCAGCAAGCCTTCTTTGATTTTGATTTCTTTCTGTTTAGATCTATTTGTTCTCTTCTCCTGTCCATGATATATGGATGCCTCTTCTGTAATACTTATATTCAAAAGCATATTTATGTTTCTCAACTGTCTTGTTAAATTAGAAATGAAGAAATCAGAAGACGACTGGATGTGAAACCAGTTATGCAATTCATAAAAGAACAACAGATTAAATGGCTTGGACACCTGACAAGAATGCCCTGGTATCGTCTACCACAGAAAGCCACACAGAAAAAGTATAATGAGTACAAAGCAAGAGGAAGACCACGCAAAGATGGAGCGACGGCATCAAGAACAGCCTTACGAACATGAATATCAGCTTACAAAGTGTCTTAAAACAAGCACACACAAGATCACTACGTTTCACCCCCAACACTTCTATAAAGAAGCAAATGGTGGAAGAGAAAAAGAAGAAGAACTGTCTAGTTAAATGTCCATGCTTCACACCCATTCGTTGCCACTGGGAATATGCATGCTTCTAGTATTCTGATCTTTGTTTTCTTATCAGTTCCATTCCATACTATTTTTAGTTGTTTAAATGTGTTGTGTCAGGCCATGTTTGTTTATCTTATTTCCATCTTTTGTTAGTAGTGAACCGAAATATTTATAACCATTCACATTTTCTATTTTCTCTCTGTTGATAAATCTTTGTCGTATTTATTTTATCCGTTCTCATTATTTTCTTCTTTTGCCACATTGAAAAATAGATTTCGTTTTTCGTTTTTCTCATTATTAATGTATCAATCCTTTTGAAATATTGACAGTAGCACTGTATCATCAGCATATCTTATTTCATGTATTTTTTATTTAATTAATAATAATTATGTTACTTTAAATTGGCTTCAACACGGGAAGAAAGCAAACACACAGTATTTAATTTATAATCATTGATTCATCAGTCTTCATATCGGACAAGAACACATAAGACAAAGTAAACAAATTTACAATCAATTGGATCTTGTATCTATCTTTGTATCTTTCAAAAACATCATGAGATCTATAGAAGAAAAGACAGGAATAGCAGTCTGTGGACAAAATATAAACAACCTAAGATACGCTGATGACACAATTCTCATGGCTACAAATGAACAAGATCTACAAGACTTGATAGACATACTAGTGAGAGAAAGTGAAAAGAAAGGATTAAGCATGAATACAAAGAAAAAAGAGGTTATGGTTGTCTTCAAGAAACAAGAAACACCAACATGCAATATCAAAATAAATAACACAACACTGAAACAAGTCCATCGATTCAAGTATCTAGGAACATTCCTAACATCAGATGGAAGATGCAACAGAGATTAGAGTAGAATAGCTCAAACGAAAGCAGCTTTTATGAAAATGAAGAACACACTATGCGTGAACTCACTACCAATGACACTGCGAAAACGAGTACTCCAATGCTATATTGAACCAATTCTTATGTATGGCAGCGAATCATGGACACTGAACAAACAATCAATACGATCATTGGAAGCCACAGAGATGTGGTTTTACAGAAGAATGTTGAGAATTCCATGGACAGCAAAGAAAATAAACGTGGAGGTTTTAAATCAGGTCTGCACACAAAGAAACCTTATCAAAGAATAAGAATCCGACAATCAAGGTTCTTCGGGCATATAATGCGAAGAGAAGGTTTAGAACATTTGGTGACTACAGGTAAAATTTAGGGAAGGAGAGATCGTGGAAGACAGAGGAGAAGATGTTGGATGGCCTGACATCATGGTTCGACAAAATATCGACGTCAGAACGGATTACATGCACCAAGCAAAGAGAGTTGTGGAGAGACATGATGCCTACGCCGGCAGGCATGGCACTTGATTGAACTTTCTATACTGTGGTATATGTAGTATTATTCTATATTGTGGTATATGTAGTATTATTCTATATTGTGATATCTGTAATATTATTCTATATTGTGATATCTGTAATATTATTATATGTTATGATATATGTAATATTATTCTATATTGTGATATCTGTAATATTATTATATGTTGTGATATCTGTAATATTATTCTATATTGTGATATCTGTAATATTATTATATGTTGTGATATCTGTAATATTATTCTATACTGTGATATCTGTAATATTATTCTATATTGTGATATCTGTAATATTATTCTATATTGTGATATCTGTAATATTATTCTATATTGTGATATCTGTAATATTATTCTATATTGTTATATCTGTAATATTATTCTATATTGTGATATCTGTAATATTATTCTATATTGTGATATCTGTAATATTATTCTATATTGTGATATCTGTAATATTATTCTATGTTGTGATATATGTAGTATTATGTGAAGTTTGAATGTTTTTCTTTTTCAGTTTTTGTAGCTGTTTTTTTTTTTACAGTACAGGATCACAGTCACCGTCATCCTACCTACCCCTCTAGTCGCCTTTCATGAGATGCAAGAGGAGACAGTGGTTCTATTCTTCACTGTTCATGAAACTACACAGCGGAATACTTTTTTTCGATCCAGAAGCACTTGAGCTTTCAGCTGTTCGTCTCGGAGCCATGGACAACGTAAACCTTTGGTTCGGTGCCACGAACACCGTAAATTTGTAGCATCTGTGGCTTTTCTGCTAGCCCATAGAATTGAACCGCACTCACAGGGGCTTGTCACCCGTCGTCCAACGCGCTACGAACACGCTGGGGATACTTATTAATGGCTAGTGTCTTTTAACTTCTACAAAAGTGTGCACGCTTTATTCATTTTTTAATTAAGGATTACTTTGTCTTTCCCACAGTTTTATAGTTGATATCAATTATTATTTTGCTAATTATGAATTACTTTGTACGAATAGGCAGCAGAAATCTTGTAAAAACATGTTCTGGAAATTCAGGGAAAAATTGATCAGATATTAATGTCGACTATCGTACACGATTTTATTTCTATTCGTTACGCCAATCTAACCTCTATCTGCTGCCTGGTAGTTGAATGTCACAACTGAAGTTCTTAAGTCCACGTGACAAACAAGGTGAGGAATTTGGGCCTGTGAAAGTGTCAGTCTTTCTTGTGGTAAATCACTATTGATTTTTCACCTGGTTAACATTGAATCACGTTTCATATTTTCGAACATATAAACTGTGAACCTTCTAACACACAGAATAATACTACGTCATATTGTGTACATTTTACATGTAAGTTCCTTTCTAAGAGAAATTGTTTATTGTTTTTGTATAAATGTAAGTTAGATTACAGACAAATGTGATAGATTTGTGTGTGAACAACTTTCAGTTAGACTGCATACAAAAGTAATAGATTTGTCTGTGACCGAAGTTCAGTTAGACTGCAGACAGAAGTGATAGCTTTGTATGTTATCAAATTTCAGTTAGACTACAGACAAAAGTAATAGATTTGTCTGTGACCGAAGTTCAAGCTATAAAACTTCTGACGACAAAGTGATAGATTTGTCTGTGATCAAATTTCAGTTAATGACAAAAGAGATAGATTTGCGTAAGAAATAATATTCATGTTCAATGCAGATATCTGTAGTAGATCTCGAACACTGCTACTGAGATCTTCCTATGTCATAAAAATATGGAAGCTCACGTGATATTCACCAAAATGCAATGACTAAGGGTCTCTGTGGCTGAGTGGTTAAGCTCTATGCCTTGCTAGTCGAAGGTCGTTGGTTCGAATCCGGGCCGCGGCCTTCTGTTCACTAGTGCATTTTTTTCCAGAGACCCCTAGGATTGTTGAACCCCGGAGCTACAAAGTTCATGCTTTGTGCAATACTCTCGGCAGGTGGCGTGCCATTTCTGCGGAGAGGACCGAGCCATATGGGGTAAAACCTGGTGCAATGAAGCCAATCCTTCGGCTTTAAAACCTTAAAACCTTTAAAATAAAATGCAATGAGGATGGCATATATTAATTAATCAATGTTTATACAGCTTCAATAAATCGTTATACATACCAGTTCGCTGCTTCTAATATTAGTCCAACTCTTTCTTTGTTATGTATTGTCAATCTATTTTAAGATCCAGTACGTTATTGTCCTGCTTTGTTATTGTATGGTGATTAAGGTGATTCCTTGCAAGCCACTATATATGCTATATTACACTGACGGGTCTATAAGTCTTCTACTTACAGACGTCATGTTGCACTTATTGATTAGAACACATACGTATCTGACTTGCTTATTTTACAAACAGACATCAGTTGATATTTGATTACATGTAACAGCTGTTATATTTACAGACATCAGCTGAAATTTGATTACATGTAACAGCTGTTTTGTTGACAGACAACGGCTGATATTTGATTACATGTAACAGCTGTTTTGTTGACAGACAACGGCTGATATTTGATTACATGTAACAGCTGTTATATTTACAAACATACATCAGCTGATATTTGATTACATGTAACAGCCGTTATATTTACAAACAGACATCAGCTGATATTTGATTACATGTAACAGCTGTTTTGTTAACAGACAACGGCTGATATTTGACTACATGTAACAGCTGTTATATTTACAAACAGACATCAGTTGATATTTGATTACATGTAACAGCTGTTATATTTACAGACATCAGCTGATATTTGATTACATGTAACAGCTGTTATATTTACAACATATACAGCTGATATTTGATTACATGTAACAGCTTTTTGTTTACAGACATCGGCTGATATTTGATTACATGTAACAGCTGTTATATTTACAGACATCAGCTGATATTTGATTACATGTAACAGCTGTTATATTTACAGACATCGGCTGATATTTGATTATATGTAACAGCTGTTATGTCTAGTTATATTGAAAACAAAAAATGGTTCAGCTCAGTCGCATGCAACACAATATTATTAACTTAGTGTTGAACTCACATAACGATATCAACTAGTACTACACATAACGGTATCAACTAGTACTACACATAACGATATCAACTAGTACTACACATAACGATATCAACTAGTACTGCACATAACGGTATCAACTAGTACTGCACATAACGATATCAACTAGTACTACACATAACGGTATCAACTAGTACTACACATAACGATATCAACTAGTACTGCACATAACGATATCAACTAGTACTGTACATAACGGTATCAACTCAACTAGTACTACACATAACGATATCAACTAGTACTACACATTACGTCATCAACTAGTACTACACATAACAGTATCAACTAGTACTACACATAACGATATCAACTAGTACTACACATAACAGTATCAACTAGTACTACACATAACGGTATCAACTGTACTACATAACGTATCAACTAGTACTACACATAACGATATCAACTAGTACTAACATAACGGTATCAACTTGTACTACATAACGTATCAACTAGTACTTCACATAACGATATCAACTAGTACTACACATAACGATATCAACTAGTACTACACATAACGGTATCAACTAGTACTACACATAACGATATCAACTAGTACTACACTAACGATATCAACTAGTACTCACATAACGATATCAACTAGTACTAACATAACGATATCAACTAGTACTACATAACGATATCAACTAGTACTACATAACGATATCAACTAGTACTAACATAACGATATCAACTAGTACTACACATACATATCAACTAGTACTACACATAACAGTATCAACTAGTACTACACATAACGATATCAACTAGTACTACACATAACGATATCAACTAGTACTACACATAACGGTATCAACTTGTACTCACATAACAGTATCAACTAGTACTACACTAACGTATCAACTAGTACTACACATAACGTATCAACTGTACACATACGGTATCAACTTGTACTCACATAACGATATCAACTAGTACTACACATAACGATATCAACTAGTACTACACATAACGGTATCAACTAGTACTACACATAACATATCAACTAGTACTGACATAACGTATCAACTAGTACTACACATAACGATATCAACTAGTACTACACATAACGGTATCAACTAGTACTGTACATAACGGTATCAACTCAACTAGTACTTCACATAACGATATCAACTAGTACTACACATAACGGTATCAACTAGTACTATACATAACGGTATCAACTAGTACTACACATAACGATATCAACTAGTACTCACATAACGATATCAACTAGAACTCACATAACGATCATCAACTAGTACTGCACATAACGATATCAACTAGTACTACACATAACGATATCAACTAGAACTGTACATAACGATATCAACTAGAACTACACATAACGATATCAACTCACTAGTACGTCACATAACGATATCAACTAGTACTACACATAACGATATCAACTAGAACTACACATAACGATATCAACTCAACTAGTACTGCACATAACGATATCAACTAGTACTATACATAACGATATCAACTAGAACTGCACATAACGATATCAACTAGTACTGCACATAACGATATCAACTAGTACTGCACATAACGGTATCAACTCAACTAGTACTACACATAACGATATCAACTAGAACTACACATAACGATATCAACTCAACTAGTACTGCACATAACGATATCAACTAGTACTACACATAACGATATCAACTAGAACTGCACATAACGATATCAACTAGTACTACACATAACGATATCAACTAGACTGCACATAACGATATCAACTAGTACTTCACATAACGATATCAACTAGTACTACACATAACGATATCAACTAGAACTGCACATAACGATATCAACTAGTACTGCACATAACGATATCAACTAGAACTGCACATATTGTATATTCTGTTTCAACATTTCTAAGATTGACATTTTCAAGCTAGTAGTTATATATAATGAATCAAGTTTATTGTTGGTTTAAATTTTAAAGACAACATTATACATTAACAATTTAGACTTTAATATTGCACATATTTCAAGTTGAAAATAGTTTGATATCACAGGTAAATTTTATTACTTTTTTCACGCCCAAATTTCTTGAGAATGTGAATTAATTATGTTAAACTAAACAAATGATATTTCATTTGTTAACAGTTCAATTTCTTGTTTGTTATGAATTCTATGATATCCTATTTGTCCATCAATTGGCTTTCTGTGAGTACTTTGGTTCAAATCAAGACGAAAGATTGACTGAATACATTGCAATGGGTTTCCCCATATGGCCTGGTCCCTCTTCGCAGGAATGGCATCCCACTTGTCGAGAGTTTTCCACAAAGCACAAACTATGCAGCTACGGCAACAATCCTAGAGGTCTCTGTGGAAAATGGAGTTGTGAACAGACCGGAGCTATCCAAATTCAAAACCATGACATTCGGAACGCAAGGCAAGAGGAAAAACCCACTTAACTTCTGGATCTTTCAGTCTGGAGAATCTACAAACATGACATTTTAACTCTTTCAACTTTACTTTCAACTTTACTTTCAAATTTACTTTCAACTTTACTTTCAATTTACTTTCAAATTTACTTTCAACTTTCTTTCAACTTTACTTTCAACTTTCTTTCAATTTACTTTCAAATTTCTTTCAATTTACTTTAACTTTACTTCAAATTTACTTTCAATTTACTTTCACTTTCTTTCAAATTTCTCAAATTTACTTTCAATTTACTTTCAATTTTCTTTCAAATGTTCTCAAATTTACTTTCAATTTACTTTCAAATTTCTTTCAAATTTACTTTCAAATTTCTTTCAACTTTACTTTCAACTTTACTTTCAATTTACTTTCAACTTTCTTTCAACTTCCTCAACTTTGCTTTCAACTTTACTTTCAACTTTACTTTCAATTTACTTTCAAACTTTACTTTCAAATTTACTTTCAAACTTTACTTTCAACTTTTCCAATTTACTTTCTAAATTTACTTTCAAATTTATTTCAAATTTTCTTCAAATTACTTTCAAATTTTCTTTCAATTGACTTTCAAATTTTTCTTTCAAATTTACTTTCAAATTTTCTTCCAAATTTTCTTTTAAATGTTCCCTCAAATTTTCTTCCAAATTTACTTTCACATTTTCTTTCAAATGTTCCCTCAAATTTACTTTCAAATTTACTTTCACATTTTCTTTCAAATGTTCCCTCAAATTTACTTTCACATTTACTTTCAAATTTTCTTTCAAATTTACTTTTCAAATTTACTTTCAAATTTACTTTCAAATTTACTTTCAAATTTACTTTCAAATTTACTTTCAAATTTACTTTCAAATTTACTTTCAAATTTACTTTCAACTTTACTTTCAACTTTACTTTCAACTTTACTTTCAAATTTACTTTCAAATTTACTTTCAAATTTTCTTTCAAATTTACTTTCAAATTTTCTTTCAAATTTACTTTCAAATTTTCTTCCAAATTTTCTTTTAAATGTTCCCTCAAATTTTCTTCCAAATTTACTTTCACATTTTCTTTCAAATGTTCCCTCAAATTTACTTTCAAATTTACTTTCACATTTTCTTTCAAATGTTCCCTCAAATTTACTTTCACATTTACTTTCAAATTTTCTTTCAAATTTACTTTTCAAATTTACTTTCAAATTTACTTTCAAATTTACTTTCAAATTTACTTTCAAATTTACTTTCAAATTTTCCACCAAATTTTCCACCAAATATTTCGTAATTATTTTCTTACCAAACTCCCTCTAACATGTGATTGAAATTGCTTTCGTATGTCGACATAACATTCGAATTTAATCAACTATTCAGAGCTGACTTGTGTAAACAAACATATTACTGTATAAGGATGTTTCATGTTGAATATCAGCTGTACAAGCCAAGAAGCTACTACATTCATGACTTGATACCGAAGATAGCAAATTATCCTCTGACGATTGTCAATGAAAAATACGGACCTAACACAATTTTTCTCAATATACCATATGATATTTAAAAATAACCTGGCATGACAAAATTCCAGATACCGAAGTCCTCATAAGAGCAAAGATTCCAATCGTCATCACCCTGTTATAGAAGGCCCAAGTGAAATCGAATGCCTGACAAACGTATCCCAAAACAGTTGATGTATGGCGAGCTTGAAGTGTCGCTGAAATGCTTCGATACAGACACCACGTGCTGGAAATTCCTGACGCAAGATCGTCAAATGTAGCGCTGTAACAGCACAAGAGGAGCTTGCACAGCTGAGAATCGTCATGCCGTTGAGGCACGGAGAAAACGAGCTGCGCGAAAAAAAAAACATAACACACAACACTCACATGTCTAGAATTGATCATATATGCCCCACCTGGGGTAGGGGATTGTGTTCTAGGATTGAACTCTATAGTCACCTCCGCACACACCAAAGAGGTGCAGCAGAACACGTTTTAGGATGTTGTCATCGTCGTTTGCGATGAACGGCTATTCATCATCAAGGTGCGTATCCTTTATAGGACGTTGCTCTTTTGAGCACATCTGAATATTCACTCTGTCTCTTGCTAGTTCACCCACTTCGTCGATGGTTTTTTGAAAGTAAATTTGAAAGTAAATTTGATGGGTTCATGGTTTCTTTAATATCTTGTAGCCATCTTCTTCTTGGTCTGCCTCTGCGTCCTGGGACCCTATCTTCTAGTATTGTTGTTTCCAGGCCATCGTGACGCTTGATGTGACCAAAGTATGTAATTTTTCTGTATAGTATGTTGTTTATCAGCTAATTCTCTTTAACATTTAGTTCTTTCAGGACATCAGTGTTCTTTCTTTTTCTGTCCATGGTATTCGTAGGATCTTTCTGTAGCATTTAGTTTCGAAGGACTGGATTTTCGTTCTTAATTGAACGAAACCAGAGATCATCATGGTTAAGTGACCAGAACCAATCAGAAAGCAATGGCAAACTACTGATTGCATGTTGCTAAGAACTTGATGCAGAACATGAACGGCTATTACTATTACCATATTATATTTCAAAATCTTCCTTTTTTACAACATACATTAGTGAACGGAGAAATATGTTGCCACGTCCTGTGTCCGATTAAGATCATATTTGACTGCAATCTCGGTAACATATTGCTGATTGGTACCATTGTCAGAGTCATTAACTTGGGAAATTTGACTGCAATCTCGGTAACATATTGCTGATTGGTACCATTGTCAGAGTCTTAATTAGAGGAAATTTGACGCAATCCAGGTAACATATTGCTGTTGGTAACCATTGTCCAGACGGCATTACTATGGAAATTTGATTCAATCTCGGTAACATATTGCTGATTGGTAAATTGTCAGGAGTCATTAATCTGAATTTGACTGCAATCTCGGTAACATATTGCTGATTGGTACCATTGTCAGAGTCATTAACTTGGGAAGTCTGACTGCAAAACAAAAAAGAAAATATCACAGACGCGGTCCACTATAACAAAAGTCTAACCAGCTCAGTCAAGAAACAATAACTCTGGTTGGAGTGGTCTAAGTTTCATATATGTTTGGTATGACAATGGAAGCTTTATTGAAATTGTAAACGATTCTATGGGTACATTGTTATTTATTGATGAAAAATGTAACTAATGTGGATATTCCTTAGAGTTAAATTTCATTTGTAATATAACTTCGTTTTTGCGTGCTATGCTATTTTTACAAAGTAATTTATTGTAATCTAACTATACTAGAATGCAAGGGTCACGTGACATCTGAAGGATAGTTTTTTTCTGGAAATGTCTACTTGAGCTAGTCAGCCTTCTATTAGATGATGCTGTGAACGTAACAGCTGGGACAGAGACATTTTACCTAGCTGGCTCCAGTTATAGTAGTAAAGACAAAAGTGTAATTATTGTAAATCGTGTACGTCCTAAGATGAGATAGATCAAGATTAAATCTTAGACAAGCCGCAAAATTAATATAAAATAAACTATCAATTCAGAAAGTTAAATCGTAATATAAAGTTTAAATCTACATATTATTCATTTCTTTTGGGAATGATAAATATATGTCTTCTAAATTAACTATGACATACATTAATTTCTCATCTGAAACTATTGAGACTTTGTTTTGTATTAATTAAATATTAATGTAATTCTATCTTGAAATGAAATTATTGTGAGAAGTTGTCATACTTGTTAGCGACTTTCTTTTGTAATAAATGCGCACCAAATTGTAATAAATGCGCATCAAATTGTAATAACTGCGCACCAAATTGTAATAAATGCGCACCAAATTGTAATAAATGCCACCAAATTGTAATAATGCGCACCAAATTGTAATAAAAGCGCATCAAATTGTAATAAATGCGCATCAAATTGTAATAAAAGCGCACCAAATTGTAATGTTTTGCGCTATTTATTTTTCTTTTAGTGATGTTACTTGTTATTATTTATGTAGCGATATTACTTCTCTAAATGATTATTTTATGGAATAGTTATTTACTGTCATTACTGCCTGTAGTACTTACTTATTTACATTATGTGTAGTGTAAGATCCGAACGGAACATTACAGTTCAATATGTTATTATTATTATATTTCTCTCGTTACACCGTACACAGAGACTGCAATCAAATTTTCTATACCGCTCTATCCTGGACAACTTGTTCAATCTCTCAGCGTACACAGAGACTGCAATAAACTTTTCTATACCGCTCTATCCTGGACAACTCGTTCAATCTCTCACCTACACAAAGACTGCAATAAACTTTTCTATACCGTTCTATCCTGGGTAATTTGTTCAATCTCTCACCGTACACAGAGACTGCAATAAACTTTTCTATACCGCTCTATCCTGGGCAACTGTTCAATTCTCACCTTACACAAAAGACTGCAATAAACTTTTTATAACGCTCTATCCTGGCAACGTTCAACTCTCACGTAACAGAGACTGCAATAAACTTTTCTATACGCTCTATCCTGGGCAACTGTTCAATCTCTACTACACAGAGACTGCAATAAACTTTTCTATACCGCTCTATCATGGACAACTCGTTCAATCTCTCACCGTACACAGAGACTGCAATAAACTTTTCTATACCGCTCTATCCTGGACAACTTGTTCAATCTCTCACCGTACACAGAAATAAACTTTTCTATACCGCTCTATCCTGGACAACTTGTTCAATCTTCCCTTAGAAATTGAAACTGCCAACAACAAAATATTAAATTTGTAACGCTGTTCAAAATTGAACATTCTAAAAGAATCGCATATATAAAAATGGTTTCTGAAAGTGCTTCTAGAAACTAAAAGTTCAATCAGTGACTACATAATATTTTTTGTTGAACTTTTGAATTGCAACATTCAGGCTTTATTGAGGATACATAATATGTTGTGTCTATTACATACTAACTATTTCAATTTTTCAAAATAAATCAACTGACTATTTTACAATCGATAGTTGTTGAGTTATTGCCATATATTGTCATATTGTCTTTCAATGATATAAAAGGTCTTATGATTCAACAAACAATAAAGTCGATTCATACAAGACATCTACCAATACAATACATCTGTCAATACAAGACTTCAAGCAATACAAGATATGCGTGGCATTGTGTGTAATGTGCAATAGAAATCGATTATGTGTCCTAAAGTCGAAACGATATTTGTGAGGATCACCATCACAGCCGTCGGCTAGTCCATATATGCTCAGATCACCTCTATAATATCTTTACCAGCATGAAATAATGAATCACCGCCCGTTCTTCTTCTTCTTCTCTTCCACCATTTACTTCTTTATAAAAGTGTTTGGGGGTGGGGGAGGGGAAGAGAACGTTAGGATCTTGTGTGTGCTTGTTTTAAAGCACTTTGTAATCTGATATTCATTTTCGTAAGGCTGTTATTGATGCCGTCGCTTCATCTTTTGCGTGGTCTTCCTCTTGCTTTGTACTCGTTATACTTTTTCTGTGTGGCTCTCTGTGGTAGGCGATATCAGGACATTTTGTCAGGAGTCCAAACCATTTAATCTGTTATTCTTTTATGAATTGCATGACTGCTTTCACATCCAGTCTTCTTCTGATTTCTTCATTTCTAATTTTGTCTCTTATTGTCACACCTGCAGCTCTTCTGACATCTCATCTCTGTCGTTATGATTTTCCGCTCATTAGTTGCTGTTATTGACCATGTTTGACACTGGTAACATAGTGTTGTCCAGAAAATCGTTCTTATGAGATTTGCTTTAGTTTTTAGAGGTATCTCTTTATATAACAACAATGGTGTTTAACTGTCCCAGTACTTGGTTAGCTTTTGTGCAACGATTGCTGATCAGTGTTGATTAATCAAATGTCTCGTGTTTCTAACAAAGTGTTCATGTTTGACGGTTCCCATTTTTACCTCCATCTCCTTTAGTCTGGACAGGGATATTGATTTATAAATGTTTTCCAAAATTTTGATACGAATTGCTCCTCTCTCGACATTGATGATGCCTGCAGTATCCATTGACTGTCCTTCCTCAATCATTATTATTTATATCAGCCAGGTGATCTTCACACTCATTGCCTTGTACCTTGCGTGCCCTCGTACAAAAATAAAGGTTAAATGGGTCATCCAGTGTGTTTTAAAATTGTAAAGATGTTTTCAACTTCCCATATTTTTAAAAAATATATGCAATGCGTTCTAGCAAGTGCTACGGGGTTCGTGTACTGTCGTTTGGTTCTCCTACAGATTAAGCAAGAAAACATAATAATAATAATAATACCAACTCCCCTCGTACCGGTATACGTTACATAGGGTATGCAAGCAATTTATCCATACCGCTCTATCCTCAATCTATCCTCTCTATCGCTGGGCAGCTCGCTCAATCTCCTACATCGAGCTGAGACCGATATTTCTTGCCTCTCTCAGCAAAGTTCGTTTCAGGGTCTCCTTAGGTCGACCTCTTTCTTGAACCCTTTTCATTCCACTTCAATGCCTGCTTTGATATTCTTTGATCATTTCTTCTCAAGGCAACATACATACATGCATACATGCATACATACATGCATACATACATACATACATACATACGTACATGCATACATACATATAAGAGGACATGAGAGATATGGGAATGAGATACACAACACTACAGAGAAGACACAACAAAACATAACAGATAAAATACAGAAGTGACAAATATCGATATAATTAATGACAGGTTGCAGTATTACATAAACTAGGACAAATAAATGATTAAATATGAAAATGACAATACTCGACGTTTCGACCATAACCTTTTTCAACAAAAAAAAAAAACAAAGACGAAATACTAAATGAGTTAAAACATCAATCTGAAATAAGTATGAAATGGTCTGACCATATTAATTCTTGGTAGTCTCTTAAAGAAATAGAATTGAGAATATCAGCCTGACTGAAACCCTTGTGGTCACATGTCGTAAGCAAAAGAATACCAATACAGGTTTCCAATATCTCACCAGCAACTCTAACAATTTGTTGTTGTTATTGATATTTGTTTCTGAGATGTTATTATCCACTTAGTCATAGAGTCCCTCTATCTAACATATGTTAAACCTACGATAGTGTACATTGTTGGCATTTCTATACCTAACATATGTTAAACCTACGATAGTGTACATTGTTGGCATTTCTCTACCTAACATATGTTAAACCTACGATAGTGTACATTGTTGGCATTTCTATACCTAACATATGTTAAACCTACGATAGTGTACATTGTTGGCATTTCTATACCTAACATATGTTAAACCTACGATAGTGTACATTGTTGGCATTTCTCTACCTAACATATGTTAAACCTACGATAGTGTACATTGTTGTATTTCTTACCTTACATATGTTAAACCTAAGGAGTGTACATTGTTGTCATTTCCTACCTTACATATGTTAAACCTAAGGGAGTGTACAATGTTGGCATTTCTCTACCTTACATATGTTAAACCTAAGATAGTGTACATTGTTGGCATTCTCTATCATCTCTGTGTGACGTTTCAATTATGTAAATTGTAAGTAGAGTTTCTCATGCTTAGCTAAGTTGCATAGATTAAGTAGTAGTGTTACACATAGCAGCGACTACGGGAGGTAGACACGAAAGATGAAATATGAGCTGTGTAATGAATGATCTTCTTACAGGTGTTGACATAAAACGCAGCTGGAGAACACGTTTACATTTCTTTGTTTGATTTCATTTTTATACTTCATAGTTTCCTCTCAAACCATTTATAAACTACTATTTAGTATTTTGTGCAAGCAGCAGGAGATCGTATCAACTGTCACCACTATTAAAACAGCCAAGCATTAACATGGCAGTCTAACGACAATTGATAAACTGCATATTTATTCCAACTCTCTGCTATCAATGCCAAACATGGCCCCTGACTAAGACACAAGAAAGAAAAATTACAACATGTGAAATGAGATGTCTACGAAAAGATGTCAACGTTACAAGGAGAGATAGAGTGAGAAACGAGAATATCAGAAGCATTGTTGGTACTATACCATGCATACAGTACATCGAGAAGCAAAGAATCAAGTGGTTCGGTCATTTAATGAGAATGGTACCACATTTACTACCATTACGTGCCTACAATAATCGGCATGAGGCAGGCCAAGAACACGATGGATAGATAACTTCTCAGAGTCCCTGCGAAAGCATGGACTGACAACGTCAAGCGCAACATTTCTGGCATAAGATAGTAAACTAAATCTCCCACGACGCTTCACGGCAAATGTGGTTAAGATAAGATAAGATAAGATAAGCAGAAGTTCATAAGTTAGTATGCAGCTGTAGTAATTGGAATCTTAACAGCTACTCCGAGGTCGCTGACATCAAACTTTATCGATAATGATGTTCACTTGGATTTGTCAGGGAAGGGAGTGGGAGAACTTCTGCATAGATAAGCGGAGATCATATTTTTTAGCGTATCCAAATAGTGCCCTAAAAATAATGGATGCAAGCGCAACTTCAAAGCACTTGAAATGAATACACAAGATACACATGGGAGAAGCTGGCCAAGAACATATTCAGCTGGAGACAATCTCTGAAAACTGGAGAAGCCAGACTTGCTGACATTAAATGCGCCAGAAGAATACATAAATAAAATTCGCATTGGGAGTAATAACATTTTTGGTAGATAAATATAATGTCATCATCATCATGAGTATTTTGTTACTTGTTCCTGTGAATTTAAGTTAATTGTGCTTCTGGTTTATAACGAAATATATCGATAGTTACGCGTTTCAGTAAAGTTAGCAATCATTTTTCTTCCTGTTCAGTCTCCCTATCATGCTTTAAAAGTCGCTTAAAATGACGAGGATTAACTTCATTGTACCTGGCTTATCCATATGTCTCGTTCCTTCTTCGCAGAAAGAGGCAACACCTCTTGCCGAGATCATTGCACAAAGCACGACATCTAAAACTCCTGCAAAATATATAGTGAAACACGTACAAACAAAGTACTATAGTTTTACAAAATACAGAAACAGTGACAATAAACAGCAACGTTTCGACCAACAAGGCCTTTTTCAAGCAAACGAACAAACAGGAGTGACAAATTAAAATGAAACACAAATGAACGACCAAATACAAACGTATCTAAGGAAAATCTGGAATAAAAACGAATAACGAAATAAATGTAACACAAAACACACATAAAAACTAGAAATAGAACGGAAAGAAACAATGAAACATCTAGTAAATATATAACTTGAATACATGCAAGGAAATATTTACTAGATGTTTCATTGTTTCTTTTCCGTTCTATTCATTTCTTTCGGCTAACTGAGACATTATGGGGTTTCTGATCTAGAACATTAAATCAGTGCAAAGACAAGTAGAGCATTCCTGGCAAGCTTTACGAAACCGAATGCGTAATCCTACAAATTAGCTGGGTCGTTAGGCAAGGCATTATAAAGGTATAAACAGCCAACACGTTTATAACTGCTGGTATATGCGTTTTCTAAACGTGACGATAGAGATAGCGACACCTTGGAGTGTGTGTTTGCAAGTGGAGGTTAGTATGCCCTTTATGAAGTGTCTACACAGCAGATATACACACCCATATACCCTGATTTGGTTGATGTCTATGAATTTCTTTAGACAAGTCATTGAGAGGTCTAGGTTCAGCGCAAACAGACCTGGCCTCAACAAGAAAAATCATTCATTAAAACAGCAGCCGTATGAAAGAAAACCTTCTCTAAATGGACCGACCGATATTTGGGAAGGCACTGAAAAACTTATTGATTTTAACTTAGTATGGCAAGGACAGGAAGGCTTGGTACAAGGAAATGTAGCGCGCTGCTAGGAAATAAAACGACAGAGCCGAACAATAATTGTATTCATTCTAGTTGGTTTCTATATTCGGCCACCGATGTAGATTACTGCAGAAAATCAATTTATATACGCATATACAATATATATATATATATATATATATATATATATATATATATATATTAGTTAGTTAGTCTTTCCTCTTGGGCCTGTGGCGGCGCATAGGGCAGAGGTCATAGCTCTCCATGTCTCGCGGTTCTATATATATATGGTCTCTGTGGCTAATTGACATCGCGCCATTTTGGTTCACGATTTCATTTTTTTACAAAGATCTCTGATTGTTGCCAAAGTCTCGAATTCATTCTTAGTGCAATACTTTGACATGATGCATGCCATGACTTGGGGAACTCGAAATTCATTCTTAGTGCAATACTCTTGACATGATGCATGCCATTACTTGGGGGAACTCGGAATTCATTCTTAGTGCGATACTCTCGAAATGACGCATGCCATGACTTGGGGAGCTCGAATTCATTCTTAGTGCAATACTCTCGAAATGACGCATGCCATGACTTGGGGAACTCGAATTCATTCTTAGTGCGATACTCTCGAAATGACGCATGCCATGACTTGGGGAGCTCGAATTCATTCTTAGTGCAATACTCTCGAAATGACGCATGCCATGACTTGGGGAACTCGAATTCATTCTTAGTGCGATACTCTCGAAATGACGCATGCCATGACTTGGGGAGCTCGAATTCATTCTTAGTGCAATACTCTCGAAATGACGCATGCCATGACTTGGGGAACTCGAATTCATTCTTAGTGCGATACTCTCGAAATGACGCATGCCATGACTTGGGGAACTCGGAATTCATTCTTAGTGCAATACTCTCGAAATGACGCATGCCATGACTTGGGGAGCTCGAATTCATTCTTAGTGCAATACTCTCGAAATGACGCATGCCATGACTTGGGGAACTCGAATTCATTCTTAGTGCGATACTCTCGAAATGACGCATGCCATGACTTGGGGGAGCTCGGAATTCATTCTTAGTGCGATACTCTCGAAATGACGCATGCCATTACTTGGGGGAACTCGGAATTCATTCTTAGTGCAATACTCTTGACATGACGCATGCCATTACTTGGGGGGAACTCGGAATTCATTCTTAGTGCAATACTCTTGACATGACGCATGCCATTACTTGGGGGAGAGATTGAGCAATGGGGAAAAGTTCGATACACTAAAGTCAATATTTTGTCTTTAGATCATGTTATATTTCATATATGCAGGGAGACCAGATTTTGATTACATAAAAACTCAGATATCTATTAGAAATTTCAAATTTCCCAAAATTTGAAGCCCATATGAAAAAAACTAAACATTATTAGATTTATTTGTGTATTTATTTTACATAGAAATCATGACGTCTAATGTTGGAATATTTACAGCTGTTTGGAAAACTACAAATTGCTTTCTATGAGAATCAGTTATCAGTTATCAGTTATATGAGGATTATCATCATAGCACTCCAGACATGTTCATATGTGTTCCGACCTCCGCCCCAGCAAATCCAGCAGCGTCCAGCGGCCCAACACGCCAGTTCGATGTTGATTAATCAATCTCTTTGCATATTTATTATGTCGTTCTTTTCGGGCTGCACCAATATTGACACCCATCTCTCTTAATCTGGTCAGCGAGTGGGATTCACGACCCTGAAACTCCTCTGCTCGGAAAGACTCTCTCAATGCGTGAAGAATGTCATTGCGGTCATGGCAGCTCCTCTGATATTGTAGCCAAGCCAGCCAATCTATCAGCTCGTTCATTACCCTAACTCCTGCGTGCCCAGGGACAAAAATGAAGGTGATTTCTCTATGAGAATATTTTGTTGTACTTACTGTTATCATTATACTGCTTCAATCAACATTTTGTTATTTGTACTACTCGTGTTGTGCCGTATGACTCAGAAACGTGGCGAGTTACCAAGTTAAATACAAATAAGATTCAGAGCTTTGACAACAGATGTCTTCGGCGGATTCTCAGACTGAGAAAGTTGCAAAAACAAACCTGTTGGGATAAGAATAGCTAGGAACCCTTGATGACCAAGATTAAAATGAGAAAAGAACGATGGGTCGGGCATACCCAGCGGAAGTTATAGTCGAGTGTCACGAGACAAGCACTTTGACTAAACCCGCAGTAAAACGGAAATGGGATATCTCAAATGGACCTGTAGACGGAGTCTTCTTGAGGAACTAACGAATGCTGAACTATCATGGGAAGCCCTAAGTAAACAGCTAGAGACCGGGAAAATGTAGAAACTGTTGAGGCCCTATGCTCCACGGGGAGCGGATAGGAAGAAGTAAGTAATTCAACCTAGAACAATAGGCATGCAAACAAGTCCTTTCTTTCGTACATTTCATTCGATATTGACTGACTGATAAACTGTGTCTTTTATACATTTTCTTCCTAGCTAACTAACAAATGCGTCATATCTTTTGTGCTTCCTGACCGTTACTAACTGACATGTAGACTGTTTTTTATTTAATTTGTTCACTTCACGCTAACAGTCGGTTACTCTTCTTTGAACATCTTGTTCACTATTGATCAGCAACCGATAAATTGTATCTTCCACGCATTGCATTTGCTTCTAATTGAACGTTCTACCTTTCGTAGACCTGATTCATTCAATGACTGACTGATGACGTTTTATCCTTGTACCACAGCATTCGTTCGAACTAATAAACACGTCTTTTACCTTTGTTACACCTCCCTCATTAACTGACTAACCTTTGAGCTTATCTATTGCAATCGTCGCGTTCGTTACTAACTTGTCACACATATTTGTGCAATACTCTCGGCAGGTGGCGTGCAATACTCTCGGCAGGTGGCGTGCAATACTCTCGGCAGGTGGCGTGCAATACTCTCGGCAGGTGGCGTGCAATACTCTCGGCAGGTGGCGTGCCATTTATGCATAGAGGGACCGAGCTATATGGGGAAAACCTGGTGCATTTAAATAAATCCTTCGTCTTCAGATTCTGTAGAAACTTATTCTCTGGCATCTCACACATACAATTCTTCCAGCCTTGCGACAAAATCATGCGCACGACAACTTATATTTTTTTTCTTAAGCATCCTAGTAATTATCTGTATCTATTAACCCTTTCGCACTTCAGAGCCCATATACTGGCTCATATTATTTGTTCAGACGACACAAAGCCAGTATACTGGCTAATGTAGAATACATTGCAGAGTGCATGCGTCCGGAGATCAAATAAATTGTGGAGTGAAAGGGTTCATGCTTTATGTCAGTTCCCGTCTCTCTCTCTCTATATATATATAATATCAGCTGATGTCAGTATCGTCAATGTCTTATGTCAGTTCCGTCTCTCTCTCTCTCTCTCTCTATCATATGAGCTGCTGTCAGTATCGCCAATGTCTTATGTCAGTTCCAGTCTCTCTATCATATGAGCTGCTGTCAGTATCGCCAATGTCAGTTCCCGTCTCTCTATCATATGAGCTGCTGGTAGTATCGCAAAATCTCCTTATTTGTTGCAGACGTTAGCACGTGCCAAACTTTTGTTAAATGTCTTCTTACGTGGCAACACCTACTCCCTGTTCACGAGAGAATCAGTTGAGCGCGATGTAGAGATACACTTTTTACTTGAATAATGCCAAAAGTGGAGATGGTAGAGCTGTGTGGTTTTGCAGGAAAGCTTACGATACTTATGATCTTGGAACTGTAGCTGATTAAACAATATCTACACCTGCTTCACATTCTTCTTCTGCTCGACTGAAATCTGTAATATTGTCTTTTTTAATTATTTTCCTTCCTTGCTTTTTGCCGTTAGGCGTAGCAGATTTAACTGATAATCAGATTCCAAGATAATGCACATAGTTTTGTGAAACAGATAAATTATCTACCGAAGCTGTAACATTTATGAAATGCTCTTCTACTGTGAAATTAAACCGATGTCGTGCAGAACACAGTTGATTGGGATATTTCTGTCATGTTGTTTCTGAATATTTGAGGATAAAATTATTTCGAAGTTTCTTGTCAAATAACATTACCTTCATTTGCCCGACTAGTTACCGGGCCCAAATTTGGGTGTAAAGAATAGAACCACTGTTACCTGCCACGCATGTTGCAAGAGGCGTCTAAGGAATTTGGCTGAAATCGGATGCACATGTCCTAAACGTGTAGAAGTCTATGCGTTTAGGGGCTACCAAACCAATGTGCAATGTTTGCACGTTCTTGGCAAAGATCAAAAATATCACAAAGAGTTATTAAAATTGGTGGTAAAGAACGAACGCAAAGAAGACGAAGAAGATTACCTTCATTGACAAGCAGTAAGTAGCAATGCATCGACTTGATCTGAAGACGATATCACAATCTAAGATGGTTGCTTATGATTGCGGATCAGGACATCCAATTGATGGGCTTGCTCCACACAGAGATTCCCAGTAACAGAGAAAGAGATAGCATCTGTGCTAGCATACGCCATAGTTATCAAAGTTATTTATTATTGGTAATAAATTAGTTGTTTTATTATATAGTGTTTTATTATATAGTTTTAAATTATATTGCTATCTAGCAATCAAGTGCCATGCCTGCCGGCGTAGGCGATCATGTCTCTCCACAACTCTCTGCTTGGTGCATGTAATTAGTTCTGACGTCGATCTTGTGTCGAACCATGATGTCAGGCCATCAAACATCTTCTCCCTCTGTCTTCCACGATATCTCCTTCCTGAATTTTACATGTTGTCACCAAATGTTCTAAACCTTCTCTTCGCATTATATGACCGAAGAACCTTGATTGTTGGATTCTTATTCTTTTGATAAGGTTTCTTTGTGTGCAGGCCTGATTTAAAACCTCATTTGTTTTCTTCGCTGTCCATTGAATTTTCAGCATTCTTCTGTAAAACCACATCTCTGTGGCTTCCAATGATCGTATTGATTGTTTATTCATTGTCCATGATTCGCTGCCATACAGAAGTATTGGATCAATATAGCATTGGAGTACTCGTTTTAGCAGTGTCATTGTTAGTGAATCCACGCATAGTGTGTTCTTCATTTTTATAAAAGATGCTTTCGTTTGAGCAATTCTACTTCTAATCTCTGTTTTACACCTGCCATCTGATGTCAAGAGTGTTTCCAGGTACTTGAATCGATGGACTTGTTTCAGTGTTGTGTTATTTATGTTGATATTACATATTGGTGTTTTCTGTTTCTTGGAGACAACCATAACCTCTGTTTTCTTTATATTCATGATTAATCCTTTCTTCACTTTCTCTCACTAATATGTCTATCAAGTCCTGTAGATCTTGTTCATTTGTAGCCATGAGAATTGTGTCATATATTGTTATATGTTTTAATATATACGTTTCATGAGCTGAATGACAGAACAAGACGCTGACTTTGCCAATCCTTGCGTTATCATATTGATGTGTTCTTCCATCTTTGCTTAGATCATCACAACACAAATACGTCAATGTGTGTACTTGAACTATCTCAAACTACGTCAATGTGTGTACTTGAACTATCTCAAACATCAACAATAATTCTGTCAATTTTTTATTCTGTACAAAATATTGAACCTGTCAGTGAAGCGGTTACATTAGTTTGTGTATACATGATTGAGTTCATTGATCATTGCTATTCTTGAATGTTCTTCATGTTGGCTCTGAATAATTGAACATTCCAGTCTGCATGCTTTATCTCTGCGGGTCACAAAGTATGCAAACACTCTCAGAATCACTATCAGTAACCAAATGTTCAAATATAAGGACAAATTTTCTTTTTTTACAGAATGTCGACAAGAAGTTACAGCGAAGACGAAAATGAAATGACAGAAACGCCACGTGAAAACTACACGCAAAATGACAGCAATAACCAAGACTACACGCAAAAAAACAGCCATAACCAAAACCACAGGCAACATGACAGGGATAACCAAAACCACAGGCAACATGTCAGCGGTAACCAAACTCACAGGCAACATGACAGCGGTAACAAAACCACAGGCAACATGACAGCGGTAACAAACTAAGGCAACATGACAGCGTAACAAGCACAGGCAACATGACAACCATAGCCAAAACTACAACAGAACAGCCAAGAGTGATCCAATTGTTTCCCGGACCACAACCCGATACTTGTCAAAATTAGCAAGAGGGAGGACAGGCAATTTTTTTATTAATGGAGACATATTCTTTCCTTCCAAGAAAGTTGTCTATAATCCTACACAATTTAAGGTAAGACACATTGTTCCTGCTTTGCTGGTTCATGCTTTCTTGCTGTCTTTCTTCTGTTGTTTGTATAGGAATCATTGGAGATATTTCTTTGTTAAGTATTTGACTATGAGTCACAAAGGATGGTTGTTGGTAAGGAAAAACTGATGTTATTGTTTTCTTCTTCGAATACTTCATATCAACTACTTGTGAACCATTCTTTGTGATTTATATGTGATCCGAGCCTAAGACTGATTGTACGTTGTCCAGTTATGCGCCTACAATTAGGCCAGGCACTTCGATTTCTGCGACGATTTTTTATTTACAGGGTAGTATCCTAGGCTCCTACCTCAGTCGCCTCTTACAAATGTCGTGTAGGTCGTAGTGTTACTATTCTTTGCCTCCCTTGAGGCGCGGCAACACATGGGCGGATGTTGTTGTCTAAATCTTGTATGTAGTAGGTAAGTTGCATATATTCTTCTTTTCTCTTATCCTGTTTTGTCTCACATCGTCAGAAGAGATTTCTAGCATTTTATAACATTATCTGTCTGCCAATATTATGTTATCTGTCTCCCAACATTATGCTATCTGTCTGCCAACATTATGATATCTGTCTCCCAACATTATGCTATCTGTCTGCCAACATTATGCTATCTGTCTGCCAACATTATGGTATCTGTCTGACAACATTATGCTATCTGTCTGACAACATTATGCTATCTGTCTGCCAACATTATGTTATCTGTCTCCCAACATTATGCTATCTGTCTCCCAACATTATGTTATCTGTCTGCCAACATTATGCTATCAGTCTGCCAACATTATGCTATCTGTCTCCAATATTAGTGCTATCTGTCTGCCAACATTATGCTATCTGTCTGCAACATTATGCATCTGTCTGCCAATATTATGCTATCTGTCTGCCAACATTATGATATCAGTCTGCCAACATTATGCTATCTGTCTGCCAACATTATGCTATCTGTCTGCCAACATTATGCTATCTGTCTGCCAACATTATGCTATCTGTCTGCCAACATTATGCTATCAGTACCAAAACTAGACCTGACATCAAACGATTGAAGAACACTAGTACGACAGAACTCAAGTGTCTATGCAGAATCTGGAGTATCAAGAAGTGGCTGGTTTAGAAATAAGAAAATCAGGAAAGTCAGTGCAAATATAAAAGAGATGAATGCTGAAGATAAAATACTAGAACATATCTGGTAAATAGACAAATACTAGAACATATCTGGTAAATAGACAAATACTAGAACATATCTGGTAAATAGACAAATACTAGAACATATCTGGTAAATAGACAAATACTAGAACATATCAGGTAAATAGACAAATACTAGGACATATCTGGTAAATAGACAAATACTAGGACATTTCAGGTAAATAGACAAATACTAGGACATATCTGGTAAATAGACAAATACTAGGACATTTCAGGTAAATAGACAAATACTAGGACATTTCAGGTAAATAGACAAATACTAGGACATATCTGGTAAATAGACAAATACTAGAACATTTCAGGTAAATAGACAAATACTAGGACATATCAGGTAAGTAGACAAATACTAGGACATATCTGGTAAATAGACAAATACTAGGACATATCTGGTAAATAGATAAATACTAGAACATATCTGGTAAATAGACAAATACTAGGACATATCAGGTAAGTAGACAAATACTAGGACATATCAGGTAAATAGACAAATACTAGAACATATCTGGTAAATAGACAAATACTAGGACATATCTGGTAAATAGACAAATACTAGGACATTTCAGGTAAATAGACAAATACTAGGACATATCTGGTAAATAGACAAATACTAGAACTATCTGGTAAACTGACAAATACTAGAACATATCTGGTAAGTAGAAAATACTAGGACATATCAGGTAAATAGACAAATACTAGAACATATCTGGTAAATAGACAAATACTAGGACATATCTGGTAAATAGACAAATACTAGGACATTTCAGGCAAATAGACAAATGCTAGACATATCTGGTAATAGACAAATACTAGAACATATCTGGTAAATAGACAAATACTAGAACTATATCAGGTAAAATAGACAAATTAGACATATCAGGTAAATAGACAAATACTAGCACATTTCAGGTAAATAAACAAATAACATATTTTCTTTAAAAGAGGGTTTAAAAATAAAAGAATTGACTTCTTTGCAGAGTTTTTCAATTTATCTTGATCCCTTACAGCAGAAATAAGATGTCACTTATTTATCTTGATCACTTACAGTAGAAATAACATGTCACTTATTTATCTTGATTCCATACAGTAGAAATAACATGTAACTTATTTATCTTGATCTCTTACGTAGAAATAACATGTCACTTATTTATCGTGATCTCTTACCGTAGAAATAACATGTAACTTATTTATCTTGTTCCCTTACTGTAGAAATAACATGTAACTTATTTATCTTGTTCTTACTGCAGAAATAAATGTAACTTATTTATCTTGTTCCTTACGCAGAAATAACATGTAACTTATTTATCTTGTTCCTTACCGTAGAAATAACATGTAACTTATTTATCTTGTTCCTTAACGTAGAAATAACATGTAACTTATTTATCTTTTTCCCCTTACCGTAGAAATAACATGTAACTTATTTATTTTGATCCTTACCGCAGAAATAAATGTAACTTTTTTTATCTTGTTCCTTACCGTAGAAATAACATGTAACTTATTTATCTTGTTCCCCTTCCCGCAGAAATAACATGTAACTTATTTATCTTGTTCCTTCCCGTAGAAAACATGAACTTATTTATCTTGTTCCCTTACCGAGAATAACATGTAACTTATTTATCTTGTTCCTTACCAGAAATAACATGTAACTTATTTATCTTTTTCCCCTTTACTGTAGAAATAATGTAATTTATTTATCTTGTTCCTTACGCAGAAATAAATGTAACTTATTTATCTTGATCTCTTACGTAGAAATAACATGTAACTTATTTATCTTGATCTCTACCGTAGAAATAACATGTAACTTATTTATCTTGATTTTCTTACGTAGAAATAACATGTAACTTATTTATCTTGATCTCTTACGTAGAAATAACATGTAACTTATTTATTTTTGATTTTTCCCGCAGAAATAACATTAACTTATTTATCTTGATCCTTAGTAGAAATAAATGTAACTTATTGATCTTGATCCTTACTGTAGAAATATGAACTTATTTATCTTGATCCTTACTAGAAATAACATGTAACTTATTGATCTTGACCCCTTACTGTAGAAATAACATGTAACTTATTTATCTTGTTCACCTTACCGCAGAAATAACTGTAACTTATTTATCTTGTTCCTCCCGTAGAAATAACATGTAACTTATTTATCTTGTTCCCCTTCCCGCAGAAATAACATGTAACTTATTTATCTTGTTCCTTCCCGCAGAAATAACATGTAACTTATTTATCTTTTTCCCCCTTACGTAGAAAAAACATAACTTATTTATTCTTGTTCTTTACTGTAGAAATAATATGTAACTTATTTATCTTGTTCCCTTACCACAGAAATAACATGTAACTTATTTATCTTGTCCCTACGCAGAAATAACATGTAACTTATTTATCTTTTTCCCCTACGAGAAATAACATGTAACTTATTTATCTTGTTCCTTCCCGTAGAAATAACATGTAACTTATTTATCTTGTTCCCTTACCGCAGAAATAACATGTAACTTATTTATCTTTTTCCCCTTACCGCAGAAATAACATGTAACTTATTTATCTTGTTCCCTTACCGTAGAAATAACATGTAACTTATTTATCTTGTTCCCCTTACCGTAGAAATAACATGTAACTTATTTATCTTGTTCCCATTACCGCAGAAATAACATGAACTTATTTATCTTGTTCCTTAATGAATAACATGTAACTTATTTATCTTGTTCCTTCCCGCAGAAATAACATGTAACTTATGTATCTTGTTCCTTATGAAATAACATGTAACTTATTTATCTTTTTCCCCTTACTGTAGAAATAACATGTAACTTATTTATCTTGTTCCTTACTGCAGAAATAACATGTAACTTATTTATCTTTTAACCTTCCCGTAGAAATAACATGTAACTTATTTATCTTGTTCCTACTGTAGAAATAACATGTAACTTATTTATCTTGTTCCCTACGAGAAATAACATGTAATTTATTTATCTTGTTCCTACTGCAGAAATAACATGAACTTATTTATCTTGTTCCCACCAGAAATAATGTAACTTATTTACTTGTTCCATCAGGTAAATAGACATTAGACATTCAGGTTAAATATTATTTCTTTAAGGATAGAAATAAAGATGTGAGTTTTATTTATCTTGTCCTTACGCAGAAATAAATGTACTTATTTATCTTGTTCCTTACGTAGAAATAACATGTCACTTATTTATCTTGTTCCTTACGCAGAAATAACATGTAACTTATTTATCTTGATCTCTTTACGTAGAAATAACATGTACTTATTTATCTTGATCTCTTACGCAGAAATAACATGTAACTTATTTATCTTGTTCCTCTTACGTAGAAATAACATGTAACTTATTTATCTTGATCTCTTACGAGAAATAACATGTAACTTATTTATCTTGATCTCTTACGCAGAAATAACATGTACTTATTTATCTTGATCTTACGCAGAAATAACATGTAACTTATTTATCTTGATCTCTTACCGTAGAAATAACATGTAACTTATTGATCTTGATCTCTTACGTAGAAATAACATGTAACTTATTTATCTTGATCCTTACGCAGAAATAACATGTAACTTATTGATCTTGATCCTTACAGAAATAACATGTAACTTATTTATCTTGTTCCCCTTACCGCAGAAATAACATGTAACTTATTTATCTTGTCTCTTACGCAGAAATAACATGTAACTTATTTATCTTGTCTCTTACGTAGAAATAACATGTAACTTATTTATCTTGTTCCTTACGTAGAAATAACATGTAACTTATTTATCTTGTCTCTTACGCAGAAATAACATGTAACTTATTTATCTTGATCTCTTACCGCAGAAATAACATGTAACTTATTTATCTTGATTCCTCTTACGTAGAAATAACATGTAACTTATTTATCTTGATCTCTTACAGTAGAAATAACATGTAACTTATTTATCTTGTTCCTTACGCAGAAATAACATGTAACTTATTTATCTTGTTCTCTTACGCAGAAATAACATGTAACTTATTTATCTTGTTCCTACTGTAGAAATAACATGTAACTTATTTATCTTGTCTCTTACGCAGAAATAACATGTAACTTATTTATCTTGATCTCATTACGCAGAAATAACATGTAACTTATTTATCTTGATTCCTTACGCAGAAATAACATGTAACTTATTTATCTTGATCCTTTTACGCAGAAATAACATGTAACTTATGTATCTTGATTCCTTACAGAGAAATAACATGTAACTTATTTATCTTGATTCTCTTACGTAGAAATAACATGTAACTTATTTATCTTGTCCTTACGTAGAAATAACATGTAACTTATTTATCTTGTTAACTCTTACTCAGAAATAACATGTAACTTATTTATCTTGTTCCTTACGCAGAAATAACATACTTATTTATCTTGTCCTTACCAGAAATACATGTCAACTTATTTATCTTGTCTCTTACCGCAGAAATAACATGTACTTATTTATCTTTTTCCCCTTACGCAGAAATAACATGTAACTTATTTATCTTGTTCCTTACGCAGAAATAACATGTAACTTATTTATCTTGTTCTCTAGCAGAAATAACATGTAACTTATTTATCTTGATCTCTTACAGCAGAAATAACATGTAACTTATTTATCTTGTTCCCTTACGCAGAAATAACATGTAACTTATTGATCTTGTTCCTCTTACCAGAAATAACATGTAACTTATTTATCTTGATCTCTTACCGTAGAAATAACATGTAACTTATTTATCTTGATCTCTTACCGTAGAAATAACATGTAACTTATTTATCTTGATCTCTTACTGTAGAAATAACATGTAACTTATTTATCTTGATCTCTTACGAGAAATAACATGTAACTTATTGATCTTGATCTCTTACAGCAGAAATAACATGTAACTTATTTATCTTGATCTCTTACGCAGAAATAACATGTAACTTATTTATCTTGATCCTTACAGAGAAATAACATGTAACTTATTTATCTTGATCTCTTACTGTAGAAATAACATGTAACTTATTTGATCTTGATCCTTACAGTAGAAATAACATGTAACTTATTTATCTTGATCCTTACGTAGAAATAACATGTACTTATTGATCTTGATCCCTTACAGCTAGAAATAACATGTAACTTATTTATCTTGTCCCTTACGCAGAAATAACATGTAACTTATTTATCTTGTTCCCTTACGCAGAAATAACATGTAACTTATTTATCTTGTTCCTTACGCAGAAATAACATGTAACTTATTTATCTTGTTCCCTTACCGAGAAATAACATGTAACTTATTTATCTTGATCTCATACGCAGAAATAACATGTAACTTATTTATCTTGTCCTTACGCAGAAATAACATGTACTTATTTATCTTGTTCCCTTACGCAGAAATAACATGTAACTTATGTATCTTGTTCTCCTTACGCAGAAATAACATGTACTTATTTATCTTGTCTCTTACGTAGAAATAACATGTAACTTATTTATCTTGTTCTCTTACTAGAGAAATAACATGTAACTTATTTATCTTGATACCTTACGAGAAATAACATGTACTTATTTATCTTGTCTCTTACGAGAAATAACATGTAACTTATTTATCTTGTTCTCTTACGTAGAAATAACATGTAACTTATTTATCTTGTTCCTTACGCAGAAATAACATGTAACTTATTTATCTTGTTCTTACGCAGAAATAACATGTAACTTATTTATCTTGTTCCTTACGCAGAAATAACATGTAACTTATTTATCTTGTCTCCTTACGTAGAAATAACATGTAACTTATTTATCTTGATTCTCTTACGCAGAAATAACATGTACTTATTTATCTTGTCTCTTACCCAGAAATAACATGTAACTTATTGATCTTGTTCCTCTTACGCAGAAATAACATGTAACTTATTTATCTTGATCTCTTACCGTAGAAATAACATGTAACTTATTTATCTTGATCTCTTACGTAGAAATAACATGTACTTATTTATCTTGATCCCTTACGTAGAAATAACATGTACTATTTATCTTGATCTCTTACCGTAGAAATAACATGTAACTTATTGATCTTGATCCCCTTACCGTAGAAATAACATGTAACTTATTTATCTTGATCTCTTACGTAGAAATAACATGTAACTTATTGATCTTGATCCTTACGTAGAAATAACATGTAACTTATTTATCTTGATCTCTTACAGCAGAAATAACATGTAACTTATTTATCTTGTTCCTCTTACAGCAGAAATAACATGTAACTTATTTATCTTGTCTCTTACGCAGAAATAACATGTAACTTATTTATCTTGTCTCTTACGAGAAATAACATGTAACTTATTTATCTTGTCTCTTACGCAGAAATAACATGTAACTTATTTATCTTGTCCCTTACGCAGAAATAACATGTAACTTATTTATCTTGTCTCTTACGTAGAAATAACATGTAACTTATTTATCTTGATCCCTTACCGTAGAAATAACATGTAACTTATTTATCTTGATCCCTTACAGCAGAAATAACATGTAACTTATTTATCTTGTCTCTTACGCAGAAATAACATGTAACTTATTTATCTTGTTCCTCTTACTCAGAAATAACATGTACTTATTTATCTTGATTCTTACAGTAGAAATAACATGTAACTTATTTATCTTGTTCCTTACGCAGAAATACATGCACTTATTTATCTTGTCTCATACGCAGAAATAACATGTAACTTATTTATCTTGTTCCTCTTACGCAGAAATAACATGTAACTTATTTATCTTGTCCTTACGCAGAAATAACATGTAACTTATGTATCTTGTTCTCTTACGTAGAAATAACATGTAACTTATTTATCTTGTTCTCTTACGCAGAAATAACATGTAACTTATTTATCTTGTTCCCTTACCGCAGAAATAACATGTAACTTATTTATCTTGATCCCCTTACCGTAGAAATAACATGTAACTTATTTATCTTGTTAACCTTACCGTAGAAATAACATGTAACTTATTTATCTTGTTCCTCTTACGCAGAAATAACATGTAACTTATTTATCTTGTTCCTCTACTGTAGAAATAACATGTAACTTATTTATCTTGTCCTCTTACGCAGAAATAACATGTCACTTATTTATCTTGTTCTCTTACGCAGAAATAACATGTAACTTATTTATCTTGTTAACTCTTACAGAGAAATAACATGTCACTTATTTATTTTGTCCTTACTGCAGAAATAACATGTAACTTATTTATCTTGATTCTTACGTAGAAATAACATGTAACTTATTTATCTTGTTCCCTTACCGCAGAAATAACATGTAACTTATTTATCTTGTTCCCTTACCGCAGAAATAACATGTAACTTATTTATCTTGATCCCTTACAGCAGAAATAACATGTAACTTATTTATCTTGTTCCCTTACGTAGAAATAATATGTAACTTATTTATCTTGTTCTCTTACAGCAGAAATAACATGTCAACTTATTTATCTTGTTCCTCTTACTGCAGAAATAACATGTAACTTATTGATCTTGATCCCTTACCGCAGAAATAACATGTAACTTATTTATCTTGATCTCTTACCGCAGAAATAACATGTAACTTATTTATCTTGATCTCTTACGCTAGAAATAACATGTAACTTATTTATCTTGATCTCTTACCGTAGAAATAACATGTAACTTATTTATCTTGATCTCTTACGCAGAAATAACATGTAACTTATTTATCTTGTTCTTACTAGCAGAAATAACATGTAACTTATTTATCTTGTTCCCCTACTGCAGAAATAACATGTCAACTTATTTATCTTGTTCCCTTACGCAGAAATAACATGTAACTTATTGATCTTGTCTCTTACGCAGAAATAACATGTAACTTATTTATCTTGATCTCTTACGAGAAATAACATGTCACTTATTTATCTTGTTCCTCTTACGCAGAAATAACATGTAACTTATTTATCTTGTTCCCTTACCGTAGAAATAACATGTAACTTATTTATCTTGTTCCCTTACCGTAGAAATAACATGTAACTTATTTATCTTGTTCCCTTACCGAGAAATAACATGTAACTTATTTATCTTGTTCCTTACAGCAGAAATAACATGTAACTTATTTATCTTGTCTCTTACGCAGAAATAACATGTAACTTATTTATCTTGTTCCTTACAGCAGAAATAACATGTACTTATTTATCTTGTTAACTCTACGAGAAATAACATGTAACTTATTGATCTTGATTCCCTTACCGTAGAAATAACATGTAACTTATTTATCTTGATCCCTTACGTAGAAATAACATGTACTTATTTATCTTGTTCTTACGCAGAAATAACATGTAACTTATTTATCTTGTCTCTTACGCAGAAATAACATGTAACTTATTTATCTTGTTCCTTACGCAGAAATAACATGTACACTTATTTATCTTGTTCCTTACGCAGAAATAACATGTAACTTATTTATCTTGATCCTCTTACGCAGAAATAACATGTAACTTATTTATCTTGTCCCTACTGCAGAAATAAGATGTAACTTATTGATCTTGTTCTCTTACGCAGAAATAACATGTAACTTATTTATCTTGTTCTTACGCAGAAATAACATGTAACTTATTTATCTTGATCTCTTACCGCAGAAATAACATGTAACTTATTTATCTTGATCTCTTACGAGAAATAACATGTCAACTTATTTATCTTGATCTCTTTACGCAGAAATAACATGTAACTTATTTATCTTGATTCTTTACGTAGAAATAACATGTACTTATTTATCTTGTTCTCTTACGCAGAAATAACATGTAACTTATTTATCTTGTTCCCTTACCGCAGAAATAACATGTAACTTATTGATCTTGATCCTTACGCAGAAATAACATGTACTTATTTATCTTGTTCCTACGCAGAAATAACATGTAACTTATTTATCTTGTTCTCTTACGCAGAAATAACATGTAACTTATTTATCTTGTTCCCCTTACGCAGAAATAACATGTCAACTTATTGATCTTGATCCCTTACGTAGAAATAACATGTAACTTATTTATCTTGTTCTTACGCAGAAATAACATGTAACTTATTGATCTTGATCCCTTCCGTAGAAATAACATGTAACTTATTGATCTTGATCTCTTACTGCAGAAATAACATGTAACTTATTTATCTTGATTCTCTTACCGTAGAAATAACATGTAACTTATTTATCTTGTCTCCTTACTGTAGAAATAACATGTAACTTATTTATCTTGTTCCCTTACCGCAGAAATAACATGTAACTTATTTATCTTGTTCCCTTACCGTAGAAATAACATGTAACTTATTTATCTTGATCTCTTACGAGAAATAACATGTAACTTATTTATCTTGTTCCCTTACCGTAGAAATAACATGTAACTTATTGATCTTGATCTCTACAGTAGAAATAACATGTCAACTTATTTATCTTGATCCTTACGTAGAAATAACATGTAACTTATTGATCTTGTCCTTACGTAGAAATAACATGTAACTTATTATCTTGATCCTTACGCAGAAATAACATGTAACTTATTTATCTTGATCCCTTACCGTAGAAATAACATGTAACTTATTTATCTTGATCTCTTACGTAGAAATAACATGTAACTTATTTATCTTGATCCTTACGCAGAAATAACATGTAACTTATTTATCTTGTCCCTTACGTAGAAATAACATGTAACTTATTTATCTGATCCCTTACGTAGAAATAACATGTAACTTATTTATCTTGATCCTTACGTAGAAATAACATGTAACTTATTTATCTTGTTCCCCTTACATGCAGAAATAACATGTAACTTATTGATCTTGATCCTTACGTAGAAATAACATGTAACTTATTGATCTTGATCCCTTCCGTAGAAATAACATGTAACTTATTTATCTTGATCCCTTACAGCAGAAATAACATGTAACTTATTTATCTTGATCCCTCTACTGCAGAAATAACATGTAACTTATTTATCTTGATCCTTACGCAGAAATAACATGTAACTTATTTATCTTGATCTCTTACCGTAGAAATAACATGTAACTTATTTATCTTGATCCCTTACCGTAGAAATAACATGTAACTTATTGATCTTGATCCCTTACCGTAGAAATAACATGTAACTTATTTATCTTGATCCCCTTACCGCAGAAATAACATGTAACTTATTTATCTTGATCCTTACGCAGAAATAACATGTAACTTATTTATCTTGATCCTTACAGTAGAAATAACATGTACTTATTTATCTTGTTCCTTACAGTAGAAATAACATGTAACTTATTTATCTTGATCCTTACAGTAGAAATAACATGTACTTATTTATCTTGATCCCTTACGAGAAATAACATGTAACTTATTTATCTTGTTCCTTACGCAGAAATAACATGTAACTTATTTATCTTGTCCCTTACGCAGAAATAACATGTAACTTATTTATCTTGTCCTTACGCAGAAATAACATGTAACTTATTTATCTTGATCTCTTACAGTAGAAATAACATGTAACTTATTTATCTTGATCTCTTACCGCAGAAATAACATGTAACTTATTTATCTTGATCCTTACGTAGAAATAACATGTAACTTATTTATCTTGATCTCTTACGTAGAAATAACATGTAACTTATTTATCTTGTCTCTTACGTAGAAATAACATGTAACTTATTTATCTTGATCCTTACTGTAGAAATAACATGTAACTTATTGATCTTGATCCTTACGTAGAAATAACATGTAACTTATTTATCTTGATCCTTACGTAGAAATAACATGTAACTTATTGATCTTGATCCCTTACAGAGAAATAACATGTAACTTATTTATCTTGTCTCTTACGCAGAAATAACATGTACTTATTTATCTTGTCTCTTACGCAGAAATAACATGTAACTTATTTATCTTGTTACCCTTACCGTAGAAATAACATGTAACTTATTTATCTTGTCTCTTACGTAGAAATAACATGTAACTTATTTATCTTGATTCCTTACTGCAGAAATAACATGTAACTTATTTATCTTGTCCCCTTACGCAGAAATAACATGTAACTTATTTATCTTGTTCCTTACAGTAGAAATAACATGTAACTTATTTATCTTGTTCTCTACGAGAAATAACATGTAACTTATTTATCTTGTTCCTTACGCAGAAATAACATGTAACTTATTTATCTTGTCTCTTACGCAGAAATAACATGTAACTTATTTATCTTGTTCTTACGTAGAAATAACATGTAACTTATTTATCTTGATCCCTTACAGCAGAAATAACATGTAACTTATTTATCTTGATCTCATTACAGAGAAATAACATGTAACTTATTTATCTTGTTCCTCTTACGCAGAAATAACATGTAACTTATTTATCTTGTCCCCTTACCGCAGAAATAACATGTAACTTATTTATCTTGTTCCCTTACCGTAGAAATAACATGTAACTTATTTATCTTGATCTCTTACAGTAGAAATAACATGTAACTTATTTATCTTGTTCTCTTACGTAGAAATAACATGTCACTTATTTATCTTGATTAACTTACCGTAGAAATAACATGTAACTTATTTATCTTGTCTCTTACGTAGAAATAACATGTAACTTATTTATCTTGTTCTCTTACTGCAGAAATAACATGCACTTATTTATCTTGATTCCTTACGCAGAAATAACATGTACTTATTTATCTTGTCTCTTACGCAGAAATAACATGTAACTTATTTATCTTGTCCTCTTACTGCAGAAATAACATGTAACTTATTTATCTTGATCTCTTACAGTAGAAATAACATGTAACTTATTTATCTTGTTCTCTTACGCAGAAATAACATGTAACTTATTTATCTTGTCTCTTACGCAGAAATAACATGTAACTTATTGATCTTGTCTTCTACTAGCAAATAACATGTAACTTATTTATCTTGATCTCTACGTAGAAATAACATGTAACTTATTTATCTTGATCTCTTACCGTAGAAATAACATGTAACTTATTTATCTTGATCTCTTACCGTAGAAATAACATGTAACTTATTGATCTTGATCTCTTACCGCAGAAATAACATGTAACTTATTTATCTTGATCTCTTACCGCAGAAATAACATGTAACTTATTTATCTTGATCCCCTTACCGTAGAAATAACATGTAACTTATTTATCTTGATCCTTACGTAGAAATAACATGTAACTTATTGATCTTGATCCTTACGTAGAAATAACATGTAACTTATTTATCTTGATCTCACAGTAGAAATAACATGTAACTTATTGATCTTGATCCTTACGTAGAAATAACATGTAACTTATTTATCTTGTCTCTTACGCAGAAATAACATGTAACTTATTTATCTTGTTCCTTACAGCAGAAATAACATGTAACTTATTTATCTTGTTCCTTACGTAGAAATAACATGTAACTTATTTATCTTGTTCTTACGCAGAAATAACATGTAACTTATTTATCTTGTTCCTTACGCAGAAATAACATGTAACTTATTTATCTTGTCTCTTACAGCAGAAATAACATGTAACTTATTTATTTGTTCCCTTACGTAGAAATAACATGTCACTTATTTATCTTGTTCTCTACGAGAAATAACATGTACTTATTTATCTTGTCTCTTACGAGAAATAACATGTAACTTATTTATCTTGTTCCCCTTACGCAGAAATAACATGTAACTTATTTATCTTGTCTCTTACGCAGAAATAACATGTAACTTATTTATCTTGTTCCCTTACCTAGAAATAACATGTAACTTATTTATCTTGATTCTACGTAGAAATAACATGTAACTTATTTATCTTGTTCATTACGCAGAAATAACATGTCACTTATTTATCTTGTCTCTTACTGCAGAAATAACATGTAACTTATTTATCTTGTCCCCTTACGCAGAAATAACATGTCAACTTATGTATCTTGTCTCTTACGCAGAAATAACATGTAACTTATTTATCTTGTTCTCTTACGTAGAAATAACATGTAACTTATTTATCTTGTCTCCTTACGTAGAAATAACATGTACTTATTTATCTTGATCCTCTACGAGAAATAACATGTAACTTATTTATCTTGATTAACTTACGAGAAATAACATGTAACTTATTTATCTTGTTCCCTTACGTAGAAATAACATGTAACTTATTTATCTTGTTCTCTTACGTAGAAATAACATGTACTTATTTATCTTGTTCTCCTATGCAGAAATAACATGTACTTATTTATCTTGATTCCTCTACGCAGAAATAACATGTACTTATTTATCTTGTTAACCTACTGCAGAAATAACATGTAACTTATTTATCTTGATCTCTTACAGTAGAAATAACATGTAACTTATTTATCTTGTTCTTACCGTAGAAATAACATGTAACTTATTTATCTTGTTCCCTTACGCAGAAATAACATGTAACTTATTTATCTTGTCTCTACTGCAGAAATAACATGTAACTTATTTATCTTGTTCTCCTCAGAAATAACATGTAACTTATTTATCTTGTTCTCTTACGTAGAAATAACATGTAACTTATTTATCTTGTTCCCTTACCGCAGAAATAACATGTCAACTTATTTATCTTGTTCTCTTACGCAGAAATAACATGTAACTTATTTGATCTTGTTCCTTACGCAGAAATAACATGTACTTATTTATCTTGTTCCTTACGAGAAATAACATGTAACTTATTTATCTTGATCTCTTACGTAGAAATAACATGTACTTATTTATCTTGATCTCTTACGTAGAAATAATATGTAACTTATTTATCTTGATCTCTTACCGCAGAAATAACATGTAACTTATTTATCTTGTTCCCTTACCGTAGAAATAACATGTAACTTATTTATCTTGTTCTCTTACGAGAAATAACATGTAACTTATTTATCTTGTTCTCTTACGAGAAATAACATGTACTTATTGATCTTGTTCCTCTACGTAGAAATAACATGTAACTTATTTATCTTGATCTCTTACGTAGAAATAACATGTCACTTATTTATCTTGTCTCTTACTGCAGAAATAACATGTAACTTATTTATCTTGTTCCTTACGTAGAAATAACATGTAACTTATTTATCTTGTTCCTTACAGCAGAAATAACATGTAACTTATTTATCTTGTTCTTACGTAGAAATAACATGTAACTTATTTATCTTGTTCTCTTACGCAGAAATAACATGTAACTTATTTATCTTGATCTCCTTACGCAGAAATAACATGTAACTTATTTATCTTGTTCCTTACAGCAGAAATAACATGTAACTTATTTATCTTGTTACCTTACGAGAAATAACATGTAACTTATTTATCTTGTCTCCCCTTACTTTTAGAAATAACATGTAACTTATTTATCTTGTCTCTTACGCAGAAATAACATGTAACTTATTTATCTTGTTCTCTTACGCAGAAATAACATGTAACTTATTTATCTTGATCTCTTACAGCAGAAATAACATGTAACTTATTTATCTTGTTCCTACGCAGAAATAACATGTAACTTATTTATCTTGTTCCCTACTGCAGAAATAACATGTACTTATTTATCTTGTTCCTTACGAGAAATAACATGTAACTTATTTATCTTGTCTCTTACTGCAGAAATAACATGTAACTTATTTATCTTGTTCCCTTACGCAGAAATAAGATGTAACTTATTGATCTTGATTCCTTACGCAGAAATAACATGTAACTTATTTATCTTGTTCCCTTACCGCAGAAATAACATGTAACTTATTTATCTTGATCTCTTACCGTAGAAATAACATGTAACTTATTTATCTTGATCTCTTACGTAGAAATAACATGTAACTTATTTATCTTGATCTCTACTGCAGAAATAACATGTAACTTATTTATCTTGTTCTCTACGAGAAATAACATGTAACTTATTTATCTTGTTCCTTACGCAGAAATAACATGTAACTTATTTATCTTGTTCCTTACGCAGAAATAACATGTAACTTATTGATCTTGTTCCTCTTACGCAGAAATAACATGTAACTTATTTATCTTGTTCTTACTGCAGAAATAACATGTAACTTATTTATCTTGTTCCTCTTACGCAGAAATAACATGTAACTTATTTATCTTGTTCTCTTACGTAGAAATAACATGTAACTTATTGATCTTGATCTCTTACAGCAGAAATAACATGTAACTTATTTATCTTGTCCCTTACGAGAAATAACATGTAACTTATTGATCTTGATCCCTTCCGTAGAAATAACATGTAACTTATTGATCTTGATCTCTTACGTAGAAATAACATGTAACTTATTATCTTGATTCCTTACGTAGAAATAACATGTAACTTATTTATCTTGTCTCTTACGAGAAATAACATGTAACTTATTTATCTTGTTCTCTTACGTAGAAATAACATGTACTTATTTATCTTGTTCCTTACGCAGAAATAACATGTAACTTATTTATCTTGATCTCTTACCGTAGAAATAACATGTAACTTATTGATCTTGTTCCCTTACCGTAGAAATAACATGTAACTTATTGATCTTGATCCTTACGAGAAATAACATGTAACTTATTGATCTTGATCCTTACGTAGAAATAACATGTAACTTATTTATCTTGATCCTTACGTAGAAATAACATGTAACTTATTTATCTTGATCCTTACGAGAAATAACATGTAACTTATTTATCTTGATCCTTACGTAGAAATAACATGTAACTTATTTATCTTGTTCTCTTACGAGAAATAACATGTAACTTATTTATCTTGATCCTTACGTAGAAATAACATGTAACTTATTTATCTTGATCCTTACGTAGAAATAACATGTAACTTATTTATCTTGTTCCTCTTACGCAGAAATAACATGTAACTTATTTATCTTGTTCCTTACTGTAGAAATAACATGTAACTTATTTATCTTGTTCTTACGCAGAAATAACATGTACTTATTTATCTTGTCTCTTACGTAGAAATAACATGTAACTTATTTGATCTTGATCCTTACGTAGAAATAATCATGAAAAACTTATTTATCTTGATCCCCTTACCGCAGAAATAACATGTAACTTATTTATCTTGATCTCTTACAGCAGAAATAACATGTAACTTATTTATCTTGTTCCTTACGCAGAAATAACATGTACTTATTTATCTTGTCTCTTACGTAGAAATAACATGTAACATATTTATCTTGATCCCTTACTGTAGAAATAACATGTAACTTATTTATCTTGTTCCTTACGTAGAAATAACATGTAACTTATTTATCTTGTCTCTTACGTAGAAATAACATGTAACATATTTATCTTGATCCTTACGTAGAAATAACATGTAACTTATTTATCTTGTCTCCTTACTGAGAAATAACATGTAACTTATTTATCTTGTTCCCTTACAGCAGAAATAACATGTAACATATTTATCTTGATCCTTACGTAGAAATAACATGTAACTTATTGATCTTGTTCCTTCACGCAGAAATAACATGTAACTTATTTATCTTGATCCTTACGTAGAAATAACATGTACTTATTTATCTTGTTCTCTTACGTAGAAATAACATGTAACTTATTGATCTTGTATCTCTTACATAGAAATAACATGTAACTTATTTATCTTGTTCCTCTACGCAGAAATAACATGTACTTATTTATCTTGATCCTTACGCAGAAATAACATGTAACTTATTTATCTTGTTCCTCTTACGAGAAATAACATGTCACTTATTTATCTTGTTCCATTACAGCAGAAATAACATGTAACTTATTTATCTTGTTCCCTTACTGTAGAAATAACATGTAACTTATTTATCTTGTTCCTTACGTAGAAATAACATGTAACTTATTGAGAGTATTGAACTAAACACAAACTCCACAGGCTCCAACAAAAATACTAGGAATCTCTGGGAAATTGCACACGCGAACAGAATAGATCAGTCCGGAGTCGTACACTCGTCCGTCAGAACGCAAGACAACTTCTTAACCATTTAGCCACTTAGCTCTGAAACCACTCGACCGTCAGAACTCAAGACAATGTCTTAACCACTTAGCTTCTGAAAACCATTAATAAATAAAACACATGTATATGTATGTAAGCAGCGATGCCGCCTGTATGTTGCCGGACTCGCAAGGGAGCAAAGAATAGTAACACTGCCACCTACAAGGCTTGTTGCAAGAGTCGACTGAGGTAGGGGCCTAGGGAAGCTCTACTGGTAAATAGAAAACGTCGCAGAAATCAGATGTGCTGTTATACTTGTAGGCGCATAACTGGCACAATGTAAAATCGCTCTTAGGCTCGGATCACATAAAAATCACAAAGGGTAGTTAACAAGTGGTCGTTTTGAGCGTTCGAAGAAGAAAAAAGAGAAGAAGAAGGAGAAAGAAGAAGAAGCGATGTACAGGAACCATCAGTATGCATACACTTGATCATCCATTGATCTGATCATTGTCCTGTATAGTGGATGATGTTAATCAGCAGACAAGTGTTACTGAACTGTTCATTTCTTACTAATTTCCATGTCGTCTATATTAAAATGTGTTGTTCTTAATATGAACAAATGTTGCTCAAATGTAGGGTTAATTGGAAACGTTATCATCATGAACAATGGGGTTACTGAGAACTAATTTGATAATAAGCTGCTCTACTAATCACCTTCTGTGGAAATTCCGTAGTTACAGGTTAGCTTAGAACAAAAATTATCGGTGCGAGCACGGTACGAGATTGGACTACAGATCTTCATCTTTTACTTGGTGATCTAAATTACTAGTATCTCTGAAGTCAAAGTAAGACTTGCCTAATACAGCTGGTGATATGGAAGCTAGCCTTATGTGCAAAAAAAACAAACAGAAACGTCATATTATGACCATAACTAAGTCTAATTTTAACAACTACGAACAGTATTACAATGTGCACATTAACATATGATCATAAACACAAACTAACCTTATTGACGTGTACACATTAATATATGTACATCAACACAAACTAACCTTATTGACAGGTTCACATTAACAGATGTTCATAAAACACAAACTAACCTTATTGACGTGTACACATTAACAGATGCTCATAAACACAAACTAACCTTATTTACACTTGAAGCTTGTCAATAATTCTTCTTAATTTCTGTTTTAGGACTTTGCTTGTTACATGGATTACTTAACGGAAAGACTAGGGCCTAGATTTGGTGTGGTCCGCAGGATATGTACTCCCAATCATGGTCATCGAATTGGTGGTCTTGATGATCTCCAAGACAACGGTGCCTATGTGGTGGTAGGCAATGGCAAGTTTAAACCTTACAGGTAAATAATATTACAGAAATGTGTACTTCTTTCAGTATTTATTTCCAACCAAGCTCATCTTAATACTTTCACATCTGTTAAGTCTTATACATCAACCATGACCAACCAAGCCCATCTTAATACTTTCACATCTGTTAAGTCTTATACATCAACCATGACCAACCAAGCCCATCTTAATACTTTCACATCTGTTAAGTCTTATACATCAACCATGACCAACCAAGCCCATCTTTATACTTTCACATCTGTTAAGTCTTATACATCAACCATGACCAACCAAGCCCATCTTAATACTTTCACATCTGTTAAGTCTCATCAATCAACCATGACCCAACCAAGCTCATCTTAATACTTTCACATCTGTTAAGTCTCATACATCAACCATGACCCACGCAAACAATAATATTGTAGTATCTAAATTATATAGAACAATAACTTTGTGTACAAACTATAATATTGTAGTATCTATATTATATAGAACAATAACTTTGTGTACAAACTATCAATCAGTGCCATGCCTGCCGGCGTAGAGCGATCATGTCTCTCCACAACTCTCTTTGCTTGGTGCATGTAATCAGTTCTGACGTCGATATTTTGTCGAACCATGATGTCAGGCCATCCAACATCTTCTCCTCTGTCTTCCACGATCTCTCCTTCCTGAATTTTACCTGTAGTCACCAAATGTTCTAAACCTTCTCTTCGCATTATATGCCCGAAGAACCTTGATTGTCGGATTCTTATTCTTTTGATAAGGTTTCTTTGTGTGCAGGCCTGATTTAAAACCTCCACGTTTGTTTTCTTTGCTGTCCATGGAATTCTCAACATTCTTCTGTAAAACCACATCTCTGTGGCTTCCAATGATCGTATTGATTGTTTGTTCAGTGTCCATGATTCGCTGCCATACAAACTATACCAGTTGTATTATTTTTAAACAAGAAATCTTCGCACAAAATAAAAACGGACTCATAAGTCTAGACGTTACTGCCAGTAAGTAACACAAGATGTCGTTCAGGTCAGTCAGGAAATCGGAAATTCATGTTGAAGTAAACTGACTTGGATCTATGTTTGATAGAACACTGCAAGCTTTATTATCAATTTTACAAAATGTTATAAGTCCACGGTTATTTATTGAAGAAAAGTGTTTATAATACTGATATTTCTTATTGTTAAACTTCATTTGTAACAAGTTATAGCCTTGTTTTAGAATGTTGTGTTTTTTTAAGAAATTCGTCTTTATATACTGGAATGCAAGTGTCATGTGACGTGAATGGTCTGCTTTCAGAGAATGAATTTCCAATTGAGCTAAATGGCCTATTGTCTACAATAGGCGGTGATCTGGAAAAACAACTTTCCAAAAAAGAGTCCATTCTGTGCATACAACTGATGTCGTAAAAGAAAGACAATAAAAAGCTGGGGTGTGGGAGGGCGGGGGTCTCAGTATAATAATACATTCTGAACATGTGTTCATTATTTCCTGAGGCGCAAAACACACGACAACTCAACCTGTTTTCTTACTAATAACTGATGAATAAGAAGTTGCATAAATAAAATACTCATCTTTTCATAGTTTCTGACCACCTTAATTTAGTTCCTATACTTGTTTAAAACCCTGCTAGAAGGCAAGAAAATGAGACGACAGAACTTAAGTACAAATTAGTTAGTTAGTCTTTCCTCTTGGGCCTGTGGGCGGCGCATAGGGCAGAGGTCATAGTTCTCCATGTCTCGCGGTTCGTTGCTATCTGTTTTAGGTCTTTAATGTTTACTAGGCCCATCGTTGAGCCTTCTCTGGTGATGGTTCTACGCAGAGTCTCTCTTGGTCTTCCTCGTTTTCTTTTCCCTCTGGTGTCCATATGAGGGATTGGTAAGGAGTCTTCTCTCATCCATTCTAAGTGTGTGGCCGATGTAGTTCCAGCGCGCTTTCTTATAAAATTTGATACATTTTCTTGCTTGGTCTCTTGTCTTATTTGTGTATTGGGTCTGAAATCTGACCATTTGAGGTTAAATATTCTTCTAAGACATTTATTCTCAAAGTTATCTAATTTTCTTTCTAGAGCTTTTGTTGCTTTCCAACTCTCGCATCCATAAGTTAATACTGGAATCACACAAGAGTTAAAGATCTTTAATTTTAAGTGCTTGCTGAGTGAATTAAATTTGAACGAATCATCGATTCATTTAGAGCCTAAACTCTGTTTCACACATAAGTACACATAAGTACAAATAAGCAACTAGAAAAGAACCTAAATCACCCAACGATGACTACCACACACTTGACAGACAAGGACAGACTATCATCTTCCGACTCAGAATAGGTCATAACAGACTGAACAAACACCTACACATGCTACGATTGTCCCCATCCCCTCTGTGCCCCTGTGGCACCGCTGAACAAACCACAGAACATGTTTTGCAAGACTGTCCCCGGTTTGTCCTCTCAGGAAAGGAATGTTGGCCCTACAACACACACTACATTCAAAACTACATGGCACCAGAGATGAGCTCCAGACAACAGTCAACTTCATCATAAGAACGCGTCTAACGGTATAATCATCAAAACTACATGGCACCAGAGATGAGCTTCAGACAACAGTCAACTTCATCATAAGAACGCGTCTAACGGTATAATAATCAAAATAGCGATCGCAAAGAAGAAAGAAGAAGAAGCAACTGTCAGAGAGTAGCATAGTAATCAGAGAATCAGAGTAATAACTTGTTATAACTCTCCTGCAACAAGACATAGAAGACATGATAGACATAATAGTAAGAGAAAGTGACAAAGAAAGGATCGAACATGAATATAAAGAAAGCCGAGGTAGCGGATATTTATAAGAAAAACGAAGCACCACATTACAATATCAAAATAAACAACACAGAACTGAAACAAATATATCGATTTTAAACAGAGATACAGGAATATAATAGATCAGGCTAAAGCAGCTTCTATGAAAATGAAAAACATATTGTGTGAGAATTCACTGTCGCCAACATTTTGGAAAAGTATACAACAGTGCTACATTGAACCAATACTTTTTTGTAGCGAATCATGGACAATGAGAATCAATAAGATCGCTGAAGATCACAGAGACGTGGTTTGGCAGTAGAATGCTGAAAATTCAATTTTCAGTTTGGAATATCTTCATTGCACTCCGGACATGTCCATAGGTGCTCCAATCTCCTTCGCAATATCTCTAACTGCGTCCAGCGACTGACCGTACCAGTTCGATTTTAATTGATGAGCCTACTTATTTACCTTTTATGCTATTCTTTTCTGTCCACTCCAATCTTCAAACCCAGATCCAACAATCTAGTAGTTGACAAGGATTGATTTAAAGGAAAATCTTCTTTACGGCCACACTCTATGAGGCCGTTTAAAATGTCAGCTCTATCCAGTGGCTGGCCATCTGATATGGTGGCAGAGCCAGCCCGCCTGTCTGCTCTCTCATTGTCAACGACACCCATGTGCCCCGGAATGAAGATAAGTGTGATTCTGCAAATTGTTGACGCTTGTAGTGACACAATCCATTGCCTGCGTACCGAACCTGAATCACTTCATAGAGGAGTTGTGCAGCAATGTGGTGTTGGATGAAGAACTATGTGTCACTATTGAGATTATAAAAACAACACTGAAAGCTTCTGGAAGCACTGCGCTAGGTCCTGATGGCATTCGCTATAAAGATATTGCCGATTTATCGAATGACGACATGGATGACCTGGTAAAAGAATTCAATGTCAGTATTAAGGACGGTGCTATCAGGGAGGAGTGGCTCCACAGCTACCTACTACCACTGAAAATTCCATGGACAGCGAAAAACAATTGATACGATTTTAAACGTGTGACACACAAAAGCTGATCGAAAAGAATAAGAATCAGGTAAGCAATGTCCGTCGGGCACGTAACGCGAAGAGGAGGTTTAGAACATTTGGTAACAACGGGTAAAATACAGGGAAGAAGAGACCTGGAAGTCAGGGAGACGTTGTTGGACTGTCCGACATCATGGTTCGACAAGATATCGATGTCAGAACTGACTAACTGTACCAGAGAGATTGTGGAAGCCAGGCAGAAGTTGTTGGAATACCTACATCGTGGTTCGACAAGATATCGATGTCAGAACTGACTAACCGTACCAGAGAGATTGTGCTGTGGTTAGACATGATCACCTACGCCTGCAGGCATGGCACTTGATTGATTGTTTGACTCTACTACATTCAAATTTCGATGTGAAGTTGACATTCAATGTTATCTTAACACTCGGTCAATCATAACTAGCTCGACCTTGTCAGTCTTAGATTCTCAGCTGATATTTCTATTGTTAATCTCGTTACAAAAAATCAATGAAACGGGGGAAACGATTCTATTCCACCTTGACTCGGTCCTGTCGCATTGTTCTACTAAACAGCAGAGGATGTTGATTCTGAAGAAGTGTTAGACAGCTAGAATGGCACAACACACAGCACATGCGAAGACAGTTGACATCGACAAGTTATTTAACAGAATGGCACAACACACAGCACATGCGAAGACAGTTGCTGACATTATTTCTGGACCAAGTAGCAGTTGCATCACAAATTAAAGATGGCACAAAACACACAGCAACAGTTGTGAAAAAAACAGTTACATCAGACAGTGGAAAAGTTATTTAACAGAATGGCACAACGCACAACACATGCGAAGACAGTTGGCATCAACAAGCTATTTAACAGAATGGACAACACACACACATGCAAGACAGTGACAAGATAAGTGGAATCATGCAAGACAGTATATTTTAACAGAATGTCACAACACACAGCACATGCGAAGAAAGTTGACATCGAAGCATATGAGTTGATTTTCAAAATGTATTGAATAGAATTATGGTACGGATTAGTGTAATACGTAAGCATCAAGTCGGGCTAAAGAGCGTATTGGGTTCTCTCCCTCACTCGACGTTCCGCACGTGAGGAAAGGAATTGGTCCTCCCACCTCTTGCACAATATGGTAGGAAATGTGAAGTGGCAGGCACTTCATACCCTGAGGTTTGAAAAAGCTACAGGAAATTTTACATTTTTTAAAACAGAATGTCACAAGAAACTTCAGCATGTGACCTACCTTCAACCTTGTCTAGATCATAAACAAAAACGCTGGACAAAATGTGTTCTGTTATTGTTGATATCTTTACCAAGAATAGAATTTGAACTTACAATTTCTTCTTTCTAGTTAATTCCTCTGTTATTGTTGATATCTTTACCAAGAATAGAATTATGTTGTTGTTATCTTTAGAAAGAATAGAATTTGAACTTATAATATCTTCTTTCTAGTTAATTCCTTTGTTCTTTGGGGGGATAATAGTAGCAGCCCATAGTCAATGGCGAAGACTACAGCCTCAGACGTGTGTTGTTGACCATCTGTGGTGTGCGAGGAGGGAAATAAAGAGTTAAATTCTAGAACGCAATCCCTTATCATAGATAGAGAATGTAAGATCAAGGATGGACATGTAGGTGTGGTGGGATCAAGGATGGACATGTAGTGTGTTAAGATCAAGGATGGACATGTGGTGTTAGAAGATCAAGGATGGACATGTAGGTGTGGTGGGATCAAGGATGGACATGTAGGTGTTGTAAGATCAGGGATGGAGGTGTAGGTGTTGTAAGATCAAGGATGGACATGTAGGTATTGTAAGATCAAGGATGGACATGTAGGTGTTGTAAGATCAGGGATGGACATGTAGGTATTGTGAGATCAAGGATGGACATGTAGGTGTTGTAAGATCAAGGATGGACATGTAGGTGTTGTAAGATCAGAATGGACATGTAGGTATTGCTAAGATCAATGATGGACGTGTAGGTGTTGAAGATCAGGATGGACATGTAGGTGTTGTAAGATCAGGGATGGACATGTAGGTGTTGTAAGATCAGGGATGGACATGTAGGTATTGTGAGATCAAGGATGGACATGTAGATGTTGTGAGATCAGGGATGGACATGTAGGTATTGTAAGATTGGTGATGGACATGTAGGTGTTGTAAGATTGGTGATGGACATGTAGGTGTTGTAAGATCAGTGATGGACATGTAGGTGTTGCAAGATCAAGGATGGACATATAGGTGTTGTAAGATCAAGGGTGGACATGTAGGTGTTGTGTGTTCTGTCTTTATTTAGAAGCTAGTATTTACTGCGCCTCAACAGTAAGACCACTTTTTCCTATTCGAGGTCATATTGTGTTATTTAGAAAGTAATGGCAAACTACTGAACGTGTAAGTAGTGTCTAGAAAATCAACGACTAGTTTACTGTGATTGGTGGCGACGTCCTGTAAAGGATATGTCACGATTTTTATTGTTATCATGTTATTGCAGAGTTATATTTGATAATCTTGCATTGTTATCATGTTATTACAGAGTTACATTTGATAATCTTGCATTGTTATCATGTTATTACAGAGTTACATTTGATGATCTTTCATTGTTATCATGTTATTACAGCGTTACATTTGATGATCTTGCGCAAAAGGTTTCCATTACGTGGAGTCTATATCAAAGAGTTTTAGAAACATTTTAAGAGTTCTTTGAAGCGGCATTATGTCCACCAACTGGTCGTTTGTCACCATCTAGCTCGCCATACATTAGCTGTTTTAGATTGCATTTATCAGACATCCAAGCAACATGACCGACCCATCTCACCTGGGCCTTCTGCAACAGAAGATGGATGCTTGAATACTTGACTATCATGCGAACTTCAGTATCTAGGATTGTGTCTGTCATTTTATTTTGAATAATCTGTGGATGCAGACTTGTGTGAAAGTGGTCTAGCTTACTTTTATGTTTGTTATAAACTGGCCATGTCTCAGTGACGTACACAAGAGTGGTGAGTAATATTGCCCAATAAACTTTCAGCTTTGTGTTGGAGCTAATCCCCCCCCCCACTTCCGCACAGTGATGTGTAGTCGTCTAAATTCAACACTGGTTTTGGATATTATCAGCGGCAATGCTCGAACTTAGTAACACCGGCGAGGCTTCTAGATGTAATTGTTGAAGATGATAACCATTTTTGCAGGAATTTGTTGTAATCTGTTACTGAATTGTGTCCGGACATCGGATTTTCATCCTACTCTTTTTCGATTTCCAATTGTTAATAGTTCTTCTAAGTGCTCAACTTCAACATGTGACCTTCGTTTTATCGACCGTTTATAATAGGACTAGGAACTCGATCTCACCTATACCACGCAACATAGACACCCATGTTTAACTATCAAACTAGCCCGCGTGCCCAGCGTGTTCGTAGCGCGTTGGACTGTGGGTGACTAGCCCTCTGTGTGTACGGGTTCAATTCCGTGGGCAGGCAGAAAAAGCCACAGATTCCCCAGATTCACGGTGTTCGTGGCACCGAACCGAAGGTTACGATGTCCATGGCACCGAGCCGAAGAGATGAAAAGCTCAAGTGCTTCTGGATCGAAAAAAAAAAAAAACAACTATCAAACTACATAAATATTTATTTTTCACATTTGACAAATGTTAGCTCTACATTCTCTACAAATTCTAGAAAAGTCGAACCTTCAAAAGCTACAAATCGAAAAAAATGAACATTTAAAACAGTCCAATTGGACATAATATAAAAAATGATGACACTAACACTCTACGAGAACAAGTCCCTTTAACTATACACAACCGTTACCTTCAAACTTCAAATAAGGTTATCCAGAAATATTGACCTGTTTATTAACCCCATAAAAAGGTTAAATGTCACAACGCCTACCACATGTATTTTTCTTTCTTACATGCTCAGAAACTTCTTTCTACCTCAACACAGATTTCATTTATCTACAGTTAATACCTTTTATATGTATTCATGAATAACGTTTATTACATTCAAGTTGGAAGTGATCTAAAGGGAATCTAACGGCCAAGGATTGACTTCATTGCACCAGGTTTCCCCATATTCACTTTCTGCAGAAATGACATGCCACCTGCTGAGAGTATTACACAAAACACGAACTGCGTAGCTCCAGCAACATTCCTAATGGATCTTCCAATTTTGTTCATTTCCTAGAGCCTCTTTGAATCATTTCGGAACAATCAATAGAGAATATCAGAGGTTTAATCAAAAGTAATCAATTATATTGCCAAAACCACTTGAAAAAAAAAGTCGGACAAAGCAAGAAATCTATGTCAGAATATAACAGAAGCAGGAACACGAATATACTGTTTTAGAATAGTTGTATAGAGCGATAGAGCAACTTCATAATGGAATGACTGCAACAAGAACAAACAAGCATGAATATTTCATAGATCGAGTTACTATTGTTAACTTTTAGTAAAAGCACATTTAAGGTCTATGTGGCTAAGTGGTTAAGCCCTAAGCCTTGTAAGTCGAAGGTCGTGGGTTCGAATCTGGACCGCGCCGTTTTGTTCACGAGTGCAATTTTTTCCAGAGATCCCTAGAATTGTTGCTGGAGCTACGGAGTTCGTGCTTTGTGCAATACTTTCGGCAGATGGCGTGTCATTTCTGCAGAGAGGGGCCGAGCCATATGGAGTAAAACCCGGTGCAATGAAGTCAATCCTTCGGCTTTAAGACCCTTTTAGCTATCAAGTGCTGCAGCCTGCACTAGGTTGTCTATTCGGTATAGCCATATCTCTAAGACTGCCAGTGATTTGTTTCATTGTCAAACTAGCTATAAATTTACGTTAGTTAGTTAGTTTGTTCCTTTCGTGCCAAAGGCGGCACATAGGGCAGAGGTTTTAGATCTCCATGTGATACGGTTCTTTGCTAGCAGTTGCAGATCTTGTATGGTTTTACATCCCAATAGTTTACTTTCTTGTTGGATGGTTCTTCGAAGATGGTCTTTGGTCTTCCACGTTTTCTTTTCCCAACTGGTGACCACATAAGGACTTGTCGATTTAGTCTCTTTTCGTCTGATCTAAGCACATGACCTAAATATTTCCACCTTCGTTTCCTTATAATATTTGATAGGGGTTGTTGGTGTGTTCTATCTCTCACTGTGTTGTTAGAAACGAAATCACTCCATTTGACTTTTAATAATTTTCGTAGACATTTATTCTCAAAGCTGTCCAGTTTCTTATCAATTTTCTTTGTTGATTTCCAACTTTCACAACCGTAGGTTAGTACAGGAATCACACATGACCTAAATAATTTAACTTTTGTGCACATACTAAAGTCTTGAGATTGCCAGATATTCGTTAATTTAGTGAAGGCACTAGCTGCTATAGCAATACGAGTTTATTTCTTTCATCGTGTCTCCGTTGTTTGACACTTTACTACACAAATATGTAAAATGTTCAACTTTCTCCAGTGTTTGGCCATTTATTACGATGTTGTCTGTCGCGTTTGTGAGGTCCATAATTTTGGTCTTGGCAGAATTGATCTGGAGACCAACCTGTTCTGCAAGTGAAATTTACGTTAAGGGATTCAAAATGCGATAATTTATTCTGCGTCACTTAGTTAATGTGTTAAGTGCTGACTTTAAGAATACAATTTCAATTGAAAACCAGCTTATATATGGCCCTTTTTTGAATTTACGGACGGTTAATTGGCAAGTGTTTTACTGTGACAACTTTTGCGCTTTTCTCTCTTGTCTTTCAGCTCATCCCTAAGTCTCTTTTAAAAAGAGTCTGTACCTTTGCGTGATGTTGTTTTCCATATAACTCGATCATCAGCTGGTTTTTCCTATTTGTTGGGACCGATAGAAAAAGCTTTTCAATAGGGCCTTGCAGATATCCTTATGCATCGTCATGTCTTTGAGCTTTTTCTCTTCCGAAAGTTCACAAAACAATATATGATGGTGTATGCTGTTATTTTCCATTCTTCGCACATACCCTAGCCACCTAAGTCTTCTACTGCTGTGCATGCCCATGATGGAAGGTACGTTTGTATGTTACAGTTCTTCAGAGTTGGTTATCTTGTCGTACCACCTGATGCTCATAATCTTGCGGAGACATCGAAGGTAAACGATATTAAGTCTCCTTTTGTGTCTTGAGTATGCTGTCCATGTTTCTGAGCCATACAGTAAAGAACTAATTATACAGGCTCGATAGGTTTGAATCTTCGTCTGCAATATAACTTTATGTGGCACTCTCTGTTTTATAGTTTACTGAATGTAGTAGTTGTTAGCTTTATGTGGCACTCTCTTTTATAGTTTACTGAATGTAGTAGTAGTTAACTTTATATGGACTTTGTTTTATAGTAGCTTTGAATGTATAGTTGTTAAGTATAACCTCTTGTTTATGAGGTTTTATGGAATCTAGAAATTATTAACTAATAAGCACTATATACAGATAGTTAAATGTAGTAGTTTTCATGGGTACTCTCTGTATAGTTACAGAGTAGTAGGTGTACTTCTATTCACTCTCTGTTTATATTTACTGAAATGACTGGAATTATGGGCACCCGTTATATTTACTGAATGTATATGATTGCAGCAACTTATGTGGCACTCCTGATGTATAGCTTTACACAATGAGTAGTGTTAAGCTTTATGTAGGTCACCTTTAATTTATGGAAGTATAGTTGATTAACTTTATGTAGCAACTCTCCTGAAATTTCTGAACTGTAGTAGTTAGATTAACTTTTGTGGCACTCCTGTTTTATAGTTTACTGAAGTAGAGTTGTTAATTAAATCTCTATAGATTTACGAAGAGGTTATTGCTAGACTTTGGATCCCTTAAGATCAATGTAGAAAAGTTGTTATTTATTGCACTCTTGTTAATAGTTTACTGAATGTGTAGAAACATGGAGAACTCCTTTAAAACAATAGTGTGTAAATTGACATTCTCAACTAGTTTACCAGAATGTAGTAGGTTAATTATGTGGCATTCATAGTTTACAATGAGGAGACTTATGGAGACAAGACCGAATTCAGTGTACAACAGGTTCATAGTTTACGAAGTAGGCGTTATTTATGTACACTTTCTTATAACCGGAGTGGTAATATAATAGAAGCACTTCCTGACCTTAGGTTACGAAGAGAAAGGTAGGCTTATGAACCTGATGACGAGATGTAGTAGGCAATCAACTTTATGAAGAGCTGAGGCTCAGGAGTTACAAATGAAGTATTAGATGTTAGCTTATGTACACTCTCTGTTTATAGTTAAGAAAGGAGTAGTGATTAACTTTATGTGGCACTCTCTCTTTTATAGTTTACTGAATGTAGTAGTTGTTAACTTTATGTGGCACTCTCTGTTTTATAGTTTACTGAATGTAGTAGTTGTTAACTTTATGTGGCACTCTCTGTTTTATAGTTTACTGAATGTAGTAGTTGTTAACTTTATGTGCACTCTCTTTTTATAGTTTACCGAATGTAGTAGGTGTCTTCTTATTCCAGAGTTGATTTCTCTGTCAAGATAAAAGCTGACTATAGTCCAAGTATAGTAACATTTGTAAATGGTGTTCGATGGTTCGCATTTAAAGTGATATTTGTTGATGTGTTATTTCCCTTGACATAAACCACTTTTCAGAACATAAGTCGCATCCAATTGCAAATGATTGATAATGGATTGCTGGGTAGCCTCACTGTGTGCGATTATGGCGAAAATGAGTTTCTTGAGAAGGATTTCTGTCGTTCTTGTTTTGGCTCTTAAGTGAACCAAGCTGAAGAGTGAACCTTCAGATAGTGCGGATGAAAATATCGCCATCAGCATCCTCGAATGCATGGTATAGAAGGGCTCCACTGTTTGATTTAACCTTAACCGCACAGCTATCAAATGTATTCCCCATCGAGCTGTATCTGGCTTTCATGCCCTCGTGTAAGGAGATGGTCAGTTGGAACAATTATGGGGACAGCCAATATGTTTCAATATTTTATAAAGTCCTGGTCTGCTGACTGTGTAACTGATCGACGAAAGCAAAGAATAATGGTATTCCCTGCTGTCTACATTTCTCTTGCAGTTGTTGAAGAATGAATATCATGTTAGTCCAGCTCTTTACCCACATTATGACAGTAAAAACGCTCTGTCAGTTTCTGTACTTGTTTGGAAAAGACTAGTGCAAATACATTGCCTGTGACACTGCGATTTTCCGGGATCATGTAATATACAGAGTAAACAATATTTTGAGAATTTCTGCTATGTAAAATTCGTGATCGTTATTTAAGTGTAGACTTAACTACTGAGTAGGATGCTAGTTAAACCATCTTCTAGGTTCGTTAATAAAACTTGATCGCAGAAGTCATGACTATAAACAGACATCTTTTAGGTTCGTTAATAAAACTTGATCGTAGAGGCCATGACTATAAACAGACATCTTTTAGGTTCGTTAATAAAACTTGATCGTAGAGGCCATGACTATAAACAGACATCTTTTAGGTTCGTTAATAAAACTTGATCGTAGAGGCCATGACTATAAACAGACATCTTTTAGGTTCGTTAATAAAACTTGATCGCAGAAGCCATGACTATAAACAGACATCTTTTAGGTTCGTTAATAAAACTTGATCGTAGAGGCCATGACTATAAACAGACATCTTTTAGGTTCGTTAATAAAACTTGATCGTAGAGGCCATGACTATAAACAGACATCTTTTAGGTTCGTTAATAAAACTTGATCGTAGAGGCCATGACTATAAACAGACATCTTTTAGGTTCGTTAATAAAACTTGATCGCAGAAGCCATGACTATAAACAGACATCTTTTAGGTTCGTTAATAAAACTTGATTGTAGAGGCCATGACTATAAACAGACATCTTTTAGGTTCGTTAATAAAACTTGATTGTAGAGGCCATGACTATAAACAGACATCTTTTAGGTTCGTTAATAAAACTTGATCGCAGAAGCCATGACTATAAACAGAGAACATAAAGATATCAACATACAAATAAACGACCAAACGCTAAAGTAGGTGAGAGAATTCAAATACCTTGGTAGCATCTTCACATCTGATAGTAAACTGGACAGAGAGATCGAAATTAGAATACAATAAGTAAACAACGTTACGTAACGTTTTACCCCAATCTTGAAACACCCAGCAATTCCAGTAGTGACTAAAAGACAGATTATAAATGCAATCTTCATACCAACACTGTGCTACCAGAGCCAAACATGGGCACTGACAAAAGAACAAGAAAGGAAAACTACCACCTGTGAAATGAGATGCTTGAGTAAAGCAGTAAATAAAACAAGAAGAGACAGTATAAGAAATGAGGAAATTAGAAGAACAGTCGGAACAACACTTTTTAGATTCATTTAAAAACAGAGACTTAAATGTCTCAGGTCACCGGTAAGAATGAACCCGACTACACCAGTTGCAAGAGCGTACAACCTGAAAATAGAATCATCAAGAGGAAGGGCAGACCAAGAAAATGATGGATTGATGGAGACACAGACATGCTAAAACTCCACAATATCACAGCATATTGAGCGTGCACTATCTCAAAAACTGATCATCAGTTAAACCTGCGCCTCCTAACGGCAGAAGCAGAGAAGGACAAGAGCAAAAAAAAGAAGATTAAAATTGAAAACAAAAAGATGGGAGTTTTGACAGAAAACTCAAACTGCGTGTTTGAGTGAAATTTTCTTCTCTGTGTTATTTATGTGTGCACGGGGGCGCAAGACAATAACTAACGACGATGATGTAATTGTTGTATATCTAATCTAACAGAGTTAGAAACTCGGTCGATGGGCCATACAGCGCTCAATCTGTACAACATTTTATCCAGTTTCTTTCTACACAAAATCTTACAGTAGCTGTGTCATACAGACATAACAAAAGAGGTCCTGTTAAAGGCCACAAACTGTCAATTTAACAATTCCGCTCCGCCTTTTCTCTCCGCTCCGTTTTAAAATGTAAATACAAATACACATTGCAGGAGATCGACAACTCTTCATATTCTTATGACGTCAACAACAATAAATTTAACGCATTGTTAACTCCCTTTGTTCAAGAAAATCGATTCACCATGGAAATGTTTGTCTAACAATGTTGCTAAAGATATTTTTTCCCTTCAATTTTTGGTATAAATTTACTGTCACATAGACAATGTGCTTGTAACTAACAATCGTGAACAGCGCATCGTGTAAGAACTTTACTCAAATTAGCTGTTTAATTTATTATTTATGACATTCTAGAAGTATGTTCATTGACAGTAATAGTAGCAGTGTTTGTGTTAGATTACTAACAGATAATATCATATACAAACTACGTTCATTGACAGTAATAGTAGCAGTGTCTGTGTTAAATTACTAACAGATAATATCATATACAAACTACGTTCATTGACAGTAATAGTAGCAGTGTTTGTGTTAGATTACTAACAGATAATATCATATACAAACTACGTTCATTGACAGTAATAGTAGCAGTGTCTGTGTTAAATTACTAACAGATAATATCATATACAAACTACGTTCATTGACAGTAATAGTAGCAGTGTCTGTGTTAAATTACTAACAGATAAAATCATATACAAACTACGTTCATTGACAGTAATAGTAGCAGTGTCTGTGTTAAATTACTAACAGATAAAATCATATACAAACTACGTTCATTGACAGTAATAGTAGCAGTGTCTGTGTTAAATTACTAACAGATAATATCATATACAAACTACGTTCATTGACAGTAATAGTAGCAGTGTCTGTGTTAAATTACTAACAGATAATATCATATACAAACTACGTTCATTGACAGTAATAGTAGCAGTGTCTGTGTTAAATTACTAACAGATAATGTCATATATAAACTATGTTCATTGACAGTAATAGTAGCAGTGTCTGTGTTAAATTACTAACAGATAATGTCATATACAAACTATGTTCATTGACAGTAATAGTAGCAGTGTCTGTGTTAAATTACTAACAGATAATGTCATATATAAACTATGTTCATTGACAGTAATAGTAGCAGTGTCTGTGTTAAATTACTAACAGATAATATCATATACAAACTACGTTCATTGACAGTAATAGTAGCAGTGTCTGTGTTAAATTACTAACAGATAATATCATATACAAACTACGTTCATTGACAGTAATAGTAGCAGTGTCTGTGTTAAATTACTAACAGATAATGTCATATATAAACTATGTTCATTGACAGTAATAGTAGCAGTGTCTGTGTTAAATTACTAACAGATAATGTCATATACAAACTATGTTCATTGACAGTAATAGTAGCAGTGACTGTGTTAAATTACTAACAGATAAAATCATATACAAACTTTGTTCGTTTATATCGTTCATATTGCAATAATTTGGCTACATTGCTATAACATATTATTAGCAGGGCGGCTCGTCATTAAGGGCCAGTGGGGCCTGGCCCCATCAATAATCGAAAGGGGGGAAACTTTCCGGAATAGACAATTAATAGTAAATACTCCAAAAAACCTGATTTTTCCCGAAAATTTGTGTCTGGCCCCACCAAGAAAAAATGACTACGAGCCGCCACTGATTATTAGTATAAACCTTTACAAACGTTTGCGCAAGGGCGCAGAGTCTTTTGAGAAGAGACTTATTTATGAGCTGAAAGACAAAAGAGAAAAGCGAAAACTCAGAAGTTATCTATATATATATATTTATAAAGTTCGCTCTTCTAGAAATGAGATGATCAGAGTAAATCCCATATCGACTCTCTTTTGCTATAAATTATGTGATTTTAAAAACAATTAATATTCCTCCGAGTACACGTTTCCAGCAGTAAAATAAGATATCAAATACTAACAACAAACAGAGCATGGATCGGTTATTTGAGGGAGTGACTCTGGGACATGTAGATAAGATTCTCGTATTCGCTTGAAAGGTATTCGGATCGTTCATCATGTACAGCGATCGAGATATTTTCCCAAGAGAACCTGTTCTCAATCTAATTGAGATCAGGTTCCTAGTTCTATCGGAGACAGACGATAAAGCGTAGGTACAGAGTTCAAGTTTAGTACTTAAAGAATCTTTGACAGTTGAAAACCGATAAAAGTACACTGAAAAGTCACTACCCTGGCAAAATTCACTAAATTATTAACATAAAATTTATGCACAAATTTTTAACATCTTGAAAATTACATCTGAACGCACGTCCATGCTACAGAGCTCGTGAATTGCAGCTGAAGACTTCATGTGCAAGAAGAAGATCACAGCACACATAGTTATTCTCCTACGTGCAATGATCGTATCAATCAATCAAGGATCGGTTTAAGATGTTAAAGCTGGAACAAGGATCATACAGAACAAATACTTCCAGTATGAAGATGGATATCGTCGCAGGTTACTGTTGCCCTCCATTTGCTTTCTATGACTCCGTTTACTGACTACGCTGTAGTTGATGCTCGAAAGATCCAAAATGTCAGGTTGCGGTATGAGTTGATGTAGTCTATAGAGGTTTCTAGAGACTCCCGAGGATCTACTGTCCAGGGCATGCGGGTCTTTGAGGCAACGAGAAAGCGGACATGCTCACATTGAAAGCATCGATTTTCGGGGAGTTTAGTATGGATAAGTGGGATGTTCTTCAGTTTCTTGGTAACCTACTGTTGGATGAGGAAACTAACATTGATATTCAATCTATCCAGCTATTTAATGAGTTTGGGATTTCATTTTGTACAAGTATAACTTGATGCTTGATGAGCATAGAGAGAAATGTGCTTAACCAGTGAGTCATTGGAACTATCAGTATGCTAACCCTTCGACATCTGTTGACGGAGACATATCACCTATTAGTCTGCCTGGGGGGCAATGACGTCGGGTTAGTAAGCAGTAACAAATAAACACAAAATTGCAGATTGACAATTCAGCATTCATATTTGCAGGCACCCCAGACAGCAGAACATATACTTAAATACTGTCACAGATATCGTAAACAGAAGCAAACTCACTGGGGGAAACCTACGCCAGCTTCTGTATAAGCTAAACAAAATCTGTGAAGTTTATAGAAAAACAAACATTTCATATATAGACAATATTTCAAGTAAACGAAAAGAAGTAAGGAAAGAACAAACAAAGTAGCAGCGATCTTAATTAAAATATAATAATAAAATATCAAATGTAAATATTGTTTTGATAAAAACAGCAACAACGAATTGTTATATGTATTTTTTTGTTTTCAAGGAAAAATTGTGAGTTCAGTATTTCAACAAATCTTCTATGTTCTCTAATATCTTACAGTGAAACTGTCACATAGTCTGGAGAACAAACATAGGTAACATTCTATTTCCTGCTTTCAGATCAGTGGCGGCTCGTGGTCAGTTTTCTTGGTGGGGCCAGACACAGATTTTCGGAAAAATCATGGTTTTTGGAGTATTTACTATTATTTATCTATTCCGGGAAGTTATTCTAACTTTCGATTATTGGTGGGGCCGAGCCCCACTGGTACTCAATGACGAGCCGCCCCTGTTTCAGATTATGTAGTTTTTTTATTCGGCACAATAAATGTGTCCATACAGTTTACTTCTTCTTCTTCTTTGCGTTCGTTCTTTCCGACCAATTTTAATCACTCTTTGTGATATGTTTGATCTTTGCCAAGAACGTGTATACGTTGCACATTGTTTGGTAGGCCTCTAAACGCATAGACTTCTACACGTTTAGGACACATGCATCCGATTTCAGCCAAACCTCCTTAGTCGCCTCTTACGATATGCATGGCAGGTAACAGTGGTTCTATTATTTACCCCGAATTTGGGCTCCGGTAACCACACGGGCGTCTGGTTTGCATGATGACGAGACCACTGTCGAGCTATCAAAAGTTGACAAAGCGCTGCGAACCACGGACACACACACGTAATTAGTGCTATAAATGACAGAACCTAGTTAAAAACTCTGTTGCTGTTTTGTTTTTACTCTGAGAAACTACTATTATTATTTGTTTCATTATCTAGTTCGTCTACTTGCAATTGTTAAGTCAGTGCTGAGAAAGTACCAGGTACAACACAAGTCACAAGATATGTTTCTCTGCCGTGTTTGAGATAAATACATGCACGACTGGCAGTAAAGGTGTAGAACTTAAGTCTGCTTTAGGTTAGAGGTCAGGTCGGTAATCAAAGCTCTTTACCTGCACTAACAGGTTAGAACGACGACAATACTAATCCTGTTTACCTGCGCTAACAGGTTAGAACGACGACAATACTAATCCTCTTTATCGGAACTAAGATTTAACATAAATTAACGCACCGAAGGAAAGCAGATTAGGTCAAAGTTTACGAGATCGTTATTTAGACCGCCTATTTCACTTGTCAGTGTAGTCACATTCAAATGTGAAGTGTTTTGTTAAGATTTACATTGAACTGTAACTCGCCCGTGTGTTGCCGGGGGTTCAGGGGAGCAAAGAATAGTAACACTGTGACTTACCAAACATGTCGTAAGAGGCGACTGAGTTAGGGGCCTAGTGAAGCTACCCTAGTAAATAAAAAGCGTTGCAGAAATCGGATGCGCATACCTGTAATGCATAACTGGCAAAACGTACAATCGTTCAGATCACATACAAATCACAAAGGGTAGTTTCACAAGTGGTCGATATGGAGCGTCAGAAGAAGAAGAAGAAGAAGAATTGTAAGAATAATTATGAGCAGTATTGTATAGAATACAATAACGTAACTAAGTTTGTTTTCTGACAATAGATGATAAAATCATGGAACAAATATATAATGAAACGATACGATGTCGAGACAGTAGACACGTCTAACATGAAATTAAATAGAAAGTGCTAGATTGTGCTCTAACATGTATTATGTATGAATATTCTACATATGTTGTTGTTTTGCAAGAAGCATCGTAGGACAATGACTTTGTGTGTTTCCATATGAACAGATCTTCCGATAGGGATGACGTTAGTGGAGATTCATGATCACTTACGCCAGTTGGACAAAACATATTAGTATATATGTCAAGGTCATAACTGTTCCTCTCTGAATAGATTCGGGAAATATGTTCAACGACATTATTTCCCTTTTGTTTGTACGATCATAATCTAATCAAACTATTCCCTTTTAAGTGTATGATTACAGCTCTAGTCAAACTATTCCCTTTTGAGTGTATGATTACAGCTCTAGTCAAACTATTCCCTTTTGAGTGTATGATTACAGCTCTAGTCAAACTATTCCCTTTTGAGTGTATGATTACAGCTCTAATCAAACTATTCCCTTTTGAGTGTATGATTACAGCTCTAGTCAAACTATTCCCTTTTAAGTGTATGATTACAGCTCTAATCAAACTATTCCATTTTGAGTGTATGATTACAGCTCTAGTCAAACTATTCCCTTTTGAGTGTATGATTACAGCTCTAGTCAAACTATTCCCTTTGTAGTGTATGATTACAGCTCTAATCAAACTATTCCATTTTGAGTGTATGATTACAGCTCTAGTCAAACTATTCCCTTTTGAGTGTATGATTACGGCTCTAATCAAACTATTCCCTTTTGAGTGTATGATTACAGCTCTGATTCAAATATCTCCTTTTGTTTGTATGATTACAGCTCTAATCAAATCATTTCTAATTTCTCAAAAGGGAAACAACTGAAACTTTTGTATGGCAAGAAATAAATAATCTCGTCTTACGTCACCTTGAACTCTAACCGGAGGGTACATGACCTATCATATTTTGTTAGAGTTTTAGAATATCACAAATTGTGTTGCAATTTTGCATAGTTCAGATCTGGACTCGTTTACATAATGGGAGCACAATATGAATTGTTCCCTCAATCTGGCCTCAAACCAGGGAATGTTTACGGCATGTGATCACTAGTGCAGCGTGCTATCAACATTGCTATCGGTAAACCTGAAGACAATCAATTAAAGAGAAAGATAGAGACGGATTTGGCCTGTATGTCGTATTCCAGTAGAGACATTCTGCTAGGCAGATCTCCGATGAACAGCGGAGACAAAAGTAGACATGGACGTCTAAACATAACATAGATAAAACATGGGGAGAGTTGATAAATGGCGGCCTTACTTGAGAAACAATTAATAGAAAGGTGTCAAGAATAGTAATTTCTCTTAGTTGTATGTATGTGTCACACTTACTTTCTTGCAAAATTTATTATATCTTTAGTCATTTTAAGTTGAATACATTTGAAAATAGATGTCTGCAAAAAATAATGAACATAAAATGGGACCAATTCAGGAGAAGTGATGAAATCAGAGAAAGTTCTGGTCAACTGCTAGTAACAACTGTTATAATAAAGAGCAGGTGGAGATATATGTTGGGCACACCTTGAGAAGAAATGATCAATGAATATCAAAGCAGACATTGCAGTGGGATACAACGGGTTCAAGAAAGAAGGACGACCTAAGGAGACCCTGAAACGAACTTTGCTGAGAGAGGCAAGAAATATCGGTCTCAGTTCCATGGATGAGATTGAGCGAGTTGCCCAGGATAGAGCAGTACGGAGAAATTACTTGCAGGCCCTATGTAACGTTTAACGGTACGAAACGATATATATATATATAATACTGTCAAATAGTAAAAAGTCTGATGATCAAGTTTATAAATATAGATACATCAGATAGTAGAATTTGGACATCTGCAAATAATTATGTCATATCAGATGTCAATGTATTTGCTAGTTACATGTGTTATACGTGTAACTTTAATATCACAATTTCTCTTTATCATAGTATAATATAAATAGTTGAGCTGTTTATTAGTGTTTCTCTTGAATGAAAGTAAAATACATGGCAAACAAGTACATAGACAAGTACATAGACAAACACGTACATAGACAAACAAGTACATAGACAAACAAGTACATAGACAAACAAGTACATAGACAAACAAGTACATAGACAAACAAGTACATAGACAAACAAGTACATAGACAAACAAGTACATAGACAAACAAGTACATAGACAAACAAGTACATAGACAAACAAGTACATAGACAAACAAGTATAAGAGACTTTGAGGGAAGATGTCACAGAAGAATTCGAGATTCTTTAGGATCAAAGAAAAATATAATACTGAAATCGCCCGACGTACAAGCATCAACAATATCAAGGAGGAAATGAAAAGGAAGGAATAAAAGTTGTTGGAACATACATTAAGAAACAATATCAAGGAGGAAATGAAAAGGAAGGAATAAAAGTTGTTGGAACATATATTAAGAAACAATATCAAGGAGGAAATGAAAAGGAGGGAATGAAAGTTGTTGGAACATACATTAAGAAACAATATAAAGGAGGAAATGAAAAGGAGGAATGAAAGTTGTTGGAACATATATTAAGAAACAATATCAAGGAGGAAATGAAAAGGAAGGAATGAAAGTTGTTGGAACATATATTAAGAAACAATATCAAGGAGGAAATGAAAAGGAGGAATGAAAGTTGTTGGAACATACATTAGAACAATATCAAGGAGAAAATGAAAAGGAAGGAATAAAAGTTGTTGGAACATACATTAAGAAACAATATCAAGGAGAAAATGAAAAGGAAGGAATGAAAGTTGTTGGAACATATATTAAGAAACAATATCAAGGAGGAAATGAAAAGGAAAGAATAAAAGTTGTTGGAACATACATTAAGTAACAATATCAAGGAGGAAATGAAAAGGAAGGAATAAAAGTTGTTGGAACATACATTAAGAAACAATATCAAGGAGGAAATGAAAAGGAAGGAATAAAAGTTGTTGGAACATACATTAAGAAACAATATCAAGGAGAAAAATAAAAGGAGGAATAAAAGTTGTTGGAACATATATTAAAAACAATATCTAGGAGGAAATGAAAAGGAAGGAATAAAATTGTTAACATACATTCAGAGAAACAATATCAAGGAGGAAATGAAAAAGGAGGGAATGAAAGTTGTTGGAACATGACATTATAAAACAATATCAAGAGAAAATGAAAGGAGAGGAATAAAGTTGTTGGAACATACATTAAGTAACAATATCAGGAGGAAATGAAAAGCAAGGAATAAAAGTTGTATTGAACTACATTAAAACAATATCAAAAGAAATGAAAAAAGGGAAATAAAAGTTGTTGGAACATACATTAGAAACATATCAAGAAAATGAAAAGGAAGAATAAAAGTTTTGGAACATACATTAGAACAATATCAAGGAAAATAAAGGAAGGAATAAAAGTTGTTGGAACATACATTAGAAAACAATATCAAGAAGAAAATGAAAAAGAAGAACAAAAGTATTGGAACATATAATAGAAAACAATATAGAAAAAAATGAAAAGGAAGGAATAAAGTTGATTGGAACATACATTAGAAACAATATCAGGAAAAGAAAAGGAAGGAATAAAGTTGTTGGACATACATTAAGTAACAATATCAAGGAGGAAATGAAAAGGAAGGAATAAAAGTTGTTGGAACATACATTAAGAAACAATATCAAAGAGAAAATGAAAAGGAAGGAATAAAAGTTGTTGGAACATACATTAAGAAACAATATCAAGGAGAAATGAAAAGGAAGGAATAAAGTTGTTGGAACATACATTAAGAAACAATATCAAAGAGGAATGAAAAGGAAGGAATAAAAGTTGTTGGAACATACATTAAGAAACAATATCAAGGAGAAAATGAAAAGGAGGAATAAAAGTTGTTGGAACTATAATTAAGAACAATATCAAGGAGGAAATGAAAAGGAAGGAATAAAGTTGTTGGAACATACATTAGAAACAATATCAAGAGGAAATGAAAGGGAAAGGAATGAAAGTTGTTGGAACATACATTAAGAAACAATATCAAAGAGAAATGAAAAGGAGGAATAAAAGTTGTTGGAACATACATTAAGTAACAATATCAAAGAGGAAATGAAAAGGAAGGAATAAAAGTTGTTGGAACATACATTAAAAAACAATATCAAAGAGAAAATGAAAAGGAAGGAATAAAAGTTGTTGGAACATACATTAAGAAACAATATCAAGGAGAAAATGAAAAGGAGGAATAAAGTTGTTGGAACATACATTAAGAACAATATCAAGAGAAATGAAAAGGAAGGAATAAAAGTTGTTGGAACATACATTAAGTAACAATATCAAGGAGGAAATGAAAAGGAAGGAATAAAAGTTGTTGGAACATACATTAAGAAACAATATCAAGGAGGAAATGAAAAGGAGGAATGAAAGTTGTTGGAACATACATTAAGAACAATATCAAGAGAAAATGAAAAGGAGGGAATGAAAGTTGTTGGAACATACATTAAGAAACAATATAAAAGAGAAATGAAAAGGAGAGGATGGAAATAATTGGAACATATATTAAGAATTCAAAAAACCAGACACCAACTTGGGGTTTTGAAATGAGATCCGAGCGGCAAGAGGGCTAGTGGAAGACCCAAAGAGGCATGAAGACGAACTGTAGACAGAGAAAGAGAAGAGACGGGAAAGACCTGGAATTAACTCAGCTGTCTTTGCTCAAGACAGATTTGGTTGGAGGAATGTATGAATGTCTTATATCTCAAGCGGAGTTAGGAGAAGAAGAAGAAGAAGAAGACAGAAGAATGTAAAATAAAACGATTACTCTGTGAATGTATCTGTGGCTGTGACAAGTGCAAGAAATATACACATGAAGGACACAATTTTACAATTATATGAGGACACGGTAATGGATGGAAGGGATGTGATTCAATGACAGAATCTGAGAAGATATATTACCTCTATCGAACATGCGATATCAATATTTCTTGATTTTCCCCAACACCCCCACAGTCAATTTCTCCATCACCACCACCACCCAGCACCACACAACAATAAGTCTCCTCCACAGTTTCTAGTCACAATAAGAATCGAACTCCTTGCATTGATTTATCTGATCGATTTGTCAACATTCATCTTCCAATCAGTGATTGGTTTTCACCCCCTATTTGTTTACATGCCATCCACGCTATAGATCTTGGACATATTAAGAAATGCGAACAAACCGTACGTGTCTATGTGCATGTTTATGTGTGTGTATGAGCATGCTAATGTGTGTGTATGAGCATGCTAATGTGTGTGTATGAGCATGCTAATGTGTGTGTATGAGCATGCGAATGTGCGTGTATGTATGTGTGTTGTTTAGAAGAATAAAAAAAAGTGTAACCACTTGTTGAAGTGTACTTAATAGAAATGTTTTTAGACTGTATTTCATACATTTAAAATTACCTAAATTTGTTCTCTCTTCTTCTTCTCTTCCACCATTTACTTCTTTATAGAAGTGTTGGGGTGAAACGTAGTGATCTTGTGTGTGCTTGTTTCTTCTCTTCCACCATTTGACTTCTTTATAGAAGTGTTGGGGTGAAACGTAGTGATCTTGTGTGTGCTTGTCTTCTTCTCTTCCACCATTTACTTCTTTATTAAAGTGTTGGGGTGAAACGTAGTGATCTTGTGTGTGCTTGTTCTTCTCTTCCATCATTTACTTCTTTATAGAAGTGTTGGGGTGAAACGTAGTGATCTTCTTTTGTTGTTCTTCTCTTCTGACTTCTTATGTGTTGGGTGAAACATAGTGTGTGCGTTTTTCTTCATTTATTTCTTTATAGAAGTGTTGGGGTGAAACGTAGTGATCTTGTGTGTGCTTGTTCTTCTCTTCCACCATTTACTTCTTTATAGAAGTGTTGGGGTGAAACGTAGTGATCTTGTGTGTGCTTGTTTTCTTCTCTTCCACCATTTACTTCTTTATAGAAGTGTTGGAGGTGAAACGTAGTGATCTTGTGTGTTGCTTGTTCTTCTCTTCCACCATTTACTTCTTTATAGAAGTGTTGGGGTGAAACGTAGTGATCTTGTGTGTGCTTGTTCTTCTCTTCCACCATGACTTCTTTATAGAAGTGTTGGGAGTGAAACGTAGTGATCTTGTGTGTGCTTGTTTTCTTCTCTTCCACCATTTACTTCTTTATAGAAGTGTTGGGGTGAAACGTAGTGATCTTGTGTTTGCTTGTTCTTCTCTTCCACCATTTACTTCTTTATAGAAGTGTTGGGGTGAAACGTAGTGATCTTGTGTGTTTAAGGCACTTTGTAAGCTGATATTCATGTTCGTAAGACTGTTCTTCATGCCGTCGCTCCATCTTTTGCGTGGTCTTCCTCGTGCTTTGTACTCGTTATACTTTTTCTGTTTGGCTCTCTGTGGTAGGCGATACCAGGGCATTCTTGTGAGAGGTCCAAACCATTTAACCTGTTGTTCTTTTATGAATTGCATGACTGGTTCTTGTTTTCTCCTGTCAACAACTGGTTCGTGTTTTCAATCCAGTCTTCTCCTGATTTCTTCATTTCTAATTTTGTCTCTTATTGTCACACCTGCAGCTCTTCTAAGACACCTTATCAAGAAGGAAATGAAAACAAAGGAAATTTGTTTTGTGAACATTGCAAATATTGATCTATGGCCATGATCTCTTAAACAAACATCCGAAGAGACAAGCATAGATACACACTTGCCAATAACACACATAGATCCAAACAACCCACCATGTACACGAACACATGTATAAATAGACATACATGACATATACACACAAATGCAGGTACACACAACCAAGTGATATGCCTGTCGACGTAGGTGATCACGTCTCTGCACAACTCTCTCTCTCCCTAGGGCAGTTAATCAGATCTGACGTCAATCTTTTATCGAATCACGAAGTCATATCATTCAACATCTTCTCCATTTGTCTTCCACGATCTCTCCTTCAATTATTTTACCCGTTGTCATCAAATGTTTCCAACCGCCTCCTCGCATTATATGCTCGAAGACATTGACTGTCTGATTCATTTTCTTTCTTGATCAGATTTCTTTGTATGACATTTGAAACTTCATCATTTGATTTTTGTTTCACTGTTCGTAAAATTTTCAGCATTATTCTATAAAGCAACATCTCTGTGGCTTCCAGCGCAATTATTGATTGTTTGTTTATTGTCCATGATTCGCTGCAACACATAAGTATTGGTACAATAGAGTACTGGATTATTATTTTCCTTAGTGTCGTTGGTCATGAATTCACGCACAGTTTAATTTTTATTTTCATAACAGCTGCTTGTGCACAACCGAACAGATCTACTGTCCTGGACATTTGGGTGTTCACGACAGCAAGTGAGCGGACAGGCTTGCATCGACAGCATCTACTTCTTCTTCTTTGCGTTCGTACTTTACGACCAATTTTAATCACTCTTTGTGATATGTTTGATCTTTGCCAAGAACGTATATACGTTGCACATTGGTTTGGAGGCCCCTAAATGCATAGACTTCTACACGTTTAGGACATGTGCATCCGATTTTAGCCAAACCTCCTTAGTCGCCTCTTACGACATGCATGGCAGGTAACAATGGTTCTATTCTTTACACCCAAATTTGGGCCCCGGTAACCACTCGGGCGATCGAAAACATCGATTGTTGTTGAGTTTAGGGGAATTAGTGTGATATTCTTCAGTCTATTGGTGACCTACTGTTGGATGAGGACACTAACATTGACGTTAAATTAATACATCGATTTAAGGAGTTTGGAAGTATTTTTGTAATAGTAGAGCTGAATACTTGAAGGGGGAGAGAGGGGTGTGTTTCCCGTGCAAATATACAAAATTTAGAGAGAGAGAGAAAGAGATAGATAAGAGCATTTTTCTTAGCAATAATTATAGCACAAACTATAAACAAACAAATTAGTAAGAGCCCTAGCGACGTCACAGTCCCACACTTAAACACATACATGATTAGTTGTCGATGGCGAAATAAAACGTTCTGCCAGAACTAGACTGGGTGGTACGCGGGCCGTAGCTGAGGCTTATATCGAAAGTTCTCCACAGACAGAACAATACATTTTATTTGTTCTAGACTGCGATTGTCACAACACGAACTATTTACTATGCGGTGTTGTTATGTTATTTATGACAGTTAAAATGGTACTGTCCAATCTGCGTTAGAATATGTAGTTATTACAATCCGCGTTAGAATAGTTAAGTTATTAGCAATCTGCGTTAGAATATATAGGTATGAGTTTTACAATCTGCGTTAGAATATGTAGTTTTACAATCTGCGTTAGAATATGTAGTTATTACAATCAATATTAACTACACGTAGTTTTTAGACTATTTACGGTTTCTTACACAAGTGTGTCCTATAACTAGTGTGTTCTATAGTTTGATAACATTATTTCACACTGCAGTTGGTTGACGTGTAACGTAGTAACATTTGTAAACAATAATGAAGATATCAAACCGTTTTGTATTTACATTTTATTATATTCTTTGGAAGTTAATGAGTAAAAACTAGAATGTCATAATCTATCTGTATTACTTTTAATTAGCACGTTTTCACATAATATTTATATACATATTTATAGTAGCAGAATATTATTTGATTCATTACAAATTGTATTTGTGTGTGTTCAAATCGTAGTTAGAGTGACTGTGTTCAAATCGTAGTTAGAGTCCACTGTATTAAAATCGTAGTTAGAGTCACTGTGTTCAAATCGTAGTTAGAGTCACTGTGTAAAAATCGTAGTTAGACCGACTGTGTTCAAATCGTAGTTAGAGCGACTATGTTCAAATCGTAGTTACAGCGACTGTGTTCAAATCGTAGTTAGAGTGACTGTATTCAAATCGTAGTTAGAACGACTGTGTTCAAATAGTAGTTAGAGCGACTATATTCAAATCGTAGTTAGAGTGACTATGTTCAAATCACAGTCAGAACGACCGTGTGATGTGTGTTAATAACCATTTTATAGCGGCCGTGTAGATCATATAGCGAGTAGAATAACAGTGAGTTCATATTACATTTTATAGCGGCCGTGTAGATCATATAGCGAGTAGAATAACAGTGAGTTCATACTACATTTTATAGCGGCCGTGTAGATCATATAGTGAGTAGAATAACAGTGAGTTCATACTACATTTTATAGCGGCCGTGTAGATCATATAGTGAGTAGAATAACAGTGAGTTCATACTACATTTTATAGCGGCCGTGTAGATCATATAGTGAGTAGAATAACAGTGAGTTCATACTACATTTTATAGCAGCCGTGTAGATCATATAGTGAGTAGAATAAAGTTGAGTTCATACTACATTTTATTGCGTGTAGATCATATAGCGAGTAGAATAACAGTGAGTTCATACTACATTTTATAGCGGCCGTGTAGATCATAGTAGTAGAATAACAGTGAGTTCATACTACATTTTATAGCGGCCGTGTAGATCATATAGTGAGTAGAATAACAGTGAGTTCATACTACATTTTATAGCGGCCGTGTAGATCATATAGTGAGTAGAATAACAGTGAGTTCATACTACATTTTATAGCGGCCGTGTAGATCATATAGTGAGTAGAATAACAGTGAGTTCATACTACATTTTATAGCGGCCGTGTAGATCATATAGCGAGTAGAATAACAGTGAGTTCATACTACATTTAGAACGATCGTCTGCTGATCATACAACTACATCTGCTATGGGACACGTGCAGTTTGCCTAATATTTAATATATTCTCCGTCTGTGAGCATCTTTTTTCTTTAAAGTTTCCAGAATACATTGTAACTTTGAGACATAACTGTCCGCTGTTGACCAATCGCACGTAGACGACACGTTGGCAACATCTGAACCAACAATGGCATCTTACAATGAACGAATGGAGGAGCTTCCCCCGATTTGGAGAAAAAACAAAGTTGAAAAGGGAATTAATCTCAAGGTCTTCAGAAATGGCGATGATACATTCCCTGGTAAGCAGGTCACCCTAAATAAAAGACAGTTCCGTACGTTTGAGTCTTGGTTAGCAGAACTGTCTAACTCTATGCACTTAAGAAGTGGTGCTATCTGGCGCGTGTATACACCGACCAAAGGAACTAGAAAAGACAACTTTAACGATCTTGAAGAGGGACAGTCTCTGGTTGTAGCTGGTCAAGAAAGATTCAAGCCACTTAGGTAAAGATTGTGTAGTATTTGTGTTTGTTTGGTCTGGCTTTAAATAAGTTAGATTCATAGATTATATTTTTTTTAAATTAGATTTAACTATGCATGTCTTCCTGTCATCTTCGCTATTTTTATTTCTTTCATATCTTCTCTAGTTATGATGTTGAATATATGGATATTTCTTTTAATGTCTTTTCTATTTATGATGTTGAATATGTGGATATTTCTTTTCATATCTTCTCTAGTTATGATGTTGAATATGTGGATATTTCTTTTCATATCTTCTCTAGTTATGATGTTGAATATGTGGATATTTCTTTTCATATCTTCTATTTATGATGTTGAATATTGGATATTTCTTCATATCTTCATTTATATGTAATATGGATATTTCATATCTTCTCTAGTTATGATGTTGAATATGTGGATATTTTTTCATATCTTCATTTAGATGTTAATATGGGGATATTTGTAGATGCATAGTTTGTGATTGACTCAATTTCTCATTTTATGAGGAACTGTTTGTCGTCAATCAACTCATTGCTTTCTTCTTATTCTTTTGTGCTCTTTCTTCCACCACGTTAGAACCCTCGCCATGTGGCCTGCATCAGGTTTTTGGTCAAACAAAAACGTTGTGGTACGTTGTTTTTTCTAGCCTAGAGGGTTATCCCAACAGAGGGCGATATTTGCACCTTTCGAGCCCAGCTGATCCGGGTTTCAGCATCAACTAAATGTATGTCTTCGTCTACATCATAGATGCCTAAACATTTTCGGCCCACCGCCCACTTTGTACAACATGACCTTTGTAACGCCCCCCTCCCCATTATAACAGTTTGTCAAGTCCCCCTTCCACATATATATACATGCTCTATTTTCTCTTTGACATAGACAATTGATATATATTTCTGTAATACATGGTCAATTTTCAAATGATTATATGCATGAAATATAAAATTGGTGAAAAAATGAATTATGTAAGAAGGGCATAAGATGAATTAAAATGAAGAATTCAAATTTGAAAAGATTTTTCAATTACAAAATCACGAACATAATTTATTTTAAAATATTTATTATTAATTTCTTCTTTAAGGAACCACCGACCCCTAATCGCCTGAACATCACCCAAATTCTTCTGAACCAACTACCGCCCCTAGAACGCTTCAGCGCCACCGGGGTCGGTACCGCCCACTTTGGGAAACGCTGGTCTACATCGTCTGCCAGAAAATAGATGATGTAGACAGTGCTTCATTAATCAATACACAACTGGAACTGTCAGTCACCGTATTCTGACGGGTATACTGAAAATGAGATCGGAGGACATGTCCGGCTTGTGTCATGCATCTAATTACTAATTAATTAACTGTAGGTCTTACTATATGTTCACTATTTCTTTCTATTTTATCTTACGTACTATGTATCTGCTACATTTTCTTGTTTCTTTATTGCACTCTCAGCTGGTTAGGTATGATGTGTCGTTATTTTCGAGCTGTACCGAATGGTTCGAGATTCAAAAGGGGTAAGACAGGGATGTATTTTGTCCCCATACTTATTCAACATATATGCGGAGAACATAATGAAGAATTAAAAGAAGATGCCAACTATGTGAATTACGATCCTATCACTTTGGTTATTGGTTATTGGTTACTAAACTGACGTCATTGCACTCCGGGCAGACCCATAGGTGCTCAGTCTCGAAGAGTATGCATAGTGATGGTTCCTGTGACTCGCTGATTAAACACACCTCTCACTCTGCCTCTTATGCATCCAGTTCGACTTGAACAACGGGTAACTACAAACTGCTTAAATAGCTTGATCGATTCAACATCGATTTTAGTGTCCTCATCCAACAGAGAGTCGCGAAGAGACCGAAGAATATCCCCTTATCCATCTTCAACTCCCCAACAATCGATGCTGTTGATGCAAGCCTGTCCGCTCTCTCATTACCATAAACACCCGCATGCCCAGGACAGTATATCCACGTAAACCGCTTGAGGTTAGTTACTTCTATAGACGACATCCACTCATACCGAAACCTGCACTTCTGGATCTTGTGAAGCATCGACTGAGAGTCAGATACAACAACTGCCCCAGTAAATGAAGTCCCAGAAATCCAATGGAGGGCAGCAGTAAGGCCTCAACCTCCATCCTCATACGACCCTTTCACTATATGTGGCAAATCCATACCAGAGCTTAGATACGCAGACGATACAGTATTATTATCCACCGGCAAAGAGTGTCTGGAAAACCTAATCATGACGACCAAGAAACATAGTGAAGACCAACATCTATATTTGAATACATAAAAACAAAAATAATGTCAGCTGACACAGCAAAAGGCTCAACCTAACATCCAAATAAACAATGAAGAACTCCCATGTGTAGAGAGCTACGAATACCTGGGCTCAAAAGTCAACAATAACGGCGATGCTCCAAAGAGATCTCAAGAAGATTGGTAATAGCAATCAAGAAGTTAAACACAATGAAGAACATGTGGCAAAGCACCCGTAAAACATTAAAATTAAAAATATTGAGAACATGCATTTTTCCAGTGGCTACTTATGGTTGTGAATCATGGACCATTGCACACAAAAAAACAAGAACGAAAATCCAGTCCTTCGAAACTAAATGCTACAGAAAGATCCTACGAATACCAAGGACAGAAAAAGAAAGAACATTGATGTCCTGAAAGAACTGAATGTTAAAGACAGTTGGCTAATAAACAACATACTATACAGAAAAATTGTATACTTTGATCACATCAAGCGTCACGATGGCCTGGAGAGAACAGTATTAGAGGGCAGTGTCCCATGACGCAGAGGCAGACCAAGAAGATGGCTACAGGATATTAAAGAAACCATGAACATGACCATCGAGGAAGTGGGTGAACTAGCTAGAGACAGAGTGAATTTCAGATGTGCTGCAAAGAGAGAAACGTCCTATACGCACCTTGATGATGATGACCAATATCAACACCCCTCTTCTGAAACTCCTCTGCTCGGAAATACTCTCTTGGTGCGCTAATAATTGTTTATCAGAAACATGAGTAGCACAATCTTTGTATGACCTGTGCTTGTTATAATACACAAATGTGATGATGACCTAGCGGTGTATATATAATAAATGTGATTATAAATTAGGACAATGATACCACATTTATTGAAGGTATTCATTTAACCAAATGTCTACCTCGAAAGCGAGACACAAGCGGAACTTCTGTTGACGATGGAATGTATTTATTGTCCTTACTATTTACTTTCGTGCAATAAAAGTTTCTGAAAAGGAAATAAAACTGACTATAATCGACATCAGAAAATAGAGCTATAATCGACATCAGAAAATAGAACTATATTCGATATTAGAAAATACAGCTATAATCGACATCAGAAGGATACAAAACAATGAGTTTGTATGTCACTTACGAAATAATCCGGTTATTAAATGATTGTCTGCCGGTTTTTCGTTGCTTTCAACTTCTTTGTTTCTGAACATATCGATATCCAGTGTAATAACAGAACGTACGTGCTTACTTTTTCTTTCTTCATTTTCATTTCTCTACTTCTGTTGTATTTTTCAGCCTTCATGATATGCGAAGAGTTCTCTGGTAAGTGCCTACTAGTGCATCTCTTATATGCGATTGTTTGTTTGTTTATTAGGGGATTAAAGCCTCTTTAAGCCGAGGCATCTCCTTTCAACCTAAGGCGAACCTTTTATTGGTTATATCAGAGCGTGTAGGCCAATAAACATGAAAAATAAGAATTAACTCCTTTTGGAGAATCCAATATGCGATTTACTACCGTTTCTGATATTTATGCTGCTCATCGTTTGCTTGGGTCACAAGTGACCTTGAAACCAGTGTATATAAATAGAAGTGTTCGTTGTTGTCTACTGTTGGAGAGTAATCTTGTTACATGGTCGAACTATTTGGTTTATTCTTTCTTAAAATTCTCTAGCACTAGTGTTGTTCCTAACAGGTCACTAATGGTTTGGTTTTTATATCTTATTTATTCTTGTTATTCCCACTATTTTTTTAGACATTTCATTTCTGTTTTATTTTAGTAATTTTGTCTTTGTTGTTTTGCTCTAAGTGTTCAACTTTAGCACTGTTAGCACAACGTTGGGATGAAGGTCGTATTGTTGTTTAAAGCTCGTTTTTGTACGTAAAGATACATGTTTGCATTTGGATATCGGTGTCATTTGGCCGATAATTGGGTTTGCTTTATTGAATCTTTGTTGTATTTCACTATTGATTCTTCCATCTGCTGATATCGAACTTCCAAAAACTGTGATGTTTTTCACGTTTTCAGAGATATGTTTTGTGAAGAGAATATATATTTTCTGTTCTTGATATTATCTGAACCCCAAACTTATCGACTTTAATTGTTATGTTGTGATCTTTAGATGTGTTATTTAATTTGTTTAAACGTTTCTGTAACTGTTCCTCTGTCGTGGCAATGATTACTTGGTCATCTGATAAAAATATGAGTTCATTAAGAGGGCACCAGGGTTGGTGTATTTACATGACTCTCATCATAATTGTGAACTTGCTAAGATATTTCATAGTTATTGTCTATCTCTCAGATGTTTTCTTTCTCTACAAAATCTAAATGTATTTCTTGGTGAAATTCTATTGCATCTTTCTATGATCTGCCCGAGTACAAAGATTGTCTGATGTTCTTTCTGAAGATGATTTGTGTATCATTTAGTTGTGGTTCTATAAATAGTCATAATCCTGCGTACGTACTGACGTAAACGTGTTTATTTCAGAGCAAATGTGGTTGGAATATTGTAAATAGATAATACAATAGATGCACATGCTGCAGCTGCCCAGTGACATGTCGACTCAAAACTGGTTTAAAAAGGTTTAAAAGCCAAAGGATTGACTTCATTGCACCGGGTTTTAACCCATACGGCTCAGTCCCTCTCCGCAGAAATGGCACGCCACCTGCCGAGAGTATTGCACAAAGCACGAACTCCGTAGCTCCAGCAACAATCCTATGGGGCTCTAGAAAAAGGCAAAGGGCTTAACCACTTAGCCACAGAGACCCCCACTTAAAACTGGTGATTAGTGTATTCTAGGTTTGAAGACATTTCTGATCCAACATTGTACAAAAACTATGTACTAATGTGCCGAATTATGTGTGCATTTAACCAATGAACGATTGGAACCATAAGCATAGATACACTTTAAAATCTGCTTGTGGAGACAGAGATTAGCTTGCCCATGGTGATATAATATCGGTTCAATAATCAATAATCAATATTTTATGAATACTCTGACGATCATATTTCTCTTACTTAAAGTTTGATAATAACACCTCTACACTTGTTTCATTGTGTTTTATTGCTAGTGTATAAAATTGCAAGTACTAACTTTTCTTGTTCCCTGCGGAGAATGCGGCTACAACTGTTGTTTTCCTCTGATTTATTTACTAGGTTCCCATCTGTATCTCTGTCCATGAGGTTCTAACATCTTTAATTTTCTCTTAGATTAGTTGTTGGTGGATGTGTTTAATGAACAGCTAGATAGCAGATACTACCACTTTGACAAGATAACCAACTCTGAAGTACTGCAACGTGCAAACCTGCCTTCCATCATGGGCACGCTCAACAGTAGACGACTAAGATAGTTGGGGCATGTGAGAAGAATGGAAACTTGTCGCATAAAAAACAAATGTTGTTCTGTGAACTTTCGGAGGGAAAGAGAGACCAGGGCAGACCACTGCTCAGATATAAAGATGTCTGCAAAGCTTCAATGAAAAACTTTTCTATAGGTCCCAGCACATGGGAAAGTCTAGCTGATGACAGAGTTGTGTGAAAGCCAAATTACGAAAGGGCGCAGAATCTTTTGAGAAAAGACTTATGTATGAGCTGAACGACAAGAGAGACAAGCGAAAACTCAGAAGTTGTCACAGTAAAACATTTGCCAATTGACCGTCTGTAAAGACAAAAAGGCCATATATATATACTACCACTTTCTAATAAATTTTTTTACTTTCTTTCATTTTACTCTGTTTTATGGAGAAAATTTGGCGGGTGTGTGTGTGGCTTGACTGCAGATAATTCTCTTCTTTCATGAAATTACTAATTCTTTTGTTCATTGAATTTCACAAAACGTTTATTTCTTCCTTCTTCAATCGATCACTCAGTACTTTGTTTTTTTACCTGTTTTTCCTACTCGTTTTTCTTCTATTTGCTCACGTCACATCCTTTTTGAGAATAAATGTCTACGAAAATTATTAAAGTAAAATGGAGTGATTTCGTTTCTAACAACACAGTGAGAGATAGAACACACCAACAACCGTATCAAATATTATAAGGAAACGAAGGTGGAAATATTTAGGTCATGTTCTTAGAGCAGACGAAAAGAGACTACATCGACAAGTCCTTATGTGGTCACCAATTGGAAAAGAAAACGTGGAAGACCAAAGACCACTCTTCGAAGAACCATCCAACAAGAAAGTAAACTATTGGGATGTAAAATCATACAAGATCTCCAACTGCTAGCAAAGAACCGTATCACATGGAGATCTAAAACCTCTGCCCTATGTGCCGCCTTTGGCTCGAAAGGAATAAACTAACTAACTAACTAACATCCTTTTTTACATCCCTTAATCTCCATTTATGCCGTTTGATGTTGATTCTCTTTTATCTTAGTATCCAACAGGTGATTGTTTGACTGTGTCACCTGCTTCTTAATCGAGTTTTTCTATTGAATGTTTAGAGAAATAAAGCCATTGATTAACACGCTAATGAATATGAATTATAAACGTCTTAGTCATACACAATAAATAGGATGAGTTAGCGATAGTTCCTACATACATCTTAATAATAATAAAAATTCCTCTCGTACCGTTATACGTTACATACGGACTGCAATACAACATGAGAATTAACATCGACAAAACAGAAGTAATGACATTCGCCAGAGAAGAAAACACTACCAACATCTCCATCGATAATCATCTACTAAATCAAGCAAAAGATTTCACATACCTAGGGAGCATTTTTCAGCAAATGGAAGAATAACTAATGAAATTCAACACAGATGCAACAAAGCAAATCAAATGATAGGGCAAATGGCGCCAATTTTAAGATGCAAACACGTCACCATGAACACAAAAAGAGCAATGTTCAACACAATCTTTCTCCCACATTATGTTACCAGTGCCAAACCTGGACGCTGACAACAAACGATAGAAGAAAACTAGTCACAACAGAGATGAAGTGTCTACGCAGAATGCTGGGTGTAACAAGAAGAGACCGGTTGAGAAATGAAGACATCAGGAAAAAGTGGGTACAACATCAGTACTAGACTTCATCAAGAAACAACAAATTAAATGGTTCGGTCACGTAAGCAGATTACCATCAGACAGTGCACCCCAAAGAGCAATGCTGCTCCGATACAATGGGTACAAAGCAAAAGGCCGGCCACGCAAAGATGGACCTCAGAGATAACAGAGGCGACGAAAGAGACTATCTACGAAGCGCATACTAGGGCCCGTTTTAGAAATCTCTTCCTGACCTGACGCTGTGAGGCATACAGGATTCGAGAAAGAAAAAAAGACGGACTGCAAGTAATTTCTCTATACTGCTCTATCCTGGACAACACTCAATCTCCTCCATGGAACTGAGACCGATATTTCTTGCCTGTTCAAAGTTGTAGCAAAGTTCGTTACAGTGTCTCCTTAGGTCGTCCGCTCTTTCTTGAACCCTTTGAATCCCACTTCAATGCCTGCTTTGATATTCGTTGATCATTTCTCCTCAAGGTGTGTCCAACATATCTCCATATTCTCTTCCTTATAGCAGTTGTCACTAGTGGTTGACCAGACATTTACATACATTTTATTAACTTCTTATTTTTATACCTACTTTGTGTTACCAGAGCCAAACATGGACATTGAGCAAAGCGCAGTCACAAAAATAACTACATGTGAAATGCGTTGCCTGCGAAAAGTTACCAACAACACAAGAAAAGACAGAATCACCAACATCAGCATAAGAAAGAAAGTTGGCACAAAACCGTTCTTGAATTACATAGATAAACAAAGAATGAAGTGGTTTGGCTACTTAATAAGAATGCATCCAAACTCCACAGTATACAGAGTCTTCTACAACAGAACATCGGGAAAGAGGGCAAGAGGAAGACCACGGAAAAGATGGTTAGATGGCGTAGCAAAATCATGTGAAAGAGCAAAGATAACAATCACACAAGCCACCAGAACAGCGCAAGACAAAATCAGAAAACCTCGACACTAGGCAACAACCCGGTAGCAGTGTGACGACAAAAGAAGAAAGAAGATTAACTTCAGCACAATGTGTACTTTTTTATATTCCGTTTGTAGTCTTGGACACTGTTTGTTGGTGCGAATTTCATGGTGCGAAAGTCGATGCTACATGACACAAAATTCTTTGATATGAACACCGCGTGCAGTGCCATGGGAATCCCTTGCACAAGATCGCCAAATGTGGCGCTGTAACAACACAAGAGAAACTCGTATAACTGCGAATTGTCGAAATGTTTAGGCGTAGAGTAAGCGAGATGCACGAAAAGACAAAACAGACAACGCCCACATGACTAACCTTGATCAGGTATGCCCCACTTGTGGTAGGGGATTGTGTTCTAGGATTGGACTCTACAGTCACCTCAGCACACACCAGAGAGGTGCAGCAACACACGTCTGAGACTGTTGTCATCATCGCTTGCGATGGACTGCTTCTTCTTCTTCATCTTTCAACTCCTAACGGAGCACGGGTCTTCAACATACCTCTTCCAGCTCTTCCTCTCTCTTGACATCCCTTCCAATTCTTTCCATGTTTTACCTATCCTTTAAATATCAGCCTCCAGCTCTCTTCTCCAGGTCTGTTTAGGCCTTCCCCTACTCCTCTTTCCCTTCGGGTTCCAAAACAATGCCTGTCTTGCAATGCTTCCGGTCGGTCTTCTCAAGTTTTGTCCTATCCATCGCCAGCGTCTCTTCCTGAGCTCTTTCTCCACTGGTATCTGCTTAGTTCTTTCTCTGAGTTCCTCGTTTGTAATCTTATCATACCATCTCAGTCCCTCTATTCTACGTAAACATCCATTTACGAAGGTCTGTAGTTTTATGATGGTTTCTTTTGTTTTGTCTTCCATGTTGTCTGAGCCATAGAACAGCACTGACTTCACATTTGATTGAAAGATTCTCAGCTTTGTACTTCTGTTGTTGTCTTCCATGTTATCCGAGCCATAGAGCAACACTGACTTCACATTTGATTGAAAGATTCTCAGCTTTGTACTTCTGTTGTTGTCTTCCATGTTATCCGAGCCATAGAGCAACACTGACTTCACATTTGATTGAAAGATTCTCAGCTTTGTGCATCTGTTGTTGTCTTCCATGTTGTCTGAGCCATAGAACAGCATTGACTTCACATTTGATTGAAAGATTCTCAGCTTTGTGCTTCTGTTGTCTTCCATGTTGTCCGAGCCATAGAACAGTACTGACTTCACATTTGATTGAAAGATTCTCAGCTTTGTGCATTAATTAATTGCCTGATTCGAAACTAGCATTTGATAAGGAATAATAGATAAGTGTTTCATGCAATGTGAGGTTTTTTAAATGTTACTTTTAAATTAATAAGCTGCAAAACAAAGTAATTGTAACGAAAGCTTTCTTGCGTGAAATCAACAAAATAGCATCAATTAAACTTCTACAAGATAATCACATAAATCTCAGTCAAAATGTAAAAAATGTTTTTGGTTTTTATCTTTGTATCTTATTTTATATTGGCAAAGAAGACTTGTAAATGTTATTCCTTCTTCTTCTTCTTCTTTTGTCAGCACACTGTTACCGGGTTGTTAACTCGGTGTCGTGGTTTTATGTATTTGTCTTGTGCTTCTCTGGTGACTTGTGTTGTCAGCACACTGTTACCGAGTTAACTCAGTGTCTTGGTTTTATGTATTTGTCTTGTGCTTCTCTGGTGACTTGTGTTGTCAGCACACTGTTACCAGGTTGTTAACCCAGTGTCGTGATTTTATGTATTTGTCTTGTGCTTCTCTGGTGACTTGTGTTGTTAGCACACTGTTACCGGGTTGTTAACTCGGTGTCGTGGTTTTATGTATTTGTTTTGTGTTTCTCTGGTGACTTGTGTTGTCAGCACACTGTTACCGGGTTGTTAACCCAGTGTCGTGGTTTTATGTATTTGTTTTGTGTTTCTCTGGTGACTTGTGTTGTCAGCACACTGTTACCGGGTTGTTAACTCGGTGTCTTGGTTTTATGTATTTGTCTTGTGTTTCTCTGGTGACTTGTGTTGTCAGCACACTGTTACCGAGTTGTTAACCAGTGTCGTGGTTTTATGTATTTGTTTTGTGCTTCTCTGGTGACTTGTGTTGTCAGCACACTGTTACCGGGCTGTTAACCCAGTGTCGTGGTTTTATGTATTTGTCTTGCGCTTCTCTGGTGACTTGTGTTGTCAGCACACTGTTACCGGGTTGTTAACCAGTGTCGTGGTTTTATGTATTTGTTTTGTGCTTCTCTGGTGACTTGTGTTGTCAGCACACTGTTACCGAGTTGTTAACCCAGTGTCGTGGTTTTATGTATTTGTTTTGTGCTTCTCTGGTGACTTGTGTTGTCAGCACACTGTTACCGGGTTGTTAACCCAGTGTCGTGGTTTTATGTATTTGTTTTGTGCTTCTCTGGTGACTTGTGTTGTCAGCACACTGTTACCGGTTGTTAACCCAGTGTCGTGGTTTTATGTATTTGTTTTGTGCTTCTCTGGTGACTTGTGTTGTCAGCACACTGTTACCGAGTTGTTAACCCAGTGTCGTGGTTTTATGTATTTGTTTTGTGCTTCTCTGGTGACTTGTGTTGTCAGCACACTGTTACCGAGTTGTTAACCAGTGTCGTGGTTTTATGTATTTGTTTTGTGCTTCTCTGGTGACTTGTGTTGTCAGCACACTGTTACCGAGTTGTTAACCCAGTGTCGTGGTTTTATGTATTTGTTTTGTGCTTCTCTGGTGACTTGTGTTGTCAGCACACTGTTACCGGGCTGTTAACTCGGTGTCGTGGTTTTATGTATTTGTTTTGTGCTTCTCTGGTGACTTGTGTTGTCAGCACACTGTTACCGAGTTGTTAACCCAGTGTCGTGGTTTTATGTATTTGTTTTGTGCTTCTCTGGTGACTTGTGTTGTCAGCACACTGTTACCGAGTTGTTAACCAGTGTCGTGGTTTTATGTATTTGTTTTGTGCTTCTCTGGTGACTTGTGTTGTCAGCACACTGTTACCGGGCTGTTAACTCGGTGTCGTGGTTTTATGTATTTGTCTTGTGCTTCTCTGGTGACTTGTGTTGTTAGCACACTGTTACCGGGTTGTTAACCCAGTGTCGTGGTTTTATGTATTTGTTTTGTGCTTCTCTGGTGACTTGTGTTGTCAGCACACTGTTACCGGGCTGTTAACTCAGTGTCGTGGTTTTATGTATTTGTTTTGTGCTTCTCTGGTGACTTGTGTTGTCAGCACACTGTTACCGGGCTGTTAACTCGGTGTCGTGGTTTTATGTATTTGTCTTGCGCTTCTCTGGTGACTTGTGTTGTCAGCACACTGTTACCGGGTTGTTAACTCGATGTCGTGGTTTTATGTATTTGTCTTGCGCTTCTCTGGTGACTTGTGTGATGGTTTTCTTAGTCTCCTGGCAGAATTTAACTACTTTATCCACATTTTCCTCAGTCTTCTTCTCGCCTTTCTTCCTGATATTCTGTTGTGGAAAGCTTCATACGCAGTTTGGTCTGTTCGTATTCTTACTTAATGTTATTCATTAACTATCACAATTCCACTCTTACTTAATGTTATTCATTAACTATCACAATTCCACTATATTTCCACCTAAATGTATTCTGTTATGCTACAAAAGATTACTTTTCCTTTACATCATTTTTCCTTGCTGAGAAATGTGTTCTTTACAAAAACTTTGTTTCTCACTTATTTTTGTGTATATTGTATTTCATATTTTCTCGCTAACACCTTTTGTGTTTATCAATATATTTAATTCCTTCAAACATCATCGTTAATAGACTGGAACCAAATAAAAGAACACAGGTCTGGGAGCTATGTGTTAAACTACGGTCTCATTATGAGACTTGTAGCCGTGGGTGGTAGGAATTTGGAACGTGTATAGACCTGCTTCCGTCTCTAACAAACATAACATTCAACAGCACACACAAAAATCACAACTAGAAAAACTCAGGGGATTTATCAAGTTAGTGTAACACTATAAAACAGATGTACCGACCGCCCTTCACTTAGGACGTTATTATGTCTTTTATACAGATCTTTTATACAGACACTTATAGAGTAACGAGCAGTAATAGAACTCGGTTTAGTTCTGAGAATATAAGATATCTTGTATACAGACAATATTAAGAGTAACGAGCAGTAATAGAACTCGGTTTAGTTCTGAGAATATAAGATATCTTGTATACAGACAATATTAAGAGTAACGAGCAGTAATAGAACTCGTTTAGTTCTGAAATATAAGATATCTTGTATACAGACAATATTAAGAGTAACGAGCAGTAATAGAACTCGGTTTAGTTCTGAGAATATAAGATATCTTGTATGCAGACAATATTAATAATGAGCAGTAATAGAACTCGGTTTAGTTCTGAGAATATAAGATATCTTGTATAAAGACAATATAGAAGTAACGAGCAGTAATAGAACTCGGTTTAGTTCTGAGAATATAAGATATCTTGTATACAGACAATATTAAGAGTAACGAGCAGTAATAGAACTCGGTTTAGTTCTGAGAATATAAGATATCTTGTATACAGACAATATTAAGAGTAACGAGCAGTAATAGAACTCGGTTTAGTTCTGAGAATATAAGATATCTTGTATACAGACAATATTAAGAGTAACGAGCAGTAATAGAACTCGGTTTAGTTCTGAGAATATAAGAGCTACGCTTCGTCTTGTTATGTAGCATTGTGTGTGCTTAACGAATCAATTAACGGGATACAGTCTAGCGATATTTTGAATTGAAGACAACAACAAGAAAACTCAATGTTACAACTGAACTGAAACATTTACTATTGACATCTTTCTGATATTATTCGTGTACATTCAATATTAAGTCTGAGGGTTTGCAAAACGGATAGTAGTGCATCTGTGAAAAAGACCACTTGGCTGTCAACATTGGTGCTATTGATCATGGTTGTAACCTTTACTAGGAGTTTTACGATGTAACGACAGCAAACAAATTATATTAGAAAAAAATAATCAGACAACAAGTGAATATACTGACAGTATAATATCTAGTAATCTGATAAGCATTGATAAGATGATCTAGCCACAAGATTTTGTAGAGAATAGTTACTTCAAAGTGGAATGTTTCGACAGGGAGGAAAAAATTAATTTTACAAATGTAACTTTCTAAATGTGCTCGTTGTATTTTTATTTCATTTTTGTGTTCGAAAATCGTTCAAATTGCGAGAATTTGTGTTGTGTATATATTTATCTGTCTACACCCCCACACACACATCTTTAATCATTCATGTAACTCTACATCGTAAGGTCTTCAACGTTTTCTTATAGTGACTTCATCGTTGTTGATATTTCATATCTGCATCACAATAGTAATGAAATATCTATATCAATAAATCACTTGCTAGCTTTGGTGTTAACTATTTTAGTTGTTTGTTTGTAAATTAGTGTATGTCTTATGTTTTTGACTTTATTTTGATTTTACTATTCTTTTCGCAAGTTCATTCCCACATCTTTCATTGTTTTTATTTAGTGTCTACAATAACATTTTACCTGCTCCAGGTACTTTGTATACAATCTAAAACTTAGTGCCATTTTTTACTTGTTTAGACAAATAAGATTTTGCGTCTCAAACTGCCAACAAGTTCCCTTAAATATATTTTATATATAATTGTTGACACTTATACTGTGTATTATTCTTTCTAACTGTACATGTCTGACTGGGAAAAAAAAGTATATAAATTTAAAACAAAAATTCAGAAAATATTTCAAGGATAAGTTTTCAGTTTTTGATGAATAATTTAATTTTACAGGCAAATAATAATAATATTCTCTACTTCTCAGAGGACCACTTAACATGCCGTGTATGATTTCCCTCTATGTCTCCTGTTAGAGTATAGATTGCAAGCAACAAGTTTGATTTCCCTCTATGTCTCCTGTTAGAGTATAGATTGCAAGCAACAAGTATGATTTCCCTCTATGTCTCCTGTTAGAGTATAGATTGCAAGCAACAAGTTTGATTTCCCTCTATGCTTCCTGTTAGAGTATAGATTGCAAGCAACAAGTTTGATTTCCCTCTATGTCTCCTGTTAGAGTATAGATTGCAAGCAACAAGTTTGATTTCCCTCTATGTCTCCTGTTAGAGTATAGATTGCAAGCAACAAGTTTGATTTCCCTCTATGCTTCCTGTTAGAGTATAGATTGCAAGCAACAAGTTTGATTTCCCTCTATGCCTCCTGTTAGAGTATAGATTGCAAGCAACAAGTTTGATTTCCTTCTATGCTTCCTGTTAGAGTATAGATTGCAAGCAACAAGTTTGATTTCCCTCTATGCTTCCTGTTAGAGTATAGATTGCAAGCAACAAGTTTGATTTCCTTCTATGCTTCCTGTTAGAGTATAGATTGCAAGCAACAAGTTTGATTTCCCTCTATGCTTCCTGTTAGAGTATAGATTGCAAGCAACAAGTTTGATTTCCCTCTATGCTTCCTGTTAGAGTATAGATTGCAAGCAACAAGTTTGACTTCCCTCTATGCTTCCTGTTAGAGTATAGATTGCAAGCAACAAGTTTGATTTCCCTCTATGTCTCCTGTTAGAGTATAGATTGCAAGCAACAAGTTTGATTTCCCTCTATGCTTCCTGTTAGAGTATAGATTGCAAGCAACAAGTTTGACTTCCTCTATGCTCCTGTTAGAGTATAGATTGCAAGCAACAAGTTTGATTTCCCTCTATGCTTCCTGTTAGAGTATAGATTGCAAGCAACAAGTTTGATTTCCCTCTATGTCTCCTGTTAGAGTATAGATTGCAAGCAACAAGTTTGACTTCCCTCTATGCTTCCTGTTAGAGTATAGATTGCAAGCAACAATTTCTGTAGATCGTCTTACTTCCCCTCCTCAATGACTGCCACATAAACCACATATAATTACAACAGTTGTCTGTGACAGATCAATGTTGACACGATTTATACCTAACTTAGATCGGTAGTCAAACAGCTTTTCTTTAACTATAAATTTAATCATGAAGGCTTTAAGAGCGTGGTTTAATCTTACTAGAGTTTTGATTTAGCACATGCCAGGAAAACAGCGACAGCCAAATTGCATAACAAGTGCCTGTCTTGTACTTCGCTGTCAAATTACCTGATTCCTCTTGTCATTTAAGCACCAATATCTTTTAATACTGAATATCTTTTTTTAATACTGAATTGCTACTATGTTCTGTGATCTCTTATGTTTATCTATGGAACTACTACAACTTAACAGTTAGAGTAGTTTTCCAACAGTAACAATCTCAGGTTGACAATGTATCATGTCCAGAAAGACAGGAAGTAAAGCTAATTGCATATGTTAAAATCATGCTCCATCATCTCTGATGTTTCAGAAATCAGATCCAACCATATTCCTCCTAATGTCCCTACACATTCTTTCATGTTTCTCAACATTCCTTCATTCCTACACATTCTTTCAACTTCACACATTCTTCAACTTTCTACACATTTTTCATGTTCACATATTCCTTCCTGTTTCTACACATTCCTTCCTGTTCTTACACATTTCTTCATGTCTCTACACATTCCTTCATATTCTTACACAGTCATTCATATCTCTACACATTCCTTCATATTCTTTCACAGTCATTCATATCTCACATCTCCTTCATTCTCTACACATTCCTTCATGTCTCTACACATTCCTTCATGTCTCTACACATTCCTTCATGTCTCTACACATTCCTTCATGTCTCTACACATTCCTTCATGTTCCTACACATTGCTTTATCTTCCTACATTTTGCTTCATTTTGTTTTAATTTGGAAGTGTTACATTTCAAACACCATATCTATAAAACCAATTGAGTTAGACATTTTTTATGAGGTTCACGCTATAATTATGGGTGATATGTACATCATATGTTAGTTTGGCATTCTTTTACCTCTTATATTTGTAAAATCCACTGCACGATGAAGCATGGGGTACAATATATTTTCAAGAAAATTAATTATTTTTTTAAATAACTAATTACAGTGCATACACTAAACATTGTTTATCATCAGAAACAATGTCTTTTTCAACATGTGGCCAAGTTGTATAACAATATGTTTGTTAATTTTTTCTGTGAATTTTTGAAAAGACAACCCTTGTTCTGGGTGGGTCTCCGCATTTACATTTACATTCCTTTCAAGAGTTATGAATATCGTGAAAGATGGCAATAATTCTACATTTATCGGAATTTATTTTTCCCGTTTAGTTGGATCGTAACTGTGTTCACATGACAGATTGTTTCTTCAACTTGGGCCATCCATACATCTCTCTCTGTCTCTCTCTCTCTCTCTCTCTCTCTCTCTCTCTCTCCATCTATCTATCTCTCTCTCTGTCATGCATTTTAAGTCCGATTGGGCAATAGGCCGTCAACTATCTTACGCCATGTCTTCATATCTTTAGCTTTCTCCTGCAGCTCATTGCAGCTCTTCTGTATATGGCCAATCTCTGCCTTCAAGTCTCTTCTTCATGTATTTCTAGACTTCTCTCTCTTTCAATATCCGTGAATTACCGTACTTGATACTCCTGCATTTATTATCATTTCAACTCTTATATAATGTAGTCGCTGGTCACACACAGTAAACCACATACAAGATATGGTTTGTATTATAGTATGAAACTAACGTTGTGACATTACGTCATGGACAACGTTGTGATATTACTTCATAGACAACGTTGTGACATTACTTCATAGACAACGTTGTGATATTACTTCATAGACAACGATGTGCTTTCTAGCATTACTTTCTTAGCAGTTTGACTCTCAGCAATGCATTACTAAGACAACGTTGGAATACTCAAGACAACGTTGACATTTCATGACACTTTGATTTCTTCATGACAACGTTGTGACATTACTTCTGTAGTTGGACATACTTCATGACACGTTGTGACTACTTCATGGACAACGTTGTGACATTACTTCATGACACGTTGATATTCGTGACTTGTGACATTCTTCATGGACAACGTTGTGACATTATTCATGGACAACGTTGTGATATTTTAACAACGTTGTGACATCTGGTATACCATGACAACGTTGTGACATCAAGTTGGACATTACATGGACACTTGTGACATCTCATGACAACGTTGTGATATTACTTCATGGACAACGTTGTGACATTACTTCATAGACAACGTTGTGACATTACTTCCATGAGACAACGTGATGTGACACTGATTACTTCATGGACAACGTTGTGAACTATGACAACGTTGTGACATTCATGGACAACGTTGTGACATTCTTCATGACAACGTTGTGATATTACTTCATAGACAACGTTGTGACATTACTTCATGGACAACGTTGTGATATTACTTCATAGACAACGTTGTGACATTACTTCATAGACAACGTTGTGACATTACTTCATGGACAACGTTGTGATATTACTTCATGGACAACGTTGTGCCATTACTTCATGGACAACGTTGTGACATTACTTCATGGACAACGTTGTGACATTACTTCATGGACAACGTTGTGACTACTTCATGGACAACGTTGTGACATTCTTTATGGACAACGTTGTGATATTACTTCATGACAACGTTGTGACATTAGCTTCATGGACAACGTTGTGAATTACTTCATGGACAACGTTGTGAATTATCTTCATAGACAACGTTGTGACATTACTTCATGGACAACGTTGTGACATTACTTCATGGACAACGTTGTGATATTACTTCATAGACAACGTTGTGACATTACTTCATGGACAACGTTGTGATATTACTTCATAGACAACGTTGTGACATTACTTCATAGACAACGTTGTGACATTACTTCATGGACAACGTTGTGATATTACTTCATGGACAACGTTGTGACATTACTTCATGGACAACGTTGTGACATTACTTCATGGACAACGTTGTGACATTACTTCATGGACAACGTTGTGACATTACTTCATGGACAACGTTGTTACATTACTTCATAGACAACGTTGTGACATTACTTCATGGACAACGTTGTGACATTACTTCATGGACAACGTTGTGATATTACTTCATAGACAACGTTGTGACATTACTTCATGGACAACGTTGTGATATTACTTCATAGACAACGTTGTGACATTACTTCATGGACAACGTTGTGACATTACTTCATGGACAACGTTGTGATATTACTTCATAGACAACGTTGTGACATTACTTCATAGACAACGTTGTGACATTACTTCATGGACAACGTTGTGACATTACTTCATGGACAACACGCGAATACAGTGTGATACCCCTCTATCCCAAGCCCAAAATGCTGGTATCCAAGGATACGTTAAAACACCTGGACATCTTTCACCTGAAGATTCACGACTAATCTTTAAATCTATTTTCTAACAAATAACAGAAACATACAATAAAATTTTAATTTTAAAGTTTTGTTATTATTTCCTACAGATATGACCAGATTTCTAATGAGAAGAGAAGATCACAGCCTTTCAATTATGATGTAAGTATTTGTTTAGTTTGATGTTTTCCCTTCTGTACTTGTGATGTGCCCTGTGATGTGGACCAATGTTGATATCTTCCCACTGTGACCTTGTGATGTGAACCCTAGTTGATGTCTTCCTTACTGTGTTGTGAGTGAACCCTATGTTGATATTTTCCCTTACTGTGCCCTTGTGATGTAAACCCCTATGTTGATATCTTCCTTACTGTGACCTTGTGATTGAACCTATGTTGATTCTTCCTTACGTGACCTGTGAGGGTGGACCCATGTTGATCTTCCTTACTGTGACCTTGTGATGTGACCTTGTGATGTAACCTATGTTGATATCTTCCTTAATGTGACCAGATGTGAACATTTATTTGATGTCTTCTTTACTGTGACCTTGTGATGTGGACACTATGTTGATTTCTTCCTTACTGTGACCTTGTGATGTGGACACTATGTTGATGTCTTCCTTACTGTGACCCTGATGTGGACACTATGTTGATATCTTCCTTACTGTGACCTTGTGAGGGAAACACTATGTTGATATCTTCCTTACTGTGACCTTGTGATGTGAACCCTATGTTGATTTCTTCCTTACTGTGACCTTGTGATGTGAACACTATGTTGATATCTTCCTTACTGTGACCTTGTGATGTGAACCCTATGTTGATGTCTTTTCCACGTGACCTTGTGATGTGGACTCTATGTTGATGTCTTCTTTACTGTGACCTTGTGATGTGGACTCTATGTTGATGTCTTCTTTACTGTGACTTGGATGTGAACCCTATGTTGATGTCTTCTACTGTACCTTGGGGATGTAAACACTATGTTGATATTTTCCCCTTACTGTGACCTTGTGATGTGAACCCTATGTTGATGTCTTCCTTACTGTTGACCTTTGATGTGAACACTATGTTGATATCTTCCTTACTGTGACCTTGTGATGTGAACCCTATGTTGATGTCTTCCTTACTGTGACCTTGTGATGTGGACTCTATGTTGATGTCTTCCTTACTGTGACCTTGTGATGTGGACTCTATGTTGATGTCTTCTTTACTGTGACCCTGTGATGGGGGCCCGTATGTTGATGTCTTCCTTACTGTGACCTTGTGATGTGAACCTATGTTGATGTTTTCCCTTACTGTGACCTTGTGATGTGGACTCTATGTTGATGTCTTCCTTACTGTGACCTTGTGATGTGGACACTATGTTGATGTCTTCCTTACTGTGCCCTTTGGGTGATGTGAACCCTATGTTGATATCTTCCTTACTGTGACCTTGTGATGTGGACACTATGTTGATATCTTCCTTCCCTGGACTCATGATGTGAACCCTATGTTGATGTCTTCCTTACTGTGACCTTGTGATGGGACACTATGTTGATGTCTTCCTTACTGTGACCGTGAGGGAAACCCCTTTAATGTTGATATCTTCCTTACTGTGCCCTTTGTGATGTGAACCCTATGTTGATATCTTCCTTATGCAGCCCTTTGTGATGTGAACCCTATGTTGATATCTTCCTTACTGTGCCCTTTGTGATGGGACCGTATGTTGATGTCTTCTACTGTGACCTTGATGTGACCTTGTGATGTTAACCCATGTTGATGTCTTCCTTCCCGACCTGTGATGGGACCCCATGTTGATATCTTCCATTGACCTTGTGAGGGAACACTATGTGTCTTCTTTACGGGACCTTGTGATGTGGACACTAGTTGATATTTTCCCTACTGGACCTTTGATGTGAACACTATGTTGATGTCTTCCTTACTGTGACCTTGTGATGTGGACACTATGTTGATATCTTCTTACTGTGACCTTGTGATGTAACACTAATTTGATGTCTTCTTTACTGTGACCTTGTGATGTGAACCTATGTTGATATCTTCTTACTGTGACCTTGTGATGTAAACCCCTATGTTGATATCTTTCCTTACTGTGACCTTGTGATGGAACCTATGTTGATGTCTTCTTTTGACCTGTGATGGAACCCTATGTTGATATCTTCCTTACTGTGACCTTGTGATGTAAACCCTATGTTGATATCTTCCTGTGTTGTAGGCCTGTAGAGATTGTCTCTTACTGTGACCTTGTGATGTGCCCTTTGATGAGAACCTAGTTGATGTCCTTCCTTACTGTGCCCTTCAATGGAACCCTATGTTGATGTCTTCTTTATGTGACCTTGTGATGTGGACACTATGTTGATATTTTCCCTTACTGTGACCTTTGATGTGACTGATGTGGATACTGTTGATGTCTTCCTACTGTGACCTTGTGATGTGAACCCTATGTTGATGTCTTCTTTACTGTGACCTTGTGAGGGAACCCTATGTTGATATCTTCCTTACTGTGACCTTGTGATGTGAACCCTATGTTGATATTTTCCCTTTTGGGTGCCCTTGTGATGTAACCCCTATGTTGATGTCTTCTTTACTGTGACCTTGTGATGGGGAACCCTATGTTGATGTCTTCCACTGTGAACTTGTGATGTGAACTATGTTGATATTTTTCCTTACTGTGACCTTGTGATGTGACCTATGTTGATGTCTTCTTTACTGTGCCCTTTTGGGGATGTGAACCCTATGTTGATATCTTCCTTACTGTGACCTTGTGATGTGAACACTATGTTGATATCTTCCTTACTGTGACCTTGTGATGTGAACCCCTTTGTTGATATCTTCCTACTGTGATTTTGTGATGTGAACCCTATGTTGATATCTTCCTTACTGTGACCGTGATGTGGCCCGTATGTTGATGTCTTCCTTGTGACTTTGTGATGTGACCTTGTGATGTGGACCTATGTTGATGTCTTCCTTACTGTGACTTTGATGTGAACCCTATGTTGATGTCTTCTTTACTGTGACCTGTGAAGGTGAACCGTTGTTGATGTCTTCCTTACTGTGCCCTTTGTGATGTGACCTTGTGATGTGGACACTATGTTGATGTTTTCCCTTTACTGTGACCTTGTGATTGTGGACCGTATGTTGATGTCTTCCTTACTGTGACCTTGTGATGTGGACCGATGTTGATGTCTTCCTTACTGTGACCTTGTGATTGACTTGGATGTGGACACTATGTTGATTCTCCTTACTGTGACCTTGTGATGTGAACCCTATGTTGATGTCTTCTTTACTGTGACCTTGTGAGGGAACCTATGTTGATGTCTTCTTTACTGTGACTTAGATGTGAACACTATGTTGATGTCTTTTTACTGTGACCGGATGTGAACCCTATGTTGATATTTTCCCTTACTGTGACCTTGTGATGTGGATCGTATGTTGATATCTTCCTTACTGTGCCCTGTGATGTGACCTTGTGATGTGAACCCATGTTGATATCTTCCTTACTGTGACCTTGTGATGTAACACTATGTTGATGTCTCTCCTTACTGTGACCTTGTGATGTGGACACTATGTTGATGTCTTCCTTACTGTGACCCTGTGATGTGGAAAACCTATGTTGATATCTTCTTACTGTGACCTTGTGATGTGAACCCTATGTTGATGTCTTCTTTACTGTGACCTTGTGATGTGAACATAGGTTGATGTCTTCCACTGTTGACCGGATGTGGACTCTATGTTGATGTCCTTTACTGTGACCTTGTGATGTTAACCCTATGTTGATGTCTTCCTTACTGTGACCTTGTGATGTGGCCCTGTATGTTGATGTCTTCCTTACTGACCTTGTGATGTGGACACTATGTTGATGTCTTCCTTACTGTGACCTTGTGTGAACCCTATGTTGATATCTTCACTGTGACCTTGGATGGGACTGTATGTTGATATCTTCCTTACTGTGACCTTGTGATGGACTGTGAGTAAACCCCTTTAGTTGATATCTTCCTTACTGTGACCTTTGATTGAAAACATGTTGATGTCTTCCTTCACGGGACCTATGATGTGGACACTATGTTGATTTTCTTCCTTACTGTGACTTGATGGAACCCTATGTTGATGTCTTCTTTACTGTGACCTTGAGTTTGAACACTAGGTTGATGTCTTCTACTGTGCCCTGTGATGTCAGCTCTATGTTGATGTCTTCTTTACTGTGACCTTGTGATGTGAACCCTATGTTGATGTCTTCCTTACTGTGACCTTGTGATGTGGACACTATGTTGATGTCTTCTTACTGTGACCTTGTGATGTGAACCCTAGGATATCTTCCTTACTGTGACCTTGTGATGTAACCCATGTCGATATCTTCTTACTGTGACCTTGTGATGTGAACCTATGTTGATATCTTCCTTACTGTGACCTTGATGTGGACCGTATGTTGATGTCTTCCTTACTGTGACCTTGTGATGTGACCTTGTGATGTGAACCCTATGTTGATGTCTTCTTTACTGTGACCTTGTGATGTGAACACTATTTTGATATCTTCCTTACTGTGACCTTGTGATGTGAACACTATGTTGATGTCTTCTTTACTGTGACCTTGTATGGGGAACCCTATGTTGATATCTTCCTTATGTGACCTGTGATGTAACCCTATGTTGATATCTTCCTTACTGTGCCCTTGTGATGTAACCTATGTTGATGTCTTCTTTACTGTGACCTTGTGATGTGAACCCTATGTTGATATCTTCCTTACTGTGACCTTTGAGGGAACCTATGTTGATATCTTCCTTACTGTGACCTTGTGATGTGGCCCGATGGTTATTCCTTCCCCTTGACCTTGTGATGTGACCTTGTGATGGAACCCATGTTGATGTCTTCTACGGGACCTTGTGATGTAACCCTATGTTGATGTCTTCTTTACTGTGACCTTGTGATGTGGACACTATGTTGATATTTTCCTTACTTGTGACTTTTATTAAATATGTTGATATCTTCTTTACTGTGACCTTGTGATGTGAACACTATGTTGATTTCTTCCTTACTGTGACCCTGTGATGTGGACACTATGTTGATATTTCCTTACTTAATTTGGATGTGAACACTATGTTGATTTCTTTACTGTGCCCTTTGTAGTGTGGACACTATGTTGATGTCTTCCTACTGTGACCTTGTGATGTAAACCCCTATGTTGATGTCTTCTTACTGTGCCCTTTGTGATGTGAACCCTATGTTGATATCTTCCTACTGTGACCTTGTGTTTGGGGAACCTATGTTGATATCTTCCTACTGTGACCTTGTGATGTGAACCCTATGTTGATGTCTTTACTTGACCTTGGGGATGTGAACCCATGTTGATGTCTTCCTTACTGTGACCTTGTGATGTAACCCTATGTTGATATCTTCCTTACTGTGACCTTGGATGAGACCTATGTTGATGCTTCTTACTGTGACCTTGTGAGTAACCCTATGTTGATATCTTCCTTACTGTGACCTTGTGATGTGAACACTATGTTGATATCTTCCTTACTGTGACCTTGTGATGTGAACCCCTATGTTGATATCTTCCACTGTGACCTTTGATGTGAACCCTATGTTGATATCTTCTTATGGACCTTGTGATGTGGCCCGTATGTTGATGTCTTCCTTACTGTGACCTTGTGATGTGACCTTGTGTGTGGACACTATGTTGATGTCTTCCTTACGGACCTTGTGATGTGAACCCTATGTTGATGTCTTCTTTACTGTGACCTTGTGATGTGAACCTATGTTGATATCTTCACTGTGACCTGTGATGTGGACACTATGTTGATGTCTTCTTACTGTGACCTTGTGATGTGAACCCTATGTTGATATCTTCCTTACTGACCTGTGAATGTGGACCATGTTGATATTTCCTTCTGTGACCTTGTGATGGACCTTGTGATGTGAACCCTTGGATATCTTCCTTACTGTGACCGGATGTAAAACACTATGTTGATGTCTTCCTTACTGTGACCTTGTGATTGGACCCCATGTTGATGTCTTCCTTACTGTGACCTTGTGATGTTGACACTATTTGATATCTTCCTTACTGTGACCTTGTGATGTGGAACTGTTGATGTCTTCCTTACTGTGACTGTGATGTGGACACTTGTTGATGTTTTCCCTTACTGTGCCCTTTGTGATGTGGACACTATGTTGATGTTTTCCCTTACTGTGACCCTGTGATGTGGACACTATGTTGATATTTTCCCTTACTGTGACCTTGTGATGTGAACCTATGTTGATGTCTTCCACTGTGACCTTGTGATGTGGACCGTATGTTGATGTCCTTCTTACTGTGACCTTGTGATGTGGACCTATGTTGATGTCTTCTACTGTGACTTTGATGTGGACACTATGTTGATGTCTTCCATCGGCCCCTGGGGATGTGGACACTTGTTGATATCTTCCTTACTGTGACCCTGTGATGTGAACCCATGTTGATGTCTTCCTTACGACCTTGTGATGTGAACCCATGTTGATGTCTTCCTTACTGTGACCTTGTGATGTGAACACTATGTTGATGTCTTCTTTACTGTGGACCTTGTGATGTGGACACTATGTTGATGTCTTCCTATGTGACTTGTGATGTGAACCGTATGTTGATGTCTTCCTTACTTGACCTTGTGATGTAACCCTATGTTGATGTTTTCTTTACTGTGACCTTGTGATGTGAACCCTATGTTGATGTCTTCTTTACGGGACCTTGTGATGTGAACACTATTTGATGTCTTCCTTACGTACCGGATGTGGACACTATGTTGATGTCTTCTTACTGTGCCCTTTGTGAGGGAACCCTTTATATTGATATCTTCCTACTGTGACCTTGTGATGTGGCCCTGTATGTTGATGTCTTCCTTACTGTGACCTTGTGATGTGGACACTATGTTGATGTATTCCTTACTGTGACCTTGTGATGTGGACACTATGTTGATGTTTTCCCCTTACTGGACCTTGTGATGGGGGACTTATGTTGATGTCTTCCTTACTGTGACCTTGTGATGTGAACCCTATGTTGATATCTTCCTTACGGGACCCTGTGATGTGAACCCTATGATATTTTCCCTTACTGTGACCTTGTGATGTAAACCCTATGTTGATGTTTTCCCTTACTGTGACCCGTGATGTGAACCCTATGTTGATGTCTTTTTTATGTGACCTTGTGATGTGGACCCTATGTTGATATCTTCCTTACTGTGCCCTTTGTGATGTGGACCTATGTGATGTCTTCCTTACTGACCTTGTGATGTGAACACTATTTGATATCTTCCTTACTGACTTGTGATGTGGACACTATGTTGATATCTTCCTTTATTGACCTTGTGATGTGACCTTGTGATGTGAACCGTATTTGATGTCTTCTTATGGACCTTGTGATGTGACCCTTTGATGTAACCGTATGTTGATGTTTTCCCTTACTGTGACCTTGTGATGTGAACCCTATGTTGATATCTTCCTTATGGACCTTTGATGTGGACACTTGTTGATATCTTTCTTGACCCTGATGTGACCCTATGTTGGGATATTTCCTACTGTGACCTTGGATGTGGACCTATGTTGATGTTTTCCCTTACTGGACCTTGTGATGGACACCTATGTTGATGTCTTCCTTACTGGCCTTGTGATGTGAACCTATGTTGATGTCTTCCTTACTGTGACCTTGGATGTGACCTTGTGATGTGAACCGTATGTTGATGTCTTCCTTACTGTGACCTTGTGATGTGAACCCTATTTTGATATCTTCCACTGTGACCTTGTGATGTGACCTTGTGATGGGGAAACCTTTGTTGATGTCTTCCTACTGTGACCTGTGATGTGCCCCTGAGTGAACCGTATGTTGATGTCTTCCTACTGTGACCTTGGATGGGGAACCCTATGTTGATATCTTCTTACTGACCTTGGATTGGACACTATGTTGATGTTTTCCCTTACTGTGACCTTGTGATGAACCCTTGTTGATATCTTCCTTACTGTGACCTTGTGATGGGACCGTATGTTGATATTCTTTACTGTGACCTTGTGATGGACCTGTGATGTGAACCCTATGTTGATATCTTTTACTGTGACCTTGAGTGTGAACACTATGTTGATGTCTTCCTTCACCTTTGTGATGTGGAACTATGTTGATGTCTTCCTTACTGTGCCCTTTGTGATGTTGACACTATTGATATCTTCCTTACCTTGATGTGGACACTTTGTTGATGTCTTCTCCAATGTTCTGTATGTGGACACTATGTTGATGTCTTCCTACTGTGCCCTTTTGATGTGGACACTATGTTGATGTCTTTTCACCCTGTGATGTGGAACTTGTTGATATCTTCCTTACTGACCTTGTGATGTAACCTATGTTGATGTCTTCCTTACTGTGACCTTGTGATGTGGACCCTATGTTGATGTCTTCCTTACTGTGACCTTGTGATGTGGAACCTATGTTGATGTCTTCCTTATGACCCGGGATGGGGACACTATGTTGATGTCTTCCACGTACCCGGGTGATGGGACACTGTTGATATCTTCTACTGTACCTGGATTAAACCCTATTTGATGTCTTCCTTACTGACCTTGTAGTAACCAAATTTGATGTCTTCCTTACTTGCCCTTGTGAATGTAACACTATGTTGATTTCTTCTTTACTGTGACCTTGTGATGTGGACACTATGTTGATGTCTTCCTTACTGTGACTTTGGATGTGAACGATGTTGATGTTTTCCCTTACGTACCTTGTGATGTAACCCTATGTTGATTCTTTTTACTGTGACCTTGGATGTGAACCCTATTTGATGTCTTTACTGTGCCCTTGTGATGTGAACATTTTGATGTCTCTTACTTGCCCTTGTGATGTGGACACTATGTTGATGTCTTCCTTACTGTGACCTTGTGAGTGAACCCCTTATTGATATTTCCCTTACTGTGACCTTGTGATGGACCGAAAATTTTGATGTCTTCCTTCCTGTGACCTTGTGATGTGGACACTATGTTGATGTCTTCCTTATGTGACCTTGTGATGTGGACACTATGTTGATGTTTTCCCTACTGTGACCTGTGATGGACTCTATGTTGATGTCTTCCTTACGGGTGACTGGATGAACCCTATGTTGATATCTTCCTTACTGTGACCCTGTGATGTGAACCCTATGTTGATATCTTCCTACTGTGACCGGGATGTGCCCTCGATGTGGACTTTTTGATGTTTTCTTACTGTGCCCTTTGTGATGAACATGGGTTGATATTTTTCCCTTACTGTGCCCTTGGATGGGGATCGTATGTTGATGTCTTCTATGTGACCTTGTGATGTGGACCCTATGTTAATATCTTCTTACTGTACTTTGATGTGGACACATGTTGATATCTTCCACTGTGACCTTGTGATGGGGAAACTATGTTGATGTCTTCTTCTGTGACCTGTATGTGAACACTATGTTGATTCTTTACTGTGACCTTAAATGTAACACTATGTTGATGTCTTCCTTACTGTGCCCTTTGTGAGGGAACCCTATGTTGATGTTTTCCCTTACGGACCTTGTGATGTGAACCTATGTTGATATCTTCCTTACTGTGACTTGTGATAACCATGTTGATATTTTCCCTACTGTGACCCTGTGATGTGGACCCAGGATGCTTCCTTTACTGTACCTTGTGATGGATCTATTTTGATGTCTTCTTATGTGCCCCTGTATAGAACCCTATGTTGATATCTTCCTTCACTGTACCTTGTGATGTGACCTTGTGATGTGGACTCTATGTTGATGTCTTCTTACTGTGCCCTTGGATGAACACTATGTTGATGTCTTCCTTACTGTGACCTTGTGTAAAACACTATGTTGATGTCTTCCTTACTGTGACCTTGTGATGTGAATCATGTTGATATCTTCTTTACTGTGACCTTGTGATGTGAACCCTATGTTGATATCTTCCTTACTGTGACCCTGTGATGTGGACCCTATTTGATGTCTTCCTTGGTTTCTGTGATGTGGACACTATGTTGATGTCTTCCTTACTTGCCTTGATGGGCCCTATGTTGATGTCTTCTTACTGTGCCCTGTGATGTGAACCGTATGTTGATATCTTCTTTACTGTGACCTTGTGATTAAACCCCTTGTTGATTTTCTTCCTACTGTGACCCTGTGGTGAACACTAGGTTGATGCTCTTTAATGTGATCTTGTGATGTGGACACTATGTTGATGATTTCCCTTATTTGGACTGTGATGGACCCCTATGTTGATGTCTTCCTTACTGTGACCTTGTGATGTGGACACTATGTTGATGTCTTCCTTACTGTGATCTTGTGATGTGGACATTTTTGATGTCTTCCTTACTGTGACCTGTGATGAACCCGTATGTTGATATCTTTCTTTACTGTGATCTTTGATGTGAACCCTATGTGATATCTTCCTTCTTGACCCTGTGATGTGACCTATGTTGATGTCTTCCTTACTGTCCTTGTGATGGGGACACTATTTGATATCTTCTTAGGGACTTGATGTGAACGTATTTTTTATCTTCCTACTGTGACCTTGTGATGTGAACCTATGTTGATATTTTCCCTTTACTTGAATGTGATGTAACACTATTTGATTCTTTTTTTACTGTGACTTGTGATGTGAAACTATGTTGATGCCCTTCCACTGTGCCCTTGTGATGTGAACCCTATGTTGATGTCTTCCTTACTGTGATCTTGTGATGGGGACACTATGTTGATATCTTCTACCTTTTGACTGTGATAACTGATGTTGATATCTTTTACGGGACCTTTGATGTAACCCTATGTTGATATCTTCTTCTGTGACCTTGCCGTAAATATTTGATGTTTTCTTTACTGTGACCTTGGATGTGAAATTGTGATGTCTTCTTACTGTGACCCTGTGATGTGACCTTGATGTGAACACTATGTTGATTTTCTTCCTACTGTGACCCTGTGATGGGACCCTATTTGATGTCTTTACTGTGACCTGTGATGTAACCCTATGTTGATATTCCTTACTGGACTGTGATGTAACCCTATGTTGATATCTTCCTTACTGTGATCGTGTATGTGAAACTATGTTGATGTCTTCCTCTGTGCCCTTTGATGGATGCATTATTGATATCTTCCCTATGTAAACCTTTGTGATGTGACCTTGTGATGTGAACCCTATGTTAAATCTTCCTTATGACCTTGTGATTGAACACTATTTGATGTCTTCCATTGTGACCTTGGATGGGGACACTATGTTGATGTCTTCACTGTGACCTGGATGTTGACATATGTTGATATCTTCCACTGTGACTTGTGATGGGGACACTTTGTTGATGTCTTCCTTCCCTGTACCTTGTGATGTGGACACTATGTTGATGTCTTCTTACTTGCCCTTGATGTGGACACTAGTTGATGTCTTCCTTACGGGACCCTGTGATGTGGCACTTGTTGATATCTTCCTTACTGTGACCTTGTGATGTTAACCCTATGTTGATGTCTTCCTTACTGTGACCTTGTGATGTGGATATGTTGATGTCTTCCTTACTGTGACCTTGTGATGTGGACATATGTTGATGTCTTCTTACTGTGACCTTGTGATGTGGACACATTTGATGTTTTCTTACGGACCCTGTGATGTGGACATATGTTGATATTTTTCCCTTTATGCCCCTTTGATGTGAACCCTATGTTGATGTCTTCTTACTGTGCCCCGTGATGTGCCCCTATGTTGATGTCTTCCTTATTGCCCTTTGTGAGGGAAAACACTATGTTGATGTCTTTTTTACTGTGCCCTTTGTGATGTGGACACTATGTTGATGTCTTCTTACTGTGACCTGTGATGAACGTATGTTGTTTCTTCCTTACTGTGACTTGGGGGATGGAACCCTATGTTGATGTCTTCTTTACTGTGACCTTGTGATGTGAACCCTATTTGATGTCTTCTTTACTGTGATTTTGGGGATGTAAACACTATTTTGATGTCTCTCTTACTGTGCCTTGTGATGTGGACCTATGTTGTTTCTTCTTACTGTGACCTTGTGATGTAACCCTAATTGATATTTTCCCATACGGACCGTGTGGACGTATGTTGATGTCTTCCTTACTGTGACCTTTGATTGGACACTATGTTGATGTCTTCCTTACTGTGACCTTGTGATGGGACACTATGTTGATGTCTTTCCACTGTGACCTTGTGATGTGGACTCATGTTGATGTCTTCCTTACTGTGACCTTGTGATGTGAACCCATGTTGATATCTTCCTTTTGTGACCCTGTGATGTAACCCTATATTGATATCTTCCTTACTGTCCTTTGTGAGTGAACACTATGTGATGTCTTCCTATGTACCCTGTGATGTGAACCCTATGTTGATGTCTTCTTTACTGTGACCTTGTGATGTGGACCCTATGTTGATATCTTCCTTACTGTGACCTTGTGATGTGGACCGTAGGTTGATGTCTTCCTTACTGTGACCTTGTGATGTGAACACTATATTGATATCTTCCTTACTGTGACCTTGTGATGTGGACACTATGTTGATATCTTCCTTACTGTGACCTTGTGATGTGACCCTTTGATGTGAACCGTATGTTGATGTCTTCCTTACTGTGACCTTGTGATGTGACCCTTTGATGTGAACCGTATGTTGATGTTTTCCCTTACTGTGACCTTGTGATGTGAACCATATGTTGATATCTTCCTTACTGTGACCTTGTGATGTGGACACTATGTTGATATCTTCCTTACTGTGACCCTGTGATGTGAACCCTATGTTGATATTTTCCCTTACTGTGACCTTGTGATGTGGACCATGTTGATGTCTTCCTTACTGTGACCTGGATGGGACACTATGTTGATGTCTTCCTTACTGTGACCTTGTGAGTGAACCCCTATGTTGAGTTCCTTTACTGGACCTTGTGATGTGACCTTGTGAGTAAACCCATGGTTGATGTCTTCCTTACTGTGACCTAGATGTGAACCCTATGTTGATATCTTCCTTACTGTGACCTTGTGATGTGACCTTGTGATGTGGACCGTATGTTGATGTCTTCCTTACTGTGACCGGATGTGACCCTGTGATGTAAACCCGTATGTTGATGTCTTCCTTACGGACCTTGTGATGTGAACTCTATGTTGATATCTTCCTTACTGTGACCTTGTGATGTGGACACTATGTTGATGTCTTCCTTACTGTGACCTTGTGATGGAACCTATGTTGATATCTTCCTTACTGTGACCTTGTGATGTGGACCGTATGTTGATATCTTCACTGGACCTTGTGATGTGACCTTGTGAGGGAACCAAAGTTTGATATCTTCCTTACTGTGACCTTGGATGTGAACACTATGTTGATGTTTTCCCCTTACTGTGACCTTGTGATGGGGAAACCTATGTTGATGTTTTCCTTCCCCTGTGACCTTGTGATGTTGACATATGTTATATCTTCCTTACTTGTGACCTTGTGATGGGACACTTTGTTGATGTCTTCATCTGTGACCTTTGTGATGTGGACCCCTATGTTGATGTCTTCCTTACTGTGACCTTGTGATTGGACACTATGTTGATGTTTTCCCTTACTGTGACCCTGTGATGTGGACACTATGTTGATATCTTCCTACTGTGACCTTGTGATGTGAACCCTATGTTGATGTTTTCCCTTTCACTGTGACCTTGTGATGGGACTGTATGTTGATGTCTTCCTTATGTGACCTTGTGATGTGGACACTATGTTGATGTCTTCCTTACTGTGACCTTGTGATGTGGACACTATGTTGATGTCTTCCTTACTGTGACCCTGTGATGTGGACACTATGTTGATATCTTCCTTACTGTGACCCTGTGATGTGAACCCTATGTTGATGTCTTCCTTAATGTGACCTTGTGATGTGAACCCTATGTTGATGTCTTCCTTACTGTGACCTTGTGATGTGAACACTATGTTGATGTCTTCTTTACTGTGACCTTGTGATGTGGACATATGTTGATGTCTTCCTTACTGTGACCTTTGATGTGAACCGTATGTTGATGTCTTCTTACTGTGACCTTGTGATGTGAACCCTATGTTGATGTCTTCTTTACGGGACCTTGTGATGTAACCCTATGTTGATGTCTTCTTTACTGTGACCTTGTGATGTGAACACTATTTTGATGTCTTCCTTACTGTGACCTTCGGATGTGGACACTATGTTGATGTTTTCCCTTACTGTGACCGTGATGTGAACCTAATTGATATCTTCCTTACTGTGACCTTGTGATGTGGACCGTATGTTGATGTTTCCCCTTACTGTGACCTTGTGATGTGGACACTATGTTGATGTCTTCCTTATTGGACCTTGTGATGTGGACACTATGTTGATGTCTTCCTTACTGTGCCCTTTGGGATGTGGACTTTTGTGATGTCTTCCTTACTGTGACCTTGTGATGTGAACCCTATGTTGATATCTTCCTTACTGTGACCCTGTGATGTGAACCCTATGTTGATATCTTCCTTACTGTGACCTTGTGATGTGACCTTGTGATGTGGACTCTATGTTGATGTCTTCCTTACTGTGACCTTGTGATGTGAAACTAGGTTGATATCTTCCTTACTGTGACCTTGTGATGGGGATCATGTTGATGTCTTCCTTACTGTGACCTTGTGATGTGGACCCTATGTTAATATTTTCCCCTTCTGTGACCTTGTGATGTGGACACTATGTTGATATCTTCCTTACTGTGACCTTGTGATGTGGACCCTATGTTGATGTCTTCCTTACTGTGACCTTGTGATGTGAACACTATGTTGATGTCTTCCTTAGTGACCTTGTGATGTAAAACTATGTTGATGTCTTCCTTACTGTGACCTTGTGATGTGAACCCTATGTTGATGTCTTCTTTACTGTGACCTTGTGATGTGAACCCTATGTTGATATCTTCCTTACTGTGCCCGGATGTGAACCCTATGTTGATATCTTCCTTACTGTGACCCTGTGATGTGGACCCTATGTTGATGTCTTCCTTACTGTGACCTTGTGATGTGGACTCTATGTTGATGTCTTCTGTGACCCTGTAATGTGAACCCTATGTTGATATCTTCCTTACTGTGACCTTGTGATGTGACCTTGTGATGTGGACTCTATGTTGATGTCTTCCTTACTGTGCCCTTTTGGATGTAACACTATGTTGATGTCTTCCTTACTGTGACCTTGTGATGTGAACACTATGTTGATTTCTTCCTTACTGTGACCTTGTGATTTGAACCCTATGTTGATATCTTCCTTACTGTGACCTTGTGATGTGACCCTATGTTGATATCTTCCTTACTGTGACCCTGTGATGTGGACCCTATGTTGATGTCTTCTTTACTGTGATTTGTGATGGACACTATGTTGATGTCTTCCTTACTGTGACCTTGTGATGTGGACACTATGTTGATGTCTTCCACTGTGCCCCGTGATGTGAACTATGTTGACTTCTTCTTTACTGTGACCTTGTGATGTGAACCCTATGTTGATATCTTCCTTACTGTGACCCTGTGATGTGAACACTAGGTTGATGTCTTCTTTAATGTGATCTTGTGATGTGGACACTATGTTGATGACTTCCTTACTGTGACCCTGTGATGGGGACACTATGTTGATGTTCTTCCTTACTGTGACCTTGTGTGTGACACTATGTTGATTCTTCTTACTGTGATCTTGTGATGTGGACACTATGTTGATGTCTTCCTTACTGTGACCCTGTGATGTGAACCGTATGTTGATATCTTCTTTACTGTGATCTTGTGATGTGAACCCTATGTTGATATCTTCCTTACTGTGACCCTGTGATGTGGACCCTATGTTGATGTCTTCCTTAGGGCCCTGGGATGTGACACTATGTTGATATCTTCTTACTGTGACCCTGTGATGGGGAACCTATGTTGATATCTTCCTACTGTGCACGATGTGAACCCTATGTTGATATCTTCCTTACTGTGACCTTGTGATGTGAACACTATGTTGATGTCTTCTTTACTGTGACCTTGTGATGTGAACACTATGTTGATGTCTTCCTTACTGTGACCTTGTGATGTGGACCCTATGTTGATGTCTTCCTTACTGTGATCTTGTGATGTGGACACTATGTTGATATCTTCCTTACTGTGACCCTGTGATGTGAACCGTATGTTGATATCTTCCTTACTGTGCCCTTTGTGAGGGAACCCCTATGTTGATATCTTCCTCTGTGACCTTGTCATGTAACACTATTTTGATGTTCCTTCTTTGCCCTTGTGATGAACACTATGTTGATGTCTTCCTTACTGTGACCCTGTGATGTGACCTTTGTGAGAACATGTTGATGTCTTCCTACGGGCCCCTGTGATGTGGACCCTATGTTGATGTCTTCCTTACTGTGACCTTGTGTTTGGAACCCTATGTTGATATCTTCCTTACTGTGACCTTGTGATGTGACCCTATGTTGATATCTTCCTTACTGTGATCGTGTGATGTGAACACTATGTTGATGTCTTCCTTACTGTGACCCTGTGATGTAACACTATGTTGATGTTTTCCCTTACTGTGACCTTGTGATGTGGACACTATGTTGATGTCTTCCTTACTGTGACCGGATGTGGACCCTATGTTGATATCTTCCTTACTGTGCCCTTTGTGATGTGAACACTATGTTGATGTCTTCCTTACTGTGACCTTGTGATGTGAACACTATATTGATATCTTCCTTACTGTGACCTTGTGATGTGAACACTATGTTGATGTCTTCCTTCTGTGCCCCTGTGATGTAAACCTATGTTGATGTCTTCTTTACTGTGACCTTGTGATGTGGACCCTATGTTGATATCTTCCTTACTGTGACCTTGTGATGTGGACCTATTTTGGGATGTTTTCCCTTACTGTGCCCTTGTGATGTAACACTATATTGATATCTTCCTTACTGTGACCTTGTGATGTGGACACTATGTTGATATCTTCCTTACGTGACTGATGTGACCTTGTGATGTGAACCGTATGTTGATGTCTTCCTTACTGTGACCTTGTGATGTGCCCCTTTTGATGTGAACCGTATGTTGATGTCTTCCTTACTGTGACCTTGGGGATGTGAACCCTATGTTGATATCTTCCTTACTGTGACCTTGTGATGTGGACACTATGTTGATATCTTCTTACTGTGACCCTGTGATGTAAAACCCTATGTTGATATATTCCTTACTGTGACCTTGTGATGTGGACTGTATGTTGATGTCTTCCTTACTGTGACCTTGGATGTGGACACTATGTTGATGTCTCACTGTACCTTGTGATGTGAACCCTATGTTGATGTCTTCCTTACTGTGACCTTGTGATGTGACCTTGTGATGTGAATGGTAAGTTGATTCCTTCCTTACTTGACCTTGTGATGTGAACCCTATGTTGATATTTTCCCCTTACTGTGACCTTGTGATGTGACCTGTGATTGGACCGTATGTTGATGTCTTCCTTACTGTGACCTTGATGTGACCCTGTGATGTAAACCCTATGTTGATGTCTTCCTTTGTGGCCCTTTGGGATGTAACCCTATGTTGATATCTTTCATGTGACCTTGTGATGTGGACACTATTTTGATGTCTTCCTTACTGTGACCTTGTGATGTGGACACTATGTTGATATCTTCCTTACTGTGACCCTGTGATGTGAACCCTATGTTGATATCTTCTTTACTGTGACCTTGTGATGTGGACCGTATGTTGATGTCTTCCTTACTGTCCTTGGTGATGTGACCTTGTGATGTGAACCCTATGTTGATATCTTCCTTACTGTGACCTTGTGATGTGGACCGATGTTGATATCTTCCTTACTGTGACCTTGTGATGTGGACACTATTTGATGTCTTCCTTACTGTGACCTTGGGGAGGGAACCTCATGTTGATATCTTCCTTACTGTGAGCTTGTGTGGACCATGTTGATATCTCCTATGGCCTTGTGATGGGACCGTATGTTGATTTCTTCCTTACTGTGACCTTGTGATGTGGACACTATGTTGATGTCTTCCTTACTGTGCCTTGTGATGTAACACTATGTTGATGTCTTCCTTACTGTGACCTTGTGATGTGAACCCTATGTTGATATCTTCCTTACTGTGACCTTGTGATGTGGACACTATGTTGATATCTTCCTTACTGTGACCTTGTGATGTGAACCCTATGTTGATGTCTTCTCTGTGACCTGTGATGTGAACACTATGTTGATGTCTTCCTTACTTTGACCTTGTGATGTGAACCCTATGTTGATATCTTCCTTACTGTGAACTTGTGATGTGAACACTATGTTGATATCTTCCTTACTGTGACCTTGTGAGGGACCTTGTGATGTGAACCTATGTTGATTCTTTCGGGTAATACTGAGAGGGCAATAAACACACAATATCAGTACACTAAGTTTCCCTTAGCTTACAAATTGTACATCATTGGAGACCGTTGTTAAAAGAAGAAGATGGAGTGGAACTGAGCATGTACGACCTATGTCATTAGGTGCATTGACTAGAACCGTTCTCCGATGGGCAGCATATTGAAACCGCTCTCCGATGGACAATATATGGAAAAAAACGCGATCTTGGCGTCCAAAGGAAACATGAAGAAGAACAGCGGAAAGAGAACTGAAAAGGTGTGGCATGAGAAACGATTAGTAGAAAGAAGGCAGAACGACAGCAATTGATATCTTTTGTTGAAGCCATATTGTGTGAAACGGCAGATCGACAGCAATTGATATCTTTTGTTGAAGCCATATTGTGTGAAACGGCAGATCGACAGCAATTGATATCTTTTGTTGAAGCCATATTGTGTGAAACGGCAGATCGACAGCAATTGATATCTTTTGTTGAAACCATATTGTGGGAAACGGCAGATCGACAGCACTTGAAATCTTTTGTTGAAACCATATTGTGTGAAACGGCAGATCGACAGCACTTGAAATCTTTTGTTGAAGCCATATTGTGTGAAACGGCAGATCGACAGCAATTGAAATCTTTTGTTGAAACCATATTGTGTGAAACGGCAGATCGACAGCAATTGAAATCTTTTGTTGAAACCATATTGTGTGAAACGGCAGAACGACAGACAGCACTTGATATCTTTTGTTGAAACCATATTGTGTGAAACGGCAGATCGACAGCAATTGAAATCTTTTGTTGAAACCATATTGTGTGAAACGGCAGAACGACAGACAGCAATTGATATCTTTTGTTGAAGCCATATTGTGTGAAACAGCAGAACGACAACACTTGATATCTTTTGTTGAAGTCATATTGTGTGAAACAGCAGAACGACAGCAATTGATATCTTTTGTTGAAACCATATTGTGTGAAACGGCAGAACGACAGCAATTGAAATCTTTTGTTGAAGCCATATTGTGTGAAACGGCAGATCGACAGCACTTGATATCTTTTGTTGAAGCCATATTGTGTGAAACGGCAGAACGACAGACAGCACTTGATATCTTTTGTTGAAACCAATATTGTGTGAAACGGCAGATCGACAGCAATTGAAATCTTTTGTTGAAACCATATTGTGTGAAACGGCAGATCGACAGCAATTGAAATATTTTGTTGAAACCAATATTGTGTGAAACGGCAGATCGACAGCAATTGAAATCTTTTGTTGAAACCATATTGTGTGAAACGGCAGACCGACAGCAATTGATATCTTTTGTTGAAACCATATTGTGTGAAACGGCAGAACGACAGCAATTGAAATCTTTTGTTGAAGCCATATTGTGTGAAACGGCAGAACGACAGCAATTGAAATCTTTTGTTGAAACCATATTGTGTGAAACGGCAGAACGACAGCACTTGAAATCTTTTGTTGAAACCAATATTGTGTGAAACGGCAGATCGACAGCACTTGAAATCTTTTGTTGAAACCAATATTGTGTGAAACGGCAGATCGAGAGCAATTGAAATCTTTTGTTGAAACCATATTGTGTGAAACGGCAGAACGACAGACAGCACTTGAAATCTTTTGTTGAAACCATATTGTGTGAAACGGCAGAACGACAGCACTTGAAATCTTTTGTTGAAACCAATATTGTGTGAAACGGCAGATCGACAGCAATTGAAATCTTTTGTTGAAACCAATATTGTGTGAAACGGCAGATCGACAGCAATTGAAATCTTTTGTTGAAACCATATTGTGTGAAACGGCAGATCGACAGCAATTGAAATCTTTTGTTGAAACCAATATTGTGAGAAACGGCAGATCGACAGCAATTGAAATCTTTTGTTGAAACCAATATTGTGTGAAACGGCAGATCGACAGCAATTGAAATCTTTTGTTGAAGCCATATTGTGAGAAACGCAGATCGCAGCAATTGAAATCTTTTGTTGAAACCATATTGTGTGAAACGGCAGAACGACAGACAGCACTTGATATCTTTTGTTGAAACCATATTGTGTGAAACGGCAGAACGACAGCACTTGATATCTTTTGTTGAAACCATATTGTGTGAAACGGCAGAACGACAGACAGCACTTGATATCTTTTGTTGAAACCAATATTGTGTGAAACGGCAGAACGACAGCACTTGATATCTTTTGTTGAAACCATATTGTGTGAAACGGCAGAACGACAGACAGCAATTGATATCTTTTGTTGAAGCCATATTGTGTGAAACGGCAGAACGACAGACAGCACTTGATATCTTTTGTTGAAACCATATTGTGTGAAACTAGACACAAAGAGGATATAGATAAATATATCTACATTGAGAAGAGTACTAGAAAATGACACAGGGGGGATGAAGAGACAGAATGAGAGATAGAGTGAGATTGCCAAACTGTTAGCCCTTGGTACATTTCTTTTTGCATTGAAAAACTACAAGAATATTGATTGTTTGTTTGTTATGTTGGGGACTAAAGTCTCGTTAAGCTGTGGCAAGCCCTTTCAACCTCAGGACGAACCCTGTTGCGGTCTGGGCCGTGCGGTATATTTTCTCTGTAGGATACAAGTCGTTGAAATGTCTCCCCATACATTTTTTTCTTTAAAATAACTTATGCTATTTCGCAGCTTATGCCGCCCCCTTAAGGAGCCGCCTGATGCTGTCGCCTCTCTGTATCATAGCACGACAAGGCCCTGGTTGCGGTTATATTAGAGTGTGAGACCAGCAAAAAGGAATATAAGAATTAACTCCTTTCGGAGAATTCAATAGTTCGAATATTGATTGATTGGTTTATCTTAATTTTGACATTGTTACATTGTTTCATATCTCAACAACATTTTATGTGCTGTTGGATTACTGTAGCTGTAACCATGTGTACATGTGGACAGGCACCTCAGACTTCAGCCATGTGTACATGTGGACAGGCACCTCAGACTTCAGAAATGTGTACATGTGGACAGGCACCTCAGTCTACAGCCATGTCTTTCTCCCATCTTTTTCTTACGCAGCAAGATCTCGGCTGTAGTGCACGAACCCCGTAGCACAAGCGATGGTCCCCTGTGTAGTTTTTAAGATGGGGAAGATATTTTTGTAGAAATTTTACTTTTAATTTTTTCTTATGTATTTTGTCGGGCAGCGGCTTTCCAGCCTGCTCTTCCCGATTTTGAACTGCCAATGGTTCTTTTACCTGCTCAAATTGAACACGGGACCTATGTTTTATAGTCCACTTCCTATAGGACTAGGAACTCGATCTCACCTACACTAAGATCAAGGATCTCTGAAAAATATCAGATGGCTCCACGAGGAGCAACCTGGTACTACTGGTACGAGAGACAAGCACCTGACCTCTACGCCACAGAGAACCCACCTTTCGTTTATAAACAAGAAACAGTTTCAACATGAAAGCATAACTATTAATAACTTCATAATAATAATAATAAAAATTCCTCTCGTACCGTTATACGTTACATAGGGCCTGCAAGTAATTTCTCCATACTGCTCTATCCTGGGCAACCTGCTCAATCTCCTCCATGGAACTGAGACCGATATTTCCTGCCTCTCTCAGCAAAGTTCGTTTCAGGGTCTCCTTAGGTCGACTCTCTTTCTTGAACCCTTGCATCCCACTTCAATGCCTGCTTTGATATTCGTTGATCATTTCTCCTCAAGATGTGTCCAACATATCTCCATCTTCTCTTTCTTATAACAGTTGTCACTAGTGTTGACCAGACATGTCTCTGATATTAATAACTTGTACAATCTTAATTGAAAAATCTGGCCAGCAATGGTGGAATGCGGGTGGGCCATTCAGAATCAGAACTGTTTGATTCGGCACACGACTTTGCTAGCGCATTTCCACCATGTTTGGTCGGGTATATTCCGTTTTCGTTTGTCTAGCTACTGAGTTAGTGCTTAAGCAACGCTGTGAGCTATGAATGTTACATGGAATGCTTTTGCTGTGTCAACGTGCGTTTGTTGCGAATTTTGTTTTCAGAAAATGGCGGACAGCGGCTATGACGAACCAACTCAATCTACCGTATGCAGTTTTTTGCGTCTGCAGAAAGCTCGATTTTATCGTGATTGATTTTCCCCTTCGACATGAATTGCAATTCAAGTGATGAACAGTTTTGTGTTTACACTTTAGCGGCGGCCATATGCATTTATGCGATGCTGTTTGCTTTTTTGTGGCGGTACGCGGCTGTTTAATTCTGGAATTAGTTCACGACACAGGAGACAGTTGTTAGCATTTTGTGTGATTTTCGTTGGCACAGGAACGGAGCAACTATGGGGTGACCCGTTGCAGTGAAGTTGGAACCGTACATATGAGCTATGAACTTGTACCTTGAAACACAAGTTCATAAAATAAGAGTAACTAAAATGTGCCCAAATTCGTAGATGGTGTGACAATAAATAAATCAAGTGAAATATCTGATATCAACTACAGATAATATGCGTGTGCCTGTGTTTCTGTATGGATTTATCAACTAAGTCTATTGGCACGAGCAGGTCAAAAGTTGTTAATTCCAGATAAGATGATCTCATAAGTAAACACAATGTGTCATTCTGTCATCGAGAATTTGTTGGGTTAACGTACATACACAAGTGTTCACACAATATACACATATATTCACAAGTGTTCACACAATATACACATATATTCACAAGTGTTCACACAACATACACATATATTCACAAGTGTTTACACAACATACATATATATTCACAAGTGTTCACACTACATACACATATATTCACAAGTGTTCACACAACATACACATATATTCACAAGTTTTCATACAACATACACATATATTCACAAGTGTTCACACAATATACACATATATTCACAAGTGTTCACACAATATACACATATATTCACAAGTGTTCACACAACATACACATATATTCACAAGTGTTCACACAACATACACATATATTCACAAGTGTTTACACTACATATACATATATTCACAAGTGTTCACACAACATACACATATATTCACACAACATACACATATATTCACAAGTGTTCACACAATATACACATATATTCACAAGTGTTCACACAACATACACATATATTCACACAACATATACATATATTCACAAGTGTTCACACAATATACACATATATTCACAAGTGTTCACACAACATACACATATATTCACACAACATATACATTATTCACAAGTGTTCATCAACATAACATATATTCACAAGTGTTCACACAACATATACAATATTCACAGTGTTCACAATACAAATATACAAATATTCACACAACATACACATATATTCACAAGTGTTCACACAACATATACAAATATTCACACAACATATACAAATATTCACAAGTGTTCACACTACATACACATATATTCACAAGTGTTCACTAACATATACAAATATTCACAGTGTTCACACACATACACATATATTCAAAGTGTTCACACTACATATACAAATATTCACACAACATATACAAATATTCACAAGTGTTCACACTACATACACATATATTCACAAGTGTTCACACTACATACACATATATTCACAAGTGTTCACACTACATATACAAATATTCACAAGTGTTCACCTAACATATACAAATATTCACAAGTGTTCACACTACATACACATATATTCACAAGTGTTCACATAACATATACAAATATTCACAAGGTTTGACCTAATATCTGAAGTATTAACTTAACGTATATAAATGCTCAACTAACATTCAACATTGTTCGTGTATTCAAAATGAGTCACTTAACGTTCACAAATGAGCAGTTAACATTAACAAGGTTTAAATTAATTTTCACAAGTGCTCAATGAAAGACTCAGCTGTAAATGTAGCTTTACTTCATGAGTTTAGGTAAGAAATACTGAACTGTGACATAAACTACTGAACTGTGACATAAACTTCTGAACTGTGACATAAACTACTGAACTGTGACATAAACTTCTGAACTGTGATATAAACTACTGAACTGTGACATAAACTTCTGAACTGTACATAAACTACTGAACTGTGCATAAACTCTGAACTGTGACATAAATACTGAACTGTGACATAAACTACTGAACTGTGCATAAACTCTGAACTGTGACATAAACTCTGAACTGTGACATAAATCATCTAACTCGAATGACATAAATTACTGAACTGTGACATAAACTCTGAACTGTGCATAAACTACTGAACTGTGGCATAAACTTCTGAACTGTGGCATAAACTACTGAGTCAACATAACTCTTTTATTATCAAGTATTGAATTAATATTCCTCAGTGTTCAGTTAACATTAACAAGAGTTTATTTAAAGTTTACAAACATTAATTTCAGGTCTATAAGTTCGGAAGTCACAGATCGGAGTTTTAAATCTACATTCACAACTGCTTGGTTCACATAGTTTTAAATCAACATTCACAACTGCTTGGTTACATGTTTTAAATCTACATTCACAACTGCTTGGTTACATAGTTTTATAAACTACATTCACAACTGCTTGGTTCACATAGTTTTATATCTACATTCACAACTGCTTGGTTCACATAGTTTTAAATCTACATTCACAACTGCTTGGTTCACATAGTTTTATATCTACATTCACAACTGCTTGGTTCACATAGTTTTATATCTACATTCACAACTGCTTGGTTCACATAGTTTTATATCTACATTCACAACTGCTTGGTTCAATAGTTTTATATCACATTCACAACTGCTTGGTTCACATGTTTTATATCTACATTCACAACTGCTGGTTACATAGTTTTATATCAACATTCACAACTGCTTGGTTCACATAGTTTTAAATCTACATTCACAACTGCTTGGTTCACATCTGCTTGGTTCACTAGTTTTAAATCTCATTCACAACTGTTTGGTTCACATAGTTTTATATCTACATTCACAACTGTTTGGTTCACATAGTTTTATATCTACATTCACAACTGTTTGGTTCACATAGTTTTAAATCTACATTCACAACTGTTTGGTTCACATAGTTTTATATCTACATTCACAACTGTTTGGTTCACATAGTTTTATATCTACATTCACAACTGTTTGGTTCACATAGTTTTATATCTACATTCACAACTGTTTGGTTCACATAGTTTTATATCTACATTCACAACTGTTTGGTTCACATAGTTTTATATCTACATTCACAACTGTTTGGTTCACATAGTTTTATATTAATCTATTCACAACTGTTTGGTTCACATAGTTTTATATCTACATTCACAACTGTTTGGTTCACTAGTTTTATTTCATTCACAACTGTTTGGTTCACATAGTTTTAAATCTACATTCACAACTGTTTGGTTCACATCTGCTTGGTTCACATAGTTTTATATCAACATTCACAACTGTTTGGTTCACATATAAAAAATCTTTAATTCACAATCTAATTTGTCAACTAAAATATTAGATTTCAATTATCAATGTTTCAACTTTTATTCTCTAGTGCTGACCTCTCATTCACATGTCAACTCACATTCACACGCCAGTTCACACCTCAAATTCAAAAGTCAGCTCACGCTCGTAAGTCAGCTCTCACTCTAAATCAGCTCACACTTGTAGATGAACTCACACTCGTAAATTAACTAACATGACAACTCAGATTCATAGACTAAAAAACTGGTTAGAATCGGCATTTCAGTACGAATGACCCCTCCTCTACGATCAGCTCTCATATGTGATGATTTCCTCTGCCCTCATATGTGATGATTCCCTCTACCCTCATATGTGATGATTTCCTCTTCCCTCATATGTGATGATTTCCTCTACCCTCATATGTGATGATTTCCTCTGCCCTCATATGTGATGATTCCCTCTACCTCAATGTGATTCCATACCTCAATGTGATGATTTCTCTACCCTCATATGTGATGATTCCTGCCTCATATGTGATGATTCCCTCTACCCTCATATGTGATGATTCCCTCTGCCCTCATATGTGATGATTTCCTCTGCGTGCTAAAAGCACTAGTGTTCTTACAGAGCAACTCCGCTCCGGCGGCGATTTCTATTGTTCATGCAACTTAGAAATTCGGGTACCAATTTTCTGCCTTTGTGGACTGGTAAATTGATGGTACGGGAATTTGAATCCTAATATCCTTGTTGACAGATCCCAGATTACTAAATTTGTTGCAAAGCTAACTTCCGTTTACCAACAAAATGATTCACACTGAATGCTAGTCATCCCAAACTAGGAACCCGGATTCCCAATACAATTTACTTTCATAAACTAGAAAACCACATTCAAAGTAACACTTTCAAACTAAGAACCCGGAATATCACTAAAAATTACATTCACAAACTAGGAACCATAACTCCTATTAAAAGTGACATTTACTAATTTGGAACCCGGATTCAGCCTCATTCTTTGATAGCACAAACTCATGTTTATACACATTTTGACACAGGTATTTCCGTTGAAACACACGGCGATCGGCATCGATTGTCTCCTGGTCAACTTATGACCTTGAGTTTATTTGTATAGATTTATCTGACATATTACGGTTGACCTAACATTCCATGATTACCGTCACCATGTCACCCTACGTGAGACCACAGATAAATACCTAATGAAAACTGTTAGATCTGGGAGTAGAATTAACCAATTTTCTTTGGTCTAATGTGTTCTAGAAATTGAATAGCTAATTGATTTCTATCTCAATCCCTTCCATATTTCTGTCCCTTGGTTTGTGTTGATTATTGAAACTAGTTTTGTCCTTGCCAAGTCTAACAGGAATAACGTACTAAATCACTGCATATCATACCGGCATATCATACCAGCATATCATACCGCATATCATGCGGCCTATCATACTGCATTACGCATACATACTGCATACATGCGGCATATCATACCTGCATATCATGCGGCCTGATCATCTGCATATCTTGCGGCCTATCATACCAGCAGAGGTATCATACCTGCATATCATGCGGCATATCATACCTGCATATCATGCGGCCGCTGTATCTTCTTGTCTTGCTGATTTATCTGTACTAGAGAACATTTATAATTCTAGTACCTCAAGATGGTACATATTATTTTTTTTATTTTGTAAAGCTATAGTACTTTGATTTTACGTGTTTCGCCAGAAATATTGAACCACAGGGATCGCCAGTGTATTTCGGGCTTTCAAGGGGAGCACAAAATAGTAACACTGCGACCTACAAGGCATGTCGTAAGAGGCAGTAAAGGTGGGGCCTAGGAAGCTACCTAGTAAATTAAAAGTGTCGCAGAAATCGAATGTGCTGGCTTAATTGTAGACGCATAACTAGCACAACATACAATCGTTTTTTAGGCTCAGATCGCATACAAATCACAACGAATGGTTTAACAAGTAGTCCATACGGAGCGTTCAAAGAAGTAGAAGAAGAAGAACCAAAGAGATGAACAATAAGAAAGATAATAATCATCATTATTCAACACAGAACATAATTAACATTAACAATTAACATTAACAATTATGTTTTTTTTTCTAGAACTGTCTTTCTCTAATGTTTAATGTCAGTTCTAAAATGTGTTTTCTACTTTCATAACTCAACATTTAATCCGTCGATACTTATATATAGTTGGTTGATTCAGTGCTAGGGTCAATGAGCTGGTACTAAGCAAGAACATACTTCACTTCCATGTGATGGCCTTGGAAACAGATTGCTACACTGTTGTCGGGAAATGCGGGTTCAAAGGGTAGCTTCAAGGGGAAGCTACCGTGCGATTATATAGTAGTGTAAGCGTCTGAAACATAGAAACGTCTGGCACAGATGTGGTATTGGCTAAGTCACAAAACTGAAGGTATATCGAGCTGTCGTGCTCCCAGTTCTTCTTCACGCATGCGAAACTTGGACTGTATATCAGCGACACGCAAGGAAGCTAAACCACTTTCACACAGTCTGCCTTAGGAAAATAATGAACATCAAATGGCAGGATATGATCCCAGACACAGAGATCCTAAAAAGAGCTGCTCTCCCCAGCATCTATTCAATCATGATGCAGTCCCATACACGATGGGCAAAACATGTGGCTCGAATGCCGGATTGCAGAATACCCAAACGACTCTTTTATGGAGAGCTGAATAGCGTTAAACGCTCCCAGAGTGGTCAGAAAAAGCGATTCAAAGACACACTCAAGAACTCGATGAAATCCTTTGACATAATGTCGACAGCTGGGAGAATGTTGCTCAAGAAAGGTAAGCCTGGCGCACACTTCTTCGACATGGTTCCTCGGCCTGCGAGGCAGGTAGAACAGCACGGATGGAACAAAAACGTCAAAATAGAAAGGCAGTAAAACGCCCCACAAGTCAAGTATACCTTGCCCACACTGTACAAGAGCATTTCAAGCCCACATCGGGCTCACTAGTTATCTACGCACACACAGACAAACATAACGCAACTACATTTCCTTGAATGAAAATTGTGTGGTCATCATCACCCGTATTGGACGAGCATCAGTGTAAGCGCTGCTACAAATGTGGACATCATCAGCCCTGATGGACGAGCAAAAGTGTAAGCGCTGCTACAAATGTTACATCACACCGTGATGGACGAGCATCAGTGTAAGCCTGCTACAAATATGGACATCATCAGCCGTTGGACGAGCAAAGTGTAAGCCTGCTACAAATGTGGACATCATCACCCGTGATGGACGAGCATCAGTGTAAGCGCTGCTACAAATGTGGACATCATCAGCCGTGATGGACGAGCATCAGTGTAAGCGCTGCTACAAATGTGGACATCATCAGCCGTGATGGACAAGCATCAGTGTAAGCCCTACTACAAATGGTACAAAATTTGTTCGCACAACAAACGAGAGAAATCTCAGAGTGGTTGCGCTCTACACGATTCCCTGGACGGCTTCTAGAGACGGCTACAGAAGCCATGCAAGTAACCGAAATACTGGTTCGTGATCGCGCCTAAAATATGTCGTTTCGTCATGCACCAGAGTCAAGCTGGTTGGTCGTACCAGAATGCTCTGGCATTGGCAGAAATTTGTTAATGGTCGCCTTCTCAACATTTGTAGTAAGTTTGTTGACACATTGTTTTCTGATATTGCACATTCACCTTCCATACTTTATGATAAATGTAATTACACATTCACCTTCCATACTTATGATAATGTAATTACACATTACCTTCCATACTTTATGATAAATGTAATACACTTCCCTTCTGACATTAATATCAATTGTATTGACAGGTGTCTTCTGACATTTAGTAATAGTTTAACTGACTTGACATATGACATTTTATAAGTTAAATTACAACCTCCTTTCTGACATGTGTATCGTTTATAACAGTTGCGCATTCCTGACATTTATAATTTTATATTGCACTTGCTTTTGACATTTTAGAGTTTAATTTATATTATCTTTCCTGACATTAGTTTATTTTTATATTCGCCTTCCTGACATTAGTTTATTTTTATATTCGCCTTCCTGACATTAGTTTATTTTTATATTCGCCTTCCTGTATTTTATTTTTATTTCCCTTCCTGTATTAGTTTATTTTTATATTCACCTTCCTGACATTAGTTTATTTTATATTCACCTTCCTGACATTAGTAATATGTTTAATGAGACAATGACGCTGGTGATATTTGCAATAATAATTTAATGATACATTCTCCTTTCTAACCGTAGCAATAATTTTAATTAAGCATTGATGAAAATGTGATTGCATATTCAACGATTTTGTAACACTAATGTCAAGTATTAAATATAGTACATTTTCTGTAACCCAATGTCAAGTATTAAGATTGAGCAGTTTCTGATAAGCGGTATGAGAAATTGCTGGGCCCTAGTAACGTATTAAGGACAGAGGAATTATTATTATACCAATGTCAAGTATTAAATATAGTACATTTTTCATCTGTTAATAGTTCGTAATTGTCAAGATTAAACGTTATAACGAACAAATAAAACAAATGAATAATTTTAGACTTCGTCAAGAACGTTATAACGACAAATAACAAATCGATAATTGTTAAGACTTCGTCAAGAACGTTATAACGAACAATAAAACAAATGGAATAATTGTTAAGATGTCAAGAAGTTATAATGAACAAATAAACAAATGGTAATTGTTAGACTTCGAAGAACGTTATAACGAACAAATAAAACAAATGAATAATTTTAAGACTTCGTCAAGAACGTTATAACGAACAAATAAAACAAATGGAAACCAGCCAGTATCAGATATCCATTAATTAATCCCTTCTTGAAATATCGTATCTAATCTCACTGCAATATTTTCTTAGTTTCTGTAAGATCAAGTTATTGAATACATTGAGAACTGCCATTAAACCATGCCTTGGTATTCTTTGTCTCTGTTATATACTATTGTATTACAGGTCAGATCTGTCTTTTATTCATATTTTATTTGCTAGAGTATTCTTTATCTAGATCATAGGTTCCAAAGTGAGCGGTACTGCGCCCCTCCCAGTGGGCGCTGAAGCCTTCCAGGGAGGGGCGATAGTGGGTTCAGAATCTTTTTTTGGGGGTGGAGGAGTTTTTGTGATTTTGCAATTGAATAATCATTAAAAGTGTGAATTTATACATAGAGAAATTCTGCATTTTAATTAATCTTATGCCAATCTTACACTATCCATGTTTTCACCAATTGTCTATTTCATGTATATAATCATTTGAAAATTGACCATGTATGACAAAATATTATATATTTTCTATGTCAAAGTGAAAATAGAGCTTGTATATATATAGGGGGAGGTTGGCAAACTGTTATAATGGGAAAGGGGGCGCGTTTCAAAGTTTATGTCATGCAAAGTGGGCGGTAGGCCGAAAAAGTTTGAGAATCTATGATCTAGATCATGTCCCAGATTTAATCTTGTTCATTCAGGCCTGATAAATGTAATATGTCACGCTCTATGATCGTCAGTCTACAAATTTTATGGCATCTAACTATCCCCACTTGTCTTACGATCGCTACCCTCCCTTACCTTCATTTTCCTGAATTAATGGAATGGAATCTTCATGTGTGGTAGCAACGTGTAGGTCTACTTCCGACGGAAATCTGTAGTTGTCAAAGGAAGTCAACATAACATAAAACTAGTATGCCTCACTGATCAAGATGGTCTTGATCCTAATCACTTTCGTCTTCAAGGCTAAACAACGGACGCTGTTTCTAATTGGGAGACTCTCAAATACTTGTCTAACGTTTAATTATTTACAGTTGGTCTCTCATTTGTCTTCTATTGGTCTGTGTGGTTTCCTTTGGGTTCATAGAGCTCCTTAATAACTTGTTACAAATATGTTTGAAGCTGCCTATGAATGCCGTGTACATGTATGTTATATGTGTGCACTTGTGTATAGTTAGTGTGGCTGTTTTGTCTTATATAGATATATTTAGATATAGAGTATGTGGTCCCGTATTTTTCTTTGACCTAACGGCACACGATATGTGATGTGATCGTTAGCATCCCACCTGCCGTCTTTACATGCATCTACTTCTTGGCATCTATTTCGTGTCTCATCTATTTCTTGAGATCTATTTCGTGTATCATCTACTTCTTGAGATCTATTTCGTGTATCATCTACTTCTTGACATCTATTTCGTGTATCATCTACTTCTTGAGATCTATTTCGTGTATCATCTACTTCTTGAAATCTATTTCGTGTATCATCTACTTCTTGACATCTATTTCGTGTTATCATCTACTTCTTGACTTATCTATTTCGTGTCTCATCTACTTCTTGACATCTATTTCTTGTTTCATCTACTTCTTGACTTATCTATTTCTTGTCTCATCTACTTCTTAACTTAGCTATTTTTTGTTTAATATAGTCTTCAAATCTTCAACTTCCTGGTCAGCGATATACTTCCTGGTCAGCGATATACTTCCTGGTCAGCGTCATACATCCTGGTCAGCGATATACTTCCTGGTCAGCGATATACTTCCTGGTCAGCGATATACTTCCTGGTCTGCGATATATATCATGGTCAGCGATATACTTCCTGGTCAGCGATATGCTCCCTGGTCAGCGATATACTGGTCCGATATATCTGGTCTGCGATATATATCATGGTCAGCGATATACTTCCTGGTCAGCGATATACTTCCTGCTCAGCGATATACTTCCAGGTCAGTGATATACTTCCTGGTCAGCGATATACTTCCTGGTCAGCGATATACTACCCGGTCAGTGATATACTTCCTGGTCAGCGATATACTTCCTGGTCAGCGATATACTATTTCAGTTACAACATAAAATAAAATACACATAAATAATGTTGATATAGAAGAAGATTGCAGTAAAACTATATAAAATGTCGAAACACGTAATAACAAATGACTGTTGATCTACAAAATACAAAAGCAATGACAATACACAGCAACGTTTCGATCAAAATTAATAAATAATACAGTGTGTAGTCAATTATTATTTTTTGTTAATGTTCATAACTGAATCGTCTCAAAGAAAACGTGTACACACTTCACATCTATCTACAATAATAAACAATGTTAAGTACAGATAAGACCAGTATAGAATGTTTTGTGTGCACTGTTTAATGCTGCAGTCATAAATCTAACTCTCATGTCGCTGCGTTAAGCAGGTCCATAAACCAAATGGTGTCACATTACCTGCAATATCAGACCGGATTCTGCTGTTTTTTATTAAACTAATCACTCAAACACAACCTGGAACCAAACATTGAGAGGATCAATTCATGGAAAGACGATACGTAGAACGACAACTTCAAGTTGTTTCCAAGTACAGTTTATAAATATTGTTAGTGTAACTAGTATGATGTTTCAGTGGTGTACGTGGCTAGGGTTAGTGACTGTCTATTAACCCGACGTTATGAGTTCGAATCACGCTGCGTGACAGTTTGTTGCAAATTGTTTCTGTTGATTTTAACAAAGGACGATGGCGCCACCCGTTCAGAAAGCAATGGCAAACTACTGAACGTATAAGTGGTGCCTTAGAAAATCAACGACTTGTTTACTGTGGTTGATGGCTACGTCCTTTGGGATATGCCACGATTTTCATTTTCATGATGTTTCAGTATGTAAGACTAGCGTGATGTTTCAGTATATACGACTAGCGTGCTATAGTATTATGTTTCAGTATATAAGGCTAGCGTGCTATAGTATGATGTTTCAGTATATACGACTAGTATGCTATAGTATGATGTTTCAGTATGTAAGGCTAGTGTGCTATAGTATGATGTTTCAGTACATAAGGCTAACGTGCTATAGTATGATGTTTCAGTATGTAAGGCTAGTGTGCTATGGTATGATGTTTCAGTACATAAGGCTAACGTGCTATAGTATGATGTTTCAGTATGTCAGGCTAGCGTATGATGTTTCAGTACATAAGGCTAGCGTGCTATAGTATGATGTTTCAGTATATACAACTAGCGTGCTATAGTATGATGTTTCAGTATGTAAGGCTAGTGTGCTATAGTATGATGTTTCAGTATGTAAGGCTAGCGTATGATGTTTCAGTACATAAGGCTAGCGTGCTATAGTATGATGTTTCCGTATGTAAGACTAGCGTGCTATTGTTAGACTTGATATTGATTATACCAGACACCGTCCATTGGTATTGTAGGACCTTCACCAGTGACTTGTCTTTGTGGTTATTCATTATTTGATAGCGTAAAACTCCTCATAGTTTTATAACAGCTATATATACAGCACACCTAGCTCTGTTCTCTTGTCTTCTAGTAACGTGGTACTACGTCGACTTCAAGGTCTACTAGGGACAGTACTAACAATGATTTTATTTTTATATTTTCTTACTATCTACTTTGTTTAACTTTGATGCTCGGAGAAATTGAACCAATGATTATAATTATTTTGTTTTATTAAACTGAAAGTTGCAAAGATTTCAACGACATTGCAACATAACTACATTTCTCTCAAACTAAAAATGTATGCAGGATTCAACAAATATACTTTGTAGATGTATTATTGCTTACTGAACCGATCTTTGAGTACTCCAGGAAGAATCAGATATTCTTATTCACAGATAACAGACGTCGAAGGCTATAGACTAATGCGTATGGTTTGTGTAGCTTGTGTAGCTTGTAGCTTTTAGGGGTCTCTGTGGCTAAGTGGTTAAGTACCTTGTGAGTCGAAGGTCGTGGGTTCGAGCCAGGACCACGCCATTCTGTTTACGAGTGCAGTTTTTTTCCAGAGACCCTAGGATTGTTGCTGGAGCTACGGAGTTCGTGCTTTGTGCAATACTCTCAGCAGGTGACGTGCCACTTCTGCGAAGAAAGACCGAGCCATATGGGGTAAAACCCGGTGCAATGAAGTCCATCCTTCGGCAAAGTAGCTTGCAAGTTATTGAAGAAACATTGTATGTCAAATTACTTTTAAGGTGATATATATATATATATATATATATATATATATATATATATATATATATATATATATATATACGTCAGTAGCAGTAATCAGTGTGTTTATACAACATGTGGTCGCTAAGATACATTACTATACCCCACACTTGTTCATCTGCATATATCACAAGTGCATTTTGGTTTCAAGCATATCTGTTCTTTCCTTACTACAAACATCTGCATGTTGAAAATAGTAGACTAATATAAGACAAATAGTAGACTAATATAAGACAAATAGTAGACTAATATAAGACAAATAGTAGACTAATATAAGACAAATAGTAGACTAATATAAGACAAATAGTAGACTAATATAAGACAAATAGTAGACTAATATAAGACAAATAGTAGACTAATATAAGACAAATAGTAGACTAATATAAGACAAATAGTAGACTAATATAAGACAAATAGTAGACTAATATAAGACAAATAGTAGACTAATATAAGACAAATAGTAGACTAATATAAGACAAATAGTAGACTAATATAAGACAAATAGTAGACTAATATAAGACAAATAGTAGACAAATAGTAGACTAATATAAGACAAATAGTAGACTAATATAAGACAAATAGTAGACTAATATAAGACAAATAGTAGACTAATATATGACAAATAGTAGACTAATATAAGACAAATTGTAGACTAATATAAGACAAATTGTAGACTAATATAAGGTTATGAAGGTTAGAAGAATCTTTAGATCAGTTCCACTTCTTCTTCTTCAAACGCTCCATATCGAACACTTGTTAACCACTCTTTGTAATTTAAATGTGATCTGAGCCTAACAGCGATTGTACGTTATGCCAGTTATGCACCTACAAGTAGACCAGCACATCCGATGTCTGCGATGATTTTTATTTACTACGGTAGCTTCCCTAGGTCCTACATCAGTCGCCTCTTACGACATGCCTTATAGATCGCAGTGGTACTATTTTTTGTTTCCCTTGCTGGCCCCTGCACCACATGGGCGACGCCACTGATATCAACACCAGCGGTTTTTGATCTTCTAAAACATTGATTGAGCATGATTTAGTGTCGGATATAATTGATGACTAAGTAAATTCAATGTTATACCTTCATTGTGGGTTGGCAATAACGCCATCATATCACTTTACACTACTGAAAGCTGTATTTCCTATATATCACTTTACACTACTAAAGCTGTATTTCCCATATATCACTTTACACTACTGAAGCTGTATTTCCTATATATCACTTTACACTACTGAAAGCTGTATTTCCCTATATATCACTTTACACTACTAAAAGCTGTATTTCCCTATATATCACTTTACACTACTGAAAGCTGTATTTCCCTATATATCACTTTGCACTACTGAAAGCTGTATTTCCTATATATCACTTTACACTACTGAAGCTGTATTTCCCTATATATCACTTTACACTACTGAAGCTGTATTTCCTATATATCACTTTACACTACTGAAAGCTGTATTTCCCTATATATCACTTTACACTACTAAAGCTGTATTTCCTATATATCACTTTACACTACTAAAAGCTGTATTTCCCTATATATCACTTTACACTACTAAAGCTGTATTTCCTATATATCACTTTACACTACTGAAAGCTGTATTTCCCTATATATCACTTTACACTACTAAAGCTGTATTTCCTATATATCACTTTACACTACTAAAAGCTGTATTTCCCCATATATCACTTTACACTACTGAAGCTGTATTTCCTATATATCACTTTACACTACTAAAGCTGTATTTCCCATATATCACTTAACTACTAAAGCTGTATTTCCCTATATATCACTTTACACTACTGAAAGCTGTATTTCCTAAACATATAACTTTACACTACTGAAAGCTGTATTTCCTAAACATATAACTTTACACTACTGACAGCTGTATTTCCTAAACATATCCACTTCAGAGACGAAGAGAATATTATGGACATATAAATCTCATGAGACTGTAAATATCAACATCTGTACTCAAAGTTTATACTCAGGACATACAGTTGTGACGATTCATCATCAACTACGCCAGTCGGCATATAACACAATGATAAACATATATATATATATATATATATATATATATATAAATATATATGCACGGATGTATTATATAGGGCAAAGAAATTAAGACTACTTTTAAAAGCATGCCTCAAAGTTGCTCCAACTGATCGTCTCCTTACATGAGAGCATGAAAGTCAGCATACAGTTCGATGACAGCACATATGATAGCTTCGAAGCTAAACATGGATGTGTCCTTGCCTCCACTCTCTTTGTCATCTTCTTCGCATTATGAACATCAGGTGGTACGACAAGATAACCAACTCTGAAGTACTGCAACGTGTAAGCTTGCCTTCAATCATGGGCATGCTCAGTAGTAGAGACTAAGATGGCTAGGGCATGTGCGAAGAATGTACAATTGCCGCATACCAAAACAAATGTTGTTCTGTGAACTTTCTGAGGGGAAGAGGCACCAAGGCAGACCACTTCACAGATATAAAAATGTTTGCACAGCCTCAATGAATAACTTTTCTATTGGTCCCAACAAATAGGACAAACTAGCTGACGATAGAGATATATGGAAAACAACATTACGCAAAGGTGCCGAATCATTCAAAAGAGACTTAGGGATGAGCTGAAAGACAAGAGAGACAAGCGAAAACTCAGAAGTTGTCACAGTAAAACACTTGCCAAATGACAGTGGCGAAAAATGTCATATAGAGAGAGATAGTGAATGAGAGAAAGAGAGAGAGAGAGAGAGAATGTGTGAGAATATGGTTAATTAAACACAGTGAAATTTCCTGCAGACTCATCCTGTGTTCGACCCTTCTATAAGGTCAAACATTTTCTAGTTGGGAGATAATGAAATCTATGATGGTGGGACAGCCTCGGACAAGTGGTCTTAATTTCTTTGCCCTATATAATTCCCTAGCTTACTCTCAGAAATGACAACAAATTCCTGTTAGAAAATGTAGACATTGAGCGACCAAATGTGGATAGATGTAGAAGATAGCAAATGTAGAAGATAGTAAATGTAGATAGATGTAGAAGATAGCAAATGTAGAAGATAGCAAATGTAGAAGATAGCAAATGTAGATAGATGTAGAAGAAAACAAATGTAGCAGATAGCAAATGTAGATATATGTAAAAGATATCACATGTAGATATATGTAAAAGATATCAAATGTAGAAGATAGCAAATGTAGATATATGTAAAAGATATCAAATGTAGAAGATAGCAAATGTAGATATATGTAAAAGATAGCAAATGTAGATAGATGTAGAAGATAGCAAATGTAGATATATGTAAAAGATAGCAAATGTAGATATATGTAAAAGATAGCAAATGTAGATATATGTAAAAGATATCAAATGTAGAAGATAGCAAATGTAGATAGATGTAGAAGATAGCAAATGTAGATAGATGTAGAAGATAGCAAATGTAAAAGATAGCAAATGTAGAAGATAGCAAATGTAGATATATGTAAAAGATAGCAAATGTAGATAGATGTAGAAGATAGCAAATGTAGATATATGTAAAAGATAGCAAATGTAGATATATGTAAAAGATAGCAAATGTAGATAGATGTAGAAGATATAAATATAGAAGATAGCAAATGTAGAAGATAGCAAATGTAGATATATGTAAAAGATAGCAAATGTAGAAGATAGCAAATGTAGAAGATAGCAAATGTAGATATATGTAAAAGATAGCAAATGTAGAAGATAGCAAATGTAGATAGATGTAAAAGATAGCAAATGTAGATAGATGTAAAAGATAGCAAATGTAGATATATGTAAAAGATAGCAAATGTAGATATATGTAAAAGATAGCAAATGTAGAAGATAGCAAATGTAGATATATGTAAAAGATAGCAAATGTAGATAGATGTAGAAGATAGCAAATGTAGATAGATGTAGAAGATAACAAATGTAGAAGATAGCAAATGTAGAAGATAGCAAATGTAGATAGATGTAGAAGATAGCAAATGTAGATAGATGTAGAAAATAGCAAATGTAGAAGATATCAAATGTAGAAGATAGCAAATGTAGATATATGTAAAAGATAGCAAATGTAGAAGATAGCAAATGTAGAAGATAGCAAATGTAGATAGATGTAAAAGATGGCAAATGTAGATAGATGTAGAAGATAGCAAATGTAGATAGATGTAAAAGATAGCAAATGTAGATAGATGTAAAAGATAGCAAATGTAGATAGATGTAAAAGATAGCAAATGTAGATAGATGTAGAAGATAGCAAATGTAGATAGATGTAGAAGATATCAAATGTAGAAGATAGCAAATGTAGATAGATGTAGAAGATAGCAAATGTAGAAGATAGCAAATGTAGAAGATAGCAAATGTAGAAGATAGCAAATGTAGATAGATGTAGAAGATAGCAAATGTAGAAGATATCAAATGTAGAAGATAGCAAATGTAGATATATGTAAAAGATAGCAAATGTAGAAGATAGCAAATGTAGAAGATAGCAAATGTAGATAGATGTAAAAGATGGCAAATGTAGATAGATGTAGAAGATAGCAAATGTAGATAGATGTAAAAGATAGCAAATGTAGATAGATGTAAAAGATAGCAAATGTAGATAGATGTAAAAGATAGCAAATGTAGATAGATGTAGAAGATAGCAAATGTAGATAGATGTAGAAGATAGCAAATGTAGAAGATAGCAAATGTAGATAGATGTAGAAGATAGCAAATGTAGAAGATAGCAAATGTAGATAGATGTAGAAGATAGCAAATGTAGATAGATCTAGAAGATAGCAAATGTAGATAGATAGATGTAGAAGATAGCAAATGTAGATAGATGTAGAAGATAGCAAATTGACATGGTATATTAACTCATTAGTCACAAATTAAATATCAAGGTTAAGGCCATGAAGACAGAAAGTTTGAAGATGAACAAGACCACCTAGCGTAGATGACAACAGTATTAATATTAAACAAGCCCAAGATTTGAATTATCTGTTAAGTATTGATATATTAGGTCAGACTTTACTAGACTAATACCATCAGATAGAAACACAGTATCAAACAATTCAAGACAACGTAGTAGAAATACGTAATGCTATGATGTTGGAAACCGTTATCTTAAAATAGCTAACAGACGTCTATTTCTGGTGCTGTATGTGTGAGAAGTCTTGTACACTTGCCTGGTCTCTCATGAGTCTGGTATAATTGAATGATTGATTACTTGGCCTGGAAATAAATTGGCTTTTTTTTAAGGTATTGTAGAATATTCGTATAGTTGTGATTGTTTGTGCCATTTTTTTAATAATATAAAACATGATACAGGAAAACATGATGGAATGTAGTTGTGTAAAGTGCACAAACAAAATACAGTGACATTCAAACAAAAGGTATTTATAAAGTAAAACATACCAGAAGAGAACGAGATACAAGGCGACGATCTGATGAGATTAATAATATCAACAAAGGATATTTAAGAGCCACATATTTTTGTATAACTACTACCTCTGATAGTTTCTTATTTTTCTTATCTTGTAATTAATTATAGTATCTCTCAAATGTTTCTATAAAGAAGTAAATTGTGCAAGAGAAGAAGATGTCTAAACTAAAATGTTTCTATAAACAAGTAAATTGTGCAAGAGAAGAAGAAGAAGAAGATCTCTAAAATGCAATACATTATAGTCGAACTACTAAGATTTTCATGATGTTAACTGTACACTAGTCGCGTCTAGATTTTTAAATGTTGATGAAATAGTTGTCAGTGGTAGTCAGTATGATTCTACGCAATTTTTATGCACTACTTATTGGTTATTGGATATTGAACCGACGTCTTCGAACTCCGGACAGATCCATAGGTGCTCAATCTCCCCCAACAGATGTCAAAGGGTGTACATAGTGATGGTTCCTGTGGCTTGCTGGTTAAACAAATTCCTTACTCTGCCCCTCATGCATCCAGTTCTACTTGTACAACGGATAACTATAACTGCTTAAATCGCCGGATCGATTCAACATCTGTTTAGTGTCTTCATACAACAGGCGGTCGTGAAGAGACCGAAGAACATCCGCTTTATCCATCTTTAACTCCCCAACAATCAATGCTGTTGATACAAGCCTGTCCACTCTCTTGTTGCGCAAACACTCGCATGCCCAGGACAGTAGATCCACGTAAGTCTCTGAAGGTTGGAAACTTAAATAGAAACATCCCCTCAGGCTGCAACCTGCCATTTTAGATCTTCCGAAGCAACAACTGAGAGTTTGATTCAACAACGGCCCCAGTAAACATAGTCTCAGAAACCCAATGGAGGGCAACAGTAACGGCCTCAATATTCATACTGGAACTAGTTCCTCATACTGGAAGTAGGTGTCCTGTATGCTCCACTTCGCTCTGCAACAACTCTGCCATGCGCGCTAGCCAAGAAACCTTAACTCTGACTTCTCACCACGATGTTCAGACCAGCTGGAAAGTAAAAACTACCGTCGTGATACTCACCACGATGCTCAGACCAGCTGGGAAGTAAAAACTACCGTCGTGATACTCACCACGATGCTCAGACCAGCTGGGAAGTAAAAGCGAACGTTGTGATACTCACCACGATGCTCAGACCAGCTGGGAAGTAAAAGTGACCGTCGTGATACTCACCACAATGCTCAGACCAGCTGGGAAGTAAAAGCGACGTGATACTCACCACGATGCTCAGACCAACTGGGAAGTAAAAGTGACCGTCGTGATACTCACCACAATGCTCAGACCAGCTGGGAAGTAAAAGCGACGTGATACTCACCACGATGCTCAGACCAGCTGGGAAGTAAAAGACCAGCTGGGAAGTAAAAGCGACCGTCGTGATACTCACCCATCGTGTGCCAGCAAGTATTTGTTTTTAAAATTCGAGCCTGACAATCTGTTCCTAAATATACATGATGGTATGATAACGGGTTTCCTTTGTTTATGTTTATGAGTGCAATGTTTCAAGATAAACTTAAAGTCTTTGTTTTTGTACGTGAAGACAAAACAAGTAAACACGAAGTAATGTTGTTTTATAAAGTGCAAAAAGAAGATGCAGAAACGTTTCGACCAAAAGGACTTTATCTAGCAAATGATACAGAAGAAACGAAGAGATTAAGATAGTTATAATGTCACATCCAAGCTACAGTCAGACTGTAAATTCCTAACTGTCCTAAGATGAAAATATGTAACTAAAAAGGAAAAACGAAATAAATATGAAAAACTAAATGGGAAAAAGAGGATGAAACAATAATAATCAAATATATACTCAAAATATATACATTTAACATATGCACATATAGAATGTGATGAGAAGAGATTGTATCAAGAAACATAGGAGTGTAGTGCGTTGAGTCCAAGAGGTTGCAAGATACCATATAAATTTATAAAACGATTTTCTAGAACAACCATTTTGTACATTAAAATATCAGATAAGCACTCGCAAGTTATCATGTATGGCGCACGTTCTGTTGCTAAATGTGACTTAATGAACTACTTAAGTAACATTATTTGTTCAATGAACGGTTTAGTATGGTATTGTTGCTCGGTTTAATATCATTGAAAATGTGAGAGTTATAATAAGTGCATTTACATTTGTGACAAGACATGTTTGAATGTGTTATATGTTAGTGTCACATACTCTCCCAGGATTACAGAAGACGACGGTTGAAATAATGATACTATACTGGTGATAAGGAAACACGAAAAAACAAAGTACTTTAGTTTTCATCATCATCAGGTGCCGTCTCCACATCGAAGGTTGGCTGCAATGAATCTCCAGCATCCTCTGTCTTTCGCCTTGGTGTTGCACGCTGCCAGACTGTAACCTGTCCATTTCTTAAAGTTTCCCTCCCACTTATCTCTCGGTCTTCCTCTTGCTCTTCCCCCTCAACTTTCCCTCTAGTAAAGATTTTATCATGGTGTCATGTCTTTTATGTGCCCAAAATACTTTATTTGTCTGAATTTTATGTCCCTTAATAATTGTTTCTTCATGCCTAGTTTTCATAAAACTTGTTTATTTGTCTGCTTTTCTGTCCATGAAACTCTGCTTACTCTTCTATATATCCATATTTCAAATGCCTCAATTCTGTCTTCTAATTGCTTGTTCATTGTCCATGTTTCTGGGCCATATGATATATACAGCATTTGATCATTCTCATTTTTAACCTGTTTGTAATTTGTTTGGATGTCAGTAACTTTCTCATACTATTGAAATTATCCTTGGCCATTCATTTTCTCTTTTTTATTTCTGTTATACATCTGCCATCATTTTTAGTTTTACAATAACAATACGTAGCAACGTTTCGACCAAATGCCTTTATCAAGCAAAGGATACAACAGAAGTGAAGAAATTCACTTATTACACGGCACATTACATATAGAATGAGACAATAAATCACTAGCGATATTAAATATACAAATGATATAATAATATCGTAAGGTGTCACAGAATTGGTTACAGGTGTTACAATTCTGGTGTTACAGACGAGTCCTTCGTATATCTTGGACAGAGAAGAAAACAAATAGATCTATCCAGAAAGAACTCAAAATAAAAAAAACTGGCTAATGCTACAAATACGAAAGAGAAAATTGAGATATTTTAGACATATAAAAAGACATGAAGGGCTGAGAAGACCATCATGGAAGGAGGCATACCGGCAAAGAGAAGAAGAGGAAGACCACGGAGAAGATGGATTCAGTATGTAACTGATGGTTTGAACATGACAGCTGCAGAGGCAGGACATCTGACCTATGAGAGAGAAATTCCGGAGGACTGTTAGGTGGCAAAGTTCTGCTCAGGACAAGCTATTTGATGATGATGAAGGTGTAGCACTGAGTACCTTCTGGTGCGTTTTTTAACTGTTATTATTGTGATAAGTCGAGAAAATACATGGGCATTTAACAAGGCGGTTATAAAAGATATATGGTGTTTGAATTAAGTGTTGCCCGCCTGCCCATCGTGTTCGTATACTGCGTTGGGCGACGGATGATAAGCCCTCTGTGGGTGCTGGTTCAATTCCGCGGGCTGGGAGAAAAGCCACAGGTTCTCCAGATTTATGGTGCTCGTGGTACCGAACCGAAGGGTTACAATGTCCATGACACCGAGCCGAAGAGCTCAAAGCTCTAGTGCTTCTGGATCGGAAAACAAATATATATATATATATAAAGTGTTACATAAGAGTCCGCCATATACTTTGAACAGAGAAAATAATTAATAAATCTGTCCAGAAGAGGCTCAGAATTCTTTTAATACTGTTTGATGCTACCAACAAAACTGAGAAAGTTTAATTTTTTTTTGACATATTAAAAGACACAAAGAGTTGAAGAAAAACCATTATGAAAGAGAACAAATCGACACAGAGGAGAAGACGAAGACCACGAAGTTGATGGATAGAGGGTGTTATTGGTGATTTGAGAATGACGGTTGCAGAAGCTTGACATCTGGACTAAGAGAGAGAGAGAGAGAGAGAGAGAGAAAGAGAAAGAGAAAGAGAGAGAGAGAAATTCCGAACGACAGTTAGGGTGGCAAATTTCTGCTCCCGAAAGGCTCATTGTTAAGGTAGAAAAATTGACGTCCTGAATTGAAAAGTGTTTTTTTTTAAAGAAAAGTGACTCAAAATGGATTGTTTTTTTCTTTCAGTTCATGTGACGAAATGAACACATGTGTTTCGATATTTCAATCCAAGTGTGTATAGGTCGGTGGGTCAGATGTTATTCAGTTAGTTGTCTGTCGTTGAGATATGGAGAAATAGAAGGATTTCATAACTATAGTTTAACTATTGCTTGTTTATTATTGCAGGTAGACCCGGTGTATCACAACCGACAATTTATGAGTTCTGGTAAAATAAAAAAATGTGAAACTCAATCTCTTCTGATCAAGTAAGTCAATATGTCCTACATTATTGTTAGTACTTGTTTCTAGATAGTAGAGGTATGGAGGGGTCAAGTGGTTAGATAGGTAGCCTTACATTGGAAGGAGATCTGGATCACTTCCTGGAATTGACTAGCTTCAACTGAAAGTTATGACTAGCAGAAACAGACTAGCAGGTTAGCTTAAACAGACTAGCATGTTAGATTAAACAGACTAGCAGGTTAGATTAAACAGACTAGTAGGTTAGTTTAAACAGACTAGCAGTTTAGCTTAAACAGACTAGTAGGTTAGCTTAAACAGACTAGCAGGTTAGCTTAAACAGACTAGCAGGTTAGATTAAACAGACTAGCAGGTTAGCTTAAACAGACTAGCAGGTTAGATTAAACAGACTAGCAGGTTAGCTTAAACAGACTAATAGGTTAGCTTAAACAGACTGGCAGGTTAGATTAAACAGACTAGTAGGTTAGCTTAAACAGACTAGCAGGTTAGCTTAAACAGACTAGCAGTTTAGCTTAAACAGACTAGCAGGTTAGCTTAAACAGACTAGATTACAAAACTACAAAACTTTAATGTTGTTTATATGGAACGAATATTTTAAAATACTACTATTTACTTATTTATTCCTCTACGCTCCTCGTGGAGCATAGGGCCTCAACAGTTGTTTGTCACTCTTCTCAGTCTCTGGGCTGTTTTCTTTATGGTCTCTCAGGATAGTCGAGCACTCTTCAGTTCCTCAAGAAGACTTCGTCTCCAGGTCAGTTTAGGGTGTCCTCTTTTTCGTGTTCTTTGTGGTTTCTACTCAAGTGCTTGTCTACCGACACTCGACTATGTCTTTCGTAGGGTATGCCCGACCCATTGCCATTTTCTCCTCATGACCTAGGTCATCATGGGGCCCTGCTCGGTTCTTATCCACAGGTCTGTGTTTGCAACTCTATAATACCATCTCAGTCTGAGAATCCGCCGAAGACATCGCTTGATAAAACTCTGAATCTTATTTGTATTTAACTTGGTGACTACATTTTTGAGCCATACATCAACACAGATTTCATATTTGAGCTGAATATCTTAAGCTTTGTTTTCGGGGAGATGGCAGTTGATTTCCACACTGTGTGAAGGATAGCAAGGGCTTGTTGGGCTCTCCTAATCCTGGCATTAATGCCCTCATCTGTACCTCCTGATTTGCTGATCTTGCTTCCAATGGAGACAAATTCACTAACATCTTCTATACCCCTTCTCTCAATCAATATTGAGTCTTGCTGTATGTTGCTGTTTCGCAGTATTTTTGTCTTCTCTTGACTGATTTCAAGACCGACTCCTTGTGCTGTTTCTGCCAGAGCATCTGCTTTTTCCTGCATGTCTTGTAGCATGTGCGAGAGCAAGACAAGATCATCCGCACAGTCCAAATCTTCTAATTTTGACATAAGTGTCCACTGAATGCCTTTTCCGAACCTGGCATATGATGTTCTTGTAACTCAATCAAGTAGCACCAAGAAGAGGAGGGGGGACAGCAGGCATCCTTGTCTAACACCAGTAGTGAAATCCTCTGACAGTCTTTCATCGTGGATAACCTGGCAGGCAAACCCCTCATACAGTTGTCGGATGATGTCAACAGTCATCTCTGGCACTCCATAGTTCCTCGGGATATTCCAAATAGATTTCCTATTTACGCTGTCAAATGCATTTTAAAAATCAACAAAGCACACGTAGAACGGAGTCTGCAACTCCATTGTTTTATTCTATGATGATTCTTGGGGTGTCTGTCTGGTCCTTGCAAGATCTATCTTTCCGGAATCCAGCATGTTCATCTCTAAGTCTATGGTCAATGGCATCTTTCATCCTGTCCAGGATAACACTAGTAAGGACTTTGTTGGGACTTCTATTTGTGTTCTGGAAATGTTTTGTATAAACATTATCTAAGCACCTGGTCAATGGCATCTTTCATCCTGTCCAGGATAACACTAGTAAGGACTTTGTTGGGACTACTATTTGTGTTCTAGAAATGTTTTGTATAAACATTATCAATTACATTAGAAGAAATAAAAGAGATGAAGGAAGGACCTATCAATCGGTCATATTTCGTTTTATGAAAACTTGAAAGTTTTGATAAACAAGAGAAGCATCGACCAACGATGAAGAAAGAAGTTACGTGGATAACTTGTTGACATTTGTGGAAGTTCAAATCAGAAATGTGTATAAATGATTTCACTTGAGTGAAAGTGATATAATAGAGTTTCAAAGAATATTTGAAGGGAAAAGTCATTTTAGATTCGGTATTTTTGTATATGTAAACGCATACGTACGTGTGTGTTAGATTCGGTATTTTTGTATATGTAAACGCATACGTACGTGTATGTTAGATTCGGTATTTTTGTATATGTAAACGCATACGTACGTGTGTGGGTCATGTTTGTTAACGATTCAGAAGCTCTTAGTACCATATAATATTTTATGAATAAGATTTTTATATTTCAGAGTGTGGCCAAATGGAGGTGATCTCAAAGGTCCACGTCGTGTACTGATAACACCTCGTATCAAGCCTTATACTCTACCAAATGTTGTAGCTCACATCAATGAGATACTTAAGGAAGACTGCGTGGGAACAGTAGAAAAGTATGCTTGTTTTAATATTTGTCGATTAACACAGATATCTCGTTTTGTTGTTCATTTTGATTTATACAAATATTCATGAATTATAACAGAGTGATAAAGTACTATAATGCAATCAACCACCAATAACAGTATACAATAAAAAGAGATCAGGTACTAGAGCCAAGAGAAGACCTAGAAAAAGATAGATAGTCAATATCAAGACCACACTAAATAAACAGGGATATAACACCATATATCATCTGGTCCTGGAACGCAAATTAAAGCTTCCATGCCTATGCTTAACTGCAAGAGTGGGCAACCAATTACATCATCCACCTGGGGATAGACAATAGATCAATAGACAATGCACAGCAAAAAACTAAACTAACATAAACTTTATCTCTTAAAGGATTTTTCTCTTGTTGTATTCAACGTATTCAGCGATCAAGAACTGACATCTTTGGACTTCAAGCCTGTCCATATGTGTTCAATCCTCTTAAGCAGTTTAGCGTAGAACAAGCATACTGATTGTTTCTGTAGAACGTAGGCTGCACATAAATCTAACCTCTTATATCACTATTCGTCCTAAGCTGGTTATTCTCCTCAGGCAGAGATCGGGGAACTTATGGACATGTTCGGAGTGCTATGATTATAGCCCTCATATAAATGATCAAAAGAAAAAGAAGAGAACTGAACTGATTGTACGATGATTATTGAGTTTTCAAAAACCCATCTCAGGGCTGCATGAAATGCTCTAACCTCCATCACCAAACTAAAGATATCATATTTCCTCCATTATCGAACCAAGTAGAATTTATCTAAAGTTTAAATTAAATGAAAGCTCTGGAACTCCTACCAATAAAATGTGTCAACAGAAGAAACAAACTTTTGAGTGTAAGTTTATTTGTAGTGAAATTCGCGTTTCGAACCAAAATTGTGTGCACATCCCAAGGTTATCACAAACAAACAATCTCACTTTTTTATTGATTGAATGATTGATTGATTGATTGATTGATATCTTGACATAGAAAGTCGATATTTGATCGATAGTCGATGTTGCTGATATTTAACACTTCATGTCCCTTAGCACAGTTGTGCACTCTGTTATACTGGGTTTTCCCCACAATCTTCAAATGTTTCTCTTCCAATTATATCTAAGGCTTTCTCTTACCGGCATAACCTCAATATCCACTATGGCTTCTCTGAGAGTATAATGTCCATTTCGTGTCCAATATATTTAATCTATCTCTGTTTGATTTCTTTCAACATTTCCATCTTCATTCCAAACATTTCCGTACGTCTTAATTTGTTTGTTTATGGGACTATGAAAAGCACCCATAAATTATCATTTTCAAAGGCAACAATTTTGTATTTAAGCACTTTATTTAGTTTTCATGTTTCCGCCAAATAGAGAAATGTTGGAAGGGTGAAACTATCCACTTCATGCTGGCGGGATGCATATTTACGGCACCGTTTATCTCAATCTTATTTTATTATTTTGTTGTTTATATGTTAATATTTGTCTTATAATGTTCATTTTCGGTTTTTCTTCTTCTTTCTTCTTCTTCTTTTTCCTTGTGTTCGTTCTTTACGATCAATTTTAATCACTCTTTGTGATATGTTTGATCTTTGCCAAGAACGTGTTTACGTTCCACATTGGTTTGGTAGGCCCTAAACACATAGACTTCTACACGTTTAGGACATATGAATCCGATTTCAGCCAAACCTCCTTATTCGCCTCTTACGACATGCGTGACAGGTAACAGTGATTATATTCTTTACACCCCAAATTTGGGCTCCTGTAACCACTCGGGTGGCTTTGACTATCGCTATTTTTTGGCCATATCTCATTTTTACATTTTACATTTTCTGTTATTATATCTCCAAGAAACGTTCTACATCTCAGTTTCTCTCAATGGCTTATTATTTCTCTGTATTATATCTCCAAGAAACGTTCTACATCTCAGTTTCTCTCAATGCCTTATTATTTCTCTATTATTATATCTCCAAGAAACGTTCTAGATCTCAGTTTCTCTCAATGCCTTATTATTTCTCTATTATTATATCTCCAAGAAACGTTCTAGATCTCAGTTTCTCTCAATGTCTTATTATTTCTCTATTATTATATCTCCAAGAAACGTTCTAGATCTCAGTTTCTCTCAATGGCTTATTATTTCTCTGTTATTATATCTCCAAGAAACGTTCTACATCTCAGTTTCTCTCAATGGCTTATTATTTCTCTGCTATTATATCTCCAAGAAACGTTCTACATCTCAGTTTCTCTCAATGCCTTATTATTTCTCTATTATTATATCTCCAAGAAACGTTCTAGATCTCAGTTTCTCTCAATGCCTTATTATTTCTCTGTTATTATATCTCCAAGAAACGTTCTAGATCTCAGTTTCTCTCAATGCCTTATTATTTCTCTATTATTATATCTCCAAGAAACGTTCTAGATCTCAGTTTCTCTCAATGGCTTATTATTTCTCTGTTATTATATCTCCAAGAAACGTTCTACATCTCAGTTTCTCTCAATGGCTTATTATTTCTCTGCTATTATATCTCCAAGAAACGTTCTACATCTCAGTTTCTCTCAATGCCTTATTATTTCTCTATTATTATATCTCCAAGAAACGTTCTAGATCTCAGTTTCTCTCAATGGCTTATTATTTCTCTGCTATTATATCTCCAAGAAACGTTCTACATCTCAGTTTCTCTCAATGCCTTATTATTTCTCTATTATTATATCTCCAAGAAACGTTCTACATCTCAGTTTCTCTCAATGGCTTATTATTTCTCTGTTATTATATCTCCAAGAAACGTTCTAGATCTCAGTTTCTCTCAATGCCTTATTATTTCTCTGTTATTATATCTCCAAGAAACGTTCTAGATCTCAGTTTCTCTCAATGCCTTATTATTTCTCTGTTATTATATCTCCAAGAAACGTTCTAGATCTCAGTTTCTCTCAATGCCTTATTATTTCTCTGTTATTATATCTCCAAGAAACGTTCTAGATCTCAGTTTCTCTCAATGCCTTATTATTTCTCTATTATTATATCTCCAAGAAACGTTCTAGATCTCAGTTTCTCTCAATGGCTTATTATTTCTCTGTTATTATATCTCCAAGAAACGTTCTAGATCTCAGTTTCTCTCAATGCCTTATTATTTCTCTGTTATTATATCTCCAAGAAACGTTCTAGATCTCAGTTTCTCTCAATGCCTTATTATTTCTCTGTTATTATATCTCCAAGAAACGTTCTATCAGTTTCTCTCAATGGCTTATTATTTCTCTGTTATTATATCTCCAAGAAACGTTCTAGATCTCAGTTTCTCTCAATGCCTTATTATTTCTCTATTATTATATCTCCAAGAAACGTTCTACGTCTCAGTTTCTCTCAATGGCTTATTATTTCTCTATTATTATATCTCCAAGAAACGTTCTACGTCTCAGTTTCTCTCAATGCCTTATTATTTCTCTATTATTATATCTCCAAGAAACGTTCTACATCTCAGTTTCTCTCAATGGCTTATTATTTCTCTGTTATTATATCTCCAAGAAACGTTCTACATCTCAGTTTCTCTCAATGGCTTATTATTTCTCTGTTATTATATCTCCAAGAAACGTTCTAGATCTCAGTTTCTCTCAATGGCTTATTATTTCTCTGCTATTATATCTCCAAGAAACGTTCTACATCTCAGTTTCTCTCAATGCCTTATTATTTCTCTATTATTATATCTCCAAGAAACGTTCTAGATCTCAGTTTCTCTCAATGGCTTATTATTTCTCTGTTATTATATCTCCAAGATACGTTCTACATCTCAGTTTCTCTCAATGCCTTATTATTTCTCTATTATTATATCTCCAAGAAACGTTCTAGATCTCAGTTTCTCTCAATGGCTTATTATTTCTCTGTTATTATATCTCCAAGAAACGTTCTACATCTCAGTTTCTCTCAATGCCTTATTATTTCTCTATTATTATATCTCCAAGAAACGTTCTATCAGTTTCTCTCAATGCCTTATTATTTCTCTGTTATTATATCTCCAAGAAACGTTCTACGTCTCAGTTTCTCTCAATGGCTTATTATTTCTCTGTTATTATATCTCCAAGAAACGTTCTAGATCTCAGTTTCTCTCAATGGCTTATTATTTCTCTGCTATTATATCTCCAAGAAACGTTCTACATCTCAGTTTCTCTCAATGCCTTATTATTTCTCTATTATTATATCTCCAAGAAACGTTCTAGATCTCAGTTTCTCTCAATGGCTTATTATTTCTCTGTTATTATATCTCCAAGAAACGTTCTACATCTCAGTTTCTCTCAATGCCTTATTATTTCTCTATTATTATATCTCCAAGAAACGTTCTAGATCTCAGTTTCTCTCAATGGCTTATTATTTCTCTGTTATTATATCTCCAAGAAACGTTCTACATCTCAGTTTCTCTCAATGCCTTATTATTTCTCTATTATTATATCTCCAAGAAACGTTCTATCAGTTTCTCTCAATGCCTTATTATTTCTCTGTTATTATATCTCCAAGAAACGTTCTACGTCTCAGTTTCTCTCAATGGCTTATTATTTCTCTGCTATTATATCTCCAAGAAACGTTCTACATCTCAGTTTCTCTCAATGGCTTATTATTTATCTGTTATTATATCTCCAAGAAACGTTCTAGATCTCAGTTTCTCTCAATGCCTTATTATTTCTCTGTTATTATATCTCCAAGAAACGTTCTAGATCTCAGTTTCTCTCAATGCCTTATTATTTCTCTGTTATTATATCTCCAAGAAACGTTCTAGATCTCAGTTTCTCTCAATGGCTTATTATTTCTCTATTATTATATCTCCAAGAAACGTTCTAGATCTCAGTTTCTCTCAATGCCTTATTATTTCTCTGTTATTATATCTCCAAGAAACGTTCTAGATCTCAGTTTCTCTCAATGGCTTATTATTTCTCTGTTATTATATCTCCAAGAAACGTTCTAGATCTCAGTTTCTCTCAATGGCTTATTATTTCTCTGTTATTATATCTCCAAGAAACGCTCTACGTCTCAGTTTCTCTCAATGGCTTATTATTTCTCTGTTATTATATCTCCAAGAAACGTTCTAGATCTCAGTTTCTCTCAATGGCTTATTATTTCTCTATTATTATATCTCCAAGAAACGTTCTACATCTCAGTTTCTCTCAATGGCTTATTATTTCTCTGTTATTATATCTCCAAGAAACGTTCTAGATCTCAGTTTCTCTCAATGGCTTATTATTTCTCTATTATTATATCTCCAAGAAACGTTCTAGATCTCAGTTTCTCTCAATGCCTTATTATTTCTCTGTTATTATATCTCCAAGAAACGTTCTAGATCTCAGTTTCTCTCAATGCCTTATTATTTCTCTGTTATTATATCTCCAAGAAACGTTCTAGATCTCAGTTTCTCTCAATGGCTTATTATTTCTCTATTATTATATCTCCAAGAAACGTTCTAGATCTCAGTTTCTCTCAATGCCTTATTATTTCTCTGTTATTATATCTCCAAGAAACGTTCTAGATCTCAGTTTCTCTCAATGGCTTATTATTTCTCTGTTATTATATCTCCAAGAAACGTTCTAGATCTCAGTTTCTCTCAATGGCTTATTATTTCTCTGTTATTATATCTCCAAGAAACGCTCTACGTCTCAGTTTCTCTCAATGGCTTATTATTTCTCTGTTATTATATCTCCAAGAAACGTTCTAGATCTCAGTTTCTCTCAATGGCTTATTATTTCTCTATTATTATATCTCCAAGAAACGTTCTAGATCTCAGTTTCTCTCAATGCCTTATTATTTCTCTATTATTATATCTCCAAGAAACGTTCTACATCTCAGTTTCTCTCAATGGCTTATTATTTCTCTGTTATTATATCTTCAAGAAACGTTCTAGATCTCAGTTTCTCTCAATGGCTTATTATTTCTCTGCTATTATATCTCCAAGAAACGTTCTAGATCTCAGTTTCTCTCAATGGCTTATTATTTCTCTGCTATTATATCTCCAAGAAACGCTCTACGTCTCAGTTTCTCTCAATGGCTTATTATTTCTCTGTTATTATATCTCCAAGAAACGTTCTAGATCTCAGTTTCTCTCAATGGCTTATTATTTCTCTATTATTATATCTCCAAGAAACGTTCTAGATCTCAGTTTCTCTCAATGCCTTATTATTTCTCTATTATTATATCTCCAAGAAACGTTCTACATCTCAGTTTCTCTCAATGGCTTATTATTTCTCTGTTATTATATCTTCAAGAAACGTTCTAGATCTCAGTTTCTCTCAATGGCTTATTATTTCTCTGTTATTATATCTCCAAGAAACGTTCTAGATCTCAGTTTCTCTCAATGGCTTATTATTTCTCTATTATTATATCTCCAAGAAACGTTCTACGTCTCAGTTTCTCTCAATGCCTTATTATTTCTCTGTTATTATATCTCCAAGAAACGTTCTATCAGTTTCTCTCAATGCCTTATTATTTCTCTGTTATTATATCTTCAAGAAACGTTCTAGATCTCAGTTTCTCTCAATGCCTTATTATTTCTCTGTTATTATATCTTCAAGAAACGTTCTACGTCTCAGTTTCTCTCAATGCCTTATTATTTCTCTGTTATTATATCTCCAAGAAACGTTCTACATCTCAGTTTCTCTCAATGGCTTATTATTTCTCTATTATTATATCTCCAAGAAACGTTCTAGATCTCAGTTTCTCTCAATGCCTTATTATTTCTCTGTTATTATATCTCCAAGAAACGTTCTATCAGTTTCTCTCAATGCCTTATTATTTCTCTATTATTATATCTCAAGAAACGTTCTAGATCTCAGTTTCTCTCAATGCCTTATTATTTCTCTGTTATTATATCTTCAAGAAACGTTCTACGTCTCAGTTTCTCTCAATGCCTTATTATTTCTCTATTATTATATCTCCAAGAAACGTTCTAGATCTCAGTTTCTCTCAATGCCTTATTATTTCTCTGTTATTATATCTCCAAGAAACGTTCTAGATCTCAGTTTCTCTCAATGCCTTATTATTTCTCTGTTATTATATCTCCAAGAAACGTTCTAGATCTCAGTTTCTCTCAATGGCTTATTATTTCTCTGTTATTATATCTCCAAGAAACGTTCTAGATCTCAGTTTCTCTCAATGCCTTATTATTTCTCTGTTATTATATCTCCAAGAAACGTTCTATCAGTTTCTCTCAATGCCTTATTATTTCTCTGTTATTATATCTCCAAGAAACGTTCTAGATCTCAGTTTCTCTCAATGGCTTATTATTTCTCTATTATTATATCTCCAAGAAACGTTCTAGATCTCAGTTTCTCTCAATGGCTTATTATTTCTCTGTTATTATATCTCCAAGAAACGTTCTAGATCTCAGTTTCTCTCAATGCCTTATTATTTCTCTATTATTATATCTCCAAGAAACGTTCTAGATCTCAGTTTCTCTCAATGCCTTATTATTTCTCTGTTATTATATCTCCAAGAAACGTTCTACATCTCAGTTTCTCTCAATGCCTTATTATTTCTCTGTTATTATATCTCCAAGAAACGTTCTAGATCTCAGTTTCTCTCAATGGCTTATTATTTCTCTGCTATTATATCTCCAAGAAACGTTCTACATCTCAGTTTCTCTCAATGGCTTATTATTTCTCTGTTATTATATCTTCAAGAAACGTTCTAGATCTCAGTTTCTCTCAATGGCTTATTATTTCTCTGTTATTATATCTCCAAGAAACGTTCTAGATCTCAGTTTCTCTCAATGGCTTATTATTTCTCTATTATTATATCTCCAAGAAACGTTCTGCATCTCAGTTTCTCTCAATGGCTTATTATTTCTCTATTATTATATCTCCAAGAAACGTTCTACATCTCAGTTTCTCTCAATGGCTTATTATTTCTCTGTTATTATATCTTCAAGAAACGTTCTAGATCTCAGTTTCTCTCAATGGCTTATTATTTCTCTGTTATTATATCTCCAAGAAACGTTCTAGATCTCAGTTTCTCTCAATGGCTTATTATTTCTCTGTTATTATATCTCCAAGAAACGTTCTACATCTCAGTTTCTCTCAATGGCTTATTATTTCTCTATTATTATATCTCCAAGAAACGTTCTACATCTCAGTTTCTCTCAATGGCTTATTATTTCTCTATTATTATATCTCCAAGAAACGTTCTAGATCTCAGTTTCTCTCAATGGCTTATTATTTCTCTGTTATTATATCTCCAAGAAACGTTCTAGATCTCAGTTTCTCTCAATGGCTTATTATTTCTCTGTTATTATATCTCCAAGAAACGTTCTAGATCTCAGTTTCTCTCAATGCCTTATTATTTCTCTATTATTATATCTCCAAGAAACGTTCTAGATCTCAGTTTCTCTCAATGGCTTATTATTTCTCTGTTATTATATCTCCAAGAAACGTTCTAGATCTCAGTTTCTCTCAATGCCTTATTATTTCTCTGTTATTATATCTCCAAGAAACGTTCTAGATCTCAGTTTCTCTCAATGCCTTATTATTTCTCTGTTATTATATCTCCAAGAAACGTTCTAGATCTCAGTTTCTCTCAATGGCTTATTATTTCTCTGTTATTATATCTCCAAGAAACGTTCTAGATCTCAGTTTCTCTCAATGCCTTATTATTTCTCTGTTATTATATCTCCAAGAAACGTTCTACATCTCAGTTTCTCTCAATGCCTTATTATTTCTCTATTATTATATCTCCAAGAAACGTTCTAGATCTCAGTTTCTCTCAATGCCTTATTATTTCTCTGTTATTATATCTCCAAGAAACGTTCTATCAGTTTCTCTCAATGCCTTATTATTTCTCTGTTATTATATCTCCAAGAAACGTTCTATCAGTTTCTCTCAATGGCTTATTATTTCTCTGTTATTATATCTCCAAGAAACGTTCTATCAGTTTCTCTCAATGCCTTATTATTTCTCTGTTATTATATCTCCAAGAAACGTTCTATCAGTTTCTCTCAATGGCTTATTATTTCTCTGTTATTATATCTCCAAGAAACGTTCTAGATCTCAGTTTCTCTCAATGCCTTATTATTTCTCTATTATTATATCTCCAAGAAACGTTCTGCATCTCAGTTTCTCTCAATGCCTTATTATTTCTCTGTTATTATATCTCCAAGAAACGTTCTAGATCTCAGTTTCTCTCAATGGCTTATTATTTCTCTGTTATTATATCTCCAAGAAACGTTCTACATCTCAGTTTCTCTCAATGGCTTATTATTTCTCTATTATTATATCTCCAAGAAACGTTCTATCAGTTTCTCTCAATGGCTTATTATTTCTCTGTTATTATATCTCCAAGAAACGTTCTAGATCTCAGTTTCTCTCAATGGCTTATTATTTCTCTGTTATTATATCTCCAAGAAACGTTCTAGATCTCAGTTTCTCTCAATGGCTTATTATTTCTCTGTTATTATATCTCCAAGAAACGTTCTGCATCTCAGTTTCTCTCAATGGCTTATTATTTCTCTATTATTATATCTCCAAGAAACGTTCTACATCTCAGTTTCTCTCAATGGCTTATTATTTCTCTGCACTGCTCATAATTTACTCTGTCTTTCTCTCCTCGTTTAAACTGTTATTTCCATTTCTTTTCATCACTTTATATTAAGGATCGTGTGTCAAGGTGTGCGAATGATTTTTTTACCGTGGCAACTAATATATTCTTCCGGTACTGTTTTGTTTGGGATTTTTTTTACCGCGCCAAATATATTATTATTATTGCCCATTGCTATCATTCTACCTGTTAGACTCAATAGCCATTGTATAGTTGCTACGCTAATTTCAGTAATTATGGTGTGTGAACTATTATTGCTGCAATCTTTATTGACAGGTTGTATTTCCTAAGTGGTTCTCAAGTTTCTGACGCCGATCAAATTATTCACAATGGTCAATATGTTGCATGTAGGAAAACGGAGAGATTTAAAAAAGCTCGATACAACGATCAGGCAGTGAAAAATCTGGCCACTTCACCCAGACTAGACCGCAAACTGTAAGTTATAGATTTAACAGTACAGTTAATGTGTTCAAACTTCATACTACACTGTAGTTCATATACAAGGCAATGAGCATGTAGATTGCCTGGCTGATGCAGCAGTGATCGAGGAAGGACAGTCAGTGGACAGTGCAGACAATGCCATTAGAGAAACAGGTTGCATAGATAACTTTGAAAACATTTTAAAATCTACATTCTTATCCAGAATTAAGGCCGGCCTGCACAGCTTGTTCGTAGTGTAGAAGGCATGTAGTCAGTCCCAGCCCCAGGTGGCAGCTAGGGGACCAGACAAGTAGTTTTAGTTTGTAGTTTGTAGACATTTTATTAGTAGAGACTTAGTGTTTACAAGCCATGACACTCTCTAAGCAGAATGGTAACACTAAACGAGACATTGACGTAGTAAAAAAAACCAATCGACGTAGTGTTGTGTAGTGACGGATAGCAACAGTGAGTAAATAGTGAGAGACGGATATACAACACTGCAACTAGGTGGACGGGGTTTTGGTGTAAACAACAATATTTGCTAAAACCATCAATAAACCAATACCAAATCAAACAAAACTGAGTTAATTCATTATAGCATCATAGTGTGTATTCGTCGTGACATCATCATCACGTCATAAATGTGGTAGTAGTAACAGATACGAAATAAATGAAAGACCACCATCATATACTTTCTATTCTACTACAAACGGTCATCACCTAATACTAGGAGGAACTACAATGCAATAAAATGGAGTTAAGGAAATAACAGGAAGATGTACTACAATGAAAGAAAGGAATTAAAGATCACCGCCTAATACTAGGAGGAAACACAACTCAGTACTCGCCTCAACCAAAAGCCCTAGCCACTCGGCCATCAGGCCTAAGTACTCACATCTCTCTCTCTCTCTCATCTCGTCTCTCGACTGGGCAAACGAATCCATCCCTAAGAAGACCAAGCAGGGAGAGCTCAAGTCCATAAGAAAAGCTCAGACTACAACAGTAGTGCATAGGACGACGGGTGACAAACCCCCCTGTAATTGCGGTTCAATTCCGTGGGCTGGCAGAAAAGCCACAGGTTCTCCAGATTTACGGTGTTCGTGGCACCGAACCGAAGGGTTACGATGTCCATGGCACTGAGCCGAAGAGCTGAAAGCTCAATTGCTTCTGGATCGAAAAAACACATCCAGAGTGACGGAGATGGGGGTGAAAATTGGAAGTGCAAAACACGAACACTTTGCTAGACGCATGATACATTTGATTAATCAACACAGAATGAGTGGTGGTAGTATACCATGCATACAGTGCATCGAGAAGCAAAGAATCAAGTGCCTCGGCCATCTAATGAGAATGGTACCACATTTACTACCATTACGTGCCTACAATAATCGGCATGAGGTAGGCCAAGAACACGATGGATAGATAACTTCTCAGAGTCCCTGCGAAAGCATGGACTGACAACGTCAAGCGCAACACACCTGGTACAAGATAGTAAACTAAATCTCCCCACGGCGCTTCACTGCAAATGTGGTTAAGATAAGATAAGATAAGATAAGATAGAGTATTATTAGTTGTTATACACTGGTAGTTACCAACAACACAAGAAAAGACAGAATCACCAACATCAGCATAAGAAAGAAAGTTGGCACAAAACCGTGTTTGAATTACATAGATAAACAAAGAATGAAGTGGTTTGGCCACTTAATAAGAATGCATCCAAACTCCACAGTATACAGAGTCTTCTACAACAGAACATCGGGAAAGAAGGCAAGAGGAAGACCACGGAAAAGATGGTTAGATGGCGTAGCAAAATCCTGTGAAAGAGCAAAGATAACAATCACACAAGCCACAAGAACAGCGCAAGACAAAAACAGAAAACCACGACACTGGGCAACAACCCGGTAGCAGTGTGACGACAAAAGAAAGAAGATACACTGGTAGATGTATTGGGAAAGAGATCGAAGTACATATGGACATGTCTGAAGTTCTGCAATGATGATCGTAACTAATGACTAGTTAATATTCCTAGATTGTACTTATTACTTAGACTTAACGACAAACTATATTTAACATTACATTCACCCTATGGCTTGAAGGTAAACAGCTCGCTTCTCGTCCCAATGGTATTTGGTTCGTTCCATTCGTGGAGTGATCAGGATATTTTTCCAGATATCCTTAATCTCAATATTGATGAGATTGAGTTTCTAGACCTATGGGAGATGGGCGATAAAACGTAGATCCATTGTTCAAGTTGAGCACGTTAAAAGATCCTCCGCAGTTGAAAATCAAAAAGATTAGACTGCAAAGTCAATGTGCGAGCAAAATTCATTGTCAATAAAATGTTATAAAATTTCTACCAAAGTCTTCATGGTCTTCAAAATTATATCAGAGATCCGCGCCGGCACTACGGAGTTCGCACACTGCTACTATATTCCTGTGTAAGAAAGTGATTGAAGCTTAGTCATCGAACTACAATGATTGTCATATCGATCAATCACCCAGATTAGATCTCACACTCTGATTTATAGATCATACTTCATACAGACTAGATCTCACACTCTGATTTATAGATCATATACTTCACCCAGACTAGATCTCAAACTCTGATTTATAGATCATACTTCAACCAAACTAGATCTCACACTCTAATTTATAGATTATACTTCACTCAGACTAGATCACAAACTTTGATTGATAGATTATACTTATCGTATAACTTATTGTACAACTTATCGTATAACTTATTGTATAACTTATTGTATACTGCATTGATATTTGAGTAGGTTATGATGGGGTAAAGGAAGATGTTTTTCGTTCACTTTGCGATCGTCTCTTGGATGATAAAGTCGATGCTGAATCTATCAAACGATTTCAGGAATTCGAAGCTACACATTGTACACGTAATACTGGATGCCTGAGAGCCAGAGTAAAGAGTATGTTTAACCAGGGAGCCACAGGAATCATCTGTGTGCATATTTTTTAACTTATGTTAGGGAAGGCTGAACACTATAGGTCAGCATGGAGTGCTATGACGCCGGTTGACGACTGAGTAACCAATAGCCAACACATCAGGTCAATCTCTCACATATTTATTTTTCCCTGATACATTGAGTATACCAGTAATCTAATGTAGTTTTATCTTTGAACTGCGTTTAGCCAACCAATAAATATCACCGTGTGTCCACAGTTTGGCACCTCTCTTTCCTCGTCCTATGAATAGCAACAGCACAAGTCAGTCTTCCAACGAACACTCTCAATCGTCCACGCAGAGCTCTGTCATCAGTAATCCTCACAGGTAGGTATCAATATTGTCTTGAGGATCATCTTCATCGCACATTGGACATGTCCATAATTGCTCTGATCTCCCCCCAAGCATGTATCTCAGTGTGTTTATGCTAACAACTCCCGTTCTGTGTTGATTGATGTATCTACTGGGTTTTTCTCTCGTGGTTTTCCTGTCTTACGCACCTATCGGTATGCACAACTTGCGCAACCGAGATAGAGAATACCCTTTATCTTCTTCGTTGAAATCTTCAGAGCGTATGTTTTCTCTTAGAGTGTTGATGATGTCGCTTCTGTCCATAGAAGACCCATTCCCAATCGCAGCATTGCCCGCCAGTGCGTCTGCTCTCTCATTGACCTTCACCCCTCTCTCATTGACCTTCACCCCAGCGTGACCCGGGACAAAGATGAAAGTAAGTGTCTGGATTGTTTTGTTCTCTTATAACAGCTATAAAAAAAAACAGTCAACATTCTAGTTTCATAATTTGTTACAATATCAATATTCAACTGTTTGGGTTAGTTCATGCCATTTGTTATTTGCGTTGTTTTCAAGTTTTGCTAGTTTTTATTTACCAGTTTCGCCCGCGTGCCCAGCGTGTTCGTAGCGCGTTGGACTACGGGTGACTAGTCCTCTGTAAGTGCGGGTTCAACTCCGCGGACTGGCAGAAAAACTACAGGTTCCCCAGATTTACGGTGTTCGTGGCATCGAGCCGAAGGGGTACGATATCCATGACACCGAGCCGAAGAGCTTTCAGCTCAAGTGCTTCTGGATCGGAAAAAAATAAATATTTACCAGTTTCTGTTTCAAATGTCTCTCTGTGGCGTAGAGGTTACGTACTTGTCTCTCGTGCTAAATGTATCAGGTTCGCTCCTCGTGGAGCCATCTGGATATTTTTCCAGAGACCCCTGATCTCAGTGTAGGTGAGATCGAGTTCCTAGTCCTATCGGAGACGGACGATAAAAGTAGGTCCGTGTTCAATTTGAGAACGTAAAAGAACCCTTGGCAGTTCAAAATCGTTTAGTGCAGGCTGGAAAGTCCCTGCCCAGGCAAAATTCATTAGAAAAGATTAAAATAAAATGTCTACATAAATATCTTCCCCATCTTTAAAATTACATCGGGGACCCTCGCCGGTGCTACTGAGTTCGTGAACGGCAGCTGAGATCTACCTGTGTAAGAAAGAGATCAGAGTACACATGGCTACTCCAAAGTGGAATGATAATGGTGTATCAATCATTCAATCAATCAATGAATGGTTCAGTTTGTACTTGCCAGTTTGTATGTGATAGTTTGTGTTTGTTAATTTATATTTACTAGTATGTTTAAGATATCATCTGTTGGATAGTTTGTGTTGTTGGATAGTTTGTATTGTTGGATAGTTTGTGTTGTTGGATAGTTTGTATTGTTGGATAGTTTGTGTTGTTGGATAGTTTGTGTTGTTAGATAGTTTAAGTGTTGGATAGTCTGTGTTGTTAGATAGTTTAAGTCTTGGATAGTTTGTGTTGTTGGATAGTTTAAGTGTTGGATAGTTTGTGTTGTTGGATAGTTTAAGTGTTGGATAGTCTGTGTTGTTAGATAGTTTAAGTGTTGGATAGTTTGTGTTGTTGGATAGTTTAAGTCTTGGATAGTTTGTGTTGTTGGATAGTTTAAGTCTTGGATAGTTTGTGTTGTTGGATAGTTTGTGTTGTTGGATAGTTTAAGTCTTGGATAGTTTGTGTTGTTGGATAGTTTAAGTGTTGGATAGTTTAAGTGTTGGATAGTTTAAGTGTTGGATAGTTTGTGTTGTTAGATAGTTTGTGTTGTTGGATAGTTTGTGTTGTTGGATAGTTTGTGTTGTTGATAGTTTGTGTTGTGGAAGTTTGTGTTGTTGGATAGCTTTGTGTTGTGGAAGTTTGTGTTGTTGGATAGTTTGTGTTGTTGGATAGTTTGTGTTGTTGGATAGTTTGTGTTGTTGGATAGTTTAAGTGTTGGATAGTTTGTGTTGTTAGATAGTTTAAGTGTTGGATAGTTTGTGTTGTTGGATAGTTTGTGTTGTTGGATAGTTTGTGTTGTTGGATAGTTTAAGTGTTGGATAGTTAATTTTCAAATGATTATATGCATGAAATAGAAAATTGATGAAAAAATGGATCGTGTAAGACGGGCATAAGCTGAGTTAAAATTTTTAATGATTATTCAATCATCACGAAATCACGAAAATAATTTATTTAAAAATATTTATTATTAATTTCGTCTTTAAGGAGCCACCGACCGCTAATCGTCTGAACATCCCCCAAATTCTTCTGAACCCACCATCGCCTCCCTAGAACGCTTCAGCGCCCCCTGGGGAGGGCGGTACCGCCCACTTTGGGAAACGCTGGTCTAGATCAACCAGGTAATCTGTTATGCCACTATACTTTGGCAAATCAGCAGTCGAAACAAACATGTCCTATTTTAGAGACAATAGACATCTATACAATGCCATGAAATAAAAGTCAGCATACAAGTTATCTTGGATGATCAGTCATGTAATATATCATAATCTCAACATCATCAAATATTGCTTGTCCTGAGCAGAACTTTGCAACCCTAACAGTTCTCCAGAATTTCTTTCTCTCATAGGCCAGATGTCCTGCCTCTGCAGCCGTCATTTTCAAACCATCAGATACATCCTGAATCCATCTTTTCCGTGGTCTTCCCAATTTTCTTTTTCTTAGTAGTAGCTTCAGCCAGTTTTCTTTGATTTTGAGTTCTTTTATAGTTTTAAAAGTTAATTGCATATCCTTTACAGGACTTTCCAAATCAACTCCAGCTTTTTAACGCTGTTTGTGATTTTTCTAGGCATTATTACGTTTAGTAGTTTGCCATTTCTTTCTCAACGGGTGGTGCCATTGTCCTTTTGTAAAAATCCACGCGAAACAATTTGCAACCAAACTGTCCGCATCGTGATTCGAACTCAGAACCCTGCGGTTAACAGACCGAGTCACAATCCCCTAAGCTACATTTTATAGTTTACAGAATATATATAAATTCCTTTTGTACCGTTATACGTTATACATAGGACCAACAAGTGATTTCTCCATATCGCTCTGTCCAGGGCAACTAGCTCAATCTCTTCCATGGATATGATTGCTCCAAACATGTGTATTACTTGTGCATTTTCAGACGTAATCGTATTCTAAACATGTGTATTATATGTACACCCCGGACGTAAACTTGTTCCAACATGTGTATTATATGTACACTCTCGGACGTAAACTTGTTCCAACATGTATTATATGTACACTCGACTGAATTCAGATGTATTATATGTACACTCTCAGACGTAAACTTGTTCCAAGATGTGTATTATATGTACACTCGGACGTAAACTGTTCCAACATGTATTATATGTACACTCGCAGACGTAATCGTGATATAAAGATGTGTATTATATGTACACTCTCAGAAGTGAATATATCAAAATAACGTATTACTATCATGTATGCATTCTAAAAAGTAAACATTTTCAAAGAAAGCATTTTATTGATTCATTCATGAAAAAATAACACTTCGATGACGTGACTGGAAAATGAAAGTGTTTCTCTCAATCAGACGCAGAGCCCATGATGATAATGACGATCGAGTTTTTCCGGCAAAACCTGTCAAATACACACGTGACTCGGAGAAAGTCCGCAAAGTTGATTTAGATAAAGGTGAGTTTCAGTGATGTTATTGATACAGGTGTGAGTTTGAGTGTTGTATTTGATACAGATGAGTTGAGGTTGTATTTGATGGTGAGTTTGTATTTGATACAGATGTGAGTTTGAGGTTGTATTTGATACAGAGTGTGAGTGTTGTATTTGATACAGGTGTGAGGTTGTATTTGATAAGGTGTGAGTGTTGTATTTGATACAGATGTAGTTTGAGTGTTGTATTTGATACAGAGGGTGAGTTGTGAGTGTATGTGATTTGATACAGTGTGAGTTTGAGGTTGTATTTGATACAGATGTGAGTGTTGTATTTGATACAGGTGTGAGTTTGAGAGTTGTATTTGATACAGATGTGAGTGTTGTATTTGATACAGATGTGAGTTTGAGAGTTGTATTTGATACAGATGTGAGTGTTGTATTTGATACAGATGTGAGTTTGAGAGTTGTATTTGATACAGATGTGAGTGTTGTATTTGATACAGATGTGTGATTTGTTGTATTGATATAAATTAAACGTGATCGAATATTGTATTTTACATATATATAATTTAGTTGAAAAGTGATATTTTATTTATTTATTAAATTTGGCGTTAGGGTTTGTTTGATATTAATGACATCATAGTGTAATTTGTGAAGTGAGGTCTATTTATGATTTTCTGTGGCGTTGAATTATAGTGCTCGTCTAACGTGAGGTCTATTTATGATTTTCTGTGGCGTTGAATTATAGTGCTCGCCTAACGTTTTAAACTGATAGGTTCATATCCCGTGATCAAGATATTTTCAAGTAATCCCTGATCACAATTTTAGTGAGATCGAGTTCCTAGCTGTATAAAAGATGGACGATATACTTAGGTCCTGTGTTCACGTCAAGCAAGTAAAAGAATCTCTGAACGCTGGAAACTGCTAGAGTAGGATTAAAAAACGCTGCCACGGCAAAAATCAGTAACTCCTTGTGGACCAAACGTCACGCTACGTGGCTTTGGTTTGGATGCCATTTACCAGGAGCCACACTAAATGACGTTTCTAATAATAAAAACAAATGGCTTGTAAAAACGTGGCTTTTTGCTCTGGTCAACTAGGAGTTAATACATACTAAAATAAAGTTCATATCTGTGTGTTGTCTATCATCATAAGTTCAGAGAGAAACGTGTTGGTGTTACGCGGTTTGTGCAATGCCGTTATGATCTTCCTATTTAAGAAAGAGATCGGTGCGCACATGATTACTCACCGAAGTGTGATGGTGATGGTTCTATAAATCAATCAATTATTGGTTCGAAGTGAGAACTTGTGATTTCTGTGGAACACATTCAAGTGAAAGCTTGTGTGTTTTGTTTGTTATCCAATGTTTACGTCTGGTAACTTTTTTGTGGAACAATTGTGGGATCAGTGTTAGATTAAACTGAGTAAGGACTTTATTGTATTTGACATATGATGGTTTCCTTGCACGCATTGTTGACAACGTTTCTCTGTCATCTCATGAATGATTGATCAGTCTGGGCTACAAGATCAAAAATGAAGTAGAGTCTTGGCTAGACCGAATGTAAAATCGTAGACTAGCAAAGCAGAGCTTACACCACAATAACCTTCTATATGATAATTAGTCTAGCAAAGCAGAGCTTACACCACAACAACCTTCTATATCTCCTTCTCCTTCTTTGCGTTCGTTACCACTAATTTTAATCACTCTTTGTGATATGTTTGATCTTTGCCAAGAACGTGTATACGTTGCACATTGGTTTGTAGGCCCCTAAACTCATAGACTTCTACAAGTTCAGGATATGTGAATCCGATTTCAGCCAAACCTCCTTATTTGCCTCTTACGACATGCGTGGCAGGTAACAGTGGTTCTATTCTTTACACCTAAATTTGGGCCCCGGTAACCACTCGGGGACTAAATAGACCGCAACCAGAGATTGTTCCCAACCTAGATGAAGAAATCACCATGCCCACACTAGAAGCTTCCTGCGAGCCATTCACACTGGAAGAGTTGAAATCTGCCATTAAAAATTGAGAAACAACAAAGCGGTTGGTGATGATAACATCTCTGGAGAAATGCTCAAAGCAGCAGATGATAACAACTTACAACATATACTCCAACTTATGAATGAAATCTGGCAAAATGAATCCACACCACAACATTGGAAAGATGGTATTATTTTCAAATTACCTAAAAAGGAGATTTGTCTGATTGTAATAACTGGCGTGGGATCACCCTACTGTCAGTGCCAGGAAAACTTTTTGTAGCATGTTACTCGAGAGACTGAAAAAGTCTATAGATGAAAGGCTAAGAGAAGAACAAGCAGGGTTTAGACCAAAACGAGCATGCATAGATCACATCTTCACACTAAGAGTAATCATTGAAGAGTTCGTAGAATTTCAATCGAATTTAATCATCAACTTTGTTGATTTTCAGAAAGCGTTTGACAGTATTCACCGTCCTACGCTTTGGAAACTACTCAAAACTATGGTTTCCCTACTAAATTCATCAACATCATAAAATCCTTCTATAGTGAATCGCGCTGCAGTGTAAGAACAGATTTCGGTAACTCTGACTGGTTCCCAGTGGAAACAGGAGTGAAACAAGGCTGCGTCTTATCGCCAATGCTCTTTGGAATAGCAATTGACTGGGTCCTGCAAAAATGCACCAATAACGCAAATACGGGCATCAAGTGGGTTGATAAAATTTTAGAAGACCTTGATTTTGCCGACGATATAGCCCTTTTGAGTTCATCACATCAAGATATTCAAATGAAAACAAACCTTCTCCAAAATATCTCAGGACAAATTGGTCTCCAAATAAACACCACAAAAACAAAAATTGTTGACCTTACCAGCAGTCCAGAAAATATTCAACTAAAAAAATACACTCTTGAAAAAATCAAAAGTTTTACATACCTAGGGAGTATGATGTCATCTACGGGGATACAGCGCCAGAAATTCCACACAGAATCGCATTGGCATCAAGTGCTTTTAACAAATTGTCAAATATATGGAAGTCCAATTCACTCAGCAAGCACTTAAAATTAAAGATCTTTAACTCTTGTGTGATTCCAGTATTAACTTATGGATGCGAGAGTTTGAAAGCAACAAAAGCTCTAGAAAGAAAATTAGATAACTTTGAGAATAAATGTCTTAGAAGAATACTGAACCTCAAATGGTCAGATTTCAGACCCAATACACAAATAAGACAAGAGACCAAGCAAGAAAATGTATCAAATTTTATAAGAAAGCGCCGCTGGAACTACATCGGCCACACACTTAGAATGGATGAGAGAAGACTCCTTACCAATCCCTCATATGGACACCAGAGGGAAAAGAAAACGAGGAAGACCAAGAGAGACTCTGCGTAGAACCATCACCAGAGAAGGCTCAACGATGGGCCTAGTAAACATCAAAGACTTAAAACAAATAGCAACGAACCGCGAGGCATGGAGAGCTATGACCTCTGCCCTATGCGCCGCCCACAGGCCCAAGAGGAAAGACTAACTAACTAACTAACCACTCGGGCGAACCTTCTATATGATAATTGTATTGAGTCATTTACTTCATTACATAGTGATTGGATGTGAACTAGTTCAAATCAAGACAGCTTCCTGTTTGGAACTTGTCCAAAACGGACGACTTCGACATTAGTAAACATGTCGTGTAGAAATCTCAAACATTCCAGATAGTTGTGTCTGAAATATTATTGATTAGTTCAAGATGGCAAAATTGTTGATTTTGGACATCACTTGTAATGAAGACAACAGATACAAACGAACGGACATAATGAATTCACTCAATGGTCATCTGTTAGTTGGTACCTCAGACTTGGATTCATAGCTATTTACGACCACTCTATAAATATGGTATACACTACCACTCAAAGGCTGCTCGTCAGCTATCGGTTACTCACCTTACAATATATACATATACAATATATATATATATATGTTTCTCTCGCACCGTTAAACGTTTACATAGGGCATGTAAGTAATTTCTCCATACCGCTCTGTCCTGTGCAACTCGCCCAATCTCTTCTTGTCTCTGATATTTCTCACCTCTTTCAGCAATATTACCTTATATGTTACCATACACAAAATGTATATGACAAATTACTGGAAATGATAATGTCCAAGAAAGACAATGTGTCATTTAGAGACAGGTCACGTTCTTCTTGACAAGTTTGTGTAGCTACATGTCATTGCAAGTAAAAGGTGGTAATGATGGCACGTTTGCTTATGATGTTTAGAATGGCTTCTAATTCCATCAAGAAACCGTTGACGTAGTCATTGACTAGGAGAATGCGAATAGCAAAGTGAACTTTTTAATCCTCATACTATTTTTGCTAATTGTGGGTTGAAATCCTTGGCTGATGAACTGGATAGTTACTTCTTGGATGCAACTCTGTTTCTGCGGCAGTGATTGTGTCTGACTCGCACTCTATGCGTCGGAAGGTCCAAAATAGCAGGTTGCCATACTAGAGAATATCTATAGAGGATTTTAACCTTCAGAGCCGTCAGTGGATCTACTGTCTTGGGCTTGCGGCTGTTTGTGGTAATTACAAGAATAGGTCAACAGCTTTGTTCGTCAGTCTGACTCGCACTCTATGCGTCGGAAGGTCCAAAATAGCAGGTTGCGATACTAGAGAATATCTATAGAGGATTTTAATCTTCAGAGCCGTCAGGGGATCTACAGTCTTGGGCTTGCGGCTGTTTGTTGTAATTACAAGAATAGGTCAACAGATTTGTTTCGTCAGTGTGTTGAGGATGGATAGAGGGGATGTTCTTTGGTGCCTTGGCGACCGTTTTTTGGATGAGCACAAGCTGATGTTGAATTTATCCAGCAATTTAAGAAGTTTGGAACTACACTTTGTACAAGTAGAACTGCAGGATGTCTGGGGGGGGACAGAGTGAGAAGTTTATTTTACCAGTGAACCACGTGAACTATAAGTATACATATCCCTTCGACGTCTGTTGGGAGGAGGGTGGAGACCTGAGCACCTATAGGTATGCCCTGAGTGCTGTTGCTTCGATGTTCAGTAACCAGTAAGGTATGTTGTTGCAGATATGATTTCTCTTGTCTTCAATCTCAGATCCAGGTGGGTTGTTCAGAGCAAAACAGAACAATATTAACAAAAGAGGAGCTAAAGAAGTTGCAGACAGCAGACACATGAAGACAGATCTACCTGTTGATCAATGGGATGCCCAGGAAATTGATGTGAGTCTTTCAGACACTATCATTTACTGACATTAACTTTGAAATACTTGCTTGTTGTATAAGCAAAGACTGACTTTCATTTACACATGCTTTCTTTCTTTTTATTTCTCTCTCTCTCTTTCTCTTTGAGTGTCACTCTCGTACTTGATATATATATATATATATATATATCACACACACTATGTGTGTGCATTTGGGTTACCTTTATTTCAGCGTTCAAAGGTGTGGGCGAAGAATTACCTTAGTTGCATTGATCACTCTCCGCATCACCTGCAGAACGTATTGTACAAAGTACAACTCAGTAGCTTCAGCAACAATGTTAGAATCACCGGTGGGAAATGCACGCGTAACTGAATTGAGCGGTCTGGATTCGAATCCTCGATTTTTAAACGCAAATCAAACTACTTAGCCTCTTCGCCACAGAGAACATCTAATTGTATTTCGGTCTGTGATCGTTTCTTGACATCCACATGTGCAGTTTATGATTCTGTCTTTTGTCTCAGGACTTGGATCTACTAATCTTCATGAAATGTGCGCTTGCATGTGGCTATGAATATGGGAATTGTCAAAATTGTTAAAAATGATATAAATTGATAACAAATAATATGAATTTACCTCGATGAGATTTTCACAACAAAATGTGGAATCTCTTGCAATCTCTGGTTCAATTAGTTTGAATGGTTCATGACGTCAGTCAGAAAATGAAGATCAAAATGCCAATTTTCAGCTTCAAGTTCGGAAATGGTCATATTTGATTTTTTTTTTATTCGGAAATTAAATTAATTATCTCAAATTTTAGGGAATAAAGTTGTCAACCGATCTCTCTCTCTCTCTCTCTCTCGCTCTCTCTCTCTCTCTCTCTCGATCACCGCCCAGACCGATGTACCAGACCTCCCCATAAATCCTATTCATGTGGAAATCTGATTCATGCAGCCTTGGCATTGGTGTTTTACGTCACATCTTCAGCACCATTTGGAGCTCTGGTGCTTATCCTTCGGCGATGTGTCCGGTTTCAGCCAGCGTTTACTCGGTTCGCTTTCCGTTCTGTAGCCATCTAGTGTTTTTACGGTGGGGGTAGCTAGCCCCACCTCCAACCTCATTAGGCACCTTTTACGACATGCGTGGCAGGTAACAGTGGTTCTATTCTTTACACCCCAATTTGGGCCCTGGTAACCTCTCGGACAGTCAACCGATCAATATACTTGCCTCGACATTGCAACATTGTTAAAATCATTCAGAACCTTTAAATGTTTCAAGACACTGTCAATGACTGAGAGCACCGTTGCTTAAATGATAATTCATAATTTTAATGTGTTGATAAATTCTATCAATGGATCCCGTACTTGCAGTGCTCAACAAAGAGTAGTACACTTACACAGAATGCAGTGAAAATGCAGCAGTTTGAGTACGTCACCGGAAACTAGTTCATTCGTGTATTTTTATTTTATTGAAGGGGTGGGGCGAGAAGACTCATACCTGAGTTCATTCCAGTTATTGTATGACATGGTCTGTTGTCATAGAAACTAACTTGAATATGTCCAGATTATCTATCAACCAGCTACACAAATATAATAAAATTGTCAAGCAAATCAACTACACGCCGCGAATTTCTTAGTCTAAAACAAACTACTATCGATATAAGGGAAGACTACAGTAAAACTATGTAGCAATGGAGAAACACTTAAAAACAAAGAACTGTAGATTTACAAAGTACAAAAGCTATATTATTTTTCTACTTTGTCAAACTTCAGTACTTTGGTTATACTTGTTTTGCTATAGTCTAGAAACTGCAGACAGTTTTTCGTGAAAATGTCAAACCAGTTGCAACATAATGTATCCTGAATATGCTTTTAACAAGTGTCACTAATAGCATTCGATTCATTTAATGAATGCTATGAGAAAACAAAGACTCACTATTACGATTGTGCTTCTTGAATCAACGGGTTTTAAAAAAATAATATATGCAGACAAATTGGAGATATTTGCAAGTTGTTCACACTCTGCATATGCAGACAAATTGGAGATATTTGCAAGTTGTTCACACTCTGCATATGCAGACAAATTGGAGATATTTGCAAGTTGTTCACACTCTGCATATGCAGACAAATTGGAGATATTTGCAAGTTGTTCACACTCTGCATAAATGTCAGTTTCATGTTACCAGAAACATGCTCTTCAACACCAGGCCATGACAACTTTCATCAATTGTTAACACGTGCAGCATTCATGTATAACTTGTTATTTTTGTTAACAGAGAACTGCTGTAACTTACTAAGTGTTACTAATTCGATTTCTGAGAAAAGTTACAGTATACAACGCTGCTTATCATCAAATACCCATTTGTTTGTATCTTTGAATCAGAAAATCTCACCAGCTCTGTATCGATAATTAAGCGGAAACAAAGTTGTTGAACCAACTGTGACGATTAGAAACTGCGAATTGACGTTTCATTTGTTTGAGTGTCGAAAAATTGATGTTAGAAAAAGAAAAGAAAACGCAAACACACACACACACACACGCGCGCGCGCGCTAATTTATGTTCTTTTGTTCACTTTGATGACTGTTAAATCATGCCCAATGCTAACTGGACATTGCATAAAATTATCTCGATATGTTTTGTATTTTTATCAAGAATGTTAGTCGAAACATTTAACTAACTTTACGTAGTATTATTTATTTGTTAAATATTATGTTATTGTTGAACGTGGTATCTAGATGTAAATATTATGTTATTGTTGAACGTGGTATCTAGATGTAAATATAATGTTATTGTTTAACGTGGTATCTAGATGTAAATATAATGTTATTGTTGAACGTGGTATCTAGATGTAAATGTTATGTTATTGTTGAACGTGGTATCTAGATGTAAATGTTATGTTATTGTTGAACGTGGTATCTAGATGTAAATGTTATGTTATTGTTGAACGTGGTATCTAGATGTAAATATAATGTTATTGTTTAACGTGGTATCTAGATGTAAATATAATGTTATTGTTTAACGTGGTATCTAGATGTAAATATAATGTTATTGTTGAACGTGGTATCTAGATGTAAATGTTATGTTATTGTTGAACGTGGTATCTAGATGTAAATGTTATGTTATTGTTGAACGTGGTATCTAGATGTAAATGTTATGTTATTGTTGAACGTGGTATCTAGATGTAAATATAATGTTATTGTTGAACGTGGTATCTAGATGTAAATGTTATGTTATTGTTGAACGTGGTATCTAGATGTAAATATTATGTTATTGTTGAACGTGGTATCTAGATGTAAATGTTATGTTATTGTTGAACGTGGTATCTAGATGTAAATGTTATGTTATTGTTGAACGTGGTATCTAGATGTAAATGTTATGTTATTGTTGAACGTGGTATCTAGATGTAAATGTTATGTTATTGTTGAACGTGGTATCTAGATGTAAATGTTATGTTATTGTTGAACGTGGTATCTAGATGTAAATATAATGTTATTGTTGAACGTGGTATCTAGATGTAAATGTTATGTTATTGTTGAACGTGGTATCTAGATGTAAATGTTATGTTATTGTTGAACGTGGTATCTAGATGTAAATGTTATGTTATTGTTGAACGTGGTATCTAGATGTAAATGTTATGTTATTGTTGAACGTGGTATCTAGATGTAAATGTTATGTTATTGTTGAACGTGGTATCTAGATGTAAATGTTATGTTATTGTTGAACGTGGTATCTAGATGTAAATGTTATGTTATTGTTGAACGTGGTATCTAGATGTAAATGTTATGTTATTGTTGAACGTGGTATCTAGATGTAAATGTTATGTTATTGTTGAACGTGGGATCTAGATGTAAATGTTATGTTATTGTTGAACGTGGTATCTAGATGCGTAGTAGTATCTTTTGTTCACAGAACTTGTTCATTTGTTTGTTTCTTTGTTTGTTTGAGTTTGTTCTTATCAAGCAAGTTAACCACTCTTTGTGATCTGTGTGCTTTGCCCCCAATGTGTCCCCATTAGGATCATAAGGCACGTTGGACTGACACATCAGACTGTCTACCAAAGTGTACGCATATATTATCCAACAGGGCACACATTTGTACAGACAGGTAACTGTAAGACTTTGTAAACAGGACAAACCTCACTTTAAAGTACCATATTTCAAGTTATACTATAGCATGGTATGAGATCTGACCTCATGAGGTCATAGTTCGCCCGAGTGGTTATCTGAGCCCAAATGTGGGGTGTCAAAAATAGAACCCCTGTTACCTGCCACGAATGTCGTAAGGGGCGATTAAGGAGGTTTGGCTGAAATTGGATGCACATGTCCTAAACATGTAGAAGTCTATGCGTTTAGGGGCCTACCAAACCAATGTGCAACGTTTACACGTTCTTGGCAAAGATCAAACATATCACAAAGAGTGATTAAACTTAGTCGTAAAGAATGAACGCAAAGAAGATGAAAAAGAAAGTCATGGCTGATACATGCCAAGAATAAAAAAGAGAAATCAAAGATAGCATTAAAGAACCGGAGCAAATACTCGTATATACATGGATTGAAATGAAAATCGTGGCATGCCCTTTACAGGAAGGAGCCATCAACCACAGTAAACGAGTCGGATTTTTTTAGGCACCACTTATACGTTCACTAGTTTGCCATTGCTTTCTGAACGTTGAGGTCTATTTTACTTTCGTAAAAATCCCACGGAAACGAATTTGCTTCCAAACTTGTCCGTTCTGATAATTTGTTTTCTTAGTCTCTGTTTAATAAATACTATTTATTACTAATCAACATCATCTAGTTTGTCCCGGTTGAAATTTGGCTCTCATGACAGCAGCTAAAAATGTCTCCCTGTTCTTCATGAGGTGTCCGACGTCTGCCAGTCACGCTCAACTCGTCTTTGACATCTTGCATACATCTTCTATTTGGTTGCTCTCCCGTCGTGCTATCAGACTTCATACTCATCTCGTCTCTATGACATCTTGCATACATCTTCTATTTGGTTTGCTCTCCCTCGTGTGCCAGTTATACTCATCTCGTCTATGACATCTTGCACATCTTCTGTTAGTTTGCCTCCTCTAGCCAGTTATACTTATCTCGTCTATGACATCTTGCATACAGCTTCTTTTTGGTCTGCTCTCCCTCGTCTGTCCAGTATAATGACCTCCAGAATGATTTTCTCGGTAGAATTGTGACATTGTGTAGGTACAAAATATTTTATTTTCCTTATTTTATACTCTTTATCAATCACTTTTCAAATTAAGCTCTTGCAAAATGGACAAATTTGTGTTTTTTTATGTCCATGGTATCCTTGTGAGCACCCATCTGTAACACTTTCATGTAAAGATATTAATCAGTTTTGCAACTGTTTGATCAATAATCTACATCTTACAGCCGTACGTTGCTATGGGAAAATAATCTACATCTTACAGCCGTACTTGCTATGGGAAAATAATCTACATCTTACAGCCGTACGTTGCTATGGGAAAATGATCTACATCTCACAGCCGTACGTTGCTATGGGAAAATAATCTACTCTTACAGCCGAACGTTGCTATGGAAAATGATCACATCTTACAGCCGTACGTTGCTATGGGAAAATAATCTACATCTTACAGCCGTACGTTGCTATGGGAAAATAATCTACATCTTACAGCCGTACGTTGCTATGGGAAAATAATCTACATCTTACAGCCGTACTTGCTATGGGAAAATGTACATAAAATACATGCTCTTAAAAATATAAATTGTGTCTTTCTACCAGCTCTCCCTTCACCCCCTCCTCCCATCCATCCCTGGGTTTTGTCGTTCTTTCAATTTCTGCATAGCCATGTCCATTTCTCTTGTTGTTTTGTTATCTCCTTTATAACATTCCCGTAGCATGTTAGTAATGAATCTAAGTATTCACAACTATTCGCTCTTTCCAATGTATATGGATGTATATATATATCATCTGTTATAATTGTGTTGTTTTTTCAATTGTAATAATGTTTTTTATTGTGATGCAGGTTTTGTTCTTAGCTATATTTATGATATTATTCATTTCTCAGTACCCTCGTTGAGATAGACAAAGTACTGCGTTATCATCATATCTAATCTCCGTTTATACATGCCCTCCAATCACAAGATCATATGCATACCTCCAATCACAAGATCATATACATGCCCTCCAATCACAAGATCATATACATGCCCCTCCAATCACAAGATCATATACATACCCCTCCAATCACAAGATCATATACATACCCTCCAATCACAAGATCATATACATACCCTCCAATCACAAGATCATATACATACCCTCCAATCACAAGATCATATACATGCCCTCCAATCACAAGATCATATACATACCCTCCAATCACAAGATCATATACATGCCCTCCAATCACAAGATCATCTTACTATTCTTTATGTTCATCTTCTTCAACATTTATCATGATATCTTACAGGAAGACAACAGAGTTAAAAATCTGGATATGAAAAAGGTAAGATATTATTTCTCAATGAAGATCAAGTTAATAGGAAAATCAAGAAGGTATTTATTTTGTGTTTGATTCAACTATAGTATGAGTGACAGACAAAACAAAGAATATTTATTAAAGAAGAGAGACTTAATACTTGTGAACTGTCAAAATAAATTTGTAACTAAGAAAAAAACTAGTTGTTTTATGATAGAGTATGCTTGTTGAAAGTAAAATGAAATATTTCAAGAATGAAACATGGTTCTCTAGTTATAGAATACAATAATGAGATGTTATTGTTGAAGAATGAAACATGGTACTCTAGTTATAGAACACAATAATGAGATGTTATTGTTGAAGAATAGAATACAATAATGAGATGTTATTGTTGAAGAATAGAATACAATAATGAGATGTTATTGTTGAAGAATGAAACATGGTACTCTAGTTATAGAATACAATAATGAGATGTTATTGTTGAAGAATGAAACATGGTACTCTAGTTATAGAATACAATAATGAGATGTTATTGTTGAAGAATAGAATACAATAATGAGATGTTATTGTTGAAGAATAGAATACAATAATGAGATGTTATTGTTGAAGAATAGAATACAATAATGAGATGTTATTGTTGAAGAATGAAACATGGTACTCTAGTTATAGAATAAAATAATGAGATGTTATTGTTGAAGAATAGAATACAATAATGAGATGTTATTGTTGAAGAATGAAACATGGTACTCTAGTTATAGAACACAATAATGAGATGTTATTGTTGAAGAATAGAATACAATAATGAGATGTTATTGTTGAAGAATGAAACATGGTACTCTAGTTATAGAACACAATAATGAGATGTTATTGTTGAAGAATAGAATACAATAATGAGATGTTATTATTGAAGAATGAAACATGGTTCTCTAGTTATAGAATACAATAATGAGATGTTATTGTTGAAGAATGAAACATGGTACTCTAGTTATAGAACACAATAATGAGATGTTATTGTTGAAGAATGAAACATGGTACTCTAGTTATAGAATACAATAATGAGATGTTATTGTTGAAGAATAGAATACAATAATGAGATGTTATTATTGAAGAATGAAACATGGTACTCTAGTTATAGAACACAATAATGAGATGTTATTGTTGAAGAATGAAACATGGTACTCTAGTTATAGAATACAATAATGAGATATTATTGTTGAAGAATGAAACATGGTACTCTAGTTATAGAATACAATAATGAGATGTTATTGTTGAAGAATAGAATACAAAAATGAGATGTTATTATTGAAGAAGAGAAATCAATGAAAGTAACAGAAATAAGTACCACACTACACAGACAGAAAGTCTACAGGAAAAAATACAAAATACTGGGGGAAAAAGGAGAAACTAGAGACGACAAAACATAGACTACAATTAGATAATGTAGAAACTGTACATGAGACAAGACATACTACCAAACAGACATAACATATACAATAGACGGCATCAATTATAGAACAGAGACAATCTGTCAAATATACAAATATATTACAGTTGGGGCGAGAATGTATTTGTAGATAGACATATAGAACACAGATATGATAAAGAAGACAGATAATGAGAAACAAAACAGTAAATAATAATAAAAGAGAACATTATATGAGAAACAAAACAGTAAATAATAAAAAAGAGGACATTATATGAGAAACAAAACAGTAAATAATAAAATACAGTACTTGAGAAAGAAAATTCATGAGATATATGAGTATTATAATACTGTAGAACGAATTATTGGCCGATTGCAACGATGATAAATATATGTTGTATTTGATCAAGTAAGTAGCAATAATGTTTATCTAACCACTTATTAACAATGTAATTTTCATATTTCTGTTTCTTCTTCTGCTTGCTAGTTTATCACAATGCTAATCATGTTAATCCTTGCTTGATATTCTATCTAGATATAGTTTGACTGTATTCCATGTCCATGTATTGCGAGATTAATATATTTTTATTTTCTTTAATGTTTTTAGTATTGTTTACACGTGTTGCTTGCTTTATTTATTTTACGCATGATTTCATAGTATGATTCTCACTTTGGACAGTGGTTACAAAGCAAAAGGCCGGCCACGCAAAAAGGTGAACATTAGAGATAACAGAGGCGAGGAAAGACACTCTTTATGAAGACACAGCCAAAAGTCCGTGCTAGAAATCTCTTTTTTTTTTTCGATCCAGAAGCACTTGAGCTTTTCAGCTCTTCGGCTCGGTGCCATGGACATCGTAACCCTTCGGTTCGGTGCCACGAACACCGTAAATCTGGGAATCTGTGGCTTTTTCTGCCATCCCGCGGAATTGAACCCGCACACACAGAGGGATAGTCACCGTAGTCCAACGCGCTACGAACACGCTGGGCAGACGGGCAAGAAATCTCTTCTTACCCTGAAGCTGTGAGGCAAATCAGGATTAGAGAAGAGAAAGGAAAAGTTCATAGACAGGCTCGCTCCATGTATCTCCTTTTTCGACCTGACACTGAAAGGCAAAACATGATTAGAGAATAGATAGATAGATGCTGTTATAACAAGAATCAAATTATAATCTAAACGTCAACTGAAACTTTATGATAGAAGACAAATAATTGCTTCAATAGTTTACTACAACGAAAATGATACATGGGATAAATAGGAACAAGGAGATGAGGACAGTCACGTAGCGCACAGAGTCCTGAACAAATAATATAAAGTGCATACGAGGGCCCTCTCCCAGATTCTCTACTTCACCTCGACACCGCAAAGAAACAACAGGAACAAGATAAGATGGGTTTAAATGTAAGCGCTTTCTCCAGTGACAAAAAGCAGAATGGTGGAGTGTGGAGGGGCATTAGAATAGTTACAAAAGTCAACAAAATTACAAAAGTGGGAAAACCAAAATTTTCCAGTGATACGATAAATGAAACCTGGAAAAATACCGATACGGATAATGAATGTGGTAAACTGTGAACAGCTTCCCTGGATCAAGCAGCCAAACATTAATGAAGATAGTTTAATTGAGACTTCTTCTCCTCCGTAAGCTCCTTATCGACCACTTGTTAATCACTCTTTGTGATTTGTATATCATCCGAACCTAAGAGCGATTATATGTTGTGCCAGTTACGCGCCTACAAGTAGGCTAGCATTTCCGATTTCTGCAACGCTTATTATTTACTAGGGTAGCCTTACATAGACCCCTACATCATCCACCTCTTACGACATGCCTTGTAGGTCGCAGTATTACTATTATTTGCTCCCCTTGCGAGCCCCGGTGACACACTGTCGATTTAATTGAGACAATCATCGGTGATCGTCAAATGTTGGTGCCATGATTATTTAACATCTATTCCCATCGTCAAATGCTGGTGCCATGATTATTTAACATCTATTCCCATCGTCAAATGCTGGTGCCATGATTATTTAACATCTATTCCCATCGTCAAATGCTGGTGCCATGATTATTTAACATCTATTCCCATCGTCAAATGCTGGTGCCATGATTATTTAACATCTATTCCCATCGTCAAATGCTGGTGCCATGATTATTTAACATCTATTCCGCTCATATAGATTTGCTCAATAAACATTTGCAAGAATGGTTTTGTGCGCAATTTTTGTTATTATTATTTTTTGGTCAAAGATGATCAACTTAACGTGTTGTTGAATTGTCATTAGTTATCAGTTATATGAGGACTATCATCATAGCACTCCGGACATGTCCATAGATGCTCCGATCTCCGCCTCAGCAAATCCAGCAGCGTCCAGCGACCCAACGCACCAGTTCGATGTTGATTAATCAATTTCCTTGCATATTTAGAATGTCGTTCTTTTCGGGCTGCACCAATATTGACACCCATCTCTTTCAATCTGGTCAACGAGTGGGATTCACAGGCCTGAAACTCCTCTGTTCGTAAGGACTCTCTCAATGCGTGAAGAATGTCACTTCGATCCATGGCAGCTCCCTTTGATATTGTAGTCAAGCCAGCCAATCTATCAGCTCGTTCATTACCCCTAACTCCTGTGTGCCCAGGGACAAAAATAAAGGTGATTTCTCTGATCATTGTCTGTACCAGTACCTCCACCCAGTTGCGTCTCACCATACCTGATTCGACTTTACGAATCATGCTCATGGAGTCACTGAGTATGAAAACACGAGAGTAATTGTGAGATGCCAACCAGTTCACCGCCTCCGTAACCGCCCGAACCTCCATTGTCAAGCTACTTGTGGTTGTTGCGTAGACCCCACTGGCCTCTCTTATTTTTCCTCCTGAAAAAGCCCACGCGCAGCGTTGTTGGCGAATGATTGAACCATCGGTCATTTTTGTCATTTTTGTTGTTGTATTTATTGATACTCTCTGACAATATGTATGGCCTTTTTCGTCTTTACAGACGATCAGTTGGCAAGTGTTTTACTGTAACAACTTCTGAGTTTTCGCATTTCTCTCTTGTCTTTCAGCTCATACATAAGTCTCCTCTCAAAAGACTCTGCGCTCTTTAGAAATTTGACTTTCCACACAACTCTGTGATCATCTAGTTTTTCCCATGTGCTGGGACCTGTAGAAATGTTTTTCATTGAGGCTTTGCAGACATCTTTATATCTGAGCAGTGGTCTGCCCTGGTGCCTCTTCCCCTCCGAAAGTTCAGAGAACAACATTTGTTTTGGTATGCGACAAGTTTCCATTCCTCTCACATGTCCCAACCATCTTAGTCGTCTACTTCTGAGCATGTCCATGATGGAAGGCAGATTAATCTGACAATATAATCAACCTAGAAATGATATATATATATATATATCTATGAACAGTGAACATGAGCATCTTTGAGCATGATAAGTTATCAACTGAGAAATATATGTTAGACTTGAAGTCTGAGCGTCGATATCTTTATACAATCTTGTATTACCATTAGAATGTGTACACTCTTCTATTGTGCCTTCATACAATTTTGTATTATCATTAGAATGTGTACACTCTTCCATCTGTACCTTCATACAATCTTGTATTACCATTAGAATGTGTACACTCTTACATCTGTACCTTCATACAATCTTGTATTACCATTAGAATGTGTACACTCTTCCATCTGTACCTTCATACAATCTTGTATTACCATTAGAATGTGTACACTCTTCCATCTGTACCTTCATACAATCTTGTATTACCATTAGAATGTGTACACTCTTCCATCTGTACCTTCATACAGTCTTGTATTACCATTAGAATGTGTACACTATCTGTACCTTCTCATTTGCTGTAAACAAACATTATTATTTAATTTTGTTTCTTTGAATGTTCAACTAATTATTTCATCTAGTCATTATTGTCTCATAGTTTTAATCTAGTCATTATTGTCTCGTAGTTTTAATCTAGTCATTATTGTCTCGTAGTTTTAATCTAGTCATTATTGTCTCGTAGTTTTAATCTAGTCATTATTGTCTCGTAGTTTTAATCTAGTCATTATTGTCTCGTAGTTTTAATCTAGTCATTATTGTCTCGTAGTTTTAATCTAGTCATTATTGTCTCATAGTTTTAATCTAGTCATTATTGTATCGTAGTTTTAATCTAGTCATTATTGTCTCGTAGTTTTAATCTAGTCATTATTGTCTCGTAGTTTTAATCTAGTCATTATTGTCTCGTAGTTTTAATCTAGTCATTATTGTCTCGTAGTTTTAATCTAGTCATTATTGTCTCGTAGTTTTAATCTAGTCATTATTGTCTCGTAGTTTTAATCTAGTCATTATTGTATCGTAGTTTTAATCTAGTCATTATTGTCTCGTAGTTTTAATCTAGTCATTATTGTCTCGTAGTTTTAATCTAGTCATTATTGTATCGTAGTTTTAATCTAGTCATTATTGTCTCGTAGTTTTAATCTAGTCATTATTGTATCGTAGTTTTAATCTAGTCATTATTGTCTCGTAGTTTTAATCTAGTCATTATTGTCTCGTAGTTTTAATCTAGTCATTATTGTATCGTAGTAAACATAGTTCTTAATCTAGTCATTATTGTCTCGTAGTTTTAATCTAGTCATTATTGTACTCTTAGTTTTAATCTAGTCATTTTGTATCGTAGTTTTAATCTAGTCATTATTGTTTCGTAGTTTTAATCTAGTCTATGTATTGTTCATCGTTATTTGTAGTTTTAATCTATGCTCATTATTTATGTCTCGTAGTTTAATCTAGTCATTATTGTCTCGATGTTTTAATCTAGTCATTATTGTCTCGTAGTTTTAATCTAGTCATTATTGTATCGTAGTTTTAATCTAGTCATTATTGTCTCGTAGTTTTAATCTAGTCATTATTGTATCGTAGTAAACATAGATATCTAATAAATCAGATAGCATATCAAAATAGTTATCTCCTCATTCTCGTGTAAGCAACCTTGTGTTATAATATACTCTACATCTCATTCTTATGTAAGCAGCCTTGTGTTATGTTATACACATCATCTCATTCTTGTGTGAGCATATGTGTGTCTGTGTGTGTGGGTCTATGCGTGTGCATGTCAGGTCTCATGTTTGTATAAGTAAACTATCACGTACGTTCTTGTGTTTAACATATCATACTTTTGTAAACATGATCACATACTTAGCATATTGACTATGTTTATCTGACATAGATGTGCTTGTGATTGTTAGCTTGACATGCACTTATCACTTACAAATTGCTACACGCTGTCTTGGATAATGCTGGTGCTCATATATACCGGCCATGTACATATATATATATATATATATATATATATATATATATATATTCGTGACTGATTCAACCATAATCTCTTCTTCACCCTTCGCCCCTAGGGAAGCATAGGTCCGCAACCAAGGCCCTCCAAGTCTGCCTATCCAAGACCATCCTTTCCAGGTCTCTCCGCTCTCTCCCCATTTTCTTGCATTCCGTCTCCAACTCCCATCTCCGTGTGTTCCTAGGTCTTCCCCTACCTCTATTGCCCTGGGGTTCCATCGGAGAACCTGTCTTGTGATGCTGTTAGGGGTTTCCTCAGTGTGTGTCCTATCCATAGCCACCTTCTGCTCCTTATCTCTGGTTCCACCTGTCGTTGTCCTGTTCTATCCCAGAGTTCCCTGTTTGTAGTCCTGTCATACCATCACAGATGGAATATCCTGCGCAGGCATCTATTGATGAATGTCTGCAACGTTTTGGTGTTCCCTTAGTTGTTCTCCATGTCTCCGCTCCATATAGAAGGGCAGCCTTGACATTTGAGTTAAATATCATTATCTTAGTTTTATTCCTGATCATTCTTGAACTCCATATGTTCTTCAGAATGGCAAAGGCTGATCTTGCCTCTCAAACATAATGTACATGTACATTAATATGCATGTGAACACATACACACACACATACTACTAGGCTAAATTAAGGCTATCATTGATGAAAACTGCAATGAAGGTGCCGTTATGATTTACACGGATGGATCGGTAGTTCGTCACGAAAAGTCCGCATGCGCCTGTCTCTGCAAGCTCATGTGACAGAATGGTCCATGAGGCCAGTGGTGCATTTCGTATGACAACAAGCAGCATGACAATGGAGCTACTGGCGGTGACTAATGCTTTACGTTGGCTAGAGTCACAAAACTACACTCATGCATGCATTCTGAGTGATTCATTGAGTATAATCCGCAAGGTAGAGGCTGGTTCGGTGCGCAGGCAATGGACTGAATCACTACAAGCGTCAACAATTTGCAGAATCACACTTATCTTCATTCCGGGGCACATGGGTGTCGTTGGCAATGAGAGAGCAGACAGGCTGGCTCGCTCTGCCACCATATCAGAGAACCAGCCAATGGATAGAGCTGATATTTTGAGCGCCCTCATAGAGTTTGGCCGCAAAGAAGATTTTCATTTAAACCAATCCACGTCAACTACTAGATTGAAGGAGCTGGGTTTGAAGATTGGAGTAGCAAGAAAAGAACAGCATAAGAGGTACGTGAGTAGACTCATCAATCAAAATCGAACTGGTACGGTCAGTCGCTGGACGCTGTTGGAGATATTGCGAAGGAGATCGGAGCACCTATGGACATGTCCGGAGTGCAATGAAGATATTCCAAACTGAAACTGAAACTAGAAAGGGCATGAAAATTCACAACACTGAGCAACATACTAAACTCGAATTATTTCATACCAACGTAATAAATACTAATAAATAGACGTGACAGTTGGAAACTGACAAATAAATTAGAGAGTTAGCAGAATACATTTTAAAATAAATGATTGATTGAGAAAAATCTTAAACATTGGCTGCGTAGAGTTTGCGCCCAACAACAAACTAGGAGAATATATGACACCAACATAAGAATGAAGATTTCAGACAGTGTTGTCAGCTCTGATGTTATGATAATTCTTTAGCATTAATAACCGTTATGTTAGAACCACAGACCTCTGTGTGAGCTACAAAAGACAGTGAAGTTTACACAAGAAACAACGTTGAATATATAGACAATATTTCAAACGAACGAAAGCAAGGAAGGATACAAGCGACAACGTTCAATATATAGACAATATTTCAAGCGAACGAATGAAAGAAAGGACTTCAAGCGAACGAAAGGAAGAAAGAACCTCAGATTACGTTTCTAAATGTTCTAATCGGATGATTGTAGAATAACTAGATGGCAATTATGGAGACTTCAAACCTTCAGTGCCTTAAATGAATCTACTGTACTGTGGACGTAAAGGTTATTGGCAACGTAAAAATTCCACTTTCTAGCTATATAAGCCTACCATAGACAACTTATTCCTCTCTCCTCCTCGTTAGGCATAGAGCTTCAACAGTTGTTTGCCACTGTTCTCAGTCTCTGACTGTTCTCTTTATGGTCTCCCAGGATAGTTGAGCATTCTTCAGTTCCTCAAGAAGAATTCGTCTCCAAGTCTATTAAGGGCGTCCTCATTTTCGTTTTCCTTGCGGGTTGTACTCAAGTGCTTGCCTAGTGACACTGGACTGTGTCTTCTATTGGGTATGCCCGAACCATCGCTATTTTCTTCTCATGACCTGGGTCATCATGGGTTTCTGTCTGGATCTTAACCACAGGTCTGTGTTTGTAACTCTATCATACCATCTCAGTCTGAGAATCCGTCGAAGACATCCGTTGACAAATGTCTGAATCTTATTTGTATTTAACTTGGTGACTCGCCATGTGTCTGAGCCATACAGCAACACAGATTTCACATTTGAGTTGAATATCTTGAGCTTTGTTTTCGTGGAGATGGTAGATACTATAGACAAGGGCATCCAAAATGTTTGTCTCTGCCTTATGTGCCCTTGCGCGCAACTAGGACTGCTGATGCTCTTTCTGAAGCTGGTCAATAAACGATATAATCATATTATCAACATCTAACGCAGGTCACCTTCTTTATCATCAGACCCTCAAGCGGGCTGGCAGAAAAGCCACAGGTTCCCCAGATTTACGGTGTTCGTGGCACCGAACCGAAGGGTTACGTTGTCCATGGCACCGATCCGAACAGCTGAAAGCTCAAGTGCTTCTGGATCGGAAGAAAAAAAATCATCAGACCATTGTAGCGGACTAGATTGTGTACAATATATATCCTGGTCTAATTGTTTTTAATTATAAACAATGTTAAACTAGTTTCTTCCTCAAACTGTTACATATGTATCATTGTATTTAGTCTAGCAAATATAACGAACAAAACAATATAATAGTTACATATATATTATTGTATTTAGTCTAGCAAATATAACCAACAACAAAAAATATGTTCATCATGTATTGTTTCTGTGGAACTACTTGAATGTTAGGCTGTAATCAAGTTTATTCATCATGTATTGTTTCTGTGGAACTACTTGAATGTTAGGCTGTAATCAAGTTTATTCATCATGTATTGTTTCTGTGGAACTACTTGGATGTTAGGCTGTAATCAAGTTTATTCATCATGTATTGTTTCTGTGGAACTACTTGAATGTTAGACTGTAATCAAGTTTATTCATCATGTATTGTTTCTGTGGAACTACTTGAATGTTAGACTGTAATCAAGTTTATTCATCATGTATTGTTTCTGTGGAACTACTTGGATGTTAGGCTGTAATCAAGTTTATTCATCATGTATTGCTTCTGTGGAACTACTTGAATGTTAGGCTGTAATCAAGTACATTCATCATGTATTGTTTCTGTGGAACTACTTGAATGTTAGACTGTAATCAAGTATATTCATCATCTATTGTTTCTGTGGAACTACTTGAATGTTAGACTGTAATCAAGTATATTCATCATGTATTGTTTCTGTGGAACTACTTGAATGTTAGGCTGTAATCAAGTTTATTCATCATGTATTGTTTCTGTGGAACTACTTGAATGTTAGACTGTAATCAAGTACATTCATCATGTATTGTTTCTGTGGAACTACTTGAATGTTAGACTGTAATCAAGTTTATTCATCATGTATTGTTTCTGTGGAACTACTTGAATGTTAGACTGTAATCAAGTTTATTCATCATGTATTGTTTCTGTGGAACTACTTGAATGTTAGGCTGTAATCAAGTATATTCATCATGTATTGTTTCTGTGGAACTACTTGAATGTTAGACTGTAATCAAGTATATTCATCATGTATTGTTTCTGTGGAACTACTTGGATGTTAGGCTGTAATCAAGTATATTCATCATGTATTGTTTCTGTGGAACTACATGGATGTTAGACTGTAATCAAGTATATTCATCATGTATTGTTTCTGTGGAACTACTTGAATGTTAGGCTGTAATCAAGTATATTCATCATGTATTGTTTCTGTGGAACTACTTGGATGTTAGACTGTAATCAAGTTTATTCATCATGTATTGTTTCTGTGGAACTACTTAAATGTTAGACTGTAATCAAGTATATTCATCATGTATTGTTTCTGTGGAACTACTTAAATGTTAGACTGTAATCAAGTATATTCATCATGTATTGTTTCTGTGGAACTACTTGAATGTTAGACTGTAATCAAGTTTATTCATCATGTATTGTTTCTGTGGAACTACTTGAATGTTAGGCTGTAATCAAGTATATTCATCATGTATTGTTTCTGTGGAACTACTTGGATGTTAGACTGTAATCAAGTATATTCATCATATATTGTTTCTGTGGAACTACTTGAATGTTAGACTGTAATCAAGTATATTCATCATGTATTGTTTCTGTGGAACTACTTGAATGTTAGACTGTAATCAAGTTTATTCATCATGTATTGTTTCTGTGGAACTACTTGGATGTTAGACTGTAATCAAGTTTATTCATCATGTATTGTTTCTGTGGAACTACTTAAATGTTAGGCTGTAATCAAGTTTATTCATCATCTATTGTTTCTGTGGAACTACTTGAATGTTAGACTGTAATCAAGTTTATTCATCATGTATTGTTTCTGTGGAACTACTTGAATGTTAGACTGTAATCAAGTTTATTCATCATGTATTGTTTCTGTGGAACTACTTGGATGTTAGGCTGTAATCAAGTTTATTCATCATGTATTGTTTCTGTGGAACTACTTGAATGTTAGGCTGTAATCAAGTATATTCATCATGTATTGTTTCTGTGGAACTACTTGAATGTTAGACTGTAATCAAGTACATTCATCATGTATTGTTTCTGTGGAACTACTTGGATGTTAGACTGTAATCAAGTTTATTCATCATGTATTGTTTCTGTGGAACTACTTGGATGTTAGGCTGTAATCAAGTTTATTCATCATGTATTGTTTCTGTGGAACTACTTGGATGTTAGGCTGTAATCAAGTTTATTCATCATGTATTGTTTCTGTGGAACTACTTGAATGTTAGACTGTAATCAAGTTTATTCATCATGTATTGTTTCTGTGGAACTACTTGGATGTTAGACTGTAATCAAGTATATTCATCATGTATTGTTTCTGTGGAACTACTTGAATGTTAGACTGTAATCAAGTTTATTCATCATGTATTGTTTCTGTGGAACTACTTGAATGTTAGGCTGTAATCAAGTATATTCATCATGTATTGTTTCTGTGGAACTACTTGAATGTTAGACTGTAATCAAGTTTATTCATCATGTATTGTTTCTGTGGAACTACTTAAATGTTAGGCTGTAATCAAGTATATTCATCATGTATTGTTTCTGTGGAACTACTTAAATGTTAGACTGTAATCAAGTTTATTCATCATGTATTGTTTCTGTGGAACTACTTGGATGTTAGACTGTAATCAAGTTTATTCATCATGTATTGTTTCTGTGAAACTACTTGAATGTTAGACTGTAATCAAGTTTATTCATCATGTATTGTTTCTGTGAAACTACTTGAATGTTAGGCTGTAATCAAGTTTATTCATCATGTATTGTTTCTGTGGAACTACTTGGATGTTAGACTGTAATCAAGTATATTCATCATCTATTGTTTCTGTGAAACTACTTGAATGTTAGGCTGTAATCAAGTTTATGCTACAATGTCTTCCTCAGTCGGATGCTAATAGACGCAACAAAAGACTTTCATCTGATGACAGACTAGAGGAAGAGAATGAAGCAGCTGCTAGAATTCAGGCTGGATATCGTGGTTACGAAACTCGTAAGGATCACAATTCTTTTCCAAGCAAGAGTGAGCAAGGTCGCAACAAAAATGACCAACGTCGTAACAAAACTGATCAGGTTGATAACAAAACTGATAGAAATCACAACGCTGAGAAATCACGTTATGACTATCCAAATAGTCAATCACAAAAGACGTCAACAAACAATGTTGCGAAACAAACAGTAGGTGAGAAGAAACCAGCTGTAAATCGTGATATCTCTCGCAAACAAAATGGTATCAATGCAACACTGACTGAAGAAAAGGCCGCTGTCAAGATTCAATCCAGCTTTCGTGGCTATCAAACTCGCAAGCGTGTCCAGGAGAAGAGTGCAGCCGCTGCGAAGATTCAGTCCAGCTATCGTGGCCATCAAGAGAGAAATCTGATATTGTCATCGCAGAAAGGTACGACTCGTATCAATACAAGAAAACAAGTTGAGAATATGAAAGCTGTTCCCAAACAGAAGACAACAGATACGGGATATGTAAACTCCAAAAGAACACATCCGGCTATTCGTGAAGACACCTATGATGAACTGGATAAGGAAAACAGCGCCGCCATGACTATTCAGTCGCACTATAGAGGCTACCGGACAAGGAAAGATTTATCCAGTCAATGAGTAACAGTCGTGGTAAACCTTCTTTCTTATATTGATGAAATAATTGTATTCCAATACTGTATGTGTTGCCATGAATAGAGGAGAGAAAGAGAGAGAGCGCGTGATGAGAAAAGAGAGAGAATATGGTTGTCAGACAATGAAAGAATTAAAATAATCATCTCACTATCTCCGTCAATTCTCTCTCTCTCTCTCTTTCTCTCTCTCTTTCTCTCTCTCTCTCTCTATATATATATATACTTATCGGTATCCGATAGCGTTACTGGTTAAGCGTAATAATCTTCCATTGTTATCTTTCAGAACAAGTGTAAAATTGAAAAAATAAGATTCAAACGTGTTCTTGTGTGTCTGTGAGTTAATGGTTTGCATGCATGCAGTATGTAAGTATCACTTGTACGCTAACGTAAATGTAAGTGCGATGTTGTGATTGTCACTTTGTCTATGACTTTAGTGATTGTAATGCAAGGTTGTGATGTGTTATTACTGTGTCTAAGTTGAGTGATGGTAATGCAAGGCTGTGATGTGTCATTACTGTGTCTAAGTTGAGTGATGGTAATGCAAGGTTGTGATGTGTTATTACTGTGTCTAAGTTGAGTGATGGTAATGCAAGGCTGTGATGTCTACTACTTTGTCTAAAGTGAGTAGGGGTAATGCAAGGCTGTGATGTGTCATTACTGTGTTCTAAGTTGAGTGATGGTAATGCAAGGTGTGTGTCATTCTTTCTAGTGATGGTAAGCATTTCATATGTGTCTACATGAGTGATGTACATGAAATGATGTAACCTGTTCTATTGTGATGTAACTTTGTTATGGAGTGATGTCTCTCATGTGTCTAATTGAAATTAATTAAGTTGTGATGAAAACATCTTATTGCAGTGATCGTCTCAGGCATGTTCTTACGTGAAATAAGGTGAGTGTTGTAATGCAAAGATTGTTTATTCATGATGTCTATAGGTGTAATGATAATAAGTAATGTGTTTTGTGATGAAATCGTTATGCAGTGATCGTGCATGTTCAATGAAATAAGTGACATGTTGGATGTAACATGGTAATTTGCAGGATCGTCGATGTTCACTTTCGTGTTTGTGAGTAAGCATCTTCATTGAAGTCTCCAAGGGAATCTACATGAAATGAGTAACGTGTTTTGTGATGTAAACATTGTTATTGCAGTGATCGTCTCGCATGTTCTAATAAAAACAACTCTGTATGCGAAACAAACCAAACAAAGAAATATCCAAGCCCTTTTTTCTATTCAAAGAAATGTCTCATAAATATCTCATAGATCTACATTTGTATATGTCGCGTTAATGACAGTGCACCGATAAATACAATTTAACTCAGTAATGCACTTTCTATTGACATCCTCACACAATGAACAATCCCATACGTGCTCCGTCCTTTAATACACAACCATCTCAATATTCCCACATTAATTATGCCCAAGTTGTGTTGGCTGACACATCTCTCTTCATCCTGCAGATATCACTGAGTTGCTTGTATGTTCTTTGCGCCCATTTCAAATAGGTGATTCAATATCTCTGGTTCTATTGCCCCACATGTAGAGCAGAGAACATTTATGATGTCCGCGCTCTCCATACTTCTATCCCTTGTAACGGATGGCAAATACAATGTTTTGAGTCAGCCAGAAAATTGTTGAATTCAACGTTTGCAAAAGGACTAAAGAACAATGTTATTATAATTAGACTGTGAAATTTATTCATTTGCAGAAGAACCGCTGTAGAGTAGTTAGTGAACTCTGCTGTGTGAGAGTCAGCTCCCAATGTGTGATTTTTACCAGACTGGAATCTTCAGGTCGACTCAGCCTCAACTTGGGTACCAGAATGCTCTGGGAAAGTAAAGGCGGCCGGCGTGATGCTGACCACATCACCCATCGTGTGCCGACGGTCAATGAAAAATACAGGCGTAACACTGTATTGACCTATATACCACGAGGTATGAAAAGGTTCCTTTACTTTTTTTTTAAATAAGCAGTCGTTTTTTACAAACAAGATAACGAATATAATCATTTCTTATCGATTAATCTTCTTCTTCTTCTTCTGCGTTCTCACTAGATTGGCATTTCGGATTCTCTAATAAAGGCAGCCGTCTGTCACAGATTATCAGCCACGCCATACAGTTTGTCTTGGACGCTGGTGTAAGTGGGCCACCTCTTTCTTCTCAAGTTTGCATACTGGGGGCAGTTCTATAGGATATAATTCCTATGATTTCTGCCGACCTCTTTCCGCAGTAAGTTTTGGCCACCCTCGTGATGGTAGGTCTGACATTCTTACTGCGTGGCTAAATCTCAGAGACAGATTGGCAACTGTAGAATCCGTTATCCCATTCCTCATTGTGAGGGTCGTTGCACCATGTTACGCTCCTTACGGTCTGGTCAGTCGTTTTCTGCAAGCATTTGTTTCAGGTTAGCATTCCCTAGCGGACACGTGTATCCGATTTCAGCCAAACCTCCTTAGTCACCTCTTACGACATGCGTGGCAGGTAACAGTGGTTCTATTCTTACACCCCAAATTTGGGCCCCGGTAACCACTCGGGCGTATTGATTAATCATTAATCATGAAACGTTTGTTCATTACTTGCTTAATATCATAAGAAGTTTTGTTGAAAGTAAAAATATAAACCAAAGACTGCAAATTATGGAAATGCTAGCAATGGCAATGTGAAAAAATGAGACCATTTCGATCTGGTTAAATAATATTTTGGTTTTAATTTACGTTTTAACGTTATTGATTCAATTTAAAAAATAAAATAAAATAAACATGCAATGTTTGTCTGTAAAAGCAAGAGAACAAACAAGGGAACTTTTATGTTTGACTCAAAATAGACTCATTTAGTGCACTTAATGATGCATTTAATACTACTGTTTACGAGCCACTAACACAAACATAGGAGATTTATGGATTCGCGGATTCTAACACAGATAAGTGTCGAGAAGGCACTTGGGAAGAAATCTGACCAGTGTAAGTTGTAGAAGAAAAATTCACGAATGACGAAGTTCCACTGATGTGGTGAAATATGAATGAACATCAATTTCCTAGATCGGTATCCGTGGCAACGACTGTTCTTTGCATACTGTACCGGCAACTTCAGCGTCAAGTTGTTTACTCTGTACACAAAACATTTTGCTCATTTTAATCATATCCTTCGAACGTGCTTGTGTGCCAATTAAATTGAATGCAAGAAGATAATGAATAATATTGTTATCGTTCCATTTTGAACTCTGAACTTATTATTATATGGTTTTTTTAATATACATTTTTATTTAATTTACCAGTCCTAAATTATAATATTTTGCAATTTGTTTTCCTATTGTATACATCATTGTTAGCATCATATTGTATACAACATTGTTGAAGAACTAGAGCCCCAATACTAGTTTGTGTTTAGTTAACATCACATTCTATGACGCATGCTATCCATAGAAGACGTTATATTGATCCACGTGACTTATTTCATGTTAGACATTCTGCTTTGTATTTCCATAGTGGCCATCACTTATAACATTGTTTTTCGATTAATTGTTTTCAATATTTTCTTCTAGCACGTTTTTTCAACATAGCATATCTCTCCTTGCATATTTGATTTTTTGTTTTTAATTTACTCTCATTTCATTTCTAATTCTTCCAGGACTTGTTTAATCTTATTTCCATGAAAGATATTAATTTTTTTAAATATAAATTGGCATCTGAATAAACACTTTCGCTTAATTTTTGGTACTCTTCACGTGTGGTTCCATAATCTAAAAATGTTTTTTAAATTCTACTACTTATTAATCTTAACCTTTTTTTTTATTTCTCCTTTATTATTGCTATAATCGCAGTACCAACAATAATTATTACTACTATTAATATTATATTGTTTTAACGTACCTTTTGTCCGAACCACGGCATTCATGGTGTGGCCTTAAACTTAATATATGAAATTCATGATTATCAACTGTAATATCAGATATTGACTGTAGATTTGGTGAGTGTGCTTTTCAACATGTGTGTTGTGTCTCCAGTCCTGACCACTGCAGTCAGACTTGTCACTAAGACTAATTTCAAAAAGGACAAGACTGCTACCTAAAATGACGTGACAGTTTTTTCTCCTCCATCCGACGGAACTACAAACATATTCAGACAAAATGAATGCAAAAATTGGCTAGAAAAATACAACAATTGGTATAGTCAAATATTTACAAACAAGATCAGACTAATATTATAAATAAATTTTGCATAAATTTCTTGAATATTTTTTTCTAGTTCCTAGCCACTGCCCAAAAACTTTCTCTGCATATTACTTGAGGTGGTAAGGCTTCTTTTTCTTGGCTGTTAATTATTCCTTGCATTTTTCTTCACTTTGTATAAAGCTGATATGCACATTATATAAGTTAATTAAAAATTATAAAACGTTAGACTGCTAAGAAGTGTCCATTTATTTTTTGTTGTACATTTTTGTTTCAGTCTAGTGGTAATTACTGGCCATAGACGGTTTAGATTTGAACATTTCTCTGGTAAGTTTAATAATTGATTCATGGAAGACCATGTTTGATTGTTATTAATTTAATTTAGTCGTCGGATCATCATCACTGCACGTGGAACCAATTAGTCCATAAGTGCTCCGATCTCCCCTTCAGTATGTCTCTCAGTGTGTGGCGACTAACCACCCCGGTTCTTTGTTGGTTTACTATTCTGCTTTGTCTACCAGCATAGTGTTCTTGTCTAGCTACACCACATTTAACTTGAAATTATTGCCGTCTGGTTAGTGTTGTAGATTCACCACTATTACTTGAATCATGTACGCGGTGTACGCGGCCTCTCTCCCTTAGAGAATTTATAATATCAGCCTTGTCCATTGTTCGCCCGCTTTGTACAGCAGCCATACCTGCAAGTCTATCCGCGCATTTATTCCCCTTACATCTGCATGCCCTGGCACAAAAATAAAACTGATCTTTGTCGTCTTAGGCCTCCCCAGCGACTCCATCCAATTGTTATATAGCAGAGATAATATAATTATTACAGGGACAAAATAATGTACTATAGTAATATAGTATTAATTATAACGTCAACATCATCAAGAGAAAGACTGCGCAAAAGTTAGGTGAACAGCATCAAGAATTGCCTTAAGAAAATTACTAACAACTTACAAAGTTTCTTAAAACAAGCACACGCAAGATCACTACACCCCACTCCCTCCTCCCGTGCCCAGCACTTCTATAAAGAAGTAAATAAGTGTAATTGGTGGAAGAGAAAATTGAAAAATATCATGTCACATGTATCCTCTATCTTGTTGGATTGATCTCTTTGGAACAACGTTATTAGATTGTCTTTGTCGCTCGCTGTACATTTATTTTGTAATTGTTTCTCTGGTAACGATTTGTTATATTGTATATCGTTGAGTAAATATATGTGCACTGCTTGTAATATAACTACCTATCCTGATATGAAAATAGTAGCATATCCTTTACAGGACTTTATCAGCACACTTGGACGCCGCTGTAGAGAATGGGACCCGGGCGTCGTCAATGCGGAAATTCTTGCACTCGTGGATCAGCACTCCCACCCACCCAGGTGATATCATTATCTACACCGATGGCTCTGTCAAGCGTGGCACCAGATCATCGTGGGCTTACTCAGCACAACGAAACGGTCGCACACTTCATGAGGACTGCGGGGCTTTGAGACAACGACATCGAGCATGACTATGGAGATCACCGCTGCCTCCAGGGCTCTGTCATGGGTGGCTGAGCAACAGGTTACCCATACGATCATCATATCAGACTCGATGAATATGCTTCAACTGATTGCATCTGGAAGTATGCGTGTGGAATGGGTGGACATCATTCGGAGATCACTTCTCAAAAAAATGACTTGGCTGTACACGCCTGGACATGCTGGAGTGCGGGGTAACGAGCGTGCTGACTCTCTTGCAAACAGTGCCCCGACTCAAATGGGCAGAAGCATGGACAGAGCCGATATCATCAATGCGGTACGCTCTCAATTGTGTGACATGGGCGGGTCTCAGACACTGGAACGAGTTCGAGAATTAGGCGTTAAGTTTGGACATGCCAGACAGTGTCGTCTTCGTGGTAGAGAGAGAAGATATTGTAATCAACTTCTCATGGGTACTGTGAGCAAATGGACTTTGGGGTGGCTGCTGCAAAGGAGGACAGAGCACAAATAGGAATGCCCATTGTGCCGTGACGTAGATCGTATAACATAACATAACATAACATTACAGGACGTATCCATCAACCACAGTAAACGAGTAGTTGATTTTCTCGGCAACGCTTATACGTTCAGTAGTTTGTCATTGCTTTCTGAACGGTGAGGTCTATTATTACTTATTACCTTTTGTAAAAATCCCACGGAAACGAATTTGTTTCCAAACTGCCAGCCGCGGAATTGGAATTCGAACCAGGTACGATTGGATTGTGATCGAGCTCCCTACTGCTTAAGCTACAGACGATCACTATGAATAATCACTTTGTTATCCTAATATAACATGTCAAAAACACAAGATAGCTTCAGAATTTGACGTCTAGAACGCAATATTGACTGAAGTGATTGTACAGGAATGTTACATCTAGAACGCAATATTGACTGAAGTGATTGTACACGAATGTTACGTCTAGAACGCAATATTGACTGAAGTGATTGTACAGGAATGTTACGTCTAGAACGCAATATTGACTGAAGTGATTGTACAGGAATGTTACGTCTAGAACGCAATATTGACTGAAGTGATTGTACACGAATGTTACATCTAGAACGCAATATTGACTGAAGTGATTGTACACGAATGTTACATCTAGAACGCAATATTGACTGAAGTGATTGTACACGAATGTTACATCTAGAACGCAATATTGACTGAAGTGATTGTACACGAATGTTACATCTAGAACGCAATATTGACTGAAGTGATTGTACAGGAATGTTACGTCTAGAACGCAATATTGACTGAAGTGATTGTACACGAATGTTACGTCTAGAACGCAATATTGACTGAAGTGATTGTACACGAATGTTACATCTAGAACGCAATATTGACTGAAGGGATTGTACACGAATGTTACATCTAGAACGCAATATTGACTGAAGTGATTGTACACGAATGTTACGTCTAGAACGCAATATTGACTGAAGTGATTGTACAGGAATGTTACGTCTAGAACGCAATATTGACTGAAGTGATTGTACACGAATGTTACATCTAGAACGCAATATTGACTGAAGTGATTGTACAGGAATGTTAACGTCTAGAACGCAGTACATATTGATCACTGATACTGTTGTACACGAATGTTCACTTCTATTAACCTAATATGACTCGAACGGATTGTTCAGAATTTACTCTAGAACGCAATATTGACTGAAGTGATTGTACAGAATGTTACTCTAGAACGCAATATTGACTGAAGTGATTGTACAGGAATGTTCGATCTAGAACGCAATATTGACTGAAGTGATTGTACACGAATGTTACATCTAGAACGCAATATTGACTGAAGTGATTGTACAGAATGTTGCAGTCTAGAACGCAATATTGACTGAAGTGATTGTTCACGAATGTTACATCTAGAACGCAATATTGACTGAAGTGATTGTACAGAATGTTACTCTAGAACGCAATATTGACTGAAGGATTGTACAGAATGTTACGTCTAGAACGCAATATTGACTGAAGTGATTGTACACGAATGTTACATCTAGAACGCAATATTGACTGAAGTGATTGTACACGAATGTTACATCTAGAACGCAATATTGACTGAAGGGATTGTACACGAATGTTACGTCTAGAACGCAATATTGACTGAAGTGATTGTACACGAATGTTACATCTAGAACGCAATATTGACTGAAGTGATTGTACAGGAATGTTACGTCTAGAACGCAATATTGACTGAAGGGATTCTACACGAATGTTACGTCTAGAACGCAATATTGACTGAAGTGATTGTACACGAATGTTACATCTAGAACGCAATATTGACTGAAGTGATTGTACACGAATGTTACGTCTAGAACGCAATATTGACTGAAGTGATTGTACAAATAATAAACAAAGAGCAGTAACAAATGTATTCCTCTTGGTTCTTCTTTCCCGCGTCAATTTCCAGATTTCTCTCTCTCTCTTCTTCTCTCTCGATTGCTCGATCGTTCTTTTCGGCCATTTTTATCATTCTTATTGTGATATATAAACAGCCGTTGCCAAGAACGTGTTGTACGTCACATCGTTCAGTATCATTTGGAACTCTAGTGCTTATCCTTCGGTGATGTGTCCGATTTCAACCAGCGTTTACTGGGTTCGCTCTCTATCAGCCTTTGGCTGTCCCAGCCTCCTGCAAGACAGCAGGTTGCTATTTTCTTTTAGGGTATCGACTCTTAGACGACCTACCCTCCAGGGCTGTTGAGCGTCATCTGCCCAGAAATCCTGTCTTTTTGTGGACTACTTGGTCTTCCTGCCGTCCGGTTTTGTGTACGGTTTACTCCGCTAGACTTTGATTGTCCCCAGTCAAACTACAAGGCAGCAGTAATTCTCAGATTTAAAACGTAAGAGAAAGTAGGACATTGTTATACAGTATTTCGAAGCTATGTATGACCCAACTGTACTATACTAATGATGTCTCGAATCGGATCATTGAGGACACTGTTCGTTCATTTTTAAAATAAACATAATCGGGAATTTGAGATGCGTTTACCTAAATTTAACTGAAATGCGTTCACCTCAATGGAAAAAGGGAATAATTGTTAAGATCCCCAAAAGGTGATCTCAAAGATTGCAACAACTGGAGAGGGATCACCTATTATCAGTAATGACCAAGACTTTCTGCAAAATCATTCTTAATAGAATCAAAGGAGCAGTGGACACAACCATAAGAGAAGAACAAGCTGGTTTTAGACCTGGGAGAAGCTGCTTAGACCAAATAATTACGCTACGACTAATTTTGGAGGAACATATTGAGAAGCAACAACCACTTATACTAAATTTCATCGATTTCAAAAAAGCCTTTGATAGTCTACACAGAATTCTCTGTGGAATATTCTGAGATGCTATGGAATACCAGACAAAATAATAAACATTATTAAGAGCCTCTATGATGGTTCACAATGTGCAGTTCGCACTGATGGTGGACACAGCGACTGGTTTATGGTTGAAACCGGAGTAAAGCAAGGCTGTATTCTATCTCCGCTATTGTTTGGAGTGGCCATTGACTGGGTGATGCGAAAATGTTGCAGGGGCGAAACTGGCATCGATTGGGTAGAAAATAGTCAATTAGAAGATTTGGATTTTGCAGATGATATTGCCTTGTTAAGTAGAAACAACCAAGATATGCAAAGAGAACAGACAACTTGGCATCTATAGCATCAAAAGTTGGACTGCAGATAAGCTATGAAAAACAAATATAATGAAGACACCTATGGCAAGTAATGCAGATATCACACTGGAATCTAAAATGATAAAAATAATAGAGCAGTTCACTTATTTAGGTAGCAATTTTGATTTGCACAGGAAATGTTAAAAAGAAATTATGATACGAATTGGCAAAGCAACATCAGCTTTTAAAAGTCTAAATAAAATATGGAACTGCAAGTTAAATAGTATTAAAACTAAATTACGAATTTTCAATTCAAATGTTGTATCAATCTAACATATGCCAGCGAGAGTTGGAAAATGACTAAAGATATAGAAAGCAAGTTGAATGCATTTGAAAATAGATGTATGCGAAAAATAATAAATATAAAATGAATTGAATTCAGAGAAGTGATGAAATCAGAGAAATGTCTGGTCAACCACTAGTGACAACTGTTATAAGAAAGAGAAGATGGAGATATGTTGGGCACACCTTGAGAGAAATGATCAACGAATATCAAAGCAGGCATTGAAGTGGGATGCAAAGGGTTTAAGAAAGAGAGGTCGACCTAAGGAGACCCTGAAACGACCTTTGCTGAGAGAGGCAAGAAATATCGGTCTCATTTCCATGGAGGAGATTGAGCGAGTTGCCCAGGATAGAGCGGTATGGAAAATTACTTGCTGGCCCTATGTAACGTATAACGATACGAGAGAAATTATATTTTATTATTACCTAAATTTGTCCTCTAAAATAAATCGCGTTTTTTATCCTCGAAAAAAATTGTTCTTCTTCAGGTTTCAGTGCCTTTTGGGTTAATTGCTGCAGATATATCTAACCTCTATTCATCTATGTACTTAGCCTTCTCTTCTCAATTGTTGACTTCTATCTTTCCATTGTTTTATTGTTCTGCCTCGTGGTCTCTTCCTGTAATCGTTGTTTAATATAACATCATCATCATCAAGGTGCGTATCCTTTATAGGACGTTACACTCTTTGCAGCACATCTGAAATTCACTCTGTCTCTGCCAGTTCACCCACTTCGTCGATGGTCATGTTCATGGTTTCTTTAATATCTTGTAGCCATCTTCTTCTTGGTCTGCTCTGCGTCCTGGGAAACCCCGCCCTCTAGTATTGTTCTTTCCAGGCCATCGTAGCTTGATTGACCAAAGGGATGTAATTTTTCTGTATAGTATGTTGTTTATCAGCCAATTCTCTTTAACGTTTAGTTCTTTCCGGACATCAGTGTTCTTTCTTTTTTCTGTCCATGGTATTCGTAGGATCTTTCTGTAGCATTTAGTTTCGAAGAACTGGATTTTGTTTAATACATTATATATGGCCTTTATCTGTTTTTACAGACGGTCAATTGGCAAGTGTTTTACTGTGACAACTTCTTGTCGTTCAGCTCATATATAAGTCTCTTAAATATATATGCCTCAACGGTTGTCTTTCACTTTGTCGTTGTCTTTCTGACTTTCGAAGAAAGTCCTTCATCTTTCAGTTCCACAATAAAACTCTGTCTCCATGTCTATTTACGACTTCCTCCTTTTTGTTTTCCCTGCGGGTTCCACTCAAGTGCTTATCTAGTGGCACTTGACTGTGCCTTTCGCAGGGTATGCCGAATCACCGCCAGTTTCTCCTCCTCATCTGGGTCATCGTGAGTTGTTCCTGCACTGTTCTTATCCAAAGATCTATGTTTGCTCATCTGTTATATCATTCCTCAGTCTGAGAATACTCAGAAGACATTTGTTGATAAAGATCTGAATATTATTTGTATTTAATTCGATAACTTGCCACGTTCACTTTTCGATAACTTGCCACGTTCACTTTTCGATAACTTTCCACGTTCACTTTTCTTAACATTGATTTCGTCCTTGCTTCTCTAATTATCGCAGTTTCTATTTTACCAAAATCAATATATAATCTATATTTATTACTTTCTACATTGCTTTTTCTTTACTAGTTCTTTGAGTTTCTAGTTTGCTAGTAGTATATTGTTGTTTTGAAGAAGATATAGAAGAAGAAGAAGCAAGCAAATCATATCCTGGAAAAATTACAATGAAAAAGAAGTTATTGACGGAAATGGAACCGAAACAAATGAAATATTTTTGACACATTAATTAAGAGATACGACACTCTACTGAACATCATACTAAACGACAAGATTGTGGGAAAGCGGTCAAGATATAACAGATAGGCATGAATCAAGAGATGGACAAAGAACATGTTCACATAGTACATCACCATGACACAAGAAATGAAATGTTGAAGACCGATCTTCCGTGCAGAAATGATAAATAATCAAATTAAAAATAACAGTTTTATCTACTTTGTAACAAAACGATCGTGTTTTTATGTTTTCATTTTCATCTGCAATTGTCACGTTATTCATTCTTGTAATTTGTAACTTCAATTCGCCTTCAGTTCTACTTTATTAATTTCTAGTTCTTGTTGCTTCAGTTCATCTTCAGTTCTACCTTATTAACTACTAGTTCTTGTAACTTCAGTTCCCCCTGTTCTACTCTATTATCTGCTAGCTCTTGTAGCTTCTCTTCACTTTCAGCTAACAAAAACTATCAGACCGTTAGCCTATTTGCCATTACTTATTATTGTTCATCTGATGTTTTATCCTGGCAATTATTTGGTCTGTTTCAATAATTTAAAATCATCGTTTCTGATTTCTCTGCGTAATTGTCTTGAGTAATTTTTTGAGAAATGTCTTGATTAATTTCTGCCAGATTTAATTTTTTTCTTAGTAAAAGACACAGACTTGGAGATAGAAGGAGACGTAACACTAGATGTACTTTTTATTTCAGAACCATTCCCATTTACTACACTGTACAAGAAGAGATAATGGATCTCACATATTGAAGCAACAAATCAGAAGTGTCCTTCTAGCATGTTGAAACTTCAAACAATGAATCTTGTATCATCATATATAACACCCAGGTTGTGTCTCGAGCACAGTATCATACACACATTGAACTTTTATAACTACAAATACTAAGTAACTGGTACAAAATAACAACTTCATGCAACAAATGCTACATCGAAAGACAACAAATTCAGGGGTTTGGATATTTAATGAGTATGAAATACAACCAACCACCAATAACAGCATACAATAAAAAGAAGATAAAGTGGAAGACCAAGAAAAGATGGATAGACAATATCAAGACCACACTACATAAACACGGATATAACACAACAAGGGTGACTCATCTGGCCCTAGAATGCAAATTAAAGCTCCCATCCCTATGTTTAACGGCAAGAGTGGACAGCCAACTACATCTTCCACCTGGGAATAGACAATAGACAAAGTAACATGGATTTGATTTAAAAATAACAAATAGCATGAATACTTGAACGTAACTGAAACCGCACATCACTAGTTACTATACATATAATGCCCTGTCTTTGTCTCCAGCAAATTTTCCTCTATGAATTAAACTTTTATTATAGCCATGTGTTGGTGAGATGAGAGAATATTGCTTATAATTTATAGTATGTATTATTTTCATCCACCTATTATTGTTTTTTTTTTGTGGAATGTCTGGTTTGAAACAAAATATGTTATACTTTTCTGTATCCAATAACACTTGTACGTTTAATCTTAAGCATACTCAAACTGTACCATTAAAAATATATCCAAAAAAATAACATTAGGAAACAATTATAAATGACAATACACGTAAACATTAACATAATACATTTATAACAATACGCTCTCTTTTTTAATCTACAACTCTAACCAAACTGCAAGAATTCCAAGTCAAATAGTGTGTAGCTAGACAATAGCACTGTACTGGTAGCCCAAAAAAATAGTACACCAACAAAGAACTGGTGTTGTTAGTCAGCACATGCTTAGAGACATACTGAGAAGATCAGAGCACTTGTGGACTAATTGGTTTGATGTGCAGTGATGATGATCTGACAACTAAACTCTTTTTTCTTCATATCACACATGATATATAAGACATTCACTAAGTTATAGCTGGACAAGAAGAAAAGCTTCAAAATCATATCTATTGAATGGACAGCAAATAAGAAGAATATAATATGAAAAAAGTGCAGGATTGACTGAAGTGATGACAATAGGTAGACGATGAGAAAACCTTTCACTCAAACTAAATAATATAAAACAAAAGAAGGAATCAAGTATCTAGAATCAACTTTGACCTCAGATGGGAGAGTTTATAGTAAAGTTTCCAAAAGATGTACCAACACAAATTAAGTTATGTAGCAACTATTATCACTTCTGTCTAACCCATGGACAAATACCAATACCAAAGCAAACCCTAAAAGAACTATTTTGTTTAACAACTTGACGTTATCAGTGTTAGACATGGACTGCAGATAGTGAGTGTCAAATCATAACATCAAAGATGAGATGTATCACTCAGGAGAGCTGCAGCAGTAACAAAGAATGATCAAATTAAAAATTAAGAAATCAGAAGACTAGGATTGAAACCAGTTATAAAATGTATAAAGAACAATGGATCAAGTGGTAGAGTCATCTTACAAGAACCCCCTGGTATCATTTACCACAGAGACGATATACAATGAAAATAATATAATGACTATAAAGCAAAAGGAAGACCACATAAAAGTTGAAGCGTCTACATCATAACCAACCTAAGAGAAATGGACATCAAGTTACAAGAGTTATTTGATAAAACAAACAAAAGATTTTGATATATTCCTCCTATCCAACTGTTCTTCTTCACCCTTCGCCCCTAGGAGCAGAGGTCCGCAACCAAGACCTTCCAAGCCCGCCTACCTTAGGCCACCTTTTCTAGATCTCTCCCCATTTTCTTGCATTCCGTCTCCAACTCCCGTCTCCAGGTGTTCCTGAGTCTTCCCCTACCTCTATTGCCCTGGGGTTCCATTGGAAAACCTGTCTTGTGATGCTGTTAGGGGTTTCCTCAGTGTGTGTCCTATCCATCGCCACCTTCTGCTCCTTATCTCTTGTTCCACCTGTCGCTTTTCATGTTCTCTCCCAGAGTACACTGTTTGTAGTCCTGTCATACCATTGGAGATGGAGTATCCTGCGCAGGCATCTCTTGATGAATGTCTGCAACTTGTTGGTGTTCCCCTTAGTTGTTCTCCAACTGTTAGATTATATCTGTCACTGTTAGTGAAACACGTACAAACAAAGTACTATAGTTTTACAAAATACAGAAACAGTGACAATAAACAGCAACGTTTCTGTATTTTGTAAAACTATAGTACTTTGTTTGGACGTGTTTCACTATTTACCAAGTTTTACTGCAGTCTTCCCCCTATTTCGATATCTGTCACTGTTACATTATTAATGTTCATGTAGTTCAACTGTAACTGTCCCGCATTAGTTTTGTCGTTTCTCAGACATTTTGGGAGATTTTCCAGACATCTTCACATCAACAGTGAGACGACATAAATTTAAAACATAAACATTTGTCCCTTCACTCGCACAGTGAAGTTTTAAACTTGTTTTATTGTGTATTTCAGTACTTTATATGCTACAGTTTATTAGTGTGCCTTGTCTTTACACATCTCATCAATAGATGAACTGATCATTAGACAAATTGAAACTGGTTGGCTATCTGTTACTAATATATAATACTGATATATTTCCACTTATATTATGCTGTGATAATAAATTGTGTGCATTTGATACAAGTTGTTTTGTGTTGATCAATGCTAGAAATGATAAATGTTTAAAGCACTTTGTTTTAAATCACAATGATCTTTTTTTCGATCTTGGTCATGTGCTTAATTTACTGTAGACCACAAACTGGGCAGTCAGCTTCAGGTCTGTCAGGTTTCCCCAAAGCTTAGTTTTCAGGTCGACTGGGTGTGGCCACATATTTCTTCTCAGCTCGCACAGTCTTGCAGGACATTCTCCGGTGTCCATTCCACCTGTTGACACTGTCTTATTCCTAATCTATGTAAGTGTTTGTTGAGTCTTCAGTGTCCGGTACGTAGGAAAAATATAATGACCTGGTTTGTTCTGCTTAGGTCTTTGAGGAAGTATTTTCATTAATCATATCCAGATTTTCTCTAATCATATCCAGTGTTTGTCTTCCAGTCTACTACAGATTTTCTCATAATCATATCCAGTGTTTGTCTTCCAGTCTACTCAGATTTTCTCATAATCATATCCAGTGTTTGTCTTCTAGTCTACTGCAGATTTTCTCATAATCATATCCAGTGTTTGTCTTCTAGTCTACTGCAGATTTCTCGTAATGGTATCTGCAGTTGTTTGTCTCTCTAATCCACGTCAAGTTTTCCTCTCAATCACTATCCAGTGATTGTTTTCTAGTCTACTGCAGATTTCTCATAGTCATATGCCAGTGCTTTGTCTTCAGTCTACTGCAGATTTTTTCAAAATTTCATATCCAGTGTTTGCTACATCTACTGCAGATTTTCTCATAATCATATCCAGTGTTTGTCTTCTAGTCTACTGCAGATTTTCTCATAATCATATCCAGTGTTTGTCTACCAGTCTACTGCAGATTTTCTCATAATCATATCCAGTGTTTGTCTACCAGTCTACTGCAGATTTTCTCATAATCATATCCAGTGTTTGTCTTCTAGTCTACTGCAGATTTTCTCATAATCATATCCAGTGTTTGTCTACCAGTCTACTGCAGATTTTCTCATAATCATATCCAGTGTTTGTCTTCTAGTCTACTGCAGATTTTCTCATAATCATATCCAGTGTTTGTCTTCTAGTCTACTGCAGATTTTCTCATAATCATATCCAGTGTTTGTCTTCTAGTCTACTGCAGATTTTCTCATAATCATATCCAGTGTTAGTCTTCCAGTCTACTGCAGATTCTCTCTGTATGATGGTTTTGACCTGAAAAGACAAGGGTTGGTAAATTTGCTTTTTGACACTCTCCTCCTTAATCACAACGATCAAAGTCCTTTCCTACTGCAGACACACTCTATGAGGCCATTCAGAATATCAGCTCTATCTACTGGCTGACTCTCCAATATGGTGGCAGAGCCAGCCTCCAATTCCCATCGACACCCATGTGTCCCAGAACGAAGATGAATGTTATTCTGCAAATTATTAACCCTTGCAGTGATTCAGCATATTGCCTGCGCACTGAACCAGCCTCCACCTTTAGGATCATACTCAATGAATCACAAAAAATACACACATGAGTGTAGTTCATAAGCCACAAAACTACCAAGGACGTCAAACATTTATATCCTTGACACTAGTTTGAAACATCTCTCTCTCACCTGTGCGCACGATCACCACTTAGACTGATGTACCAGATTTTCACATATATTCTGCTGTTGTTTCTAGGGACTCTGTCCCTCCATACAGCTTCTTGTTTTTCGGTTTAAACATCTATTAAAAATGAACGATTACAATCACATATATTACAAGTAACAAACACTATATTACAAGTAACAACAATTATATTACAAGTAAAACACATTATATTACAAGTAACAATCACATATATTACAAGTAACAATCACATTATATTACAAGTAACAAACATTGTATTACAAGTAAAACACATATGTTACAATAAAATAGCTTGTATTTCAGAAAACAATTGCAGAACAATCCATTATATTACAAGTATCCTTATTTACTAACAAGTATTACGAGAAAAAATTATTACAAGTAATAACAAAATACAAAACAAAATTTATTACAATTTAAATCAAAATTATTACAAGAATAATAATTTATTAAGTAACTAAACAAATATATTACAAGTAACAATACATAATACAGAAAATCATTTGATACGTAACAATCAATTCTGATGTTGAAATATTGTTGTCCATAATAAGTAATCCAGTTAGTAAAATTATAACAATGTAAAATCATTGTTTCAATAAACTATATCTATAGAATATATTATACGTTCAGGAATGTAAATGGATGAATACCATATATATCAAGTATCATGAACAATTTCTGTATGGATCATATTGAGTAATTACTCATATTTTAGTTATATCTTATCTAGTACAAACATAAACAAAAAACAATTACAGTACAATAAAGATTATAGTTTTCAAGTTGCACACATAATGGTAACAATCAAGTTATTTAAAACTAAACATCAATATCAATAACAACTGCAATATATAAAGTACATAATTATATTGTAATTTATATTAAGTAATCATATATATTACAGCTACATGCATAATCATCAAAATCAAGCATACAAGTACAATCCATTATCTTCATAAAATACATGTATTAAGTAAAATCAATTATATTACAAGTAACAATATTGTATTACAAACAATACATTATATTACAAGTAACAATCACATTGTATTACAAGTAACAATCACATTATATTACAAGTAACAATCACATTATATTACAAGTAACAATCACATATATTACAAGTAACAAACACATATATTACAAGTAACAATCACATTATATTACAAGTAACAATCACATTATATTACAAGTAACAATCACATATATTACAAGTAACAAACATATTATATTACAAGTAACAATCACATATATTACAAGTAACAAACACATATATTACAAGTAACAAACACATATATTACAAGTAACAAACAAATATATTACAAGTAACAAACAAATATATTACAAGTAACAATCACATTATATTACAAGTAACAAACACATATATTACAAGTAACAAACACATATATTACAAGTAACAAACAAATATATTACAAGTAACAAACAAATATATTACAAGTAACAAACACATATTACAAGTAACAAACACATATTACAAGTAACAAACAAATATATTACAAGTAACAAACACATATATTACAAGTAACAATCACATATATTACAAGTAACAATCACATATATTACAAGTAACAAACAAATATATTACAAGTAACAAACACATATATTACAAGTAACAAACACATATATTACAAGTAACAAACACATATATTACAAGTAACAAACACATATATTACAAGTAACAAACACATATATTACAAGTAACAAACAAATATATTACAAGTAACAAACAAATATATTACAAGTAACAATCACATTATATTACAAGTAACAATCACATTGTATTACAAGTAACAAACATTATATTACAAGTAAGAAACACATTGATGTTATCAATAAAGCTTTAATTTCTAGAAACATCTGGCAGCAGTTATGTGCGTGCAAAGGTTGCCTCCATGTTACTAAGCAGAGTATATGAGAGAGAAAAATCATTACAGTAATAACAAAAAACAAAACAAAAATATTACTATTAATTCAGAAATTCATGTAGTGAATAAAATGGTTAGTGCTAGACGGGAATAACTCAAATAACAAACAAATGAAATCATTTTGATGACGCTGAACGAATCAATTCTGGTGTTGGAAATTTTGCTTGCCTGAAGTGGAATCTCAGTTATAAATGTATAAACAATGGGAAATGGTGCTTTCAATAAACTGATATCTATAGAGATATATATATATCGTGTCAGGAATGTAAATGGATGAATACCAAATATATCAAAGTATCATGAACAATTTCTGTATGGATCATGATTGTGGAGTAGATTACTGCATATATAGTTATATCTATCTAGTACAAACAGTAAACACAAAAACAATTACAGTCACAATAAGAGATTATAGTTTTCAAGTTGCCTCACATGGAATGGTAAACAGTTGAAGTTCTTGTTGAAAATCTTAACATCAAAATCAAATCAACTGGAATAATAGAATCATAATTAGCATGATTTTATTATTATTGGAATCATATGGAATGATACATGCTACTGCTGAATCTCAAAAATCAGAGCATAAAGTCACAACCATTTCTTCATAATGATGATAACAGTTTATGTAATATAATTGATATCAGATGTGCTAGTGTATGTATGCCAAATTAACAAATACAAATCAACAGCTGCAAATCTGTATCAGTGCTCATTTTATCTATACAAACAACACTATATACTTGTATATATATCATAAAGTCACTTATGACATATGATGACGACATCACACTGGAATTCAGAATGATCAAAATAAAAAGAGCAGGTCACTTATTTGGGTAGCAATTTTGAATGCGCAGGGAGATACTAAAAAGAAATTATACTGTGAATTGTTAAAGCAATATAAGCTTTGAAAATCCTAAATAAAATAAATATGAAATTCCAAGTTATAAAGTTTTAAAACTAAATTACACAATTTTCAATTCCAATGTTGCATCAATCATAACATATGCCAGCGAGTTTGAAAATGAATAAAGATATTGAAAGTAAGTTGAACACATTTGAAAATAGATTTTTTTAAATAAATATAAAATGGGACAATAATATGAAATCAGTGAAATGTCTGGTACCATTAATACCAACTGTTATAAGAAAGAGAAGATGGAAATATGTTTAGTATATTCTGAGATGAAATGATCAAAGAATCACAAAGCAGGCATTTGAAGTGGGTGACAAAAGGTTCAAGAAAGAAGGTACACTCTAGAGAAAACCTGAAACATATTTTACCGAGAGAGATGACAAATATCTGATTCAGTTCCATAGTAGAGATTAAACGATCGCCCAGAATAGAACTGTATATAAGAATTGCTTGCAGGCAGTGTGTAATGTAGGGGCATTTTTCCAGCTAAAAGTTTCAATTGGTTACCAGTAAAGCACTGGGAAGTAAAGGCAGTCAGCATGTTGTTGACCACATCACCAATTATGTGCCCATGTTCAATTAAAACTACGGGCAGCCCAGCAATGTACCCCCTCATGGAATGAAAAATACGAGCAGCCCAGCAATGTACCCCCTCATGGAAAGAAAAATACGGGCAGCCCAGCAATGTACCCCCCTCATGATAAGAAAAATACGGGCAGCCCAGCAATGTACCCTTCTCATGATAAGAAAAAAGGTTCATTTACTTGTTTACTTTACTAACTATGGAACATATAACGGTGCAAGAGAAATTCAACAAATATATCAAGTGATTGTTTGTTTGTATGTATGTAAACGCGTACATGCACTCACATATACAATATATGTAAAATATATAATAAAGAAGAAATGCATATAAACTCATACAATTCTATGACCGTTATAAAACTATACATATTGTGTATGAAAACTGCTTCAACATTGCCGAGCCACTCAATCATTTCTACTCAGTCTAATTGTACAGTCTTATTGCTAGAGGTGTGTTGACAATGGTATGAGCACTAAACCAAATATTACAGGCTGCTCATAAGTATATGTACAAATGGCTATTCACCATCTGTTATCAGTCATTTATAATGAAATAGAACATGTCTTTTTTCATCAATTTTCACTGATGAGAATATTGTAAACAAAGATAGTTGAAAAATTCAACTTTGTCAGAAGGTGGTTAGCTGACATGTTCATACATTATTAGATAGAACTTCATTTTCAAACTTGTTGATAATTTATATGTTTCAACATCAGAATGTGGTACATAGATCAAATTAAAAATGTGAATACTGAACTACTGAACATAAAATATAGACACATTACACACAGTAATAAACATTGTGACCAACAAAACAAGGCAGTAGGTAAAACAGTCATACTCCAACAACTGTTTTGGACAAATAAACATAAAAGGAAATGGAGGGTATAATGACAACAAAAACTGGAACTGCACAAATGAGGAGAAGATTCACTGCTAAAAAAAAATTGAATGTAAGAAAATAAGAAATGGCAAGTCAGTCTAACACCTTTCGCACATGTATTTAGAAATGTAAACCAAAAATATAAATAATAATAGAAATAATAGAAGACAAGATAGATAAGAATACTCTACATACATGGAGGGCCTACAATTAGACTTGACTTGCCAAATCTGGCCACAGGTTGTAAAAAGACCTGTGTCAGAATATATAAAAACAGGTGTTGATTCTACATTTTAGTCAAATGGAGATGAAGAGCAAAATAATGTCATAAATACATGACAATAGTTTTATCTAGTACAAACATAGAACTTTCTATGTTTTATCTAGTACAAACATAGAACTTTCTATTTCAAATATATAACTCACAACAATTGGGTTGACATCATTTAGACTTAGACATTCAAAAACCATTTATTCCACTATTTGAAAATACAGTTCTATTGTAGATATATTCAATATTCAGAGATAATAAACGTCACCACAAAATGTAGTAAATATACATGTCTTAATAAACCAGTAGACTATATACATCTATTTCTAAGAAATGTGCATGCAATTTCTTGTTTTCAATTTCTGTTATAGTTGATTGACATACTAAAATTGAGCTGTTAGGTTGTGCATAAAAGTTGAATTGATTGGTATTTGATTAGTGTTTATTGGTGATAGAAATTCATTATGTTGTGTTGATGGTATAGACCAGTGTTTCCCAACCTTTTTTTGTGCCATGCCCCACCTAAGCCTTTCTAAAACTCTTATGCCCTCTATGTAACATATACATAATTTTTAATATTCAAAAATTTAATTGTTTACTGAAGAAACTTATATGATAGGTTTTATGTAGAAGTCACTAGGAAATTGATGAGGAAACACAGTAAATAAATTTTCAAAACATATAATAGAGAACTGAAATTCAAGTACAAAATAATTTTAATGACAGATTTTTCTATATTATTTTAATTATTAGTAATTTCTTTTCATTGGACAAATTTCCCCCCTTAACAATCAAATTGTTCCCCTGTGGGCATGGCACAAAAAAAAGGAAACACTGGTGTAGACAGTTAAATGTCAACAGGGAATGTAACATAGCGCCAAATGTGAATTTTCTTAAACTTATAGAACTCTTCAAAACAGTTTTATAACTGCTAAATTTATTTAACAAGACTGTCTCAGTCGTTGACTGTACCAGCAAAAAACCCTGATGTAATGGTTATGTGTAACACATATAATTGTGATTTTCAGCAGACAGTACTCAACATACACAAACCAATGATGAATATAAAATGAACATGCAATACATTTCTGGTTAACTTATATGTTCAGATCTATCTATAATACTAGTCATTGAGAATACACATCTTCACTAATTGTTAAACAGTACAAGATTCACACAAAACAACTTAGAAACAAGCTTCAAAATATAAGCAAGATGTAACCATGTGTTACTGTCAACTATTGAAATATTCAGAACGTTGTGGTTATGCACTTGATAACATTTCTACAGATTACCAACATGGATTAATCACAGTTCATGCACTACTGTAGCATCAAAATGGGGAATTTTTTTTGTTAGTTACATTTTAGATACAATTTGACAGACTACTTCACAATCCCCTCTTCATATTTCTTTAATCTTACAATGTTTGTTTTCTCCTGTATGTGCTTTCACCTATGACAAATTTTCATGTGTTCTTGTTTAAATATTTTACCATTGTTTCCCTTTTATTCTTTTATCAAATTTGTCAACAAAGAAAAGCCAAGGAATGACAATCAATAAAAACAAAACATCCTACAATATTATTGACAAGAAAACTGAAGAAGTGTTTACCTATTTGTGATGAAACAATAAGTAATGCTAAAGTTAACATCAGAATATCAATGTCAGGATTAACAAAAGCAAAATTTTATTTTTCAATTATCTCCATCAAATATCATCTTTTGTGCAAGACAAACCAAAATGTATGTACACAAAAATGTTTCCCTCTTTGATTTTGAAACACAGCATTTAATCAAGAACATCAGATTCAAATGTAAGACCTTACGCTGATGGAAAAGTTGAGAAGATATTCTGAGCACCTATGGACTTGTTCAGATTGTAATGATGATGATCCTCACTAGTCATGTAAGACTGTTTTATCTTGAACATCAAATGATCAAAAATAGTAACAATGCAGTATAATGACAGGAAGAGTATTGAATTGTAACTAATTCTGTACATTAAGAAAGGAAGTCATGAGAGAGATATGTAGGAAATCATTAAAAAAAGAAATAAAACAATGTAGCTGTTACTTTTCTCAGTGGGAACTTTTAAGAAAGTCAAAATAAAACTGGACAAAATATAAAGTCAAAGTAATTGAAAGAGGTAAAGAAGTTTGCCCATAATGTTAATCAGGGAGCAAAGTTATAGAATTGTAACCTATTAAGAATGAGAATGATAGGAGTTTTTAAACTTATTTCTATATAACATTTTGAAGATCTGAAAAACTACAATCCAGGTAATTTAGCAATCTAAAAAAAAAAACCACAATCAGCCACAAAGTCAATGTCAGTATATACAACCAAACCCATCCAAGACAACAACAAAAATGCTTTCAAAAAATCAATCAATCAATTATAAAGCTTATAATAGCAACCAAGTACCCAGTTCACAAGTTCCCAGCAAAGCTTTGAACAGATGTATACTGACAGTTCTGCTTTTGAAAATAAGGGAGGTGGTATTTTTATAACTAAAAAACAGAAACCACAATTGATCAATTGCTACAAGAAAATATTGCAACAACTTCGAAGCTGAAGCTCTGACATGCAGAAGACACTGTTATTAAATATAATAACCAGGCAGAGAAACAAATGGTAATTTTCATAGATGCCATGTCAGTAATATAAACTTTAAGAAGACAAATTAGTAGCAGTCTCTGCACTCTGGTACTCACATGCGCAATTGGCACAGGGCTTCAAAAAGAACTCACAATTTAGTAAATACTAGCGCATTGCAATATATCAGGAAATGAAGTCAGAGTCCTTATAGTGGATGTATGAAAGCAAATAAAGAAAAGGAAGCATGGTTTTATTAGTAAGGAAAATAAAAATTGAGAGAGAGAAAAGACGCAAAAATGGATGTATACCAATTCCCATATGTGACCGTCTTGACATATGAATGCAACTCATATGTGACAACAGCTCCCAAACGTCATTTTCAAAATTTGGATTTGAGATAGTTCAGAGAGGTTGTTCAAGTAACAAGATGAGTCACAAAGTTCACAAGAAAACAATGGATAACGGTTTCAAAGTTGATATCAAAATTACCATCATATGGATCAAATGAAGAGGGCTGATTGTTGTAACAAGCATGGGAGGCCAAGATATCTAGACTTCCAGAAACCTTAAGAATGTGATGAAAGAGCAACATAAAACAGCCCCTAATGGCACAGAGACTTATACTGTAACTGGGCCAGATGTGATGGTATTGTGTAGCATTGTGTAGCTCTCTAAATGTCTTCTACATTGCAAGATAAAATAAAAGCAGCTGCTAAGTAACAAGTAATAAAACTAAGTACATCATTCTGAATCTAAACAATGTAGATAACAAGACAGAGGAGTAACTAAATCAATGAAGGCTGTTTACATACATACATACATGTATTAAAACAATTTCCATTTGTTCTTGAACCTTCTAACAAATCATACTTTCATTGCAAGAAGAAAACTCTAATCAGTAGGTAACAATTAACTTAAGTCTTAATTATAATGTCAGTGTATGTTTCGGAATGTATTTCCTAAAGAACATTACAAAAGTTACCTGCTGAACTGCAAAAGAAGATATGTCTGAGAGAAAATCCTGACTACAGGTCAGCAAGTAATACTTTGAAGAAATAATTTCAATTCTTGTGCACATTTGAATTACTTTGATCATATTAATTTCCTATAATGATATTTCAGAAATGGATTGAAGAAAATGTCAAGATGAAAATGTCATTTTCTAAGAAAATGTCATTTCTAAAAATGTCATTTGAAACGAGCACACAATGGTATATTGAAATGAGCACAAAATGATATATTGAAACGAGCACAAAATGATATATTACTTCACAAAAATAGAGGAGGTTTGCATTTTGAAAAGTGCTGTTGAAAGTCATGAGATTATATGCAAGTTTATATGAGAACTGTGTGCTGTAGATTGAAACACACTGAAATAAAATACAAGAGCAGAAAAAGTTACTTCAAATCCTCATTACAGATCTATTTTATGTTACTGAATATATTCCCTATATAATATTACAAAGTTTCATTCTGAAATGTTGATTTTCTGTTGCCGGTTAGAGAAACCTGACTACAGTTCTGTAAGTACAAGACATCACCTCTGGTGTGATTAACAACAATTCTGTGAATAGTTTTCAGTTTCAAATAATGGGCTCTTGGTCTTCGCTACCTCAGTTTAGTTTAGTCGTCGGATCACCATCACTGCACGTCAACAAATTAGTCCATAAGTGCTCCTATCTTTCCCTCAGTATGTCCATCAGCGTGTGGCGACTAACAACACCGGTTCTTTGTTGGTTTACAATTCTTCTTTGTCTTCTCTACCTCAATTGCCTTCTATTCTGCTTGCTATCTAGATGTGCTCTATCTAAGTAAATTTTCTCTTTGCAAATTGTAGCCACTGAAATGTACTTTTTACTCATCATTGCAAACTTCATATTCCTTGACATGCCCTCACTCAAATATCATGTAAGCATATTGTGTCAGGTGATGTTTTAACACACATGCTTGCAAGTAGACAATAAGTAACATTATAATTCAGACTTAGCTTTCAGTGTAGCATTATAATTCAGACTTAGCTTTCAGTAATAATTTGTAGCAAACCAACCTCTGCAAATATTTGTTCTGATATAATTGATACTCAACAGGAAATAATGTTCAGTTGAGTTCAGTAAAAAATGTAATTACCGATCAGTTACAAAATTAGTGAGCGTAAAAAAGAAAAATTCTGGTTCTTTGAAACAACAATTTTTTAGATGATAGGTTTTAAAAAAAATGATAACAAAATGAGCCGTACCACATACAACATTTTATCATTAAAATAGCAGTGGGACTGTGTTTGATCTACATCAACAACTGATCAATTGCAACATGGCCAATGTGATTTCTTCAACCATTTATAATCAGATTAATACATACAGTCAACTCAAACTTCCAGTTTTAACATAAATTACTACATTGGGACACAACATTTCCCACTACTTATAAATCATCACTATTTGATGGACTAAGTCAGATGATAGTATGCAACACAACACACGCAAACGCAAGCAGTAAAAACATATTAAATCACACACTCAGGTGCTAAAAGTGTTGAAATGCACTTGCAATGTTAATTTGATAATCACTGAGCAAGTCAATAATTACAGCTCTCAATATAACATGATATGTCAAAGTGTAAGACTTACAATTTAGAACAAGAAGCACAGTCATAAGACATAACTACAAGTAACATAAACATCACCAAAACACTGTGAATAAAAGCTGAAGCTAAATATGAACTAAATTACTTGTAACTTACTCTGATAGAAATATAAAACAAAGCTTCACTTAGAAATTATGTACACAATGTACAGAAAGTAATGTGTTCTTCACAATCAAATGCACTTTTCTGATAATACTTCACTGCCCTCAATAAGGCTGCAGCAGCTTCATTTATCAGATAGAACAAAGCACACAAGAAGGCCTAAGTTATTTTTTAAAATACAACAAATAATGATGTCAGTGTCTACAACAAATGTTCTGTTTGAATCAAGTGTTAACAAAGAAAACTACATATTCTTCAAGTTATTGATAACTTGATTGATGTTGAAATAAAGTTAGATAAATAATCAGAAATATATATTTGTTAGTTTACAGTTAAAGTTCATTAGGAAGGCACAGTTAAAATACAAGATCATACAATTTGTCACACTATTTTCAGAAACTATGAGAAGTTCTCAATAACAAATCAGATATACTGTATTCCTGACAGATGGGACAAACAATGTCATTTTAAAAATCAAAACAAACTAGACTTTACCAAGATATATATGTGTATGATTTAAATATACAGCTAGAAGAGAACAAGTTTACATGAACATCTGAGTAATTCAAATACATGGCAACAATATACAAATAGCCATTCTATTCTACATCTCCCAGTCACAACAGGCCAGAAATATTAATGTCTCCTAGAAGTGGTTTTTCTCTATTGTTTGCATAGTCAGCTAGAGTTACAAAATTGAGATAAATTCAGAATTTGGTAACATGACGAAAAATTACAGAAAAGGTAAATCAAGTGGTCACGGTTGGGTGTGTCAACATTTTATTAAAGACGTGAGAAACTTGAAGGGAAACGGCATCAAAAATAAATGTATTTTAAGGAGGTGATTGTTTAATCACACATATTTAATCAGTACTGTCTTACCCTAATTTGTCATGGTCTCTTAATATGTATTATTATCATGTATTTCTAAAACCTGTTAGTTTCAACTTCAGTTAAGAGGATGACATCATGTACACTTTTTTGAAAACTTAATTTAAGACAGCCAGCAATACCATTTCCAACAAATTGTTCACTGGCATACACTTATTCATCATATGCAAGTGTTATAGGTACCTCTAACAATCAAGCATTTATTCTTGCCAGACGTATATGTTCACATCTAAACTAACAAATGATGTAACAAGCAGTCTTATTTTCTTTTTGCTAACAAACAACTTTCATTGTTGCATAATATCATATAATCTGCTTTTCTATATTGTTGACTCATGTGCCTTAGATGAAGGTTGCTGTTTTTTCTGATAGATTCCTATGAAGGATCCATCCTCATTAAAATGTGTATCATCTTCATCTCCGTACTCTCCTAAACTTTCATCGTCACCTCCAATAGGGACATCATCATACTCCAGATCTCCACGAGGTTTCTTGTCTGGGTAGCTGTCATAATCATCATAGTCTCTGAAAAGTAATTATTATATATATTATATATATATATTACATTATATTGCCTTTGCATTATCGGCTTTACTTTTCCATCCATGGTGAGTTTATCCTGAGCAGGAGTATTCTCTGCCGTTTCGGAGCGTGTGTCGGCACTTGGCAAGTGTTTACCCTGCATTTTCCTATCCCGGGAAATACTAGACTGGGACTGTGCACAGATATTCTAAAAGGTAGTTTCAATCGACACTAGTTTATACGAAACAAAAGAACAACTTACAAACACATGCAGATACCACTACATAGCTTTGGGCCGAAGGGCAAAAGCTCAAGTGCCGCTGGATCATTGAAGAAGAAGAATTGACACTAGCGAACGCAACTGAAATTTTGCGCTCGCCAATATCACCCACCTCAGTTCTTCCGGGGATGTTAGTTGCAAATGCAACAGTACCTTGCACGGTTGTACCAGGGAGGGCAGTTTTATTAGGCACTAAAAGACAACTTTAGAATTTGCACTCTGCCAACTTTACCCAATAGATTTCTCTGCGCTTGGTCTCATGTATGGAGTGTACAGCAATCTTCCCATGTATCGACACGATGAGTTACAGTGTGTTCCAGAAACACTTACCGAGACCTTTGTTTTTTACTGGGTTCAAGCCACTGCTGTGTTTTCCAGTTTTTTCCTGCTCATCTGGGTGGTCCACTTACCCTTACGTTTTCCACGCCTTCCCGTAGCCCCATCAAGAGCACATTGCGTGTCTGCCATGTCTTTCGACTCAGTCGAGGCTTTTGGTTCGATTACGTATCGTTCTTATTTATTTTTGCCCCACAGCTGGCAATTTGCTTGTGACCAGGGGAATTGGGTTTCCTTCAATGATGACTACTGTTTCTTTCATTTCTGTTTTTTCTCACCGTGCACACCTTCACAATGCCTCTGGCTTGTTAGGACACAGAGCTAAATTTGGGGCCCCTCCTCAGAGTCCTGAGTTTCGCTCAGTGTGGGCCCACGTGCAACTAAACCCGGCGCCTGGCATATCTGGCTTGGGGGGCTAGAGCTGTACTGGCTCCCGAGTTTCGCCCCACGTGGGTCCGCGTCTCTTCAGTGGATGCACTTCTCATCCCTTTAATCTTGGTGCAGTCATCTACCCATGGCGGAGTTTGCATTTATTTGCAGACGACTCGTACACTGCTGTTTCTTACCTTTTATCAACTTCGGCAAGTTTTATCAGACAACGGCCAGGAGATGCTTGCATTTTGTTTGTAGATTTCAAACTTGCATTGCTTTTTTGTGCGTGCACTACTACCACTACCAGTAACTCTCCTTCGATCCTTCTGCCCCCTTAGTCTTGTTTCCAGGGTCACCATGTGGAGGTGGGGCACAGGGTCTTGATTAGTGCCCCTACATTAACCCTGGTGCAGCGTTATCCCACTGCACCTTCGACCCCAAAACACGGATATAACACAACAAGGGTGATTCATCTGGCCCTAGAACACAAATTAAAGCTCCCACCCTATGCTAACGGCAAGAGTGGACAGCCAATTCCACCTTCCACATGGGGATAAACAATAGACATATATATATATATTCTTTTGTATATCAAAACTTACGGTCTGGAATAATCATTGAAACCTTTGTCTTTCAACTCCTTTTTAGGATTTAGACCTGCTCCTGTCTCTTTCTTGTCCACTGTAGATAAGATATCAATAGATGTAAATAATACAGATTGAACAGTGGAAATAATATTCATTTTATTGTCTTGTTCAATTAAAAAGGGTTTAAAAGCCAAAGGATTGACTTCATTGCACGGGTTTTACTCCATACGGCGGCCCCTCTCCGCAGAAATGGCACGCCACCTGCTGTGAGTATTGCACAAAGCATGAACTCCATAGCTCCAGCAACAATCCTAGGGGTCTCTGGAAAAACTGCACTCATGAACAAATGGCGGGCCTGGACTCTAACCTATGACCTTCGACTCACAAGGCAAAGGGCTTAACCACTTAGTCACAGAGACCCCCCTTCTCTGTGGTCTTCCCCTCCGTCTTGTTCAATGTATGTATCTATTATATGCTTGTTTTGTAGTATTTTATTAACGCAGTGTCAAATAATTCTGATGTACAATTAAATGTATCTTTGGATCTGTATGTATAGAAGTAAACAATGCAAGAAAAACATCGGTTAGTGCAGCAGTGGTTACCATAGCATTTACATTTACCTTTTGTGACATTGATGTATTTGTCATCATATGTTGACTGTAACAATACAATCAGACTCTAGTTTCACATGACTCTAGAACTGGAGGTGTATTTTCACCTGCCTCTAACCGGAGTCAATTTTAGATATCCTTGTAAGGAATTTGTGTTGTTCTATTCTGAACTATCATAAGACTAGTGTACCATTTGATTCATCTAGAGAAGTTATCCTGTCTCTTCTATTGTCATGTTCAATGTTTCTTTAATGTCTTGTTGCCATCATCATCTTGGTTGCCCCCATCCCCCATCTCGTCTTCCAGTAGCCATACCATCCATTATCCTTTACTTTACAATCACTTGGTATGACCAAAATATTTTAGTTTCTGAGATATGATACTGTTTATGAGCCAATGTTCCTTAACGTTCAGGTTTTGTAGGATTTCTATATTCCTCATTATTGTTGTCTAGGACATTCTAAGAATTTTTCTCTAGCATTTTGTTTCAATGTATTTGATATTCTTCTTTAATGCCTGTGTTATGGTTCATGATTTACCATTCAAATGTTGTCACTGGAATAATGCATGACCTCAGAAGTTTTACTTTTGTTTTCTTGCTTGTGTTATGCCACAGGCTCTTCATATTCTTCTTCTTCAAATGCTCCATATCAGACCAATTGTCAACCACTCTGTGTGATTTGTATGTGATCTGAGCCTGAGCGATTGTATGTTGTGCCAATTATGCGCCTACAAGTAGGCCAGCATGTCCGATTTCTGTCCTGATTTTTTTTTACTACGGTAGCATCATTGGGTCCTACATCAGTCGCCTCTTATGACATGCATTGTAGGATGCAGTGGTACTATTCTTTGCTTCTCTTGTGAGCCCCAGCACCACACGGGTGGGTTCTTCATATTAACTTCTCTCTGAATTGACATGGTGTCTCATAATTTCTTATGCAAAACTTTGATGACAAGATATTCACAATTTGCTAACTTTGGGATTGACATTTGCCATCATTTGAAATGTCAACTGTATAATCGTTGTGTCTTAGCTCTGGAATCATATGTCCACTAATTGTAAACAAATCAAAATATGCGTTGTTTGGATTGCTCTTAATATTTCTGATTATATGTTCTGCATAGATGCTAACTAAAATGGAACAATTGAGGAGAAGTGAGAAATCAGAGAAATGTCTGATCAACCATTAGTAACAACTGTAATAAGATAGATAGTGGAGATATGTTGGACACACCTTGAGAAGAAATGATCAAAGAATATCAAAGCAGGCATTGAAGTGGAATGCAGAGAGTTCAAGACAGAGAGGACGATCTAAGGAAACCCTGAAACACACTTTGCTGTGAGAGGCAAGAAATATCAGTCTCAGTTCCATGGAAGAGATTGAGCGAGTTGCTCAGGATAGAGCGGTATGGAGAAATTGCTTGCAAGCCCTATGTAACGTATAACAGTACGAGAGAAATTATTATTATTATAGATGCTAACTAAATATGGAGAGAAAATGTAGTCTTGTTCTATGCCCCTCTGAAGTTCAAACTAATCTGATGTTTCGCAAACTGGTGTAACAGCTGCTTATTGTTCATAATATGTTTAAATTAATCACATGTGATGGTAATACCATGTCCTACAGTTTCTGATGATGTCTATAGTTGAAGGTCTTGTTGATTAAGAAACCAGTTGAGAAATAAAGACATCAGGAAAACAGTGGGTACAACATCAGTACTAAACTTCATCAAGAAACAACAAATTATGTGATTCGGCCACGTAAGCAGATTACCACCAGACAGTGCACATCAAAGAGCAATGTTACTATGATACAATGGATACAAAGCAAAAGGCCGACAACACAAAAGATGGATCTCAGAGATAACAGAGGTGACGAAAAACACTACTTATGAAATGTACACAAAAGCCTGTTCTAGAAATCTCTTCATATCCTGACGCTAGCACGTTTGAGGACAAAAGCAGAAAGATTAGGATGAGCGTGAGCAACAAAGAAGCTCACCTGTTCTAGAAATCTCTTCTTATCCTGACGCTGTGAGGATCCTGATGCTGTGAGGCAAAACAGAATTAGAGAGCGTACACAAAAGCCCGTTCTAGAAATCTCATCTTATCCTGACGCTGTGAGGCAAAACAGGATTGTAGAAAAGAAGAAGAAAGATTAATCAAAACTAATTGAAATCATTAAAAGTTCTAGCTTTAATGCTATAAGTTAATACAAAAGAATTCACACAGAAACAAGTCAAAACTAGAGGGATAATACCGTTACAATGGTGATATGATTAACTTTAGAACAAATATAGTGAAAATACATCCACAAAGAGTTAAATTAGTGCCAACTCCTGTTTGTGGTACTAACCATTATAGTCTCCTTCTTGTTTCTTGCGGCAGATGACAAAGATAATGATGATGATGACAATGAGAAGGAAGAGGATACCAATGATAAGGCCAATGATCCACATGTCTACTGATGCTGCTGCTACACCTGCTACAACTAAAGGATACAAGATAAAGTCAACTAAATTAGTCATTTCTTTCAACAAAATCTTCAAGTCATTGAAACATTGATCAACTGTATTAGATGATCTGTAGCAAATAATCAAATACACAAACTAACAAAATGTATCGTTATTGCAGAACACAAGATGAAACTGTCAAGATAACAACAAACATGAAAAACATTTATTTGCTTTTGAATATAAGTGTTACAGAAGAGTCCTCTGTATATCTTGGACAGAGAAGATGACAAATAGACATATCCAGAATGAACTCAAAATCAAAGAAAACTGGTTGATGCAGATAAAGAAAATTGAGATATTTGAAAGAGAAAATTGAGATATTTTGGGCATATAAAAAGACATGAAGGGCTAGAGAAGACCATCATGGAAGGAGGTATACTGGCAAAGAGAAGAAGAGGAAGAACACGGAGAAGATGGATTCAGGATGTAACTGATGGTGTGAATATGAGGCTGCAGAGGCAGGACATCTGGCCTATGAGAGAGAAAGAAATTCCGGAGGACTGTTGGGGTGGCAAAGTTCTAGTCAGGACAAACTCTTTGATAATGATGAATGAAAAACATACTGATGTGATTGAACATAAATATATGCACTGTGAAAACAGACATGGATGACAAATTAGGAAATGAGTTTACATACACATAACTTCTTAACGTAGCCTTTCGTACCAGTTATCAATAATTGCAAGCATCAATAGAACACTAACGATGGCACTACTTTATCTGAAAATTTAAAACTCAAGCTCCCAGTGATGTCTTATATGAAACAAAAACAGAAAAGTAAAAACATGGATAGGTTAAGGACAATATTAATAATACACATCAACCTACTGCAAAACCGTCCACTGCTAGCAGACCTGTGAAACAAAACCTGGTTGGAAAATCACGAGCTAAATGAGAAGCTGTACGGAGGGACGGAATCCCTAAAAAGAACAGCAGAATTTATGGGGAAATCTGGTACATCAGTCTAAGTGGTGAGAGATAGAGAGAGGGAGGGAGAGAGAAAGAGAGAGAGATAATACACATTAGAATATTATGCAATAGTAATATAAGTTAATTATAATACAATTAGAAGTGCTGCACCAATTAACTGCAGTAATATGAATTAGCAACACTGCACAAGCACAGTGGTAATATAAGTTGCAAATACATTCATGTTTAATAATGGTAATGATTGTTATGTAAGACACAATTATATCAGTGAGGGTGAGAGTGTGGGGGTGTGTAGGATAGATACTTGGATCTTCCTTTAAAGAAGTTCTGGTATGACAGTCTCCCTGCAAACCTGTATATATAAGATGTGATTAGTGTTTCATACCATGTGTCCTATAAGATGTGATTAGTGTTTCATACCATGTGTCCTATAAGATGTGATTAGTGTTTCATACCATGTGTCCTATAAGATGTGATTAGTGTTTCATACCATGTGTCCTATAAGATGTGATTAGTGTTTCATACCATGTGTCCTATAAGATGTGATTAGTTTTTCATACCATGTGTCCTATAAGATGTGATTAGTGTTTCATACCATGTGTCCTATAAGATGTGATTAGTGTTTCATACCATGTGTCCTATAAGATGTGATTAGTGTTTCATACCATGTGTCCTATAAGATGTGATTAGTGTTTCATACCATGTGTCCTATAAGATATGATTAGTGTTTCATACCATGTGTCCTATAAGATATGATTAGTGTTTCATACCATGTGTCCTATAAGATGTGATTAGTGTTTCATACCATGTGTCCTATAAGATATGACTAGTGTTTCATACCATGTGTCCTATAAGATATGATTAGTGTTTCATACCATGTGTCCTATAAGATGTATTTAGTGTTTCATACCATGTCTCTAAAGTTATCCACAACTATAGTCAATATATTGTAATTTTATGGTTTCATTCTGAACAATCTTGATCACAGCCACGGTAAAAAAATATAATAACATATCGGGTTAATTGAAAATGATTATCTTGCAGTTCTATTTTATGCATCAATCCTGACAAATAAATATTATTTTATCTTTATGTACAACTTTGTGGACACCTTCATAACCCATTAGATATTCATTTTATATATGAAACAAATGATAACAAATAAAACCAAATATATTTCATGCAACAATCATACAGTTTTCACATACTTTTCTTATATAGTCTAGATCTAATTGAAGAATTCACATACTTTATTATATAGTCTAGATCTAGATATTGAAGAATTCACATACTTTATTATATAGTCTAGATCTAGATATTGAAGAATTCACATACTTTATTATATAGTAGATTCTAGATATTGAAGAATTCACATACTTTCTTACACAATAGACTAGATATTGAAGTTTTCACATACTTTCTTACATAATAGACTAGATATTGAAGTTTTCACATACTTTCTTAAATAATAGACTAGATATTGAAGTTTTCACATACTTTCTTACATAATAGACTAGATATTGAAGTTTTCACATACTTTCTTACATAATAGACTAGATCTTGCAGTTTTCACATACTTTCTTAAATAATAGACTAGATCTTGCAGTTTACACATACTTTCTTACATAATAGACTAGATATTGAAGTTTTCACATACTTTCTTAAATAATAGACTAGATATTGAAGTTTTCACATACTTTCTTACACAATAGACTAGATATTGAAGTTTTCACATACTTTCTTACATAATAGACTAGATATTGAAGTTTTCACATACTTTCTTAAATAATAGACTAGATATTGAAGAATTCACATACTTTATTATATAGTAGATTCTAGATATTGAAGAATTCACATACTTTCTTACACAATAGACTAGATATTGAAGTTTTCACATACTTTCTTAAATAATAGACTAGATATTGAAGAATTCACATACTTTACTATATAGTAGATTCCATATTGAAGAATTCACATACTTTCTTACACAATAGACTAGATATTGAAGTTTTCACATACTTTCTTAAATAATAGACTAGATATTGAAGAATTCACATACTTTATTATATAGTAGATTCTAGATATTGAAGAATTCACATACTTTCTTACACAATAGACTAGATATTGAAGTTTTCACATACTTTCTTACATAATAGACTAGATATTGAAGTTTTCACATACTTTCTTAAATAATAGACTAGATATTGAAGAATTCACATACTTTACTATATAGTAGATTCTAGATATTGAAGAATTCACATACTTTCTTACACAATAGACTAGATATTGAAGTTTTCACATACTTTCTTACATAATAGACTAGATATTGAAGTTTTCACATACTTTCTTAAATAATAGACTAGATATTGAAGTTTTCACATACTTTCTTAAATAATAGACTAGATCTTGCAGTTTTCACATACTTTCTTATGTAGTTCACACTAGATCTAGAAATTTAACATATTTTCTTATATATAAAATGAACAAACCTGGTTTGTCTTTGAGTGTAACACGAATCTCAACAACTTCATTCTGGTAAGTGTGAGAGATGTAACGTCTGTATACACCACCAACTGTGTCATATTGAGCCTCTGTCAGCTTACTGGTGTTGATATATCCCAACATTGTGGTACTATCAAAGTCCATGAAAGGAGGCACATAGCTTGGTCCAGTTTCATTGTTGAACTCCCATCTAAAATTATTTGAAAATGTGAAATTTCTAATTGCATAAAAGTAGAAATAATAATAAAAGGAATGAAAAATGTATGCTACATTAACTCTTTCCACACCAAGTTATTGTCTCAATTTTTAAACAATTCATTCAAAGGGAGGTTAAAAAAAACAATCCCAACTGCTCGTCAATATATATGGCCTTTTTCGTCTTTATAGACGGTCAATTGGCAATCGTTTTACTGTGACAACTTCTGAGTTTTCGCTTTTCTCTCTTGTCGTTCAGCTCATATGTCTCTTCTCAAAATACTGCACCCTTTCGCAATTTGGCTTTCCACACACCTCTTGTCATCTGCTAGTTTTTCCATGTGCTGGGACCTATAGAAAAGTTTTTCATTGAGACTTTGCAGACATCCTTACATTTGAGCAGTGGTCTACCCTGGTGCCTCTTCCCTCCGAAAGTTCACAGAACAACATGTGTTTTGGTATACGACACGTTTCCATTTTTCTCACATGCCCCAACTATCTTAGTCGTCTACTGCTGAGCATGTCCATGATGGAAGGCAGGTTTGCACGCTGCAGTACTTCAGAGTTGGTTATCTTGTCATACCATCTGATGTCCATAATCTTGCGGAGACATTGAAGGTGAAAGATGTGAAGTCTCCTCTTGTGTCTTGAGTAGGCTGTCCATGTTTCTGAGCCATGGAACCAAGATAGCAGAATTTTTGAACTGGTGTTAGATGGTTGCCATTTAACACCATTGATATTTGTTGTGTTACCTTCCTGACATAAAACAACTGTTTTGGAGACACTTATAGTCAGAGAAAATAGGTTGCATGCCGTTGACAAATTATTGATTAGACATTGCAGTGTAATCTCACCATGGGCGACTAAGGCAGCATCGTCAGCGAAAAAGAGGTCCCTGAGAAGGAGGTCCCTGAGAAGAATTTCCGTCGTTTTTGTCTTGGCTCTTAAGTGAGCCAAGTTAAAGAGTGAACCATCAGATCTAGTGCGGATGAAAACATCACCATCAGCGTCCCCTAAGGCGTGTTTCAAAAGGACTGCAAAGAAGATGCCAAAGAGAGTGGGGACAAGGACACAGCCCTGCTTGACTCCACTCTTAACCTTGAAACTATCAGATGTGCTGCCATTGAACTGTATGCTGGCTTTCATGCTCTCATGGAAGGAGACAATCAATTGGAGCAACTTTGGGGACAGCCAATATGCTTCAATATTTTATAAAGACTTGGCCTGCTGACTGTGTCAAATGCCTTAGTCAGATCCCCGAAAGCAATACATAAAGGCTTACTCTGCTCTCTGCACTTCTCTTGTAGCTGTCGAAGTGTAAATATCATGTCAGTTGTTGACCGTCCAGCTCTGAATCCACATTGTGGCTCTGGGAGAACACGCTCCGCCAGTTTCTGTAGTCATTTCGAAAGGACCAGTGCAAAAGCCTTTCCTGTGATACTTAAAGGGAGATGCCTCTGTAGTTGTTACAATCCCTTATCCCTTTGTTTTTATAGAGTGTCACTATCTTTGCATCCCTCATGTCCTGAGGAAATTTTCCTCTCTCAGCACTGAATTAAGGAGAAGTATAGGTGGGGCAGGAGGACATACCTATTATATTTGAGGATTTCTCTCTCTCTAGCATTTTACCGCTTAGACTGATGTACCAGATTTCTCAGTAAATTCTGCTGCTGTTTTTAGGATCTCTGTCCCTTCGTATAGCTTCTAAAGTTTGTATCTTATTCATGTGGAAATCTGATTCATGCAGCTTTAGCATGGGTGTGCTTTGTCACATCTTTAGCGCCATTTGGAGCTCTGGTACTTATCCTTTGGTGATGTGTCTGGTTCTAGCCAGCGTTTACTGGGTTTGCTCTCCGTCAGCCTTTGGCTGTCCCCTTCCAGACAGCAGGCTATTTTCTTTTAGGGTAGCTACCCTTAGACAACCTTCCTCCCGGGTTGTTGAGCGTCATATGAGCAGGTTACCAGTCTTTTTTTGGACTACTTGGTTTGCCTGCCATCTAGTTTTGTGTAAAGATTGCTCCGCTAGCCTTTGATTGTACCCAATCGAACCACAAGGCAAAAATAGTTCTCTGCGATGGGAAATGCGGTTATTGTTCTCTGGGGATGGAAACCCCCATCTTCAAGGCTCGAAACCATTTTGTCCACCTCGTGTTTTTTTGGGTGCCCTTCGCCATTTCTGCTTGTGCTCTCTTCCACCAACTGGGCCTGAATCCTTTCTCTTCGTTACTTGTGCTCACATTGTTTTACTCGACAACACAGTACCCATTTCTATCTCACTGTTCACAGTGCAAAGTTCAGCGTTTGTTGGCATCTAGTAAAAAGGTAGTTTGTCACTGTTTTCCTTCTGGGCAGTAATTAACCAAAACCATTGTCTCTACTGTTAAGACTATCTGTTTCATGTCAACGAACGGAAATGATTAGCAACAAACTGTTGGCTACTCTCAAACCCCGCACATTATCTGCTTCCATGGTTCCAAATGATCTTAAATGGGAGCTAAAGGTGTACTTAATTTTGCCTAAGGGTGTCACGAGGACTAATGATGTAAGAGGGCATTACTACTTCTACCAACGCTGTCACCATCACTACTACAAAGATAACTTTGTACTAATAATGCTCTCATTGCTGCTTTCCCTGCTGCCGCTGCTTCTACTACTAACAGCTACAACTGCTACTACTACTACTAATAATACTATTGCTACTACCACCACCATTACTACTACAAACATCAGAGGTTCAGAATTATATTTTTAAAATGCACAGAGAAAGCTGTACAGAGAAAAATGTACAGATGACTCTTTGAATATAAGTGTTACAGAAGAGACCTCAGTATATCTTGGACAGAGAAGAGAACAAATAGATCTATCCAGAAAGAACTTAAAATCAAAGAAAACTGGCAGATGCTACAAATAAGAAAGAGAAAATTGAGATATTTTGGACATATAAAAAGATGTGAAGGGCTGGAGAAGACCATCATGGAAGGAGGAATTCCGGCAAAAGAAGAAGTGGAGACCACAGACAAGATGGATTAAGGACCTAACTCATAGTTTGAACATGACGGCTGCAGAGGCAGGACATCTGACCTATGAGAGAAAAATTCCGAGGACTGTTGGGGTGACAAAGTTCTGCTCAGGACAAACTATTTGATGAGGATGACAGAGAAAACCATTGAGACCAGGTTACAGTGAAGAGACGTGATTCACACAGTTTGATCACCAATCATCAGTCTGTCCTACATAAATGAAACTGCTCATGATCAGGGACAGGTTGCAATGATACGTTATAATTTTATTTGCTGCAGAATTGATTAAATCTTTCAACACATAATCAAACCAAATATTATCATTCACCTATAACTGAGAGCCATAGAAGGATCTGTGGTGGCTGTGATCGTCAGGTGTATTACATCACCATAGTCAATGTTCTGTTCTTCAGATGGTCTTGTTAGAACTCTGATTGGTACTGAAAATAATAAGTGTGGACATGTATGCACTGTTAATGTATAACAGAACGAGAGGAATTATTATTATAGTTAAGTTGACAGATCATCATAACTGCACATTAAACTAACTGTCCATAAGTGCTTCAATCTCCTCAGTCTATTGTCTATTCCCAGGTGGAAGATGGAGTTAGCTGTCCACTCTTGCCGTTCAGCGTAGGGATGGGCACTTTAATTTGCATTCTAGGGCTAGATGAGTTGCCCTTGTTGTGTTGTATCCGTGTTTATGTAGTGTGGTCTTGATATTGTCTATCCATTTTTTCCTTGGTCTTCTCTTAGCTCTAATACCCGATCTCTTTTCGACCTCCTCAGTATGTTCCTCAATATGTGACAACTAATGAGACCAGTTCTATGTTCATTTACTATTCTGTTTTGGCTCCCAGTATATTGCTATGGGATTAATTCAGAAGTGATATCAGAGAAATGTCAGGTCAACCAATAGTAACAACTGTTATAAAAGGGAGAAAATGGAGATATGTTAGATATACCTTGAGAAGAAATGATCAAAGAATACCAAAGGAGGCATTGAAGTGGGAGGCAAAGGGTTCCAGAAAAATAGGACGCCCCACGGAGACCCTGAAATGAACTTTGCTGAGACAAGAAATATCTGCCTCAATTCCACTGAAGAGGTTGAGTGAGTTGCCCAGGACAGAGCGGTATGGAGAAATTACTTGCAGGCCCTATGTAACGTCTAACGATGCGAAAAGAATTATTATTATATATGCACTGTAACATAATGCTTCCCAGAATGCAGTTTAGCTTTCACAAAAACACAATAAATGAGTAACATCTACGATCAAAGATCAACACATATTTGTGGATAAAAAGGTGCATTTTTCTCATACTGTTTAAGCTAGCTAATGCTCCCAACATTGCAGGCGATGATTCAAATATATAGAGCCTGTGTAATTAGTTCTTTACTATATAGCTCAGAAACATGGACAGCCTATTCACGAGAGGAGACTTAACATCTTTCTCCTCTGATGTCTCCACAAGATTATGAACATCAGGTGGTAGGACAAGATAACCAACTCTGAAGTACTGCAACATGCAAACCTGCCTTCCATTATGGGTATGCTCAGCCATGCACGACTAAGATGGTTGGGGCATGTGAAAAGAATGGAAACTTGTTGCATACCAAAACAAATGTTGTTCTGTGAACTTTGGAGGAAGAGGCACCAGGGCGGACCACTGCTCAGATATAAAGATGTCTGCAAAGCCTCAATGAAAAACTTTTCTATAGATCCCCCCAGCACATGGAAAAAACTAGCTGATGACAGAGTTGTGTGGAATGCGATATTTCGCAGAATCTTGTGAGAAGAGACTTATGTATGAGCTGAAAGACAGAGAAAAGGAAAATCTCAGAAGTTGTTACAGTAAAACACTTGCCAATTGACCGTCTGTAAAGAGCAAGATAAAAACCATATATATTTTAATATTATAATGCTCCCAACCAAACATACATCATTATAACCATATCACTTTAAATCATTGCACAAGATTAAGGACAGATGTTGACAAATAACTTACAAATGACATTGAGACAAGCATCAGCCCAAGTTGTGTCTACATGGTTTACGACTTCACACTGCACACACAAAATGTCTGTTGCTTTCTGGACTTTTAAGACAGTCAAAGTCCTGTTTCCATTTGATAGCTGGAACTTTGAGGGATCTGACAAGAAATGTGAAACATTTTTATAGAAGCAAGACAATCATTAATGATAATGAACTTAGAATATGTTCAGCCATCTGACAATATTTAGCAAAAGTAGCAAACTACACTAGAGGGGCATGTAGTCAAGAGGTCTGTGCTTTCTTCTCTTTCCAGTTCAACATTTTAAACAAACAAACCTACACTATGATGGAAGTACCAAGTACTGTCTGTATGCTAGACAGACCTATTGATGGCTCAGTTTCTGTCATCTAATTTTGATGGATGTGCATGCCGTCAGTGCTTGAATAGTCAATTAGTGAGCATGCTGAAAAAGCCCACACACATCCCTTTTGGTGAATGACTGAACAACGGTGTAAATATTTACGTCTGTTTCATTGACATTGTCATTCAAGAGGGGCACAACCTCCGCATTAATTAGTAATGGATCATTTTGTCAGTTTTTCTTAATGAACATAATAACTGTGAAAGCAGTGTGAAGTTGAGATGGCACAGCAATCTATTCCTCTCATGGTTCAGTATCTTAAGGTTCAAATCTTTTCCCAAGAGTATCTTCCACCTGGTTCAGCCATGATCCGCCTCTCTTGAGTGTACACCCTTTTTCTTTAATCAGTTCTCCATGGAGGGGATGTTCCTTTGTTTGCGTTGATTTTTAGATATGATCGAACCCTCCAGGTTTCAATTCTGTGTGCAATAGTAGGGAGGTCAAGATGAAATCTTATAACCATTCCTGGTATATCTTTGGTGCATCCCTAGACGGTGTGCATGGCCTCATTGTGAATTCTTTCCAGTCTCACTAACTGCATAGGACTAACCGTGAGGATAGTGCATGCATATTCTATACATGATAGAATGGGGCCTTGGTACTGGAGCACAAGAAGACGTTACTCAATTTCAACAATCACCATGATTCTCAGTACATATAGTGTGCTGTGAGCCGTGTCAATAACTTGGTCAATATGGTCCATAAAACACAGACTTTACACCCAAAGAGCTCATAGATGCTTTTCAAGTGATTGTTGTTCCATCTATTTTTAAAACTATTTTATTTGTACATCCATAAAAAGACCGGTTAGCTGGGCAGATGGCGCTCATCAACCCGGGAGGGCAGGTCGTCTAAGGGTCACTACCCTGAAAGAAAATAGCAACCTGCTGACTTGCAGGTTTGGCTGGGGACAGCAAAGGGCTAACGGAGAGCAAACCCAGTAAACGCTGGTTGAAATCAAACACATCACCGAAGGATAAGCACCAGAGCTCCAAATGGTACTGAAGGTTGTGAACGTACACCCGTACTTGGTGCTAGGCTGTTTATATATCATATTAGACTGATAAAAACGGCCGTAAAAGAATGATCGAGAGAAGAAGAAGACTTTACAATATGATTATTTGAGGAGAACCAAGATAGCAGTTTTAGTGTAGTTCATCGTTGCACCAGAGACCAGGGCATGATGCGGCCCAGTTCTTTATGTAGCTTATTAACAATTTCATTCCTGTTTTTCCCCATGATGTCGTCTGCAAATGAGTGTCCTTCCTCTGTCAGACAGTTGCTGTTTCATAATCATTGGTTATTCGCTACTAAACCGATGTCACTGAACTCTGAGCAGACCCATAGGTGCTCAGTCTCCCCAACAGATATCGAAGAGTATGCATACTGATGGTTCTGTGGCTTGCTGATTAAACACATTTTCTCACTCTGCTCCTCAGGCATCCAGTTCTACTTGTACAAAGGGTAACTCCAAACTGCATAAATTGCTAGATCGATTCAACATATATTTTAGTGTTCTCCTCCAACAGACAGTCGCGAAGAGACCAAAGAACATACCCCTTTATCCATCTTCAACTCCCCAACAATCGATGCTGTTGACGCAAGCCTGTCCGCTCTCTCATTACCGTAAAAACTGCATGCCCAGAACAATAGATCAAAGTAACTCTCTGGAGGTTAGAAACTTCTGTAGACAACATCCACTCATACGAAACCTGCCCTTTTGGATCTTGTGAAGCATCGACTGAGAGTCAGATACAACAACGGCCAAAGTAAATGAAGTCCCAGAGAGCCAATGGAGGGCAGCAGTAACTGCCTCAACCTCCATCTTCATACTAGAAGTAGTTGTCCTGCATCGCTCCACAACAACCCTACCATGCGCATTAGCCAAGAAACCCCAGCCGGACTTACCACAATGTCGGAACAACATCATCATCACCTGTATTATCTACTATCAGCTGCTTAATTGCAAGATCAGCCTTCATGTTGCCTCAATCTCTACATTCTCTTCCAAGAGTAATAACGTTGAGATAGTTGGTCCATCTGTCGGGATCTATTCTTTCCCTTTTGGTAGGGTCGCAACCATGGTCACCTGGCCAATTGTTCTCTCAGCCTGGGTGATGCACAACATGCCATGCTTGATTCTCATGCCCTTAACATTATTAGTGTTCTTGTGCAGTGGATGTCTCTTATCAGCAGTTACCGCATATATGCCTTGGTTTGGGTGATTGCATGACGGGAGTGTAGTGACATAATGCCAAGCATATATCTCATCTTTACAATGGGGGTTTCTCTAGTGCAATAGTATTTCATAATCATTATGGTGAATAAAAGAATAGTGCTGGAGATAGTTGGGACTCCTGTGGTAGGCCTGGTGAAAATTGTTGTCAGCATATAGTATAAATTACCATACCTGAGTGCCAATTTTCTCTCGAACAGGCCCTTCAACCCTCTAATAAGCAGTGCATCGATACTGAGTAGCGTGAGCATATGTATAAGGTGCATGATTGGAACTTTGTTATGGGCATCCTCGAGATCAAGAACAACACTGCATGTCTTCAAACCAGCCTGGAAATCTTCAAAGATGTGTGCAAAGATCGAAGCATCGCACCAAGTTTTTTTATTCTGCTGCCTGTATCCACCAAGGGTGGAAGGAAACAAGCTGTGTATCTCCAAATTCTGCTTCAGTCTGCATGCCACTAACTTTTTTTCAGAAGCTTGCCCACTGTGTTCTGCATTGCAATTTTTCTAAACCCTTATATGTTTTGAAAGTAGCTATGAAGCCATTCCTCCATGATCGTCACTTTTTAAGCCGCGATTTAATTCTTTGTTAAGCTCATTCATATAAGTGTCCTATATCTTGTTTATGTCACTGTATTGGACATCTATTGGGACCTGGTGCGGTATTGTGTGATCTCTTAAGTTTGCTTCAATTTAGCAGAAAGATATCGTGTCTGGTCCCTCTAGCTCCATCAAGTAGAGGGGGTATCTTAAGTGTCATGGCAGTAACCACTATCCATGTAACAAAACTGAATAAAAAAGAATATCTAGAGAACACTGAAGATGTTCTGGCAAATGCATAAGAATAATGAGCTGTTCTGCAAAGAGTAGAGGCATTACTAATTTCCAGAGTACAGATATCACCTGGCTAAAGGCTGACAGGGGTAAAGGGAAGGCTTTGATTGCACTCTACCTAGGAGACAAATCGGTTAGAAGAATACAGGAACATCTATAGAGATTAAAAGAACTATCACAATCACCTGCAGGCCCAAATAAGTGAAGATGACACAATTAACACATTTGATGAGTTATGGGCTGCAAGTAGTAAGCATAAAATCTTGTTGTTTTACCAGGTCCAGAGCTGTTCAGCTTATACCAGCTTGACTGTAGATGCAGTTTCAGTTTGGAATATCTTCATTGCACCACGGACATGTCCATAGGTGCTCCCATCTCCTTTGCAATATCTTCAACAGCGTCCAGCGACTGACCGTACCAGTTTGATTTTGATTTTAACCTACTCATATTTATGTTATGTTGTTCTTTTCTTGCCACTCCAATCTTCAAACCCAGTAGTTGACATGGATTGGTTTAAATGAAAATCTTCTTTGCAGCCACACTCAATGAGAACGTTCATTGAATATCAGCTCTATCCATTGGCTGGCCATCTGATATGGCGGCAGAACCAGCCAGCCTGTCTGCTCTCTCACTGCCCTTCACCCCAGCGTGACCAGGGACAAAGATGGTATCTGGATTGTCGAGTTTTGTATTAATTGCATCCACTGCCTTCGTACATAACTGTTTTGCATAAACTAGACAATTATTTAATATACTATCATTTTTTCATATCGCGATTGTCATTGCAGTATTTTAATTTAGCGGTTGAATAACCTGCTATTAGATTTATTGAAAACAGAGACTCAAATGGTTTGGCCACTTGGTCAGAATGAACCCGAATACACCAGTTGCAAGAGCGTACAACCTGAAAATGGAATCATCAAGAGGAAAGGGCAGACCAAGAAAAGATGGGTTGATGGAGTTACAGACATCTTAAAACTCCACAATACCACACCATATCAAGCGACCGAGCGTGCATTATCTCGGAAACCGATCATCAGTTAAACCTGCTACGCCTAGCGGCAAAAAAGCAGAGAAGGACAAAAGAAAGAAAGAAGATACCAGTTAAATGTTTGTAATAAATCTGTTATCATGCTCATATCAACAGAATTCACCCTAACTTCACTAACCTGTGTGCTGTCCCATCTTTACGCCATTGATGTACCAGATAGGTGAGTCTGGAGGTGTTTCACCGGAAGCTGATCTGGCATCACAATTGAAATTCACATTATCATTTTCTACCACTGTCTGGTCTCTGGGATTACCATTAGGGAGAAAGATTGGTGCAGCTAAATAGATGTAAAACAGACACAAATTGGTGAGTATCCTAACAAATCTTTGACTGCAAATTTTAGTAGAATATTAAAATATCAAAAAACATGAAGGGAAGAGATCATGAGGCAGAACAAGAAAATAATGAAAAGATAACATTGAAGTAGACTTTAAAATACTTAGCAATCAACAAATGGAAAATGAAGGCTAAGAACAGAATAAATGGAGGCGGCTTATATCTGCAGCGAAGAACCTTACAGGTTTTCCAAAAGCTTAAGACAAAGACTTCAAATATGTAGAGCAAGCTACATAGTTCAGTGTTACATAGAACCAATACTGACATATGGATGCAAGTCATGGACAATAAAACAAATAGATAGAAAAATCTCTGAAAGGGCCCCAGAGATGTGGTTTTACAGAAGAATAATGAGAATCCCATGGACTGCTAAAATCACTAATGTTGAGGTGTTGAATGAGGTCAAGACACAGAGAAATCTTATTATCAATATAAGAAAGAGGCAGTCATCATTTTTCGAACATGTGATGAGGAAGGGAGGTTTAGAACACATTGTAACAACTGGTAAAATCTAGGTAAGACAGAGAGAAAATTTTGGATATCCTGACTTCACGACACAGTAGAGCGTCAACATCTGAGTTGATAGCAAATACCAAGAAGATAGAGATTTGTGGAGATCCATGATCGCCTACGCCAGCCGGCACAGCACCTGATGATGATGAGAGCAAGTATACATGAAATATTATATTCATCACAATGAATTCAAGAAACTAATATCAGTGTGTAATGGGGATCTTCATTCAAATAAGACCAATTGTGGAGCCAGCACTCAGCCCACAACAGTTTGGGTTTAGAAAAGGGTGCACAGATGCAATATTTGCCCTAAGACAAATTAGTGAAAAGACTATAGAACACAAAAATCAAATGAATATAGCCTTCATAGACCAAGAGAAGGCATTTGATATTAACAGAGACATATTATGGGATGTTCTCGAAAACTACGGAATAAAATGAACACTGCTAGACTGTGTTAGAGCCATATATATAGAAAGTGAAAGTGCCATACGAACAAGCGCCAGACTCACAAATTGGTTTCCAGTAACATCAGGAGTACGGCAAGGATGTGTTTTATCAACTCTCCTCTTTATTATATACATGGATAGTATCACCAAAATAGATGAAGCATCACTCAACGCAGACCAACAAAATGAACTGCTCTTTGCTGTCGACCAGTGTATATTCCATAATAATATTGAACAGCTTCAAGAACACATAAACTTACTTAACAATAGCTGCCTCAAATACAACATGAAGAACAATATTCAAAATACAGAAGTCATGATTATCAGCAGAGAACATAAAGATATCAACATACAAATAAATGACCAACGCTAAAGCAGGTGAGAGAATTCAAATACCTTGGAAGTATCTTCACATCTGATAGTAGACTGGACAGAAGATCGAAACTAGAATCCAGCAAGCCAACAACATTACATACCAGCTTACCCCAATTTTGAAACACCCAGCTATTCCAGTAGTGACTAAAAGACAGATTATAAATTCAATCTTTATACCAACACTGTGCTACCAGAGCCAAACATGTGCACTGACAAAAGAACAAGAAAGGAAAATTACCACATGCGAAATGAGATGCCTGAGGAAAGCAGTAAATAAAACAAGAAGAGACCATATAAGAAATGAGGAAATTAGAACAGTCGGAACAACACCTGCTATTAGATTTTTTTAAAAACAGAGACTCAAATGGTTTGGCCACTTGGTCAGAATGAACCCGAATACACCAGTTGCAGAGCGTACAACCTGAAAATGGAATCAAGAGGAAAGGGCAGAGCAAGAAAAAGATGGGTTGATGGAGTTTCAGACATCTTAAAACTCCACAATACCACACCATATCAAGCGACCGAGCGTGCATTATCTGGGAAACCGATCATCAGTTAAACCTGCTACGCCTAGTGGCAAAAAAGCAGAAAGGGCAAAAGAAAGAAAGAAGAATGGGGGTCATGAGAGAGAGAGATATCAGTGTGTAATGAGACCAGAAATAGCAGTCTCATGGTTAACATATATCTAACACAAATCACTAGATTATATGTGTTCAAATATTTATTCTACAATGTAATCATCTTACTATTTGTGTTTCTATTTCACTACATTCATACTTGATTTTTCTACATTTTAGTTTGTATTTTGGTTCTGAACAGTATTAGGTTTTTAATATTAGAAAGGAGCACTATTTGCTCTGTAATGAGCAGTGTGGTTTGTATTTTTAGCTAGACATGTTTTTTCTATTGATCTTTAATGGGATCTTTCAGAGATTTATTTCACATCGCGCTCCAACTCAATGTAGAACTTTATGAAATACCACAAGTTGGACAGTCTCTTACTTTTAAATTTAAATCCAGGCGTGTGGTGCCGGGGTCCGCAAGGAAGCAAAGAATAGTACCCCTGCAACCTACAATGCATGTCGCAAGAGGCAACTGATGTATGCCCTAGGATTCTACCCTAGTAAATAAAAGCAGCGCAGAAATCGGATATGCTGGCCTACTTGTAGGTGCATAACTGGCTCAATGTTCAATTGCTCTTAGGCTCAGATCACATACAAATTACACACAAAGTGGTTAAAGTGGAGCGTTCAAAGAAGAAATTAAAATGGCTCTTTTACAATCAATAAGTAACACTTATAATAAATAATCGATTTCCTCTATCAGACAAGTGCATGTCATTGCATGCTTGATTTGTTCACAGATTTCAAAGTGTTTTTCCCTGGACTATGTTGCTTACTTCTCTGTATCTTGTATGTTTTGCAAGATGAGAACCATGACAACCCTTTTATAAAGTTATATTTAACTAATTATTCATAAACTAAAATGTTATTTGAGAGCAGTGCTAGCAGTGATGTGTGCACTTGCTGCCTAGATGATGATCTCGGTTTGCTACCCAGTTGGAGTGGGAATTATTCTGACTGCAAGCGGTTCTCAGGTCGACCCACCCACATTTGGGTGCCTGAGAAATAATGGGAAGTAAAGAATTTGGCGTAATGTTGACCCCATCGGTCCCTGTGCATCACTACTGAAAACAATATGGATCTAACATTATCAAGAATCGACAGAGTTATGAATACCAGCATCAAAGAAAAGGTTGGAACAAGACCGTGCTTGAACTATATAGCGAAACAGAGAATGAAGTGGTTTGGCCACTAACTAAGAATGCAAACAGACCAAACTGCCTATGAACCTTTTAACAACAGAATATCAGGATGGAAGGCGAGAGGAAGACTGAGGAAAAGGTGGATAGATAACACAGTTGAATTCTGCTAGGGGACAAAGAAAACCATCACACAAGTCACCAGAGAAGCGCAAGACAAATACATAAAACCACGACACTAGATTAACAATCCGGTAACATTGTGCTGACAAAAAGAAGAAGATACTATATTGTATGGAAATCAGCAACAAATAAAATTCTAAAAAATTGCAGATTATTATTACATAGTTTTAAACAAAATAATTCTTTAAATGTGCTAAACTTACATATAACGTCAAGAAAAACAGGCAACTTGTCTGTTACTCCAGCCGAGTTTCTGCCTTGACAAAAAAAAGTTCGCTCATCGCTCTCTTGCACAATATTGACATATAATATTCTTTTGTCATCTGAGAAAGTGTACTTTTCAGTAGCAACAATTTCTTTGCCAGCGTCATCAAACCAAAGTGTCTCAGGAATGTGTGGTGGGCTTGTATCACTGTCAAAAGAATATATATGAAAGTAAAACACCCAAACATTTATAGGCTTAAATCAAGCTAAAACTTTGGAGTCTTTCCTTAAAAATCATCTACAGTAGGGTTAAATATTGTTTAGTTGCTGCAAAAGTACCAAATTTGGCTTTTCACTTCAAATATAATGTAGACAGCACATTAATACAAATGTACTCATGGAGTCTTTCCTTCAAAATCATCTACAGTAGGGTTCAATATTGTTTTGCTGTAGAATAGTACAAACTTTGCCTCTTTCACTTCAAATTCAATGTGACAGGCAGTTATACAATGTCTCCTTTATTCTACTTTTGTCTGCCAGTGTTTGCTTCGAATTCACTAACTACCACGAGCTGTAACTTCCACCATAGAATCTAACCAGTTCGGTCATGAAGCGAACTCTTCATCAGTTTGTATTGTCTGGTAAATTGAGTTTTAAATTTCACATTATTGCATTTCACTTTGCTTAACATTTTTTTTTTTACTGCAAAGAGATGCTATTTCCAGCTTCACTGCTTCCTTTTTTAGTTTTAAAAATGATGGTGATGTAGTTTTCAATGAAGTTACCAAACTTCACAATAATTGATAATGGCAACCAATTATAGTGTCACAAACAGCACTTTCAAACCTTGTGTAACTGCTAAAGAGAATAGGCACTTGTTTAACAGTTGGTCGATCATCATTCATGTCCACAATGCTATGATAATAATCCTCAGATAATTGATATCATCAATACAAGTAAAACCATCAGTTTTTCATGAGAAAGAAGAATCAAACAGTCTAGTAACATATACTCACTATCCAGAAAACACACATTCAAGCTTGACTTTGCTGAATCTCAGACCCTTAACTCCCGTGTTACTGTACTGCAATTGTGGTCGGATGGCAGTTGGATCTGGAAATGAGATTTATCATTTATTAATAACATATGAGTTCTCTAGCTACTAGCAACAAACCACATCACATGGAGATCTAAAACCTCTGCCCTATATGCTGCCTTTGGCACGAAAGGAACAAACTAACTAACTAACTAATATGGGTAATTGTTTAACCCCTTGTTTACCACTACGTGAGGGTAACGTAGTAAATGGGGGTCGGCCATATCCCACTACGTGAGGGTCACGTAGTAAACTCATCGGCAAAATATGTGTAGTAAACTGGGAACTACTGCAACAATAGACTATCTATAGCATTGGGGATATCTTCCTTATATAAAACATTGTCATTGGTCAGTTTTTCGCACGATGAAGGTTATTTATAACTTTGAAAAAGTGTTTCTCTTTGTCAAAAGTAGTTCAAGCAAAATGGCGTGTAGAAAATCTTCCAGAACGATTACACCAACAGAAAAAGCTTTGGCGTTGTTGTCATACGGTGCTGACGACATATTTAACGATGAAGATAGCGGAGATGATGATATATTCTCATTAAGTGAATCTGTTCACTCAGATTCTGAAAATTCTGTACAGGTGAGAGACACTGATGACGAAAATAGTGATACTGACGAGAATGTGATTTACGTCCAAGCAAGCGTTCTAGAACTGACCCTGTCGCAAGTACTAGTACTGAGCAAATATCAAGTACTACTAGTACATAGAGCAGTACAAACACAAATTTTATTATCAAAACATACACATACATATTTTATTTCAAAATACGATATTTCATACAAATATTCCAAAAAATAAGAGTTATTACATTTTCAAATAAGTTGGTAGAAATGCAGAAAAATGCTTGGGATGCTCTGTGCGGTTCGACCTATAACCTCAGGTAAACAAGGGGTTAAAAGGCTGCAGTGAATATTACAACGGTTGCATATCATCAAGTTTGTTTCACACAGAATAAAGTAATTTTGATTTCACTTTTTAATGACTGCAAACACAAAGTGCACTTTGTTAGTCTTTAAACAAACTAAATATGAACTACAGACTTTTTAATAAACATACATTCATAAATGTATTATTGACTGCAAGTTATTATCTCTCAATCTAACAAAATGGTTTATGATATGCAGGATTAGATAAGAGATTTCCACTGTTGCCAATCTGCCACTTTTCTACCCATCATTTTCCACATCAGACCACAATCTTTCAATTATTTTTTCACTTTCCTTTACTATGTCTCCTTTATGTGTTCAGGTTTTTTTACATCCATGAGCTTTTCTAACCAATGCCCCTACTGGCATCCAACATACATGCACAATGTGTGATGAAGTGTATAATACACACAAGAACAAGATATCAATGTTCTCATGCTTTCACTTCCTCGCTATACAAACAGAAATGAAAATCATGGCATATCCTTTACAGGATGTAGCCACAGTGAACTAGTCATTGATTTTCTAGGTATCACTTATACGTTCAGTATTTTGCCATTGCTTTACAAACAGAACATGCGCAAAAATGTAAATAACTGTTAAAGATTAATTTTAAAGCATTATTTCTTTTATCTCACTTGAAAATGAGCTCATGATTTTGAGTAAATGATGTACTCACAGGAAGTGGTTAAATGATATTCTTTTTCTCTTTATCCAGCTATTAATTGCAAGTGTCTCCATTACAAATAAGTGAGCGAAGAAACATATATATTTGCAAGCAATTTACAGAAATCATGAATGTGTAAACACTCTTGATGAATATATAAACATGATTGTGTAAGAAATATACTAGTAGCACATACTGGGAACAGGAGTCACAATAAGAGAGTTCAAATTTCCAAGTCGAATGAGTTTATCACTGGTGCTTGATATACCACACAAGTATTTGAAGCTTGCAGTGTTATCCTTGGAAAGTGCATATGAAAAATGAAGATCACCTGCAAAGAAGCCATATAAAAATACATGTTAATTAGTTTAAATTTTATTTTTTTTTGTTTGATCCAGAAGCACTTCAGCTTTTCAGCTCTTCAGCTCGGTGCCATTGACATTGTAACCCTTTTGTTCGGTGTCACAAACACTAAATCTGGAGAATCTGTGGCTTTCTGCCAGCTCGTGGAATTGAACCGCACTCATAGGGGGCTTGTCACCCGTAATCCAATGCATTATGAACACGCTGGGCAGGTGGGCAATTAGTTGAAATAAGCAGCAACACTCCATTCTGGACAGATCCATAAGGTGCTTAGACTTCTTCAGAAGATGCCATATTTATCTATCATCAATTGAGTTACTAAAGTCATGTTTAGTTTCAAATTTTACTTGTCTATAAAAATCGTTATCAGGACTGATGTCCTGAAAGAACTGAATGCTAAAGACAATTGGCGATAAACAACATACTATACAGAAAAATTAAGATACTTTGCAGTCAAAAGGAAGGAGATCACCAGGGCTTATCACAGGTCCTCTGCTTTGAATGTCCCATATCAACCACTTGTTAACCACTCTGTGTGATTTGTATGTGACCTGAGCCTAAGAGCGATTGTACATTGTGCCAGTTATTCACCTGCAAGTAGGCCAGCACATTTGATTTCTGCGCTGCTTTTTATTTACTAAGGTAGTTTCCTAGCTCCTACATCAGTCGCCTCTTACAACATGCCTTGTAGGTCGCAGTGGTACTATTCTTTGCTTCCCTTGCAAGCCACAGGGATATCACAAAGGGGTATCACAGGTCTGACAATTGCCTTTGTGTTTATACAGGTGGATGATAGCAGCATCCTTTAATTCCTGCAGGATGCATTCTTTGTTCCAGATTTACATGAAGAGATCAGTCAGCTTCAGCAATATCATGGACTTTGTAGATTTTGGTAGGTATTGAGTTCCCAACATATGCCTTCTTGACCTCTTCTACGCTATATAGAACATCAAGCTTAGTATTAACTGAAACCTGAGGTCTGTTTTCATATTGGCTTCATCATATCTTTGTAGATATGCTGAAGCCAGCTTTTCTAGCTTAGACTAGCATTTCTGTTGCTGTATGTCTAGTCAAAGCATCATGGTCATTAGATCAAGATACTCAAAACAAAAACATCATGCATTTTTGCTGAACTAGTCTCATTCCCTTTTGGATGGAATGAAAAGAGTTTTGACCAACAATTAATTTATCATTTGTCTCAGCTATTTAACATCTTATGCCACTCTAAACTTTAAAAGGATTGCCCATGGCATATTCTATTGTTGTGAGACTGGAAAGAATTCAGAATGAGGATGCACCAAAGATACACCAGGAGTGGCAATGAGATTCCTTCTTGACCTCCCCACTATTGCTCATAGAATTGAGACTTGGAGGGTTCGATCTTACCTTAAAATCAATGCAAACAAAGATCACCCCCTCCATGAAGAACTCAGTAAGTAGAAAGGATGTAGACTCAAGAGAGGCAGATCAAGGCTGAGTCAGGCGGAAGGTACCCTTAAGGACATATGTGAACCTTCCAGATACCAACCAGGAGAGGAATGGATTGCTGTGCTACCCCAATTTCAGACTGTTTTCGCAGTCATTACATATATTAAGAAGAACTGCGAACAAAATAATCCACGCTGGATGCTGCCGGATTTGTTGAGATGGAGATCGGAGTACCTACGGAGAGGTCTAGTTGCTGGGGAGGTCTAGGCTGACAAAGATCAGTTTTATTTTTGTACCAGGGCATGCAGGTGTAGGGGGAATGAACGTGCGGATAGGATTGCAGGTATGGCTGCTGTCCAAAGCGGACGAGCAATGGACCAGGCTGATATTATAAATCCTTAAGGGAGAGAGGGTGTGTACATGATTCACGTAATAGCGGTGAATCCACAACACTAACCAGACTGCAAGAACTCAAAGTTAAGTGTGGTGTAGCTCGACAAGAACGCTATGCTGGCAGACAAAGAAGAATTGTAAACCAACAAAGAACCGGTGTCGTTAGTCACCACACGCTGATGGACATACTGATGGAGAGATCGGAGCACTTATGGACTAATTTGTTCGACATGCAGTGATGGTGATCCGACGACTAAACTAAACTTAACTAACTTACCAAAGGAGTCAACAAATAGACGTCCCCCATCCATGTTAACATCTTTGGAGTTTTCACTTTCATACCAGTTGGTGTTAATATCAGAGCCAACAACCTCCCCCTTGTTTGAACATAGCAGCTTAGCATACCCATACTCAGAGACTCCAGTTGTTGTTGGATTAGCATCAGCAAACTTCTCAACTCCTGAAAAGAAAAGGATTATGTTAGATCTTATACATTGCGTGTTTAGATGAGATGAGCCCTGCCAGAATTAGTCAAGACTGTCAGCCTTGTCGAATTATTTCTCAACAAAATAGTGAATTTTATCAACTTAACACCCTGAGTGATAAGATCCCAAGTAAATAACTTTAAAGGTCTGGTCACACATTTAATAACTGTATAACTTAAGGTCTGGTCACACATTTAATAACTGTAATATCACTAAAAGGGGAGGTTTAGAACACATTGTGACAACCAGTAAAATAGAGGGTAGACAATTTTGGATAGCCCGACTTCATGGCACGGTAGAGCGTCAACATCTCTCTCTCGATCCCCGCATAGACTGGTGAACCAAATTTTTTCATGAATTCTGCGTCACCATCTGAGTTGATAGCAAACACCAAAGACAGAGATTTGTGGAGATCCATAATCGTCTACACCAGCCGACAAGGCACCTAATGATGATGAATATCACTCCAGAAATCAACAAACATAGCATCATATTTCTTACAAACTTTGTGACTTCACTTACTTGTCTGGAGTAGCTTTATAGGTGGAGAAAGGCTAGATGCTATCACCCTTCCAACTTGATTGTCAAATGCAGTACTGGCAACACACATGTAATTGCCTTCCTCCCGCTTGGTAAAATCAGGAATTGTCAGATATCCTGAAGTTGAATCATACTGTACAAAGGTGTCTGCTGATATAGTATTTCCATTTTTTTTCCATAGGTACCTATCAGATTATAAGTTATGCAAATATTAAACACTTTACTCTCATAAGTATGTAAACTTGTGCATGCATACAAAATTATCATACTATTATTAGAATTAGAGGGAAGTGGTATAGACGATGTTGATAAATTTGTCTACCTTGGAAGCAAGATCAACAAATCAGGAGGTACAGATGAGGACATTAATTCCAAGATCAAGAAAGCCAGACAAGCCTTTGCTATCCTGTACACAGTGTGGAAGCCCACTGCCATTTCCACGAAAACAAAACTCAAGATATTCAACTCAAATGCGAAATCTGTGTTGTTGTATGGCTCGGAAACGTGGCGAGTCACCAAGTTAAATACAAATAAGATTCAGACCTCTGTCAACGGATGTCTTTGGTGGATTCTCAGACTAAGATAGTATGAGTTGCAAACACAGACCTGTGGATAAGAATCAGACAGGAACCCATGATGACACAGGTCAAGAGAAGAAAATGACGATGGGTTGAGCATACCTTTGACAGTCGAGGGGTCACTAGACAAGCACTTGAGTGAAACCTGCAGGGAAAACGAAAAAGAGGACACCCTAAATAGACCTGGAAATGAAGTCTTCTTGAGAAACTGCAGAGTGCTCGACTATCCTGGGAGACCATAATGAGAACAGCCAGAGACTGAGAAGAGTTGCGAACAACTGTTGAGCCCCTATGCTCCACGAGGAGGAGAGAGGAATAAGTAAGTAGGTAGGTAATTATTAGAATATACCTTGTTGGCATAGTCTTCTTATGTTATTTGACTATAGGATAATGAAGAAATGACATATGTATCCCTGTAATGTGTTGCTTGTATGTTGCAAGTGTAAACAATTGTTTCAGAAAATAATAAGTTTTTGTCAGCAGTAGTCATCATCTAGATATGCTACCAACCAAGAATAATAGGACACACATACCTGAAGCAAATTGTGTTTACAAGATAAGGTAGCCAGCCTATCCCAATCCTACCTTAGTTGTTTTATCTTCTTCTTCGAATGCTCCATATCGACCACTTGTTAACCACTCTGTGTGATTTCTATGTGACTGAGCATGAGCGATTGTATGTTGTCAGTTACCGCCTACAAATGGCCTGCATACCAATTATGCGTGCTTTTATTTACTAGAGTAGCTTTCCAGGTCCTACATCGTCGCCTTCAACTGCCTGTAGTCATGGTGACTATTCTTGCTCCTTGTGAACCAGCACAACACAGGCATTGGTTGTCTTGATTGATCTCAATGACACTGTGAACTATGACACATTATTCCTGGCATGGTTATCCATGTCGGACAGTTCAAAGGCAAGGTCAGATTAAATATGGCCTCCTTGTCCTCCAGGTTAGGGGTTAGACACAGGACTGAAAACTATGTCCCAGAAAAAATAACAAATGTTATATAAACTTCAGTAGGGAATATGTGCCTTGAGGTCCAGTGGACTTGGAAAAGAATTCCACTGTCAGTATGAATGACTTGCTTGAAAGCTGCATGCCAAGAATTCAAGCCAGCAGGACATCAATACCAACAAAAACAGCCCTCCTATGGAAACCAGAAGAAAGAAGAAGAAAGACAGGCAGACCAAAAACAAAATGAAGACAAATGATAAAAAATAACTATCTCTGATATGGGATACTGCACGAGACAAGACAACTTGGAAAGCGCTAACTAAAGTCTCATGAGCCACCAGACATGAAGAAGGATAAGTAATAATAGGGAATAGTGCCTCTATTCTTTACTCCATTCTTCCATATTCATCATTGGTCATGCTAGATCACCAGTACAGGCCCCTTGGCAACAACTTATTCTGTTGTAATTCCTCTGCTACTTTTCTAGTGGTATTTTAGCTGTGCTATATAAAGCATTTTGTTCAAAACCTAATTAGTCTGTTGATGTCTTTAGTTTTCTACTTGGCCACTGTTTTTATTTCAGATGCTTAACTCCAGACATGCTAGTAATCATGAATATTTTTAAAACTATTGTTTCTGTCTCGTTACCCACTTTTTGGGCAGTGTGGGACAGGGAGGACATCAGCCTGCTGAATGTAATGGTTGCATGGCTAGTGCAGTCACAAAACTGTTCAGGTTAGGATTTTTTCTTTATGTCTCCGACAGAAACAATTCCTTGACCTTACCGGGGATTGAATCCGGGTCTCCCAAGTGGGAGACCTCGCTCTAACCGATTAAGCCAGGCGTTTCTCTGGTATAAAAATATTAAAAGACAAAACTAATATCCTCTGGATTGACAAGACACAAATGTATCAGTACATGTATCAGTATCAGTACATCAGAATATATGAGAAATAATCAGAAGCCAGTTAAAATTGCATGCACTACTAAGTAACGTATGACAGCTTATTATGACAAACATGTTATTTTTACTTTGAGTGTGGGTTTTAGTATGTACCATTTACCGAACTCTTGATCAACTTACGTTGGTTGTGGTATGCCATCAGCCTTACATTCAATCCTAACATAACTGCTGAGACTGTAGTACAAAATTTTAGGGCTGTTGGGTTCTATAATGTTTGGTGGCTTACGAACTGGAAGAAAGAAGATTGTCAAGTTAAATTAGCTGTCTTCATTCACATGTCATTATATATTTCCCTGCACATTATATATTATCTATATTCCTTTCTCTCTTTCTGAGTGTTCAATATCTGAAAAGTAACAGCATTTGGGGAACTGGTGTAAAATATCTACAATGGAGTAATAAATAAAACACAAAACAATGCACAGAAAATATCCTGAGGTAAGTTTATGAAACGTATGGTGATCCATTGTAAATGAGATTCTGGTGCAAATTAGTATTAATAACTTTTAAAAGCACTATACAAACAAACACAAATTACACATTGTATTAACCATCATCAGGCACTGCTTCTTCTTCTTCTATGCATTCGTTCTTTACGACCAATTTTAATCACACACTGTGATATGTTTGATCTTTGCGAAGAACGTGTATACGTTGCACATTGGTTTGGTAGGCCCCTAAACGCATAGACTTCTACATGTTTAGGACATGTGCATCCGATTTCAGCCAAACCTCCTTAGTCACCTCTTATAACATACGTGGCAGGTAACAGTGGTTCTATTCTTTACACCCCAAATTTGGGCTCTGGTAACCTCTCGGGCAAGGCACTGCTTATTAAGCAGCTGGAACCTGAACTGAAAGCTGTGTCATGGATGATGTAACCAATATTGTCTATAATGTCAGATGCATTAAACATGCAAACTAATGTATAACTCGTTGTATAACTAACGTATAACTCGTTGTATAACTCGTTGTATAACTAACGTATAACTCGTTGTATAACTAACGTATAACTCGTTGTATAACTAATGTATAACTCGTTGTATAACTAATGTATAACTCGTATAACTAATGTATAACTCGTTACTGCCTGTAGTACTGCTTTTTAGGACAGTGTAGGACAAGTGGGGTGGGAGATTGAGGAAATTAATGGCTGCATGGCTAGTGCAGTCGCCACAAAGCTGTTCAGGTTAGGATTTTTCTTTTATGCCCACAACAGAATAAAACCTTGACCTTACTGTGGATTGAACATGGGTCTCCCGCATGGGATCCGCACATAAATCCATTCTGCCTTACTAATTTATAGGTCAATGGAAAAATTGAATATTCATGTCTTAATTTTTCATTTTGAATTGACAGGATTTTCATATGGAATTGCTCTAAATCTATTGTCAGCTCTAAAAACTGAACTAAAATACTTTCTGGTGAATCAAACACATGCCCTTATATCTGACATCTATGGGCATGGGAATTCACTGAACAAGGAATTGCAAGGTGAATCAAACACATGTCTTTATATCTGACATCTATGGGCATGGGAATTCACTGAACAAGGAATTGCAAGGTGAATCAAACACATGTCCTTATATCTGACATCTATGGGCATGGTAATTCACTGAACAAGGAATTGCAAGTTGAATCAAACACATGCCCTTATATCTGACATCTATGGGCATGGGAATTCACTGAACAAGGAATTGCAAGGTGAATCAAACACATGTCCTTATATCTGACATCTATGGGCATGGGAATTCACTGAACAAGGGATTGCAAGTTGAATCAAACACATGTCCTTATATCTGACATCTATGGGCATGGGAATTCACTGAACAAGGAATTGCAAGGTGAATCAAACACATGTCCTTATATCTGACATCTATGGGCATGGGAATTCACTGAACAAGGAACTGCAAAAGAAAAACATCAACGTCTTGTTTTAAAGTAATTATTCCAGCCTTTGAACAAAGTGTTCTGTAATGAAAAAAATAAGTGGAAGAGAGGAAAAAAACTTTTTCTCAAAGTTAGTATAGTTTCTGGAAGATTACACAATCTTTGTGACATCAAGGATATCAGTTACAAGATATAAAATCAAACTCAGAATATGGTTTATGTGTACTACTCCTATGCCATCAAGTATGACATTTTAAGTGTCATTTATTAACTTTTTCATTTACCAACTTTTGACTGACCACAACAGTATATTTTAACTCTTTCCACGCTTTAAGCCACACACTGCGCCATAGAGTTGCTTCCCTTATAAGAAGTCTCTCTAGTTTTACTTCTACTGTTTTACTTCTACTACTTTTCAACCTTGTTATTCTATCGGGTTGTCCAGTTTTCTTCAATTTAGTATATAATAATTATATATATATATATATATATATATATATATATATGTTTATTTATTGACAAGCAGTTAGGATCGTTTATTTTTATTTTTTACTTCCTTGAATTAACTGCTTAAAAATTGAGGAAATAACTGCGTGTGGAAAGAGTTAAGAGCAATTAGCTTGTATTTACTTCCAAGTCTTGTAGTCATTTAATTCAACACAAATAGATTTGGGTAATACTCCAAAAATATTCCTGGCCACTGTCATAGAAGATTAATGGAACATGAATAACACAAATGTGATTTGATATAACAAAGAACTGTCCAACATTCTTCATCATACATATATAAGATCATCAATTATTGCTAGTTTCATTAGTGAAATACTTTACTAATTAAAATTCTTTTCTGATCTGCAACCTTCTATAGTCAGGAAGTTCTTTTTGGATTTCGCTAAATTATTTTTGTAACTGACTATTGTTCAATTGTAAAATACATGGAATATTTCTATTATTTGTAATAGCAGTAACATTTATGAATCATGGACCATTACACAAACAACAAGAACAAAAATCCAGTCTTTTGATACGAAATGCTACAGAAAGATCATACGCATACCATTGACAGAAAAAAGGAAGAACACTGATGTTCTGAAAGAATTGAATGTTAAAGACAATTGGTTGATAAACAATATACTATAGAGACAAATTAGATCGATGAGAGAGCAATATTAGAGGGCAGGGTCCTAGGACGAGAGACAGACCAAGAAGAAGATGGCTACAAGATATTAAAGAAACCATGAATATGACCATCGATGAAGTGGATGAACTGGCTAGAGACATAGTGAATTTCAGATGCGCTGCAAAGAGAGCAACGTCCTATAAAGAACACACACCTTGATGATGAGTAACATTTATAATACTCCAGACTGATGTCAGAAAAAGATTTGAAATGATCACAAATATTATTCCTAAGATAGACAAGACATATATTTACATTTAAACAAACTAAATAACAATGTGAGGCAACAAATATTGTCAATATCAATCATAATTAAAGTCCAGGCACAACGGATAAAGAGAAAGCAATTGTAACCAGACATATTGGACAAAGAGAAAGCTATAGTAAAATTGAACAGAATTTCTGACAAGACGAATGCTCAGAGAAATGGAGCACATTCAAGTGTAACCAAAGGCAAGTAAATAAATATGATAAATTAAAAGATCTATAATTAGTCACCAAAATTATATTATTCATGAGATATTTTTGAATGTCATAGTGTGACAGTCAAAAGAACAACAATATAGGGGAAGAACTATCGAGAGGTGAACAAATAACACTCTGTCTACAGTGTATAAACAAAGCAAAAGACAGAAATTGGTGCTACTTTCCCATCAAATCTCAATGCTGAAATGGTATGTAATATAAATAACTTCTCAGCAATAACGATGACAGTTGCAAATGTAAATAACAATAACAAGCAGTAACTATGACTACAAATATCCACACTATTCTATTTCAACTTTATACAAGTTGAAACATATTTCTTATTCAGTCTATACTTAACCTACACTACTATCAGATGTGATGAGTCCTAACAAACTTAAGACTAAGTGCTGCTTCTTCTTCACACTTAAGGAAGCATAGGTCCGCAACCCAGGCCTTCCAAACCCGCCTATCCAAGGCCATCCTTTCCAGATCTCTCTCCACTCTCTCCCCATTTTATTGCATTCTGTCTCCAACTCCCGTCTCCAGGTGTTCCTGGGTCTTCCCTACCTCTATTGCCCTGGGGGTTCCATCGGAGAGCATGTCTTGTGATGATGTTAGGGGGTTTTCTCAGTGTGTGTCCTATCCATCACCACCTTCTGCTCCTTATCTCTCGTTCCACTATACTAAGTGCAACTATACAAATTACCGTAACTACATGTTTAGAAACCTCAATGTCGATACTAGCTCTAAACTTTTGATAATTATATCTCTGCACAGCTTTAAATTGTTATATTTGAATAACACTATGATATCTTGCACAAACATTGAAGATTTTAATAAGAAAGGTTTGTGTCTTATGTTTCAAATATCTCTAACCATATTGTTAACGTAATATTAATGCATTTATGCTTGCAATTCAAAATGTTATTACTGCACATCATATGAACAACAACAACAAAAGTTACGACATGCATATTACTAACACTAATAATGTAACATCTGACAATTATTATGTTAGGTAACAGCAAATCTAATTGTTCAACTACAATTAACATGCAGTTAATAAGTCAGCACACAATTTAACCTTTCCATAGGCATGCATGCAACCATTACATAGCACAGTTAATTACAACAATCATGTCATGTAACTAGCTATGTATGCTGATTATTGCATTGACTTCATTGCCACAGGTTTTACCCCATATGGCTCGGTCCCTCTCTGCAGAAATGTCATGCCACCTGCCGAGAGTATTGCACAAAGCACAAATAGCTCCTGTAACAATCTTGGGGGTCTCTGGAAACAATGCACTCGTGAACTGAACGGTGTGGTTCATATTCAAACTCACGACCTTCGGATCACAAGGCAAAGGCTTAAACACTCAGGCACAGAGACCCCCTTATTTAAACTTCTACAAGCTCTGGGGTAAGGGATGATAAGGTTTATAAACAATTTACTTTCTGCACATGGGACTACACAAAAGTATGGAGGGGAAGGACGGAGTATGGCTGGATCTATTCTACAAGATAATTCTCTAAGAATCTTATCAGTAGATAACTTGATCTGTTTTAAAACATATATAACATAACATTAAAACCTCTCAAACATAATGGAAGAGTGAATAATATCTTTAGTTGCCTAAACAAGAAGTAGATGTCTTGAAAATAATAAACAATTTCAGTTAGCAGAATGTTGGTTCAAAACATTCAAAAGTTGATATAATCTACACAGCATCAATGTACATTGAAAGTGTAGATATGCAGACAGGTCTAGAATTTGTGACAACTTTTAAATGTATTTGAGAAGGACATCTGTTGTCTTTCCCATTTTTTTTTTTACTGAAGTGTTTCTCATTATGTCAAGTTATCCTTAGGTAAGTCTTGTTGTCTATGTGAATTATTTTTGCTGATGTGTTTCTTGTTTCGTCAAGTTATCCTTAGGTAAGTGTTATTTTCTATGTGGATTATTTTTGCTTTGTTGTTGTCCCTTCCACAAGTGTGTGCTTATTGCTTATGACAACCTGATACAAAATTAGTAACAATACACCTCTCTCTGTTGGAGACATAAGTATATTGGAAATAGTGTTCTTTTTATAGAATATAAACTGATAGAATATAAACAGTTTATAGAATATAAACTGATAGAATATAAACAGTTTATAGAATATAAACAGTTTATAGAATATAAACAGTTTATATTCTATAAAAAGAACACTATTTCCAATATACTTATGTCTCCAACAGAGAGAGAGGTGTATTGTTACTAATTTTGTATCAGGTTGTCATAAGCAATAAGCACACACTTGTGGGAAGGGGACAACAACAATAGCAAAAATAATCCACATAGACAACAAGACTTACCTAAGGATAACTTGACATAATGAGAAACACTTCAGTAAAAAAAAAAATGGGAAAGACAACAGATACAGTTTCTCTAATTCCAAAGAATCCGGTACATAAGCCCGGTTCAGGTGGGGACAATGTAGTCCGGTTCACATGTACCTATCGACTGCACAGAATGGGCCTCAGACTCCTTGGTCACATGTGACTACAGAATATTCAGGCAGACACCAGAACATGCATCTCTCAAAACTACCACATCCTTGCATGTCAAGAAATGGAAACCTAGCATAACAAAGCAGCCCTTTTATATGAATTGTGGTACACTGACAAAGACCTCCATTTTGTTCTCGGTAAATGATGAAATAGAAGCATAGCTGATGTTGATAGCAGAAGAACCAAACTTGCAATTGACTGAATCCACCAGTAATTATAACAGTGGATAAATATAGAAAGCCTAACATAAAACCTCAATTGTAAAGTTCTAGAAGATCGTTCAAAAAAAAGATATCTACGACATGTTACAGCTTCAAAAGAAAGTGACATGGGCAAATCAATTATGGTAGCATGCTATTACAAATGAATACAACACAACACAAATTAGATGTGCTAATTACATCCAACACAGGTATTTACTAGACACATACGACAATGCAGATACAACACAGCCCAACAAAAAGGAAAGGCAAAAATTAAATTATCTTACCCAAAACTGTGGATGCAGATGATTTGTTTTAAAACATTTGTATTATTATAAAAAACATAAAACATTTGATGAAGATGGGGAACAATGAGATGTTCAGTCATAACTGGCATTTCACTGCAAACAAGTTAATAATGCATATACAACATATCAAAAGTTCATCTCTAAGGATCATCAGCATGTGCTGTCATTTGATATAGTGATATATTCTGTCACTCTGCTTTGTATCCATCTATTGAGTGTTTTATCTACGTATGACAATGTCTTTCTCTTGTCATAACCTTTCCTTCTAGTATGACTTTCAATAGAGTGCTACTTCTGAAGTCAAAGAAAGAAAGCATGCCTGGGACACTGATGAGGAAAGCATGCCTTCATGCAAAAATCAGTCAGAAGCACCATATCAGGAGCCCAGACTATGCCTGAATTCATAGCATGCGAGCACTAGAAGAGGTAGAGTGCCATATCGATGTGTCCATACTACCCACATTGTGTATTTTGTATTTCTTTCCACAATTCCACTTTGTGTATTTTTTTTTTTTTTCACAATTCCTCTTTCAACCTTCGTTTTTCTAATAATTCACTTATTTTTATGTTCATGATACATGCATAATCCTTCTTTAAATCAACATAAAACCAAATCTGTCATCTTGTCTTTGTGCAAGCAGTGTTGATAGACCATCCATAAACAGCAGGATACACACCTGTTATAATACACTGTACTGTTAACCAAGTCAACTGTACCTAATATCCTGCTTCTTGTTTTTACAGACACAGATATGGAGAATAGTAAATAATAGGCCTCAGAAATCAGCCCTCTTTGAGGTTAAACTATAGTCTATGTGTGAGGATTGCTACAGAAACCCTAAAGAGGAGTGTGCCTATTTTATAGACATAGAGGTATTTGGCCGACCTACATTGTGACATGCTTCCTATTTCCACCAAGGACATCTCCTTCTTCTTTACGTTCGTTCTTTAGACCAATTTTGATCACTATTTGGATATGTTTGATCTTTGCCAAGAACGTGTATACGTTGCACATTGGTTTGGTAGGCCCCTAAATGCATAAACTTCTACACACTTAGGACATGTGCATCCGATTTCAGCCAAACCTCCTTAGCCGCCTCTTACAGCATGCGTGGCAGGTAACAGTGGTTCTATTCTTTCCACCCCACGCCACTTGGCGATCCACCAAGGACATGACTGCGGTGGTAAGGGAAAAAAACAACAAAATGCAATGCAGGAGGAGCATGATAGCTTTGTCACTGAGCACACTTAGAAAAATTCACTCAGTATTGAATGTTTCTTCACTTGAAGCGAAACTAGGATCTTGATCAGTGTCAGATCTCCGACTCCTGCATGTATCTTCAACATGCATCATATCGCTATAACCAAATTAAACACTTCCACATATATTGGCACTTTGAAAATCAGAATGTCAAGTCTTACATCACGAATGTCTTCATGTCATGAAAGAAAGCATATCTACAAAGCTTCTGTAACTTGATTTCCGAACTTCTGAAGAATTAACTTATAGTCCGTCATAATAATGCCCTGGATTAAATTAATTTTTTTTAAGCATTTAATACCGGCAGTAGCTGCCTGAACTGTCATTCTAAAATTCAGTTTTTGTCTATTCAAGCATTACAAATATAAAATGTCACATTTTATATTGTTTTAACAGAAAGTCTACTACACAATGTACTATTGTTTCTTATGAAAAACTAGTCTGATTGTCTCCACTCTACAGGTGATATATAAAGTATATAATAATGGAATAAAACCAACTTACTATCATTCTGACCGCTGGTTAGTACCACTAGTAGCATTAACAGTAGTGCAAATATCTGTACATGCCCCATTGTCTGTTCTCAGTCTATGTGTGTAGCTTAGAATAATTACAGCAAGTGCTGAAGTGTCAGAAAAATGACAGGATTTTGACTCTCTTTATTTTAATCAGCTCCTGTGAAACATCAAAACAAATTTTAAAATTAGCTAACATTAAGAAGCAGAACAAGCTACCCCTAGTCTTAATTTTCTAATATATTTACATAAATTATCGGTATCAATTTTCAACTTGGTAGACTAATAAATTGACCACGTCAAGATTGGTTATTGGTTACTAAACTGACGTCATTGCACTCAGGGCAGACCCATAGGTGCTCAGTCTCCCTCAACAGATATCGAAGAGTATGCATACTGATGGTGCCTGTGGCTCGCTGATTAAACACACCTCTCACTCTGCCTCTCGGCATCCAGTTCGACTTGAACAACGGGTAACTCCAAACTGCTTAAATCGCTTGATCGATTGAACATCGATTTTAGTGTCCTCATCCAACAGAGAGTCGCGAAGAGACCGAAGAATATCCCCTTATCCATCTTCAACTCCCCAACAATCGATGCTGTTGATGCAAGCCTGTCCGCTCTCTCATTACCATAAACACCTGCATGCCCAGGACAGTAACCACGTCAAGAATTGAATTGTATATGATGTTATTTGAATATACTGACTAACCAGATCACAAATATTGAAAGATGCTCCGGATACTGTTCAGATAATGATAGACACAACATTGCAGACCAAAATTCTGCATAAATGCATGACATTAAATGAATAAATTGAGATGAATAAATCGAGATAAACTGAAACATAAATCTTTTTCATGTAGAATGTCATCCATCACAATCCCTGTAACCAGTTCTCCCTCATCCATTTTCATATTCAGGATTTCCCTAAAGTCTTGTTGCCCCCATCTTAGTAATACCTTGCCTAGTCTTCCAGAAACAATGCTCTCCATTATTGTTCTCTCTAAACCACTATGACATTAAATGTAACAACAATATTTAACAATTCAGAAACATGATATTGTTTATGAGCCAATGTTTCTGGATGTTCCGATACTGTAGGATGTCTGTATTTTTATTTTATCTGTCCACTCATAACTATTAGAATAACGGGATCATTTGAGATAGCATGTGTCCGATAAGGTTGTGTTCTATTACCCCTTATATAAAGTATATATATATACATGGACATATACTTTCACTAACCAAGAACTGTTTGCACAGTGTCAACAAGAGAACTTGAGTACCATCGCCTAAAAGAGATGCTGGAGGTGGATCGGGGGAGATGCATGAAGACTAACTGTCACAAAAACTGCACTGAGATAGACACCAAAGGGTAAACGAAAATGTGGTATACCCAAAACAACCAGGAGGAGAACAGATGAACAAAAACTGAAAGAAATGAATCACAGCTGGAACACAATATAGAGAACAGATAAGAATGGTATGCATTTATTGGTGCCCACCAAGGATATCACAGGCTTTGGACAGGACATATACATACATGTACAGAAGAAAATCTGAATCAAATGCAGTAAATGAAATGAATGTTGTATTTAAGGAAAATTGAGAACATTATTTACTGAATTAATTAATTCTGTTCTAGATGACATTCAGATATATGAGAATGCAAACAAATTGCAATGTCACTCAAATTCCCTAAGTACACTTTGTCGAAAATACAATGTTGTGTTGATCTTTCTTTCTTATGTCTTACTGTTTGTGCAGTGAAGCATTGCTGAATGTATAAATAGATTTGTTTTGTCTCACTGCTTGTGCTGTGAAGCGTTACAGGAGGTATGCATAGTTTTCTTTTAGTTACCAGGTGTGTAGCTTGGTCTGTTGTCATATTGAGTTTATTTAGTGTCTTTCTGACTAAGTCTATCCATCCTTTTCTGCTTCTCGCTCCTCTCTTATATCCAAATATTCTATGTGGTATGCTCATGCTGCACTTTGCTTTAGTTCCATTCTAACCAAATGACAGAACCATTTAAATCGTTGATGTCCTATAAGCTTGTTGACTGGTATTGACCCTACACTTGTTCTTAGCATTATGTTTAATATCTTATATCTTATTGTTTTGTCATCTGCATTTCCTATACATCTCATCTCACATGCTGTGATCTTAAATTTGTGACTTTCCAAAACTGTGCAAACCTGGTATTGGTGGTATAGTGTATGAATGAATATGGTATATATCAGCTTCATTTTAGTTTGAATATTGATTGTTGGATGTTTGAGGATCGGGGCTAATTGGTAGTTAATGATGCTTGTCTTATAGACACCATAAAATATGAAGCACCAAGCCCACCAATTGTGTAGATGTCAACTATCATCATCATCTTTACGTTCGATCTTTGCCAAGAACGTGTATACGTTGCACATTGGTTTGGTAGACCCTAAACGTATAGACTTCTACATGCTTAGGACACATGCATCCGATTTCACCCAAACCTTCCTTAGTCGCTTCTTACGACATGCATGTCAGGTAACAGTGGTTCTTTTCTTTACACCCCAAATTTGGGCCCGGTAACCACTCGGGTTGTCAACTATCATGAAACTCAACTATGAACCCATAGAGATGTCAGAATAAGAATACAGAAGGCAAGATGAGCTTTTATCGCACTATGAAATCTATGAAAGTCTATGAAAGTCTATGAAATCTATGAAAGTCTCAAAGAAATCAAATCTAACAAATTAAAATGATTAACTCCAATATTCAAGCAGTTCTGCTGTATGGGTCAGAAACACAGAGAACGACTGAAATATTAACGCATACACTGCAAACATCCATTAACTAAAGTCTGTGCAGAATAGAGAGACTTGGATGTATGGTCACAAATGAGGTTATGGAGAGAACAAGATGCCAGTGAACTAAGAGGTGAAGAAAATACGCTGGTGCTAGACAGGACACACCTAGAGTAAATCCGTGGGGAATATAGCAAAACGGGTCCTGTCCTGGAACCCACAAGGAAAGCAAGAGGGAAGCCTAGAAATACATATAGAAGAGATCTTGAGGCAGACATTAACGATATACAGAAGAGCGGCGAGGGGGAAGGGGGGAGGGAGAGCTGCAGAAACTGGCTAATGAAAGGAAGACTTGGCATGAGTTGAAGGTCTATGCCCGAAATGGGTTTTTAAATGCATGTGAGAGAGAGGGAGGGGGGAAGATAAGATATGCATGTATGTATAAATACAGAGATGGACAAGTATGTTAGGAGACTATCAACTAAGGACATCCAACACTATACAACTAATCTTCAACTGTTATACTATACCTAATCTTAAACATCTATACTATGAAAATCGTGGCATATCCTTTACAGGACATGGCCATCAACCAAGGTAAACAAGTTGTTGATTTTCTAGACACCACTTAATACGTTCAGTAGTTTGCCATTGCTTTCTGAACGGTGAGGTCTATTTTTACCTTTTGCAAAAATCCCACTGCAATGAATTTGCTTCCAAACTTGCCCACCATGGGGTTCGAACCAGGTACGCTGGGTTTGTGATCAAGCTCACTACCGCTTGAGCTACAGACGCTCACCTCTATACTATACCTAATGTTAAACCTCTATACTATACCTAATGTTAAACCTCTATACTATACCTAATGTTAAACCTCTATACTATACCTAATGTTAAACCTCTATACTATACTTAATGTTAAACCTCTATACTATACCTAATGTTAAACCTCTATACTATACCTAATGTTAAACCTCTATACTATACCTAATGTTAAACCTCTATACTATACCTAATGTTAAATCTCTATACTATACCTAATGTTAAACCTCTATACTATACCTAATGTTAAACCTCTATACTATACCTAATGTTAAACCTACTAAATAATATACCTAATGTTAAACCTCTAATGTTAAATCTCTATACTATATCTAATGTTAAACCTCTAATGTTAAACCTCTAATGTTAAACCTTCTATATATGTTAAACCTCTATACTATACCTAATGTTAAACCTCTATACTATACCTAATGTTAAACCTCTATAATATACCTAATGTTAAACCTCTATACTATACCTAATGTTAAACCTCTATACTATACCTAATGTTAAACCTCTATACTATACCTAATGTTAAACCTCTATAATATACCTAATGTTAAACCTCTATACTATACCTAATGTTAAACCTCTATACTATACCTAATGTTAAACCTCTATACTATACCTAATGTTAAACCTCTATACTATACCTAATGTTAAACCTCTATACTATACCTAATGTTAAACCTCTATACTATACCTAATGTTAAACCTCTATACTATACCTAATGTTAAACCTCTATACTATACCTAATGTTAAACCTCTATACTATACCTAATGTTAAACCTCTATACTATACCTAATGTTAAACCTCTAATGTTAAACCTCTATACTATACCTAATGTTAAACCTCTATACTATACCTAATGTTAAACCTCTAATGTTAAACCTATACATACCTAGTAACTCTATACTACTAATGTTAAACCTCTAATGTTAAACCTCTATACTATACCTAATGTTAAACCTCTATACTATACCTAATGTTAAACCTCATAATCGTTAAACCTCTATACTATACCTAATGTTAAACCTCTATTACTAATACCTAATGTTAAACTCTCTCCTAATGTTAAATCTCTATACTATACCAATAATGTTAAATTCTCTATACTATACCTAATATTAAACCGAATGTCAAAGTAACAATAAATAAAGTCAATAGCACATTATGGTTGCAGGGCTATTAGGGTACTAAGATGGTATAGTCAACACATAAGTCTCTACAACTATCATTCTCCTCTGCCAGGATAATAAGTGTTGAAAAGCCATTTCCTGACCAATCCTTGATATTATTCGGCCTATATGCCTTCCTCTTCCCACAACCCTCAACTGTTATCTCAAACATAGTTTTTCAATGTCTGTGCCTATGTCTGAACTATGCAAGTTTACGACTTTGCATCAAGTTGCAGTTGTCAAGGTCAACAATTACTAAAGTAGCCATTGTTCTTTGAAAGTAACATCAGCAGCCTTCATATCCCCTCCTCTCTTCTCTCTCTCTACAGTGGCATTAAATTCCTTCATAAACTTGTCAAGTGATTCTCAATTTACAGCTAAGCTGGATCAGATCGGTTCACCAGTTTTGCTTGGAAACAATAATGGTACGTTTTGTGCGCTAAGAATTGTTAATGGAGGCCAAGGTTTTTGGGTTTGAGAAGTCCAACTGTCCAGAGCCAACTATAAATTTATGTAGAGTTAGCAGTGAACTGTCTAACCACTGCAGACGATCTGACCTATCAGAAGCGACCTCGCATTGGGTCAATGTGACATGGGGTTGCCGATGTCGAAGTAGATAACACGCTATGCTAGTGATCACGTGCCGTAGAAATTCTGGGGTACCACCGTGAGCCAAAAATCATCCGTGTGCATACGGTATGTTTTGGACTGGGCCCGGCAATAGCTCAGACGTGAAAACTAAAATCCCTGTTTAATGGGGGCTGGTTTTTATACCTGTTTGGTAGAAACACTACGATTTTCTGCAATTTTACACAATTCTGCGAGTCCATGGTGATTTATTAATGAAAAATGTTAATAATACTGGTATTCCTTTAATGTTAAAATGAACGTGTCAGATAATAATATAACCTTGACTTAGAATGTTGTTTTATTTTTTTTTATATGAATTTCTCTTTATCTAACAATACTGGAATGCAAGGTCACGCGACAGTTGTGGTCTGATTTGCTCGAATTTTTTACATGAGCTCGCCGGCCTTGGTTTTGGACTATAAGAAACCATGGTCCTTTACCTGGGGATCTAAATTATCTAAATTACAAGTACTTCTGAAGTCGGAATACGGCTTCGATTGACACCAGTGATACGGGAAGCAAGTCCTGGCGCAAAAATTAGTCAGAGTACGCCTTAATTCATAGCAGGCGAACGGGGGAGAAAACATCACCGCCTCATATATAAGTCATGCATTCCTCATATACACATTTATTAGTACGTAATCTTGTAGGCACACCCTCCCATATACCCATACAGCCATGAACTTCGGCACACATAAAGAGATGGGAAAATGTAAATCAAATAAGGTCGGATATGTAAACCGGTTTTTCATAGTGGTAAACAATATATGACTATCAAATATGAGTGCATCAGTCTGAATTATAACTTGTGGGCGGGGTGAGAATGTATATTTTGAAGAATAGGAAAGAGAAGGTAAAAGAAAAAACGATGATAAACGAAAGTAAAAGATACTAATAATGAAAGATGAGAACAAGGAATAAAATAATACGAGAAAGGAAACGGTTGCTTATTTTACAAAAAAATTATAGGAAAAATTAACAACTGGTTTAAATCGACATCAAGTCCCTACATTAAATGCGCATCCGTAGATGAGTTCCTTTCAATTAGCCGAAACTGTCAGAGTACTAACAGCGTAGTTTCGGTGACGATTCAAAAATTTTTCCCACCATAAAGATCCGCGTACTTATATTTAGCTTGGTATACTAGAGAATCGAATATACCAAGATTTGAACCCTAGATGTTGAAGATTGAATCCAGCACATTAACAATGCTAACACTTCAAATATACAGTAAACAGAAAAAAGAACATTTATTTTTAAATCATGAAAAAAGACGGAAGTGTGTGCCATAATCCGGCGCTGTCAAACGTGAAGCCCGTGCTATACATTTCTTTCAAACTTATACTTCCTTGGTTTTAGAATTAAACCCGCCCGAGTGGTTACCGGGGCCCAAATTTGGGGTCAAAGAATAGAACCACTGTTACCTGCCACGCATGTCGTAAGAGGCGATTAAGGAGGCTTGGGTGAAATCGGATGCATGTGTCCGCTGGGAATCTAACCCGAAACAAATGCTTGCAGAAAACAGATGCACCAGGCCGTAAGGCGCATAACATGGTGCAACGACCCTCACAATGAGGAATGGGATAACGGATTCTACGGTCGCCAATCTGCCTCGGAGATTTAGCCACGCAGTAAGAATGTCAGACCTACCATCACGAGGGTGGCCAAAACTTATTGCTGGAAGAGGACGGCACAAACGGGAAGCAGAAATCTTAGGAATTGTATCCTACAGAACTGCCCCCAGTATGCAGACTTGAGAAGAGGTGGCCCACTTACACTAGCGTCCAAGACAAACTGTATGGCGTGGCTGATAATCCGAGGCAGACGACTGCCTTTATTAGAGAATCCGAAATCCCAATCTAGTGAGAACGCAGAAGAAAAAGAATTAAACCGAATTTCAGGGGGATGGGGAGTATTTCAGAATAGTAGTATGTTTTTTCGTATAAGTTTCAACGCCCGTGTTGTGCCGGAACCCGCAAGGGAAGCAAAGAATAGTGCCACTGCAACCTACAATGCATATCGTAAGAGGCAACTGATGTAGGCCCTAGGGAAGCTACCCTAGTAAATAAAAAGCAGCGCAAAAATAGGATGTGCTGGTCTACTTGTAGGCGTATAACTGGCACAAAGTATAATCGTTCTTAGGCTCAGATCACATACAAATCAAACAGAGTGGTTGACAAGTGGTCAATATGGAGTGTTCGAATATAGCTTTCATGAACAACGGATTTCTCGGCTTTTTGTAACTTTGTTTTTGTAACTGTAACCATTGTACTACCCACAGACCCTCTCTTTTTCACTAGATAAAAGCCAGCATCTCAACTCATCCCTTAAAATAAAGACATCTGAGTCGGCTATGTTTTGAGAGACCAGCCGCAATGTAATTTTAACTTCTAGAAGTGGGGCGGCCAGTGTTAAGTTCAGATTAGGAACAATGTGTTCTTTATATATCAACAATGTCAGTTACTCATCCACGTTGATATTATAACTTAATCTGTACTAACTACAAATAGTTGTAACAATCGTGCCGTTATTAATGTTAATGATAACATATCTACTAGCAAACAAAATAAAAATAAGTTATGTAGAGTGATATTTCTTCACTAATAATACAAACTTGAATATTGCATGGCCTATGAATTCTGAAATTGTACACTGGACATTAAAATGTTCTCAACTTCCATCGAACAGTCAATTTCAATTGTATTATATTGTCATTGTTCAGTTTTCAACTTCATCGAAAGTCAAAATTCAATAGTATTGTATAGGTCATTGTTCAGTTTTCAACTTCCATCGAAGAGTCAAATTTCAATTGTATTGTATTGTCATTGTTCAGTTTTCAACTTCCATCGAACAGTCAAATTTCAATTGTATTGTATTGTCATTGTTCAGTTTTCAACTTCCATCGAAGAGTCAAATTTCAATTGTATTGTATTGTCATTGTTCAGTTTTCAACTTCCATCGAAGAGTCAAATTTCAATTGTATTGTATAGTCATTGTTCAGTTTTCAACTTCCATCGAACAGTCAAATTTCAATTGTATTGTATTGTCATTGTTCAGTTTTCAACTTCCATCGAACAGTCAAATTTCAATTGTATTGTATTGTCATTGTTCAGTTTTCAACTTCCATCGAACAGTCAAATTTCAATTGTATTGTATAGTCATTGTTCAGTTTTCAACTTCCATCGAACAGTCAAATTTCAATTGTATTGTATTGTCATTGTTCAGTTTTCAACTTCCATCGAACAGTCAAATTTCAATTGTATTGTATTGTCATTGTTCAGTTTTCAACTTCCATCGAACAGTCAAATTTCAATTGTATTGTATAGTCATTGTTCAGTTTTCAACTTCCATCGAAAAGTCAAATTTCAATTGTATTGTATAGTCATTGTTCAGTTTTCAACTTCCATCGAAAAGTCAAATTTCAATTGTATTGTATTGTCATTGTTCAGTTTTCATCTGTTATTTGTATTAATATTACTTTATTATTATACCTGTTATTATTGTTACTGCAATCAGTCACATGACACTCGAGCCTTCACCGATATCAGTCACATGACACTCGAGCCTACACCGATATCAGTCACATGACACTCGAGCCTCCACCGATATCAGTCACATGGCACTCGCGCCTCCACCGATATCAGTCACATGGCACTCGAGCCTCCACCGATATCAGTCACATGGCACTCGAGCCTCCACTGATATCAGTCACATGACACTCGAACCTCTACCGATATCAGTCACATGGCACTCGAGCCTCCACCGATATCAGTCACATGGCACTCGAGCCTTCACTGATATCAGTCACATGACACTCGAGCCTCCACAGTTATCACTCAGAATTCGCAATATATAAAAGAAAGACATCGCTGTGCTAATTACTAAAACACATCATTTACTCACGTGTCAATAACAGATACTCAGATTATAATAAATGGATGAAGCAATCAGATTCAAACAAATTATTTGGAGATAAATGACTGCCATAAACCGGGAACAAACAGACGGGAAATACAAAAACAATGAGATTAGTTTTACACGAGGCCTCCTGATAAGAAATATCAGTATTAATAATTTTCATCAATAAATAACCATGGACTCGTAGAATTGTATTAAATTGCAGAAAACGTTATAGTGTTTTATCAAACATGTATAAAAACCAGCTCCGTTAAATAGGAATTTTGGTTTTCCAGTCTGAGCTAGTCGGCCTTATGTTGCCAGGGACACGGTTTGACACAAAATAATTTTAAAAACTTCTAAAGAGATTTTCACAACAACTGACCTTTCGACCAAAATAACAATCCCGGTAATAAAATACACAAAACATTGAGTCTGCATGTGACTTGTTCGTTAACACACCAATCATGAGACACTGTTGAAGCAGTATCAGATATTGTGTAGGATAGAATGTATATCTGAACTTTACTTCGCATTTGCTGATTATGATGCCATACAAAGGTGTGCTGGGTTAGAAAGGTGTGCTGGGTCCCGAGTGGTTACCGGGGCCCAAATTGGGTGTAAAGAATAGAACCACTGTTACCTGCCACGCATGTCGTAAGAGGCGCATAGAGGCTAGCTACCCCACACCGTAAAAAAAAACCACTAGAACGCTGGCTGAAACGACACATCGCCGAAGGATAAGCACCAGAGTTCCAAATGGTGCTGAAGACGTGACGTATAACACACCAATGCCAAGGCTGCATGCATCAGATTTCCACCTGAATAGAACTTATGGGAGATCTGGTACATTGGTCTGGGCGTGATCGAGAGAGAGAAGATATGGACAGTACTAAAGTGATAGATATACCCTCATCCATGTGCAGATTTCATGACTCTACTTAGTCACCAAGCTCGTGTTTGGCTTCTCCTGTAATACCAGGGCAACAGTTTTGGCTGACTGGCTAAACAACATGAGTCAAGTGGTAGACATCCTGTTTAACCTTTCCACCATATTACCTCTATCCCTTCCCCCAATCATACGAGTAATAGTGCTGCAGCCTGCTCTAGTAATAGTGCTGCAGCCATAGACATCAAGCTATGAGACGCATCATAGCAATCATGATGAAAACAACAACGCAATGAAGATGTCTATATGTTCAAAAAGGAAGATGTCTATATGTTCAAAAAGTTATGGCACTTGCCCTGTGATAGACACTTAGGTAGGTGCAATGTTAGGTCCTCGAAAGGATCTATTCCTATCTGCTGATATAGATAGGCAGGCGTGCTGTTAGGTCCTCGAAATGATCTATTCCTATCTGCTGATATAGATACTTAGGCAGGCGCAATGTTAGGTCCTCGAAAGGATCTATTCCTATCTGCTGTGATAAGACACTTAGGCAGGCGCAATGTTAGGTCCTCGAAAGGATCTATTCCTATCTGCTGTGATAAGATACTTAGGCAGGCGCAATGTTAGGTCCTCGAAAGGATCTATTCCTATCTGCTGTGATAAGACACTTAGGCAGGCGCAATGTTAGGTCCTCGAAAGGATCTATTCCTATCTGCTGTGATAAGACACTTAGGCAGGTGCAATGTTAGGTCCTCGAAAGGATCTATTCCTATCTGCTGTGATAAGATACTTAGGCAGGCGCGCTGTTAGGTCCTCGAAAGGACCTACTCCTATCTACTGGATGTCTCATTTCCCATGTGAAGTCTGGAGACATGAAAATAATAAAGGAAATGCAAAAATGAAAACGTCAAAAGAGATGGCTACAAAGAAAAATAACAAGCTACGCTAACTATCTCGGAGTTACGACAGGTGATAGACGGACATGAAAGTAGCACATCAATAAAACATCAATAGATAGGAAGTTAGCCATCATTAGATGAAAGTAGCACATCAATAAAACATCAATAGATAGGAAGTTAGCCATCATTAGAAATCTTAGTGGAGTGCGGAGCCATTCAGAAGTATTTTTAGCAGCAGGCAAACAACACTTGAAATATGGGATTGTTTTGAGCATGAAGTACCAAATTAATGAGCTGGATAAGGTGCAAAACTAGGTGCTTCGAGTCATCACTGAAGAAACTAAATCAACACCTACATTAGAGACTGAGACAATGGGAGGATGCAGGCACTGAGGTAACTCAGAGACACGAAAGTACTGAGACAATCAGAAAGTACAATGTGTATGCCGAGTCATTCAATAAAAGATTATGATTCCTAAATCTAGCAATGGAATGACTAAAATAAAAATGTTTTATCTACTAGACCACACTATTTCATAGACAGACCAGACCTAATAAGAGTTGACTGCCCTATAAAATATGTACTAAAACAAACCCCTAGACAGGTGATTGGACCAACAGAATAAACCCAATCAGTGGTAAGAGGGATATTCAATAAGGATAACCAAAATATAAGATTAGAACAAGTCGACATTCTGCGTTATCAGAACAGGACACAATCAACCATGCAGTCATGTGTATACAAAATTCTACAATGGCAATTCAGCCATGTGTACATGGAAACAGGCACGTCAGACAGCAGAAACATACTTCAAGACCGTCCCGAATATTACATACATTCATTGGCCCTGTGAAATACAGCAAAGTTTATACAATGAACATATAGACAATATTTCAAGCGAAAGAAAGAAGGAATTTCGTACAAAATGCTATTTCAGCGTTTCGATAAATTTAAGTTCATAAACGGCTTTGGGTATCCAGCCATTACCAAAAAAAAACTTATCTCTGGGGTTGTATGCCTACCCTATTGTTGCAGAGTTCGGGGTCAATGACTCACTACAACGAAACCTGAGCTGATAACAGGACTAGACCTGGCATGGCAGTTTACAGCCTAAACTTGGCTGCTAGTGATTGTGTCAAAGTGTCAAATAAGGATACTCGGCCATTAGAAAGGGTAAAGTTCAATTTACCTACAACACTACGTTATAATATTAGGATTTACCTACAACATTACGCTATAATATTAGGGGATGGGGGTAGTGGGCACAGACATTGTCAACTTCAACTTTTGTTTTAACCATTAGTGTCGGCGTAAAGTTAATACTGCCATTAATTTACCAGTCATGACAAAACTCAACTTCAGTACATCATCTACCAATACTGAACAGTCAATGTTCCATGTTCTTATATGTATATAATGAAGAACAGTCATAATTCCATTTTGTTATATGTATATAATAAAGAACAGCCAGAAATTCCATGTTAAACAAATTTCCCGTTAGTATAAATAAAGAACAGCAAATCCATGTTTTCATGTATATAATAAAGAACAGTCAGATTCCATGTTCTTCCATGTATATAATAAAGAACAGTCAGAATTCCATGTTCTTCCATGTATATAATAAAGAACAGCCAGAATGCCATGTTCTTCCATGTATATAATAAAGAACAGCCAGAATTCCATGTTCTTCCATGTATATAATAAAGAACAGCCAGAATTCCATGTTCTTCCATGTATATAATAAAGAACAGCCAGAATTCCATGTTCTTCCATGTATATAATAAAGAACAGCCAGAATTCCATGTTCTTCCATGTATATAATAAAGAACAGCCAGAATGCCATGTTCTTCCATGTATATAATAAAGAACAGCCAGAATTCCATGTTCTTCCATGTATATAATAAAGAACAGCCAGAATTCCATGTTCTTCCATGTATATAATAAAGAACAGCCAGAATTCCATGTTCTTGTATGTATATAATAAAGAACAGTCATAATTCCATGTTCTTGTATGTATATAATAAAGAACAGCCAGAATTCCATGTTCTTCCATGCATATAATGAAGAAGTCATAATTTCATTTTTGCTAACGGTGTACAATAAAGAACAGTAAAAGACAAAAGTAATTTAGTTATAGAAAGTACAGCAGACTAAATCGACGGCAAATAATTTTCCAATCAAATGACACAGAATAGAGAGAAAATGTTATGACACAGTTTGATAGATATTAAATATACCTGGTAACAACAAACAGTCGTGGAACATTCCACGAAATACTAACATATTGGGGGACTGCCTAGAGTAGTTGATAGTAGCTCGGCCTGCTAGCTGTGAGACGCTTCATAGCTCGGGTTCGAACCTACTGTCCGGCATTTGTTCGAGTCCCTGGTCTTACTCAGGACGATAACGTGAGTACCTCTGAAGTCGGAGAAAATCTGCCTGTATGGCGAGGGAATACTAATTACGAGTACATTGAGCACACGGCTGCCAGTGTAAAGTAATTTACAATGTGCACGCTGCTGCCATTGTAAGAAATTGGAAAAACAGATTTTCACGCAAAAATCAGTTTCATAGATGGAACTTCGTCTGAGTTGAAAGGGCGAAAGAAGAAAAAAAAACTAACATATTCGTCATTTGAGTCACACAAACAGTTACACAAGTCTACAACATTATTCAGATGTTAAACAATGACACTTTGTGATTGTTGATATGACTTGATTAGTATTGATAGTCATGGTATCTGTTTGTGACGGACACACGCTAATCATTCCCGAGATTCCATACTCGACATTTACCAGATTAAATTGACCTTTCTTTTTGAGCCTGTGACTAATGATGGTATTCCCAGGCCTGGTAGTTTTTGGTTCTCACAATGCACAATCAACGCACCTATTATGACCTATATCCGTCAGCTAGGCCAGTGAAGTCGCGCAGGCTAGTTTTTCGCTTGTGAAGAAATTATCAGAAAATAACTTGAAACTGGTGGTGGTTCACAACCTGTGCGTGGTGCAGGCATATCCAGTTACGAGGGTTTTCTGCATTTATTTATTTCGATATAACTACACTACAATAGTATACTTCAGTGGCGACTCGTGATCGTTTTTGTTGGAGGGGCCAGACACACATTTTCGAGAAAATCATGGTTTTGGGTTAGGTTATATTTTAGTCCATTACATAAACAATACACGTTACACATTATTTTTGGTGGGGCCCGGCCCTCTGGCCCTTAATGACGAGCCGCCACTGGTATACTTATTATTGCTTGTGAAGCTGTTATTTGACAAATGAAGGAATGTCACTTAAGACCGGGTTCATCACGGATAACAATCATTTTAAAAACAATTTGCCAATGATTTAATTCGTGAATAATGATAGACCGTCTAATGCAAAAACTGTCGTGAATTTATCACGTCAATATTCAAAGATCATATCATCATCATCAAATAGCTTGTCCTGAGCAGAACTTTGCCACCCCAACAGTCCTGAATTTCTCTCTCTCATAGGAAAGATGTCCTGCCTCTGCAGCCGTCATGTTCCATATTATTGTTGGGGTTGTCTATGCATCGTCTTGGAAAGTAGTCTGCCATTGCTTTCCTTCCTGGCAGTGACCATACTGGTTCATGACCGTAACCATTGTCTCTATTACATAGATCCTCTGCCTACCATCGCGAGTTTTGAGACCATAACCATTGACACTGTCGGCTGCTCCTCACTCATCCACCACCTGCTCCCATGGTTTCACGTGACCCTACCGGGGGCTAAACGGGTACTCCACCTTGCCCAAGGGTGTTCCATAGACTAGCGGAGGGAAGGAGGCGCCTTACATTTCCTTTGATAAGAGGTTTACCTCTACCCTGATACCCAATATTCAACAGTCTTTAGCTATTCACATGACTCAAACTAGCCGGACTCCCATGGCTTCCACGTGACCCTACCGGCGGGCTAAGCGGGTACTCCACCTTGCCCAAGGGTGTCCCATAGACTAGCGGAGGGAAGGAGGCGCCTTACATTTCCTTTGATAAGAGGTTTACCTCTACCCTGATACCCAATATTCAATCATCTTTAGCTATTCACATGACTGAAACTAACCAGACTCCCATGGCTTCACGTGACCTACCGGGGTGGCTAAACAGGTACTCCACCTTGCCCAAGGGTGTCCCATAGACTAGCGGAGGGAAGGAGGCGCCTTACATTTCCTTTGATAAGAGGTTTACCTCTACCCTGATACCCAATATTCAATCATCTTTAGCTATTCACATGACTGAAACTAACCAGACTCCCATGGCTTCCACTGACTACCGGGGTGGCTAAACGGGTACTCCACCTTGCCCAAGGGTGTCCCATAGACTAGCGGAGGGAAGGAGGCGCCTTACATTTCCTTTGATAAGAGGTTTACCTCTACCCTGATACCCAATATTCAACAGTCTTTAGCTATTCACATGACTGAAACTAACCAGGCTCCCATGGCTTCCACGTACCCTACCGGGGGTGGCTAAACGGTACTCACCTTGCCCAAGGGTGTCCCATAGACTAGCGGAGGGAAGGAGGCGCCTTACATTTCCTTTGATAAGAGGTTTACCTCTACCCTGATACCCAATATTCAACAGTCTTTAGCTATTACATGACTCAAACTAGCCGGACTCCCATGGCTTCCAGTGACCCTACCGGCGGGCTACGGGTACTCCACCTTGCCCAAGGGTGTCCCATAGACTAGCGGAGGGAAGGAGGCGCCTTACATTTCCTTTGATAAGAGGTTTACCTCTACCCTGATACCCAATATTCAATCATCTTTAGCTATTCACATGACTGAAACTAACCAGACTCCCATGGCTTCATGTGACCCTACCGGGTGGCTAAACAGGTACTCCACCTTGCCCAAGGGTGTCCCATAGACTAGCGGAGGGAAGGAGGCGCCTTACATTTCCTTTGATAAGAGGTTTACCTCTACCCTGATACCCAATATTCAACAGTCTTTAGCTATTCACATGACTCAAACTAGCCGGACTCCCATGGCTTCCACGTGACCCTACCGGCGGGCTAAGCGGGTACTCCACCTTGCCCAAGGGTGTCCCATAGACTAGCGGAGGGAAGGAGGCGCCTTACATTTCCTTTGATAAGAGGTTTACCTCTACCCTGATACCCAATATTCAACAGTCTTTAGCTATTCACATGACTCAAACTAGCCGGACTCCCATGGCTTCCACGTGACCCTACCGGCGGGCTAAGCGGGTACTCCACCTTGCCCAAGGGTGTCCCATAGACTAGCGGAGGGAAGGAGGCGCCTTACATTTCCTTTGATAAGAGGTTTACCTCTACCCTGATACCCAATATTCAATCATCTTTAGCTATTCACATGACTGAAACTAACCAGACTCCCATGGCTTCCACGTGACCCTACCGGGGGTGGCTAAACGGGTACTCCACCTTGCCCAAGGGTGTCCCATAGACTAGCGGAGGGAAGGAGGCGCCTTACATTTCCTTTGATAAGAGGTTTACCTCTACCCTGATACCCAATATTCAACAGTCTTTAGCTATTCACATGACTCAAACTAGCCGGACTCCCATGGCTTCCACGTGACCCTACCGGCGGGCTAAGCGGGTACTCCACCTTGCCCAAGGGTGTCCCATAGACTAGCGGAGGGAAGGAGGCGCCTTACATTTCCTTTGATAAGAGGTTTACCTCTACCCTGATACCCAATATTCAATCATCTTTAGCTATTCACATGACTGAAACTAGCCAGACTACAGAGTGAGGGCTAGCTACAGAATGCAGTATTGAAATCCAAATATCATGTGTACGTTGTTCTGCAATGTCAGTCGACTTTTGGCATCGCTATTGTTGTCTTTCCACGGAAAACAATTGCTATAATTATTAAATGTTACTATATTGTTTATACCTTGAGAAGAAATGATCAAAGAATACCAAAGCAGGCAATGAAGTTGGAGGCAAAGGGTTCAAGAAAGAGAGGACGCCGTAGGTAAACACTGAAGCAAACTTTGCTGAGATGGGCAAAAAATAATATACCACTCAATTACATGTAAGATATTGAGCGAGTTGCCGAGGACAGATCGGTATGGAGAAATTACTTGCACAGTCGCAGTTGAATCATATTAAGCAACATGGAAATTTCCAGACAAACAAAAGAGAATAAAAGTATTACATATCAAACTCTGTATAACTTAGTATTCCTTTATTAGACAAACTAAATATAAATAAACTGATTAATTGAAATAAGTTGAGCAGGAAACTTCAGCTAATGGAAACCCCAATTTCTACAATTTGTATCCAAGCTAAACAAAAAACTGGAATCAGACAACAAATATACGAAACATGATCATGTTTTCAATACTCTGTAATGTGAATGATGAATCTTGAGGTAAAGATTACTGGACATCTTGAATTCATTGAATGTAAATTCTCTGGGTACTTTCCTAATCTGAAATATGACTCTATACTAGTGTGAAAATCATTGTCTTGTGTCCATTATCCCAGGTGAATTACATTAACTGTGACTTAGTTCACTATCATAACGTCACCGAGAATGTGCTCAAAGAAAGCAAAGCTCAGATTGTCAATATCTCTGAATAGCTTCTCATATAATGTCACTGGTAACCGCTAGTCTTCTATGCACATCTTATATTGGTGGACAGCTTTGTTTAAAATGATCACAAGTCATTTTATTAGTGTCACATGCCCGTCTGCCCAGCGTTGGACTACGGGTGACTATCCCTGTGTGCGGGTTCAATTCCGCGGGATGGCAGAAAAAGCCACAGATTCCCCAGATTTACGGTGTTCGTGGCACCGAACCGAATGGTTACGATGTCCATGGCACCGAGCCGAAGAGCTGAAAAGCTCAAGTGCTTCTGGATCGGAAAATAAATAAATAAATGAGTGTCACATTCATCAGTTACCTATATTTATTTTGTTGATGATAAGATAGTATGAGGTGATGGCATAAATATCACGATTTATTCAGATCTGTTGAACAGGGGATATAGAGCGTCGCAAGGCATACATTTTTACTAAAATAGGGTCACGACTTGATAAAAGGTTGGGAGCCACTGAACCAACACATAAATAACCACTGCACGAATTATGGCCTTATTTGGAAATCATGCACTGGAACACGCTTAACAAGCAGGTTCCTATAACGTTCATATTCAGCAAAAATATCATACAGTGGAATGTGTGGTGAATGACAACTCTCTGGAGGAATTTGCTAGAGATATATAGCAGACTCGCAGTTAACCGGTAATCTCACGCAACCGACAACAACAACAAAATCGAAGTGTACATTAAATACAAATTTTCAAGTATAGTGAAATCAATTTTCTTCTCACGATCCTTTTTTCAGATACATTATCATTAGAAGTTTCTACACCTACTGTAACAGTTTTAAGCGTATGTGTCTGCTTGTTTTTCACTACTTCAAAAAGTGAGTGTAGTTCATTAAGATGAAAAGTGTATCGACTGCCATTAAACTAACAATACCACACTGTATTCCAAAAATCTGTTGGATTAATACTGTAAAATTGAGTTGCTTTCAGTGACTATGTCTTTATATGTCGCCATTTGTTTTAGATTAGTGTATTTCAATATTAAAATCAATGCAATCCAAAGTTTAATAATGTCTAGTATTAGTTATGCCTCTTAGTAGACCTGGGCAAAGTTATGTTTTTAGAGTTAAAAACGTCACATAGAGCTGTGGCGTTTAGTCCACAAGGAGTTAATAGTAACTCCATTTATTCAATGGATCTCAAGACGTAGGATTGACTACATCAGGTGTAACCCCGTATAGTTCAGTCCCTCTCCGCAGACATGAGACACACCAGCTCCCGATAGTATTGCATAACGCACCCAGCTCCGACATAAATTCTAGGACGATGTGGGGAAAATGCACTCGTGAACCAGAGCCAACTATAAACCTATGGGCCTTCGGACTCGGGTAAGAATTATTGGAAATCAGATCACAACTACACTACGTGACCTCGCATTCCAGTATTTTTGTATATAGACGAATTCATTTTAAAATCAACACAAAATGCTAAATCGAAGTTATATTATGCAACAAGTTAAGTTTAACAATAAGGAATATCAATATTATGAATATTTTTCACCAATAAATAACCATAGACTCACAGAATTGAGTAAAATTGTTAAAAAAACGTGTAGTGTTCTATCAAACATATATACATTCCAGCCCCCTTCTGTGATCTAGGTCAGGGATTCCTCGGTCAGTTGTCTGGCCTAGTTATCTAGAGTTGGCTGTGCGTAAACAGAAGGACGAGGTTCGAATTCGAAACCGTGACCTTCGGAACACAAGGCAACTGCAACACAAAGATTCCCCGACATCTACCAATATATATCTATAGTTGCAGGACTTGTATTGTAAATATGATGGGAAGAGTAGTCTCACACAATCTGGTGAACTACTGCAACATTCAATGATCGTTACAACCATTCATGTTACAGTCATTCATGATACAGTCATTCATGATACAGTCATTCATGATACAGTCATTCATGATACAGTCATTCATGCTACAGTCATTCATGCTACAGTCATTCATGCTACAGTCATTCATGCTACAGTCATTCATGCTACAGTCATTCATGATACAGTCATTCATGCTACAGTCATTCATGCTCGTCATTCATGCTACAGTCATTCATGCTACATTACATAGTCTCAACAAGACGTTCAGTTGACATTGTATCTGTACTATCTATGGTCGCACTCATTAGAAGTACCTATCTTTATCTGTACTATCTATGGTCGCACTCATTAGAAGTACCTATCTTTATCTGTACTATCTATGGTCGCATTCATTAGAAGTACCCATCTTTAGCTGTACTATCTATGGTTGCACTCATTAGAAGTACCTATCTTTAGCTTGTTGAAAAGATGGTATCTCAGTTTGTTAAAGTATGTGTGGAGTCTGAATATCGCGATTTGTTGTTTTCATTTGATTTAGTAATGTGGATAGTTTGTCAAGTGGTCCTGGTGTTCTGTTTTCCACTTCATTGGGTATTTTCTTGTGACAAATTTCTTTGTATCTCTTTATAATGTATTCTGAAATCAGTTTGTGGTAATTCTCCGCAGATCTCAGATTACGAACACTCTAGTCTCATAAATGTGTTTTAAGCACTCGCCATTCAATAAGTGCAGATTATGTATAAGTACTTGCCATAATAAAACGAGTTTGAACTATTGCCCGTCGCTAACATCCGGCCAACAACATAAAGTAAATTTGCTTAAATATCAGTTGTTTCTTGTCAGTATGACCTGCAACTAAATATCAGTTGTTTCTTGTCAGTATGACCTGCAACTAGTTGCTTTATTTGGCATTAGATCCCGAAGAAAGGATAAATCTGTTGAACAGGCCTGCTCGTCTGCATAAGTTTACCAATGACACTTAAGACACAGAAATCATAAATTACAATGTTAAGTACACACTTGGCTTTAAGACAATGTTAAGTTTTACAATGTTACGTGTACCAACGGCGCCAATCTCCGAACGATAACTAAACCCAGGATGAAGTGGGAAAATGGGACATAATGGCGCCATAAAAAATATGTTCAATAGCATAATATAAATCTAAATGACAGCTTCCTTAAATAAATTTTACAGGATCTTTATTTTTGGGAAGTTGCACTGTGAAATGATCGCCTGAACCACTAGTAAGTTTTCTGGCGAACTGAAAGCTGAAATGTACTAGTGTGTCATGTGTCTATTCTAACTAGTTTCCCCATCAGAACACATCTCGCACGAATATCGATTACAAACACACTCACCTCTACTCTTACTTTTTTATTTACTTTTTAAAGCATGGTGAAATTATGGCAAACATACCAGTTAGTAATGTGGGTTTTTTAACATATTAGTATTCCTTCATTCGAGATATGTGTGACTAGTGAACGATGAGAGGCAATAACAGTTTACAGTACATTTCGTCCAGTATAACGTACTCAATGGTATCACCACAGTCAGCGTGTCTAAGTATGAATAATCCAAACTGACATTCAATAAGATATTAGTATACAGGGCACTCCTTCAAACTAAATCTATACAAATATTTATACGTTATAAAGTGTGCTATGTCTGTTCGTAGCACTAAACGCGAATGTTCAGACTGTAATGTCAAAGTACTTTTCAATGCTGAGATCAGCATCCCTATTATACAGTTAGAAATTTTTTTATACCTCTTGACTTTACAGTAATTTGTGATATGCAAAGTTTTTGGGATTTTTTTTTTATATATAAATTTAAGTTGCTATCTTTCGATATATTTAAAATCTGGCGCGCTATTTGTTGTCAAGAAAAATGGGTATTATAGTAGGTGCACATATAGGATTGGAGAGCCGCTGTAGCGTAGTTGTTAGTGAACTCGCTTCGCAAGGCTGGTGGTCTGGGTTCAGCTCCCGCAATGCGCATGGAATTTTTCCCGACCGCGACGGCTCTCATGTCGACCCATCCTCAACTGGGTACCAGACATGCTCTGGGAAATAAAGGCGGCCGGTGTGATGCTGACCACATCACCCATCGTGTGCCGACGGTCAATGAAAAATACAGGCCTAACACTGTATTGACCCATATACCACGAGGTATGAAAGGGTTCCTTTACTTTTTTTACATATAGGATTGTATGTCAAAATGCAGGATCGATGACAAAAATGGAAATAGCTGCTACCATAACATTTCCAAACATTGCTTAAAGCGACTAGATTGTTCAGAAAGTTACATGAGAAAGTGAGAAACTGTTTAATATGATTAAGTGCATAAGCAACGGGAATCTTTCCTAAAATTGTATTACAATTCGTTGTTTTTCGTGATAAAAAACAGTTTACAGAACAGAAAGGAGTTGTTAAAAATATATTTGAAGTGGTTTGAAATCTCAGATACAGTCAGAACTGGTTGACTGAGGAGTAGAATGAGAAGTATATTTAACTAAGGGTCATTGGAACCGTCAGCGTGTATACTCTTCGTGCACTGGAAAGCAAATCACATATAGGTATACCAGAAATGCTATGATGACTGTTCAGTAACCAATCACCAAATGACAGAGCTAATCTTGCAGATCTTAAGTCAGATATGTAGATTGCCTTTGAATGAGAATATTTTAAAAGTTGATAGTTCAGAATAAAGTCTATTCTGTAAGTCTTGTCAGTTTATGAAAATCTCAATGGTATGTGTACACTGAATCTAGAATATATCATCAGTTTTATGATGACTTGCATATATCTTAAATAGTCCACATTGACCTTATCTAGATTATGTTGTTTACGGTCAATACTCATCCCGAACTCAGAGGTATACCAGCTAGCACGGCAAACCAACAATAGACAGTCCAGGTTTGTTTTATTACTCACAAATAGACGATCAATACCAATCTGAAATTGGGGTAACACATCAATTATCTATTTCCTACCCTCTAGCAATTATGTCCACGGGCTACATTTTCTTGCCTGTCATTAGTAGGCTAACGTGCAAAGGCACTATTACCCTTTATATCCTAGTGTCACAACCTTCATACATCAACGCCATCATTACAATAGTGAAGTATGCTGCATTGTTACTTCAAAAGGACGCATGCATGGAATGTGTGGTGAGTGTTGACAATGAACAAAGAGACTGGTGGGTGTGAGGCGGTCCCAGTTGCACGTATAACTGTCCACGTGAGAAGATAATATCAGCATTACATATTGTGTATCACTAAATAGTGATGATCAGCAATTTGCCAGCAACAAATATAGTGTATAAACAAAAAAGCATTTGCAGTGAGGCTATCACCCCCCTTTTTCTGTTCAAGAAATAGAATCATACACAAGCTTGGGAAACAAAGTAGACAAAGAGGAAAGAACAGATAGAGATGTCAAAATAAGAATACAGAAAGCAAGAGAAGCTTTCATCGCACTAGCAAATCTATGGAAGTCTATAAAGAAATTAATATAAAACAAATTAAAATATTGAACTGCACTGTTAAAGCAGTTCTGCTGTATGGGTCGGCAACACGGAGAGCAGCTAAAACTTCGGAATAAATTGCAAACATTCATCAACTGGGGTGTCTGAGATGGTATGATACGCTCACAAATGAGAACAAGTAATATCTCTGTGAACCAAGAAATGAAGAAAAGACGCTGGAGCTGGATAGGACACGCCTTGAAAACATACGAAGGGAATATAACAAGTGCTCTTTTCTAGAGCTGGGTAGGACACGCCTTGAAAACATACGAAGGGAATATAACAAGCGCTCTTTTCTAGAGCTGGGTAGGACACGCCTTGAAAACATACGAAGGGAATATAACAAGCGCTCTTTTCTGGAACCCACAGAGAAAGCGAAAGAGAGGCAAGCCTAAAAATAATGGAGAAGATACTTGGAGGCAGAGATAAGCGATTCGCTGAAGAGGCTACAAGAGATAGCTAATGAAAGAAAGACTTGACATTGAGGGCATATGCCCCAAGCGCTTTATATAGAACACAAAACAAGACAACTACGTTATCGTCATTGTGTTTGAATAATATCAAGAAGATTAGAAGACAACTTCAAATAGTTACAAGTCAAGGCAACTGTAAGCATACATCACTTGTGTGTCAGTTCAATGCTAATGTTAGACACAGCAGTTTTATATAGTTTTTAGAAAAAGGATATTTATATTGTTCATCCACTTTTAGTAATTACTCATCAGTCACAACAATACAGTTTGACAAAAATATTAATTAGTCATCAGTCACAACAATACAGTTTGACAAAAATAGTAATTAGTCAGTCATCAGTCACAACAATACAGTTTGACAAAAATAGTAATTAGTCATCAGTCACAACAATACAGTTTGACAAAAACAAATTCATGTTAAATCCAAGTGTGTATTATCCTTGGGACAACAAGCTACATTACTTCCAGAATAACCATGCGAAAAGGAATGTGTTGACAGAATGCAATTCAACACGTAAACACAACAAGAGTTGTGGTACAAGTAAATAGCAAGAGATGGAGGTGGGTGAGTAATGAGAGAAGTGTTTTGGTTTCAACGATATTACTAAAGAAACCATCTTCCCACACCCAAATAAAGGTCAGAATGTGCTCACATGATGAGCGTATTCAAATCCAAACTGTTTCACATCATACAGGAGATGAAACAGAAAGTTCATGAAAAGTTAGGAGACTGTTCTCTATTGTGTAAATATCAAGTCAAATTGAGGTCAAATTAAGTGTAAAAATAGAACTAGATATGAGTGTAATAAAACATTGAAAATAAGATTGAATAATAAATGTCAACCAACAAACTGTGCGACTATAACAAGTAACATTTGTCATAAAATGAGAACATTAACAGTAGCATTCTATTTAAACGCTCTTTGCAACAACAAAATTAGTCTCAGTAATCTCTTTTAACAGAACAAAATAACAATAAAATAACCCGACAGGGAAAAACAAATCCTCTAGTAGAGAAAACGTTTATCAGAAGATACAATAGCTCCCACTTCGTTTGCTCTTAACACCACATGATGGTCCCTCTTTGAGGCACGTATGTGCTATTGGGCTGTAGAGCAATGCTGATAGTTTACAGTCTTAGCCCAGCAGCTGCAATATTTCCAACTTTCTACTCAGTACATCTGAGTTTCGGAAATTGATGGCATTCAAGTTTGCCACCCTAGCCCATGACAGAGTCATCTCGCATGCCTACCTACTCAGTACATTCGAGTTTCGGAAATTGATGGCAATCAAGTTTGCCACCCTAGCCCATGACAGAGTGCTCTCGCATGCCTACCTACTCAGTACATTCGAGTTTCGGAAATTGATGGCATTCAAGTTTGCCACCCTAGCCCATGACAGAGTTCTCTCGCATGCCTACTGCGCACCACCTTTTCGTACAGGTACCAGGTTGCGTATGATTTTTAGTTGACCACTTTTTAACTACTTCTTGTAACTAGTAAATGCTCGGAGTCGAGGAGCACGAGCAAGCAATGCCGCGGTAAGGACGTTTCGGACTAGCAACATGCTCGATTATCCGCGTCAGGGGCATGCACGTCTGCGTTAACTCTAGAAATTTCGATTTTTAAATCTGTATTATTTTACTGTGTGGAAAGATCATTCGGCGCCTCAGAACAGGCCACAATCGGCACCTCATAATAGGACACAATCGACGCCGGAGTCGCGTGTTCACAAAACCTAAGATTGACAATTCAGGCATGCGTACAGACATCCTACACTGCAGAGTACATTCTTCAAGACTGTCTCAAAAATGATATATTCTGAGGCAAACGCATTGGCCAAGAGAAACAACACTGGAAACAACATTACATGGGCTAATTAAGTTTATACAAGAGACAACATTGAATATAGAAGACAATAATGTGAGCGAACGAAAGTAAAGCTACCAGTCGCCCTTCAAAGCGTTGATCATGTCCTTATCAGTTTACCTGTGCATATTCATTACATCCCAGGAGCCCTCCAAAACATTATCCAATCTGCCAGTGTATTATGTCACTCGGAAAGCTATCATAGTAATTAGTTCCCTGTGGGGCTGGCAAGTCACTCACTCTCGCTAAATTTGGATATTGCTCGAACATAGCCGGCATGCGTTGACAAGACTAGTGAGCTTAAGTCCGCATAGTAGATTCTGTACGCTGGCATATTGTATTTGTCTTCTATGAGGGTTGCTTTTTTTACTTGTATTTTTGTCATTTAGATAATGTAATATTCTCGATTCCATGCGAGTACTAGTTTCATTAGTAGGAACATCACGCGTGTGAGTGATGCAGCATTATCAAGGCCGGCGTTCAGTAAGTGTTTGTACTGGAGCTAGCTAGTGCTCAGCGGGAACAACCAACGGCTGTGAGTGATAGATAACAGCATTGTCATTGTGTCAATCAAGTGTCAATGTTGTAGTGAAGTTATCTGTGGTCGTTGGCAGACATACCAGACGGAAATATAAACCTGAAAACTCCAAGATGAAATCTTAATTTTCTTTAGATAAAGTTGTCGCATGACTTTATAGCTTCTGACCTTATCTTCAACCCGAACGTGCCTATACCACACTGATATAGTATAGTACACTTATCACCAAAGTTCCAACATTAAGGTCACACTAACTTACCACAACATGAAAAATAATATTATATCTTAAAGCTGCGTGGGAGTGTTGTACGCTGATAACATTTAAAACGAGGATCCGTTATAAACCAAAATAAATATATGAATAATCATCATCATCAAGGTGTGTATCCTTTATAGGACGTTGCTCTCTTTGCAGCACATCTTAAATTCAATCTTTCTCTTGTCAGTTCACCCACTTCGTCGATGGTCATGTTCATGGTTTCTTTAATATCTTGTAGCCATCTTCTTCTTGGTCTGCCTCTGCGTCCTGGGACCCTGCCCTCTAGTGTTGTTCTTTCCAGGCCGTCGTGACGCTTGATGTGACCAAAGTATGTAATTTTGCTGTATAGTATGTTGTTTATCAGCCAATTCTCTTTAACATTTAGTTCTTTTAGGACATCAGTGTTCTTTATTTTTCTGTCCATGGTATTCGTATGATCTTTCTGTAGCATTTAGTTTCGAAGGACTGGATTTTCGTTCTTAATTTTTGTGTAATAGTCCATGATTCACAACCATAAGTAGCCACTGGGAAAATGCATGCTCTCAATATTTTTAATTTTAGTATTTTGTTGGTGCTTTGCCACATGTTCTTCATTGTGTTTAACTTCTTGATTGCTATTGCCAATCTTCTTGAGATCTCGTTGGAGCAGTCACCGTTATTGTTAACTATTGAGCGCAGGTATTCGTAGCTCTCTACACGTGGATATATGAATAATCACATCTCAATAAAACACAAAACAATCACGAAATAAAAACGTATATTATAAGATACTGACATCATCGATGTTTTATCATTATATTTTTCTGTTTTCCCTCTCCAATAGATGATAATTTAACAGTGAAGCTCATTATCGCCTGATCTATAGTCTCTCTGTACAGCGAAAACATTTTTGAGATAAATAAACGAGATAGTCGGAATAGCATCAAGTGCGCATTTTATATATATATATATAATATAGCACGTCATTAAGGGCCAGTGGGACCGACTGCACCAAAAATAAGGTGCAGCGTGTATTCATTATTTTATAAGGTGCAACGTGTATTCATTATTTTATAAGGTGCAACGTGTATTCATTATTTTATAAGTTAAAATATATCTTAACAGAAACCATGATTTGTCCGAAAATTTTGTCTGGCTCCACCAACAAAAATGATCACAAGTTTTATATATATAACTTGAGATAAATCGTCTTCTTCAAACGCTCCATATCGACCACTTGTTAACCACTCTTTGTGATTTGTATGTGATCTGAGTCTAAGAGCGATTGTACGTTGTGCCAGTTATGCGCCTACAAGTAGGCCAGCGCATCCGATTTTTGCTATGCTTTTTATTTACTAGGGTAATCTAGCATTGGGGCGGCTGAAAAAAGCAGCTTTATTCATCAGGCCAAAAGACTGAATAGGCAAACTTCAGACCTACCAAAAGTTGGCATTCCCCTAAAAGTCGGTGCCAGAGCAAACCCCTTGGAGAGAGGAGACTAAACCAGAAGTATGTATCCAGACATAAGTTAAAGGAATACTCGACAAGGATGAGCAGAACAGTCATACAACGCAAGACAGTCACTCTCAGTTTACTTGATGAAGAATACCCACATATCTCTGGGTCCGGGTATACAAGGATGGGTCAGCAGAAAATGCAGTGAAGAATGGAGGAGCAGGAGTGTACATATGCGATTAAAGTACCAACAGGGAAATTCTGTCACAACTATGATGCAGAAATTCAGGCAATCAAGGTGGCAACTGAAAAACTGTTGAATACCAGACCCGATCCTCAACCTGTTGTATTTTTGATTGATGCAAAATCAGCACTACAAGCACTCCAGTCCAGAAAATTGCCAGGTCTACAGACACTACTGTCTAAATTGTCCAAGCATCGCAGGGTCGTCTTGCAGTGGATACCCTCTCAATGTGGAATACCAGGAAATGAAACAGCAGACCGATTGGCCAAGGAAGGTGCTGCAGGAGAGCAGCCGGATGTGCCAGTTACCTACCACCAAAAGAAAAGGATGATTAAATCAATGAGAAAGCTACAAATACCAACACAAGACGATTACTATAATAAGAGCAGATTGGAACAAGTTGTGATTCTGCGCCTTAGAACAGGACACAATCGGCTCCGCAGCCACATGTATACAAAATTCAAGATTGGCAATTCAGCCATGTGGACAGGCACGCCAGACTGCAGAGTACATACTTCAAGACTGCCCCTAATATGATACACTGAGGCAAACTCACTGGCCTAACGAAACAACAGCCGACAGAAAACTACACGGACCTCTGTGTGAGCTACAAAAGACAGTGAAGTTCATACAAGAGACAACATTGAATATATAGACATATTTCAAGCGAACGAAAGGAAGGATTTACTAGGGTAGTTTCCCTAGGTCTTACATTAGTCGCCTCTTACGACACGCCTTGTAGGTCACAGTGGTACTATTATTTGCTTCCCTTGCGGGGCCTGGCACCACATGGGCGACTTGAGATATATAGAAAACGGTGACAGTGATCTCTAGGAACTAGTTAATTTAATAATGTGATGGCAGAAGAAAGTAAAAACAACCTTCTAAGTCTCTCCTCCTTCTTCTTTGTGTTCGTTCTTTACGACCAATTTTAATCACTCTTTGTGATATGTTTGGTCTTTGCCAAGAACGTGTATAAGTTGCACATTGGTTTGGTAGGCCCCTAAATGCATAGACTTCTACACGTTTAGGACGCATGCATCCGATTTAAGCCAAACCTCCTTAGACGCCTCTTACTACATGCGGGGCAGGTAACAGTGGTTCTATTCTTTACACCCCAAATTTGGGCCCCGGTAACCACTCGGGCGCCTTCTAAGTCTGATTAACAAGAAGACTACAATCATCACAAAACAACAGATTCCATCAAAATGTACCATCGACTAGAGTAGAAAGCTGCTAAGACAAGGTTATAACTTAAAATCAACGTGAAAACACCAACAGAAGAAAGAGGCAATCATCATTTTTCTGGCATGCAGTGAGAAAAAGGACGCTTAGACACTGTGATAACCCACAAGCTCATCAGGTGACGAGACAGACAGTAAATTATGGAGAGCTTAGCTTCATGGCATGGAAGAGTGTCAACAACCGAACTAATAATCAGGACTTCGTCTTCGATCGCCTGCTGTCAATTTAAGCGGAAGTCATGACGCCTGGTAATGCGCTTCTGACTGAATTTTGCGTGAGGCCTGCTTACCATTTGACTAGTGTCCCTTGCCATGCGGTGGGCCTTCCCCGATTTCAGAGGTAAATCAGTACTCAGGATAGACATTTGTGGAGATAAATGATCACCCATACCAGCCGGCATGGCACGTATTGATGATTATGACATGATAAATGATATTCAAAATTAAGGAAGTGGGTGGCAGGCGTAGCTATCGTATCTAGACTAAGATAAATGATCCACCCATACCAGCCGGCATGGCACGTATTGATGATTATGACATGATAAATGATATTCAAAATGAAGGAAGTGGGTGGCAGGCGTAGCTATCGTATCTAGACTAAGATAAATGATCCACCCATACCAGCCGGCATGGCACGTATTGATGATTATGACATGATAAATGATATTCAAAATGAAGGAAGTGGGTGGCAGACGTAGCTATCGTATCTAGACTAAGACACCAACGAATTAGTTTGTTCGAGCTTGGTTACGGTCGACATAACAGTACCTTCGGTGCTTAAAATGGACACCAGACTTACTTATTCGGAATAGTTGTAGGGGCTACTGTGAAAAAAGTTAGGACGCTTAAACCAACTGGGAAAGGAGGAGGTATGGGGGAAAATGTGGATATCGAAAAAGCCGAGGAAATGGGAAGGGGTGGCCTCTGTATTCCAGAATCCTTTTAACTGATGTCACTTGTCTTTACGTGTCTGGTTCGTATTGATCTAAACTCTGCAGCAATGTTTTTATATATTGGGGTGCATCTGACTAGTGACTATGGGGGCGGAGGTGCCTTGTGGCAATTACAGAAATAATTTTAAAAATATTAATAGTGGCATTACCTCTAAAGTCGGAGTAAGGTTCACCTGAATGGTGATATGGAAAGTAAGTCTTTGCGCAATAATGAGTTAGAAGAGCCATATTAGACGCCATGACTACGTCTGAATTCATAACAGGATAAAGAAGAAAAGAAAGTGTAACGTTGATTAAAAATAATAACAGATGAAAATGTAAACCTGACTAAACGTTTAATTTTGTGTAAATATACTGTGCTTAAGAAACAACAAACATGCTATTACTCTTCAGAGATAATACCTCCTTTCTTCTTGAAATTCTGGTTAACGTTAAAGCATGCAGAGCAAAACAGGGCGCGATGAATGTATCACAGGGCGCCCGCCGTGTTGAACAGCGCTGCTCTACATTAAAGGCTAATCAAAGATCTTACACACAGACCTAACAACGACACATTTGCTTCAAATTGGGAGATTGGAGTCTTTGACATAGAGAATTAAGTCTGTGATTGATTTCAAGCATTTCCTGTCCTTTTCCATAACTGTTTCATTCTAGCAAACTGTTCTTTGTTCCTCTCTTACTATTGTCCTCTCAATCATATCTTATTCTTGCCCGACAACCATTCATTTTTATTCCTATTAACAATCATAAGAAGGATGTCTAGCGTAAATGTATGCTAGTAGATCATCTATCAAATAGATAGATAACTGATGAAACACAGCAAAGATACAAAATGTACAGAAATTTATACAAGTCAGAATAAACAAACCAAACAATCTTGCAAATCAAACATTTCCATTTTTCACACACCATATTCCAAACAAGGGGATTGATTGAGTGAGGAGGAGAAACGAAGGGAGAGATAAATGCTCTATCTATTGACATAATAACAGGAACATGTATTGTGTAGCAGACTATCAGCAACTTCTGTAAATAAGTCGAGTCACAGACCCACTGCATGTAACCATTAAAAACTTCTGTAAATAAGTTGAGTCACAGACCGTGATGCATGTAACCATTAAAATAGGTTTGCCAAACAAACTATATACACAATGATAACAACTATCGCACTGAAACATCCACTATTAATAGTACATTCCATTAGGTACATCACATTTGCTGTTAATTAAACTACTCACGAACACAGAATCTCTTTTGTTTGAATAAGCAGTGTGTCCTCACCCCAAACAAACTCTGACGCTAGAAGATTAGGGTCAACACACCAGAGATATTGATCACTTTTAGTGCCCGACAGACAGGCTGTAGGCGTGAGATCTTGACACAAATGTAGTCATCTTCTCTTTGTTGGTTACGCAACCAACAAAATGGAGACGGTCATTAGTAAAGCGTCCCCAATCTTGTCAAATTTGATGTTCACCGTGTTCATTCTTTACCAGTAAAACCAAGTATCACGTGGGTACCGCCGTGAAGATATTGTAATTGTAATGCATACTTAGCCACGGTTGTTATTGGCAGCCGAGAATGTGCGTCACTATGGTAACATTTGCTTGTAAACAATGTGTACAAAAACACATTCTAAACGTGCTGTCAAAAGCCCCTAAGATCTCAGTGAAACCATAGCATAGTATGTGATGAATACTGACTGCACATAGCACAGTATGTGATAAATACTGAGTGCACATAGCACAGTATGTGATGAATACTGACTGCACATAGCACAGTATGTGATAAATACTGAGTGCACGTAGCATAGTATGTGATTAATACTGACTGCACATAGCACAGTATGTGATAAATACTAACTGAGTGCACATAGCATAGTATGTGATAAATACTAACTGACTGCACATAGCAAGTATGTGATAAATGCTAACTGAGTGCACATTTGCATAGTATGTGATAAATACAACTGAGTGCACATAGATAGTATGTGATAAATACTGGTAACACTAGCACAGTATGTGATAAATACTAAGGTGCACATAGCATAGTATGTGATAATACTAACTGAGTGCCATATCATAGTATGTGATAAATACTAACTGGGACACATACATAGTATGTGATAAATACTGAGTGCACGTAGCATAGTATGTGATAAACTACTGAGTGCACATAGCATAGTATGTGATAAACTACTGAGTGCACATAGCATAGTATTGATAATACTACTGAGTGCACATAGCATATATGTGATAAATACTCGAGTGCACAAGCAAGTATGTGATAACTACTAGGACTGTGATAAATACTAACTGGGTGCACATAGCATAGTATTTGGTGAATACTAACTAAATGTATTATCGCCTGTGTAGTGCCAGGAACCGCAAGGGAGCAAAGAATAGTAACACCGTGACCTACAAGGCATGTCGTAAGAGACGACTGAGGTAGTGGCCTAGGAAACTACTCTAGTAAATAAAAAGCGTTGCAGAAATCGAATGTGCTGGCCTACTTGTAGGCGCAAAACTGACACAACGCACAATCACTTTTAGGCTCGGATCACATACAAATCACAAAGAGTGGTTAACAAGTGGTCGATATGGAGAGTTCGAAGAAGAAGCACCGGAAGAAACCCCATACAGCTCCACAGAAGTTGTGCGCTACATACCGAGAGTATTCCACAAAGCACGAGCTCCATAGCTCCGGCAACAATCCTAGGGTTCTTTAAAAAAATGTACATGTGAACAGAACGGTCTGGATTCAAACCCACGACCTTCAGAACGCAAGGCAAAGACTTAACCACAGAGGTTGCCTCATGTATGGTAAGGTTGTATATCGATTGTGACTTAACCACAGAGGTTGCCTCATGTATGGTAAGGTTGTATATCGATTGTGACTTAACCACAGAGTTGCCTCATGTATGGTAAGGTTGTATTTCGGTGTGCTTCTATATCGGTGTTCATCATCGAGTTTTAAAAGTGATACCATATACATGATGTTAGTTGTGAAACTTTTGGAAAATATCGAGTCTTGCCTATGAACTCATGAGTAAGTAAAATAAATATATTTGACTGACAATCGAATATAACATCACCAATTGTTGTATATACAATAGTTGTCTAATAGCGTGAGTTCTGACGTGTTCTCACAATTCTTTAAAAATATACCATATCATGATTTTAACTAAATCATGATTAGAAACAATTATGATCTCTAGATGCAAAGTTCTGGAAATGCACATCAAACCAAATTTTAAAATATGAAAGAAACGAAGCGAGGTTATGGGAGTAATGGTTATTGTTTACCAGTGGCGGCTGTGATCGTTTTTTGTTGGTAGGGACAGACAACATTTTCGTGAAAATCATGGTTTTCTTTGGTTAGGTTATATTTTAATCCATTACATAATATATACACGTTACACATTATTTTTGGTGGGTCCGGCCCCTCTGGCCCTTAATGACGAGCCGCCACTGTTGGTTACTATAAACAAATGGGTCTCTGTTGTTATATTCGTTTGTTCTGAAAGCCATGGATTCGAATCCGGATAGCTTCGTTGCGTTCAAGGGTGCAATTTTCCCGGAAATCTCTAGGATTGTTGCTAAAGGTACTTTCGGTAGATGAGGTTATTTCTGGGGACAGAGGCGGTGTAATGATTAAACCTTTAGCTAAATCAACGTCATAGCACACTAGCAGATCCATGAGCTGCTTAGTCTCCAAAGCACATGTCAAAGAGTATGCATGCAGATAGTTCCCGTGACTCGCTGGTTAAACACCTATTTTATTCTTCGCACGTCCAGTTTTGCTGACACATATGATTTCAAACTTCTTATATCACTGTATAGATTCAGCATCACTTTTAATGTCTTCGTCCAACGTGATCGTTGAGCAGCCGAAGATGCAGCCCACTACCCATCTTCAACTCGATGATATGTGCTGTTGGTATACCGATAACACCGGCATGTTCAGGACAGTAGATTCAGCATCACTTTTAATGTCTTCGTCCAACGTGATCGTTGAGCAGCCGAAGATGCAGCCACTACCTATCTTCAGCTCGATGATATGTGCTGTTGTGTACCGCTAACACCAGCATGTTCAGGCAGTAGATTCAGGCAAGTTTGAAACCACAGAACTAACTGAACCACGATATCGAATTGTCGTGAGAAAAAATACACGTTTGCAGACTCCACCAACTACGCAATATTAGTCAAACTAGTCTACAATTTTGTCATCTAGCTGCTTGTTCAATGACCATTTTTATCGTGATTTTTATGAAAATATAGATAGCACCTTGTAGTGATGTGGTAGCGTAGTGGATATTCTTCTTCTTCTACTTCTTCCAACGTTCCATATCGACCACTTGTTAACCACTCTGTGTGAATTGTATGTGATCTGAGCCTAAGAGCAATTGTAGGTTGTGCCAGTTATGCGCCTACAAGTAAGCCAGCGCACATCCCCAATTTCTGCGATACTTTTTATTTACTAGGGTAGCTTCCTAGGTCCTACATCAGTCGCCTCTTACGACATGCCTTGTAGGTTGCAGTGGTACTATTCTTTGCTCCCCTTGCGAGCCCCGACACCACACGGGTGGTAGTGGATATAATAATAATCATCTTCCATGAGCTTGTTCTAAGCAGAACTTTGATCATCCTAATGCCCTTTGTAATTTCTTTCTCTCGTAGGCTAGATGACCCGCCTCTGTATGATCAAATCATCAGTTAGTTACATCTTGAATCCATCTTCTCCATGATCTTCTTCTTCTCCAGGATATATCCTACCAAAATGGTCTTCTCCAACCATAGTTGTAGCGTAGTGGTTGGTGCACTTAAATTCCTTTATTGGTAGGTGGTTTCATGGTCAACTTTTCCCCCTACCTTACGGCCCTCGACCAGGCCTCAATTTTGATACCAAAGAAACACTGAGAAGCAAGCAATGGCGACTAGCGAGATGTTTATCCCATCACCATCGTATACGGATGGACAAATGAAAATATGGGACTAACGCCATAATTCCAAATACCCAACACAGTATTTTAAAACAGAGAGGAAGAGGACTATAACCCACTGTAAGTCTTTTGTTAATGTTGTTATGTTAATATATGTCTCATCACTATCTTGTAATTAGAAAAGTGATTATACTTTACAAGACAATATATCGAGGAGATATATATAATATATTACAAGCTTGAACTGACGGATAAGACATGGATTGATAGAGAAAACACAACTTTATAGCACCACCAGAATCTGTGCAATATCATATCTATATATAATACAGTATACATACCCAACAGATCAATGTAACAGTTTGTAGAAAAACAACAACAGTAAATTATGAAGAATATATAGTAATCAGCTTGATGAGTCACATAACTATGATGCTAATCAAAGTCATACAAATAACAACTACAAAACAATCCAAAGTAATTAAGTTTTCGAAACACTAACCTGATAAGCAATATTTTGTAACATATACCACTTAACTTGAGAGCAGCAAATAATTTGGGCACTCGAAACTTATTTTCACAATAAGAGTTCAAAGTCAAAAGAAACCCCAGACATGATTTTCTTCCTGTTTCGTTGCCCCATAGTGGGTCAGACAAAACACTGTACTCTTAGCATTGGCGACTTGTCATATTTTTTTGGTGGGCCCCACAAACATTTCGGTTTTTGGAGTATTTACTATTTCTTGTCTATTCCCGGAAGTTATTACCCCTTTCTCTCTCTCTTTTTATTTCTCTCTCAAATGCACGATCACCGATTAGACTGATGTACCAGATGTCCCCATAAATTCTGCTTTCCTGTGGAAATCTGATTCATGCAGCCTTAGCATGGGTGTATTTCGTCACATCTTTAGCGCTACTTGGAGCTCTGGTGCTTAACCTTCGGCGATGTGTCCGGTTTTAGCCAGCGTTTACTGGGTTCGCTCTCCGTCGCCTCAGGCTGTCCCCAGCCGACCTGCAAGGCAGCAGGTTGCTATTTTCTTTTAGGGTAGCTACCCTTAGACAACATTCCCTCCAGGGTTGTTGAACGTCATCTGCCCAGTTTACCAGTCTTTTTTGGACTGCTTGGTTTGCCTGCTGTACAGTTTTGTATACGGTTTGCTCCACTAGCCTTTGATCGTCCCCAATCAACTACAAGGCAGTAGTAGTTATCTGCGAGGGAAACGCGGTTATTTCTCTCTGAATGGAGACCCCATCTCGAGGCTCGCCACCTCGCATTTCTTTGTGGTGCCCATTTCTGCTTGTGCACTCGTCCACCGACTGGGCACGCCCCTATTTTCCCATCACTTGTGCTCACATTCTTCTACTGGGCGATACGTTACTCATTTCTATCTCACTGTGCACAGTATATCACCATTCGGTAGGAACTTTTGCACTGGATTCAAGCCGCTGCTGGGTTTCCAGTTTTCTGCACAATTGGGCGCCGCTCACCCTACATTTGCCACGCCTTTTCGTCGCTCTTTCATCAGCACAGTGCATGTTTGTCCCCACCGGTGGGCTCCCCTGTGTATCGTCCATATGTGTGTTCGCTCTACTTTGGTGCCTGCTCACAGTGTTTATCCGTTTTCTCACCGTGCTCACATTTACTATGCCTCGAGACTGTCATGACACGCAACTCAATTAGAGATCCCACCTCATGGCTTGAGTTTCGCCCCATATGGGCCCAGTCTCTTCTCTGGATGCGCCCTTCATCCCTTTATGTTTATTTGTTCATCTGCCGGGAGAGATGTGCATTAATAGTCAATCTGGGATTCAGTTCGTCTGTGTTGCAAGCGGATCTCATCCAATGTAACTCGTCTGCATACTACTTATACAGAGTAGCTCTCCTACGACCCTAGCCAGACAGGAACCGTTGTCTGTTTCCAGCTCACCATGTGGAGGTGGGGTATAATCTTTTAAGTGCTAGCTCACTAATCCTGCGTGACTTTCCCTATGCGCTTTAACCCATTACCCTTTTAGGAAAAAAACAGGAACCTTCTATTCTGCAACAGCTTGATATTAAAAAGAGCTGGCTATTAAATAATATAAAATCAAGGACAAATATTTCGGACATATCAAACGACAGGAGCGCCTAGAGAATATATTTTTTTTTAAACTTGTCTGCAACGCAAATTGAAAATGTGGCACCCACATGACAATAAACCACGAATTTGTGAATGAGATCAGAGCATCGTAAAAATATTGCCAGTATGTCTCTGTATGTAGTCGTTCATATGTTAGTGGGGTTTTTTTATTCATCACTCCTGTTGTTCATTTGCTTGATAAAGCCCTTGTTGGTCGAAACGCTGTATATTGTCATTGTTTTTGTAATTTGTAAAACTACATTACTTTGTTATTACGTGTTTCGCCATTAAAAAGGGTAAACTAATTAGGCTAAAAAGGGTATACTAATTATTAGGGGTAAAGATTATGAATTTCAAATTTCAGACTGTGTATGATATTTTAGCGTTATATATCAACTTTCAAAGCTAATCAGTATCTCGTTGAAAGTAATAATTATGAATAAATAATGTCTAAAATAATAAGTACAGGTTACTCAATATTTTTGTGGGGCCGGGCCCACTGGCCCTTAATGGAGCCACCCTGATTGGATGTCCCATGATCTTATTTATTATGTGTCTAGTAACAAGATTATGTAAATGTAGGCACCATTACATCTTAGCTTGGCAAATGACAAGTGCTTTTTCTATCACTATTTTACCTGATACATGTAGACAAACTTGGAGGGCATTGAAATGAAAGACATAGATTGTATTTGTATTTTCACAAGAACAACCCCCATATAAACCACTTTGTGATTTGAGTCAATTATTGTGAGTGCATTTTGAAGTGGTTTACAGAAATTCAAATAAAGAATGAACAATGATTACATTTAAATGTTTTTGTCTTTCTAGGCAGGACAGCAAAAAATAATACAATACAAAATTGTTCATTCTAATTTTCACCTAAACACATCAGCATGAGATATTGTCAAATGTATGTTCATCACACAGCATGAGATACTGTCAAATGTATGTTCATCACACAGCATGAGATACTGTCAAATGTATGTACATCACACAGCATGAGATACTGTCAAATGTATGTACATCACACAGCATGAGATACTGTCAAATGTATGTACATCACACAGCATGAGATACTACTGTTAAATGTATGTACACCACACAGTATGAGGTACCACTGTCAAATGTAGGCACATCACGAGATACTACTGTCAAATGTAGGTACATCACGAGATACTACTGTCAAATGTATGTACATCACGAGATACTACTGAGAAATGTATGTACATCACTTAATACTACTGACAAATGTACATCACACAGCATGAGATACTACTGTCATATGTATGTACATCACCCAGTATGAGATACTACTGTCAAATGTAGGTACATCACAAGATACTATTGTCAAATGTATGTACATCACGGATTACTACTGTCAAATGTATGTACATCACGAGATACTACTGTCAAATGTAGGTACATCACGAGATACTACTGACAAATGTATGTACATCACGAAATACTACTGTCAAATGTAGGTACATCGCACAATGAGATACTACTGTCAAATGTAGGTACATCACACAGCATGAGATACTACTATCAAATATATGTACATCACACAGTATGAGATGTCAAATGTAGGTACATCACAGTATGAGATACTAGTCAAATGTAGGTACATCACAGTATGAGATACTAGTCAAATGTATGTACATCACAGTATGAGATACTACTGTCAAATGTATGTACATCACACAGTATGAGATACTACTGTCAAATGTATGTACATCACACATCATGAGATACTACTGTCAAATGTATGTACATCACACATCATGAGATACTACTGTCAAATGTATGTTCATCACACAGCATGAGATACTGTCAAATGTACATCACACAGTATGAGATACTACTGTCAAATGTAGGTACATCACGAGATACTACTGACAAATGTATGTACATCACACATGAGATACTACTGTCAAATGTATGTACATCACACATCACGAGATACTACTGTCAAATGTATGTACATCACACATGAGATACTACTGTCAAATGTATGTTCATCACACAGCATGAGATACTGTCAAATGTACATCACACAGTATGAGATACTACTGTCAAATGTAGGTACATCACGAGATACTACTGACAAATGTATGTACATCACAAGATACTACTGACAAATGTACATCACACAGTATGAGATACTACTGACAAATGTACATCACACAGTATGAGATACTACTGACAAATGTACATCACACAGCATGAGATACTACTGTCATATGTATGTACATCACCCAGTATGAGATACACTGTCAAATGTGGTACATCACAAGATACTATTGTCAAATGTATGTACATCACGCGTTACTACTGTCAAATGTATGTACATCACGAGATACTACCGTCAAATGTATGTACATCGCGAGATACTACTGTCAAATGTAGGTACATCACGAGATACTACTGTCAAATGTATGTACATCGCGAGATACTACTGTCAAATGTAGGTACATCTCGAGATACTACTGACAAATGTATGTACATCATGAAATACTACTGTCAAATGTAGGTACATCTCGAGATACTACTGACAAATGTATGTACATCACGAAATACTACTGTCAAATGTAGGTACATCGCACAATGAGATACTACTGTCAAATGTAGGTACATCACACAGCATGAGATACTACTATCAAATGTAGGTACATCACACAGCATGAGATACTACTATCAAATATATGTACATCACACAGTATGAGATACTACTGTCAAATGTAGGTACATCACAGTATGAGATACTGTCAAATGTATGTACATCACACAGTATGAGATACTACTGTCAAATGTATATACATCACGAGATACTACTGTCAAATGTAGGTACATCACACAATAAGATACTACTGTCAAATGTATGTACATCACACAGCATGAGATATTGTTAAATGTATGTTATGTAAAATGAAGACTGCAGTGTATGTATATCAATCTCTTATGTAATATCAATATCATAGTGGTCTAGAACTTAGAACTTCTGTCAACAAATCTAGTTCAGCTTTTATGATTCAATTACCTATTACAATTTCTTATTAGTTGAAATTATGTATATTGATAGGTGGGTCAAGACAGGAAAACTACAAGAGAAACCCCAATAGATAAAAAATGTTATGACGTTTCCTTACACATAACAATGACAATATAATTTTGTCATAATAGATGGTGAGCTTCTGTATCTCAAGCGGTAGTGAGCTCGATCACAAACCCTAGCATACATGGTTCAAACCCTGTGGTGGACCAGTATGGATGAAAATTTGTTTCTGTGGGATTTTTACAAAGGTATATACCTCACCATTCAGAAAGCAATGACAAACTACCGAACGTAAAAGTGGTGCCTAGAAAATCAATGACTTGTTTACTGAGGTTGATGGCTACATTCTGTAAAGGATATGTAACGATTTACATTCATAATAGATGAGTCAAATGAGTGGGATGACTTTTTAAGTTTTGTTTAATTAAAATGATGGACACAAAGTATATATATATTTTTTTAATATTGACCTATTTCCAAGTCATGAAATAGTTCTGCAATGTAACTCAAAATAACAATTACAATGTAACTCAAAGTATTAATTGCAATACAAAATAACAAATGCAATACATAAATTATGGTGGGGTGGGGGAGTTTAATGCATCTTGTTATTTTATTATGTTAAATAATTCCCTATAAATTCAACCCCTCTTGTCCCTGGACACCTATGGTCGCCTTCATTCAAAACAGTTATATTGTAACAAAGTTGTAAATTACCACCACTACTTCTAATTAATTATATTAAGTCCTATATATATGATGAGTTGTTAGAGAATTATTAATATTATACCTTACTTTCCTGGCGATTCTACTTCTAGTTTCCCGTTGATGGTTAAATATAAGAACAAGTTTGACTTGATAAATCAGCAGATATCCTCCTTATTTCAAATCCCAACGGTTTACAGAACTGCCCAGTGCGCACATGAACAGATTATTTGTAACACTTATTGAATCGCAATACTGTTCAGAAGAAATGGCAACGCCAAGCCTCATGTGACTCAGAAAGTTACACAGTTCAAAAAAATGTGCGCTACTTCCAACCTACACAAACTCGATGGTTTGAAGCAGTCATATTTAGGTCACAACATGGACCGCCTCTCGCTAGATCTGGGGTACACTTAACTAGTACGACAGTAGCACAGGTGTAATGAGAACATGGCGAGGGGTTAAACATACCTTGTTATTGCTATTTTGACAAGAAAACTGCTGACAAAATACAACTGAGAATTAAAAACATTAAATTACTTCCGTTCAAGACAAAAATATGTGAAACTTACGATAGTTGATCAATGAATGTTTGGTTTGAAGTTCGGCGTCTAGACATTCGCAGATACAATCAAAGGTGTACCTTAAGAACACACTGCGGATGACGTACGGCTACTTCCTGTGACGTTTACACATGTACAAATTTCAAATGTGCAGTCTAAATACAGCGGTTCTCACATCATATTACAATTGGCGTTTCTAATCTCTATCTGCCTCTACTCCATCACCATCTCCCGTTGCAACTTTTGTCCTCCCTTACTGCACAATGTTGTCTAAGACAAGATATGTTCTTGTTTTAATACAAAGGCATTAATTATCAGCTCACGATCAAAGCATACCAATTTTACATGGATTTAGATCCTGAACATTCCTGTCATCGAATCGGTGTGAACAATTCGATCGAGCGTGAACAAATACATTATTAGACGAACTGGATAAGGTGCAAAATCAGGCGCTTCAGGATATCACAGAAGCAATGAAATTAGCACATATAGTAGAGATAGAGAAAAAATTGGGGGGTTACAAGCAATGACAGAACGCAAAGAATAAAGTTCACCACGGTAAACGAATCCATAAACAAACCTCAGATTTACCAACAATTGGCATTCAAATATAGTATGTGCAGAACAACACCTTGGAGAGAGGAAACTGGATCACAACTATATATCCAGACCTGGATGAAAGGGATATTCGACAAGGATTAAAAGGGCAGCAAACAACGTTTGACAGTCACTCTGTTTTATTACAGAGGAATATCTAAAAGGTCTCTAGGTCCTTGTATACACGGATGGGTCAACAGAAAAAGAAGTAAAGAATGAAGGATCAGTAGTATACTTAAAACACCAAAATAGTATTAGAAATGCTGTCGAATTACTAACGGGGAAATTATATTATAACTAGAATACGGAAATCTAACATAACTGATGAGTACCAAGTTTGATACACAACCTGTCAAAGTTTTGACATATGAAAATCTGTACTTTATGCATTTCAGTTAAGAAAATTGGCAAGTCTACAGACCCTACTGTGCAACCAGAGCACGATCGTCTTGAATTGGATATTCTCGCTGTGGAATACCAGGAAATGAAACAGCAGATCAACCAAGGTACTGCATAAGTGCAGTCGGGTGTACCTTTTACATATCAGAAGTAAAGGATGATTAAATCAATCCTAACAATACTACAAACACGGTCAACAATACTACTAACACGGTCAACAATACTACTAACACGGTCAACAATACTACTAACACGGTCAACAATACTACTAACACTGTCAACAATACTACTAACACGGTAAGCAATACTACTAACACGGTCAACAATACTACTAACACGGTCAACAATACTACTAACACGGTCAACAATACTACTAACACGGTAAGCAATACTACTAATACGGTCAACAATACTACTAACACGGTAAGCAATACTACTAACACGGTCAACAATACTACTAACACGGTCAACAATACTACTAACACGGGACGACTAACAAAATAAGAGCTGATTAGAACAAGTTGTTAATGTGCGATTCCGACAAAGGGCACTCTCCGTCGAACCTTGTATTCAAAATTCAAGATCGGCAATTCATTCAACTATACATCTGAATAGGCACTGTAGAATCGTATGCTTCAAGACTGCCCCGAATAATATATACTGAGGCATACTCGCTGATCCAAGGAAGCAGCCCTTGAAAGAAAACTGCACGGATCCCTCTGTGAGCTACAGAAAAAGTGAAGTTTGTACAATAGACAGCGTTGTATATATATTTATATATATAGACCATATTTGAAGCGAACAAAAGGAAGAGAAGTTATGTTCTTACTTCACTACATTGCAATGATAAGTGGAAGTAGAAAGTAAAAGGTAATGGAACCCTTTTATACCATATGGCAGTGGCGTCTCGTGATCATTTTTGTTGGTAGGGCCAAAACAAAATTTGCTGAAAAAATCATGATTTTAGGTTAGGTTATATTTTAATTCATAAAACAAATACACGTTACATATTAATTTTGGTGAGGCTCGGCCTCACTCCCCCTAATGACGAGCCGCCACTGTCATGTGGTATATAGAGTAATATAGTGTTAGGCTTGTATTTTTCATTGACAGTCGGCACATGATGTGTGATGTAGTCAACATAACGTCGGCCGATTTTACTTCCCATTGCTTTTTTGGGGAGTAGGAGATTCTTATATACTATAACAGAAACGCATTGTAACATAGGACGCATAAACAAACTAGGATATACCACTTGCATATTAAGTCAAGCAACAACTAGGCTAAATACTGCAAACTTTGACTGACATGATAGCGACATATTATGACAGCTCTAGACTCAAAACGAACGAGATTACAAATATATGTTTATAAATACTAGGTTTATTTCCTATTTAATTGTTATATAGTTGAGACTTTCCGAAACATATGTAATAATAATTCCTCTCGTACCGTTATACGTTACATAGGGCCTGCAAGTAATTTCTCCATACCGCTCTATCCTGGGCAACTCGCTCAATCTCCTCCATGGAACTGAGACCGATATTTCCTGCCTCTCTCAGCAAAGTTCGCTTCAGGGTCTCCTTAGGTCGACCTCTCTTTCTTGAACCCTTTGCATCCCACTTCAATGCCTGCTTTGATAATACTTTGAGTATTTAAAACGCCCGAGTGGTTACCGGGGCCCAAATTTGGGGTGTAAAGAATAGAACCACTGTTACCTGCAATGCATGTCGTAAGAGGCGACTAATGAGGTTTGGGTGAAATCGGATGCATGTGTCCGTAGGGAATGCTAACTCGAATCAAATGCTTGCAGAAAACGGATGCACCAGGCCGTAAGACGCATAACATGGTGCAACGACCCCTCACAATGAGGAATGGGATAGCGGATTCTACGGTCACCAATCTGTCTCGGAGATTTAGGCTTAGCCACGCAGTAAGAATGTCATACCTACCATCACGAGGATAGACAAAACTTACTGTGGGAAGAGGTCGGCACAAACGAATAAGCAGAAATCATAGGAACTATATCCTACAGAACTGCCCCAGTATGCAGACTTGAGAAGAAAGAGGGTGGCCCACTTACACTAGCATCCAAGACAAACTGTATGGCGTGGCTGGTAATCTGAGACAGACTGTTGCCTTTATTAGAGAATCCGAAATCCCAATCTAGTGAGAACGCAGAAGAAGTATTTAAAGAACGAAATTCTGACTGACGGCAAAAAGCAATAGATGAAAGATAGGACTGTGACACTGACACAATAACTTATGAAAATTTGGTACAAAAGTGCTCAACATAATAGAAGAACAGAAATCGTATATGTCCGGCGTCCGTGCTCAGTCAGTGTGATTGGTGTAGTAAATATTTACGAGATACCAATAACCTTAATCTGACCACTGCTTTGTTAGAATATTTTCATGTTTACGTCTGAGAGTTAAAAAAGAAAATGGGAAAGGTTTTATATATATGTGTGCGTGTGTGTGTTGTGTGTAAGCTTCATATATATATTATGTTGTGTGTGTGTGTTTTGTGTATAGCTTATATATATATATTTGTTTTGTGTTTTGTGAGTTTGTCTGTATTTGAGAACTTCATATATAATATTGTGGTGTGTGTGTGTTGTGTGTGCAAATCCATTCATTTATATATATATAATCTGACTGTTTGTTTTGTATGTTAAGTTACGTCTAAATCATATATATATATATATATATATGATGTATGTGTGTGTGTGTAAGCTTCATATATATATATGTGTGTGTGAAGCTATAATATATATATATGTGTGTGTGTGTAAGCTTCATATATATATATATATGTGTGTGTGTGTGTAAGCTTCATATATATATATATGTGTGTGTGTGTGTGTGTGTTAAGCTTCATATATATATATATATATGTGTGTGTGTAAGCTTCATATATATATATACAGTGGCGACTCGTGCTCATTTTTGTTGGTGGGGCCAGACAAAAATATTCGTAAAATCATGGGTTTTGGGTTAGGTTATATTCTAATTTTTAAGTAATAAGTACACGTTACACTTTTTGTTGGTGGGGCCCGTCCCAATGGCCTTAATGACGAGCCGCCACTGTAATATATTTTTAATAGTATACAGAGACATCTCCTTTTAAGTGTCACAGGCAGGCAAGGCTTTTGCATTTGTCATTTCAAAACGACTAAGAAACTGGCAGAGCGTTTCTCCAAGTCACATGTGGATTCAAAGCTGGACGGTCAACAACTGACATGATATTTACCCTTCGACAGCTACAAGAGAAGTGCAAGTAAGCCTTTATGTATTGCTTTCGTGGATCTGACTAAGGCATTTGACACAGTCAGCAGTAAAAATATTGAAGCATATTGGCTGTCCCCCAAAGTTGCTCCAAATGATTGACTCCTTCCATGAAGGCATGAAAGACAGCATACAGTTCGATGGCAGCAGGGCCGTGCGGTGCTATGATGCAAGAGACGGCCGCATCAGGCGGCTCTTGTGGGGCGAAAAAGAGCGAAATCAAAATAAAATTTGAAGCATTCAATAATTAAAATCTTCACGCAACTCTTTTCTATAATGGTCTATATTATTCAGATATTGATGTATACGATTTATAATTTATCGTACGCCTCTGCCTTCGCGTTTTGGTACCCTTTGATTTCGGGTTGTGGTGCAGGTGCATCGCTGGTGCTCCCTGCCCAAAGACTTGTGATCTCACAGTGCGAAGCTATTATTTTTGTTTGTAATTTCCCGCCACTCCCAAAAGCTAATGTGCGGCAATTATCACAAAAGACAATTGCACGTGTTACGTGTTGATAGTTCTGCTTTGAGCTTACAATTGTTGACAATATTTAATTTTAATGTTAGTTTGTCTCCAGAAGGGGCAAGTGGCTGTTCTTATGTTTAAATAAGAATATCAGAAATATAATATATCTGTATCAGTATACAATTTTGACATTTATACTAATTCAGTGTTTGTGTTTAGAAAGTAGATCAGGTAAGAGAATTATTGTTTTTACAGCAACTTGTAGTTATTATTATTATTGAAAATGATTATGTTAGGACAATAGGACTCGAATTACAAAATAACATTTGCATGGACTGGGAATATCTCAGGTGCATAATGTTAGCCTGTGGGTGATAGATAGAGTTATGTAGATAATATGTGGGCTACTATTTGCCGTTTCTGTGTGTGATAGAGAGTTGCTTAAGAAATATTTGCATTTGCCTACTTTTGAAATTCGTTATTTATTGCTCTATTTTTACCAAATTCCTGTTTCTCAATTCATTCTTTTTTTTCGATCCAGAAGCACTTGGGCTTTCAGATCTTCGGCTCGGTGCCTGGACATCGCAACCCTTCGGTTCGGTGCCACGAACACCGTAAATCTGGAGAACATGTGGCTTTTCTACCAGCCCGCGGAATTCAACCGCACTCACAGGGGGCTTGTCACCCGACGTCTAATGCGCTTCGAACACGCTGGGTAGGCGATCTGTGTGTTCATTGTCCTGACTCGCATCCATATGTCAGTATTGGTTCTATGTAGCACTGAATAACTCGCATTCTGATCGGGATTGACAAGGACTTGTTGCAGATAATGCTTCTCATTTTCAGGAATGATGTTTTCGCTTGTCCTATTTTGCTCCCTTTTTTTCTGATCGGCATCTACCATCTGATGTTACAAGAACTCCGAGGTATTTAAATTGCTGCACTTGTCTTAGATCAGTTCCATTTACTGTGATGGTGCATTTTGGCAAAATCTACTCTAGACTACACATCCCTAATTAAAGAAATTTGCAAAAGTTGAAGTTAGAAGGGTAAAACTTTAGTAGATTGTTGTAAATCGAAAAACAAACACACTTTGGCTGCCGCCGATGACTTGTGTCGTCGGGCCCCTTTTTTCGCAAGTAAACCAAGATTTTCAATGGGAGATTTAGCTGATGATAGTCAGGTCCAAAAATGACTGATTCTGACTTCTTAGACAGCGATAGTGATAAAACGGGCTCAGAATGTGATACGAGATTGGATTTTTATTCACCTGACGATGTTTATAGATCAATAGCAGTTATTCCCAGTCGTACAGGTGTAGATGATAGACAACCACCTTGAATCCCAGTCGTACAGGTGTATATGATAGACAACCACCTATAATCCCAGTCGTACAGCTGTAGGTGATGGACAACCACCTCGAATCCCAGTCGTACAGCTGTAGTTGATGGACAACCACCTCTAATCCCAGTCCTACAGATGTAGGTGATGGACAACCACCTCTAATCCCAGTCGTACAGCTGTAGGTGATGGACAACCACCTCTAATCCCAGTCGTACAGCTGTAGGTGATGGACAACCACCTCTAATCCATGTAAACTGTGGATGATGAGACCACCTAATCCAGTCGACTAGCTTGTAGGTGAGGGACAACCATCCTCTAATCCCAGTCGTACAGCTGTAGGTGATGGACAACCCCCTCTAATCACAGTCGTACAGCTGTAGGTGATGGACAACCACCTCTAATCACAGTCGTACAGCTGTAGGTGATGGACAACCACCTCTAATCACAGTCGTACAGCTGTAGGTGATAGACAACCACCTCGAATCCCAGTCGTACAGCTGTAGGTGATGGACAACCACCTCTAATCCCAGTCGTGCAGCTGTAGGTGATAGACAACCACCTCTAATCACAGTCGTACAGCTGTAGGTGATAGACAACCACCTCCAAAATAGAGGTGTATAATACTGTGGATAGATATGGGGAGCGACGCTAACAGCAGTTACAGCAATAGCTTGTGAATTATTAACTGATTCACTACCGGGTTTTTTCGCCTCTGGATGGAATTATTTTTTTTTAGCTTCGAAAATATTGCACACATACTTTAGTTAAACTAAAATATTGTTTCTAAATATTATTTAAAGTTGAACTTATTAGATATCAAGTTAAAGATAAATGAATGCACTTTCACAAAATATGTATTGTATCAGAAAATATAATGTTGTGTTTACTATGCATGACAAATATTAGCATGAATTTTAAAAAAACTAATTGAAATTGTTAGAACAAAAATCCAACTTGCCAAGGGCCTTGATGAACCATATGTTTAATAAATCAGTCTAACTGCTCTCTTTATATAGTTATACATTTATGAATACACAAACATTAAGAAAATAATGAAGAAATGTATGGTTTATTAACTGTTCATAAACTAGCATCATGGTCATTCATAAAAATCGCTAGTTTTTTTTGGTCAAATGGTATCCTAGAATGAAGGGTAAACTCTGTTTCACTTCTACTTCTAGCATAAGTCACAATGCTTTGTATTCGATATCGTTTATACTTCACTTTTACATAGTTTCCGGTTAATATAAAGCTCTAATCGGAACGAAAAGCAATAAAAACGCAACAAAATAGTAAACGTCTTTTGAGTGACGCGTGGTCCATGCGATAAGGTATATTGACACTTGAGTGTCGCTTGGTACGGAATCTCTACATATAGACAGGTAAGTCGCTCATTCATATATGAATATTATCCCATAGTCTCAAAATCCTAAGTTTATTTTTTATGATTTTTTAAAATTATTACCATGAAAACTGATTATGCCCAAAAATACCGTAGCAGTGAGCCAGACTTTGTTGAAAAATAGGTGGCAACAAAATTGTTAAGGGGCGGCAGTTCGAAGCTTTGCATCATACTGAGAAAATACACCACACGGCCTTGGATGGCAGCAATCTGATAGTTTCGAGGTTAAGAGGGAGCAAGCAGGCTGTGTCCTTGTCTCCACTCTCTTTGGCATCTTCTTCGCAGTCCTTTTGAAGCACGCTTTAGTGGGCGCTGATGGTGATGTTTTCATCCTTACTAGATCTGATGGTTCACTCTTTAACTTAGCTCGCTTAAGAGCCAAAACAAAAACGACGGAAATTCTTCTCAATTACCCCCTTTTCACTGACGATGCTGCCTTAGTCGCCCACAGTGAGACTACACTGCAATGCCTAATCAATAATTTGTCCAAGGCATGTGACCTATTTTCTCTGACTATAAGTGTCTCCAAAACAATTGTACTATGTCAAGGAAGTAACACAACAAATATAACTTTAAATGGCAACCATCTAACACCAGTTCAAAAATTCTGCTATCTTGGGTCCATGGTCACTGCCAGCCTTTCTCTTGATGAAGAAATCAACGCTCGTATAGGAGTGCGGCTACTACATTCGGCAAACTATCAAAAAGGAGCGTGGGCAACACAAAACTGACATTGCAAACGAAGATTCAAATATATCGAGCCTGTGTAATTAGTTCTTTATATCGGGCCAGCTGGCTCCTACCAAGAAGGAAGAGATTAACCCCTGTTACCTCATGCTGTTGAAGGTACTAAGTGAGGTTTTGGACGAAAATCATCATGAGTACTAAAGTGTGCAAACTGCTTATCAGGGCATACTCAGCAAGTGCGAACTAACATGTTCTTGAGAAAGAAAGCAAACATATCCAAAAAAAAAGTGATTAAAGATTGGTTGTTAAATTGTTTCTGAAACGGGAATAGAAGAGGAAGGAGGTTTTCCTTTTTCCTTTATGGTCTTCGAAAGCTTGGTCTCCTACTCAAGATACTGAGAGAGACTTAATCTCTTTCACCTTCAATGTCTCCGCAAGATTATGAACATCAGGTGGTACGACAAGATAACCAACTTTGAAAGTACTTCAACGTGCAAATCTACCTTCCATCATGGGCATACTCAGCAGTGGACGACTAAGATGGTTGGGGCATGTGAGAAGAATGGAAACTTATCGCATACCAAAACAAATGACCACTGCTAAGATATAAAGATGTCTGCAAAGTTAGTTAGTTAGTTTGTTCCTTTCGTGCCAAAGGCGGCACATAGGGCAGAGGATTTAGATCTCCATGTGATGTGGTTCGTTGCTAGCAGTTGAGATCTTGTAGGTTTACATCCAATAGTTTACTTTCTTGTTGGATGGTTCTTCGAAGAGTGGTCTTTGGTCTTCCACGTTTTTTTTCCCAACTGGTGACCACATAAGGACTTGTCGATTTAGTCTCTTTTCGTCTGATCTAAGAACATGACCAATATTTCCACCTTCATTTCCTTATGTCTGCAAAGCCACAATGAAAAACATTTCTATAGGTCCCAGCACATGGGAAAACTAGCTGATGACAGAATTGTGTGGAAAGCCAGATTGCGAAAGGGCGCAGAGTCTTTTGAGAAGAGACTTATGTATGAGCTGAACGACAATATGTCTGATAACATCTATCAAATATACTTAGTTATCATCATAGGTAAGATATTCCCTGGTGATAAAGTTTGTAGTTTTATTTTAATTGGTATTAATCATCATCATCGTATTTATTATTTTATAAATTAAAACATAACAACCCAAAACCATGATTTGTGCAGAATAATGTTTGTCTGGCCCCACCCAAAAAAATGATCACGAGCCGCCACTGGTCAGACCTAATAATAATAACTAGGTACAGTTGATGGACATAATCAGACGACTTTATCACCAGGGAATATCTTACCTATGATGACTAAGTATATTTGATAGATGTTATCAGACGTATTGATCATAACGGAATGTCTAACCTTATGTTGATTTTAAAAACTGGATTGCAATCACTGCTGAGTGCTACATACTGGACCAATACGTTAGCCTCTGAGAGTCTCTGGCGACACATGGTAATAACGATAGCCAATAAATATATACGATTTGGTTAGTTTCGATCCAATCACAATACAACTGGTATGTTCGTGTCGAGGGGCCAACCATGACCTGTTCATCAATGTCATCAATGATTCAGATGGTACTTGAAAAGAGAATAGACAAGGAACATTAACAATAGTCACGCATTTGGGATAATGTAATCAAGCCCATACAATCAACGATTACAGCCAACTATCGGTTTTTCGTTCCTGGTCATTGGGACAAAAAGAAACGCTAATTTAAAAGGAGGAAACTAGCATAGAATATGAAAGTGAAAGTTAAGCTCATGTGTGGGTAGTTTTGGAGGACTTTCTTTCTATATCCGTCTATTTTCAGTTTCTGTGTTATTTGCTGTTAAAACTGTCAAGGTCGCACTTAAAGCTGGATGGATGGGTGTGAGGGGAGTTTGTGCTTGCCAGCCAAAGAATCAGTAAGATGTGCTAGATAACTGCAATAACAAACAAAAAGTCATTAATACCAATTAAAATAAAACTACAAACTTTTCATCATCATCAAGGTGTGTATCCTTTATAGAGGACGTTGCTCTCTTTGCAGAGAATATGAAATTCACTCTGTCTCTAGCCAGTTCACCCACTTCGTCGATGGTCATATTCATGGTTTCTTTAATATCTTGTAGTCATCTTCTTCTTGGACTGCCTCTGCATCCTGGGACCTGTCCTGTAGTATTGTTCTCTCCGGGCCATCATGACGCTTGATGTGACCAAAGTATCTAATTTTTCTGTATGTTTATCAGCCAATTCTCTTTAACATTAAGTTCTTTCAGGACATCAGTGTTCTTTCTTTTTCTGTCCATGGTATTCGTAGGATCTTTCTGTAGCATTTAGTTTCGAAGGACTGGATTTTCGTTCTTGTTTTTTTGTGTAATGGTCCATGATTCACAACCATAAGTAGCCACTGGAAAATGCATGTTCTCAATATTTTTAATTTTTAATTTACAAATAAATATTACAAAATAAGCCACACCAAAAATAATACAAAATAATTTCGAAAAAAATAAGAGTACAAACTTTTACCATTCTCAAAATGACACCAGGATTTCAAACTGTTGCTATGTAGAAGAAAGAGATTAGAGTACACGTAGTCATTCATCAAAGAATAATAATTATGGTCCTATCATTCAATCAGTCAATGCTATTGAAGATTAAATTATGATGATTAAGTATTACGTAGCTGATTACTTGACAACATATGCAGCTGACGACATCAGCAGCTGACGACATCAGGCACACATTTGTTAATTTTGCTTATATTTTATTACGGGTTCTGGGTCAGGCATCTTATTAAAACAAACACCCGTGTCTTACCTGGGCCACAAAAAGGAGCAAAGAATATAAACACTGGGACCCACAAAGCATGTCGTAAGAGGTGACTGAGGTAGGGCCTAAGGAAGCTACCCTAGTAAATAAAAAGCGTCGCAGACATCAGATGTGTTCGCCTACATGCAGGCGCATAACTGGCACAACGTAGAAACGCTCGTAGGCTTGGATCCCATATAAATCACAAAGAGTGGTTAATAAGTGATCGATATGAAGCGTTGAAAGAAGAAGAAGTAGAATTAAAACAAAAAGATACTTCTCAAGTGGTACATAGAATACAACCATTAACGACAATGGATTTGAACAGAAAAATAGTCACCCGCGTGGTTACCGGGGCCCAAATTTAGGATGTAAAGAATAGAACCATTGTTACCTGCCACGCATGTCGTAAGAGGCGACTAATAAGGTTTGGATGAAATCGGATGCATGTGTCCTAAACGTGTAGAAGTCTATGCGTTTAGGGGCCTACAAACCAATGTACAACGTATACACGTTCTTGGCAAAGATAAAACATATCACAAAGAGTGATTAAAATTGGTCGTAAAGAACAAACGCAAAGGAGAAGTGTGACCGCAAAAAAGGATTCCATCTAAACCAACCCAAATCAATTGCTAGGTTGCAAGAGCTTGGATTGAAGATTGGAGAAGCCATAACAGAACAGCACAAGAAGAATATGAGTAGGCTCATCAATCAACATCGAACTGGTACGGGTTAGTCGCTGGGCGCTGTTGAAGATATTGCAAAAGAAATCGGATCACCTATGAACATGTCCAGAGTGTATTGAAGATATTGCAAAAGAGATCGGATCATCTATGAACATGTCCAGAGTGTATTGAAGATATTGCAAAAGAGATCGGATCATCTATGAACATGTCCAGAGTGTAGTGAAGATATTTCAAACTGAAACTGAATTCTAAGATTTAATACATAATATACAATACCAACTTCTTTCTTTGCGTGTAATTAATTCATTTTTTCCTAATTATAACAGGCCTTAAACGGTGAAGTTTTCCCAACTAAACATCTGTTCAATTTGTTTTAGAACAGGTCTAAAACACGTACAGAGAGTAAAATTACCGTAACGTCATCCCTTAATTTCTAAACCTCTTTACTAACTAAATGACCCGTCTGTCAAAAGCACAGTCACACTAAATTTGCCTGTTTCATTATTTTCTCTGGTCTGTCTCTCCTATCTGCATTGAAAAATACTAAATACACTTAAGCGCAAACGAACACAAAACAGTAATACATTTTACTTTGCAGAAGCAACAAAAATACATATTGAGAGGACACACATTGAAAAGACCGACCGGAAGCATTGCAAGACAAGCACTGTTTTGGAACCCGCAGGGAAAGAGGAATAGGAAAGGCCTAGACATACCTGGAGAGGAGAAACTGATATTAAAAGGATAGGTAAAACATGGAAAGAATTGGAAGGAATGGCAAGAGAGAGGATTAACTGGAAGAAGTTTATTGAAGACCTGTGCCCCTGTTGGGAGTTGAAATGTGAAGAAAAAGAAGTCAACAGAAATAATGATGGGATGTGCCGAGAAAAGGCATGTACCAATCGATGGCGTCTATATAATTTTGATGCAAAATAAATAAAAAATGTCAGTTGTTAATTTACTACCCGGAAATGGAGAAAGCAGATTCCGGTCAGTTTTCGATTGCCGACTCCATGTATAGAAATATTTTCTTATAAATTTGAAAGCCAAACTAATTAGCAGCAGTCAATCACAATGTTTCATTCAAAAACTACTTGTCCCAACCCCCTTGCCTTAACGTATGTAACGCCTATGTCTCCAATCAACATAGACAAACCATTCAGAATGCTGTTCTCCTTCTACCACAAGAACAAAGTAGCTAACATATTCCTAGGAGCTACACTGGTCGCTTCGCAAGGCTGGTGGTCTGGGTTCAGCTCCCGCAATGCGCGTGGAATTTTTCCCGACCACGACGGCTCTCAGGTCGACCCAGCCTTAACTGGGTACCAGACATGCTCTGGGAAAGTAAAGGCGGCCGGCGTGATGCTGACCACATCACCCATCGTGTGCCGACGGTCAATGAAAATACAGGCCTAACACTGTATTGACCTATATACCACGAGGTAGGAAAGGGTTCCTTTTTTTTACACTGGTCGATTATGAAATTCCCTTCATTTTCTTGTGATTCATCATGCAGCATGTACTTTGCACAATGTTGCTTTCATCGCAGACCACCTGAAAAATACTCTCGATCTATAACAATTTCTCCCGCCTCCTCCAACGTCATGGTTCTCTCTTTCTCGATCGTGTTTTTCCGCCATTTTGGTCATTCTTATTGTGATATATAAACAGCATTTCTAAAAAAAACGTTTGTTTTACGTCACATCTTCAGTACCATTTGGAGCTCTGGTGCTTGTCCTTCAGCGACGTGTCCAATTTCAATCAGCGTTTACTGGGTTCGCTCTCCGTTAGCCTTTGACTGTCCCCAGCCGACCTGCAAGACAGCAGGCTATTATTTTCTTTAGGAAGCGACCCTTGGACGACCTACCCTCTCGGGTTGTTGAGTGTCATTTACCCAGGTTACCGGTCTTTATTTAGATCAATTGGTTTGCCTGCCGTCCAATTTTGTGTACGGCTTACTCCGCTAACCTTTGATTGTCCCTAATCAAATTACAAGGTAGTAGTAGTTCTCTACGAGTGGAAACGCGCACTGGATTCAAGCCTCTGCTGGGTTTTTCAGTTTTTCTGCACATTTGGATGGTCTGCTCACCCTACGCCTGCCCGCCCTCCATCGCTCCAGCATCAGCGTCGTGCACGTCTGCCCCACCGTTGGGTTCTCCCATGCATCGTCCGCATGCGTGTTTGCTCTAATTTGGTGCCTGTTCGCCGTGTTTATTGGTTCTCACCGTGCACACATTTACCATGCCTCTAGCCTGTCCGGACACCGATCTCAACTCGGGGCCCCACCTCAGGGCTCAGAGTTTCGCCCTATGCGGACCGACGTGCAACTCATCTCGTGCCAAAATTGTGCTCCACGTGGGCCCACGTCTCTTCTCTGGATGCATCCCTCATCCCTTTATGTTTAGCCGTTCATCTTTTCCCATCGGCCGGGAGAGATGTGCATCACTTTGGGATTCTGTTCGTCTGTGCTGCGAGCAGATCTCATAGGACGTGGCTGTGTCTGCCTCACTACTTGAACCAGAGTAGCTCTCCCTCGATCCCTACCCGCTTAGCCAGACAAGATCGGTTTCTGTTACCAGGGTCACCACGTGGATGTGGGGTAGAACCTTGATTAATGCCAGCTCACTAATCCTAGAGCGACGTTGTCCCTATGCGCCTTTGACCCCACGCCATGTTTAAGATTTCTTTAATATCCTGTTGCGATCGCTGTCTTGGTCGCCCCATAAACCATGCAATTCATTACAAGTCTCTCCAAACCACTGTGACGTTTGTGACCCAAATATTTCAGTTTCCTAGACATGATTTTATTTATGAGCCAATGTTGCTCAATGTTCAGGTCTTGTAGAATGTTTATATTTTAAAAATCTTTTCTGCCAAGGGCGTTCTACTAATTTATTTCTGTATCACTTTGTTTCAAAATCTCGAGATCACATTTGATAAAATACATGAAACAAACATACAAAATGTTTCAAAATCTCGAGATTACATTTGACAAAATGCTTACATGAAACAAACATACAAAATGTTTCAAAATCTCGAGATTACATTTGACAAAATGCTTACATGAAACAAACATACAAAATAGGCAGAAGAGAGGGGGACTGCCTAGAGTAGTTGATAGGCAGGTTCATAGCTCGGGTTCGAATCTACTGTCCGGCATTTGTTCGAGTCCCCTGGTCTTACTCAGGACGATAACATGAGTACCTCTGAAGTCGGAGAAAATCTGCCTGTATGGCGAGGGAATACTAATTACAGTACTTGAGATATAATCGGCTGCCAGTGTACAGTAATTTACAATTGTATCGTGACTGCCATTGAGAAATTGAAAACGGATTTTCACGAAAAAATCAGTTTCAGAGATGGAACTTCGTCTGAGTTAAAAGCGGACAAAAAAAAAAAAAAGGCAGAAGAGAATGACAGAAAACAATAAGACTTTCCCAGAAAACTTGCAGGAACAAGTTGGGGAGTGTTTGAACGAGCTCGGAAGACGATTTATGATTACGTAATAAAACTGCATTGATAGTTCAATTCTTGAAACACGTACAAACAAAGTACTATAGTTTTACAAAATACATAAACAGTGACGATAAACAGCAACGTTTCGACCAACAAGGCCTTTATCAAGCAAACGAACAAACAGGAGTGACAAACGGGAAATGCACATACACAACAAATATAACTATTAAATCTTACCTACTACGTCACAACGAATAGTTGCAGCAATATGTTGCAGCAATATGGCGACGAATATCGAAATAGGGGAAGACTGCAGTAAAACTTGGTAAATAGTGAAACACGTACAAACAAAGTACTATAATTTTACAAAATACATAAAAAGTTTTACTGCAGTCTTCCCCCTATTTCGATAGTTCAATTCTTCATCTTATTCACCAAATCTTGGAAAAACTAGCGAAATAAAGCATTACTACAATCTGTGGTCTCATAATTGAGATAAGGCTCTGCGAAAGCGATTCACTAGCCCCAGTATGACCCAATAACACTGCCTTGTACAATCATGGATACAAGCTTAAACGGTTGAATCAGCAATGTGTGAAGTTAAAATGGAGACGCACTATTATCTATTTCCTAGCAGGATATGCACCACGAAGAAAAGCGTATACCTACTGGAAGATTCTATTCCAAGAACACATTTCTAGTTCTGCAAACATGTCACCAGCTCTGACTGTCAAGAGGTATGTATCTTCCCGAGGCAATATCTGTACTGAAAGCTCTCAATGGGTGTTGAACAAGCCCCCTGTAGCAAGGGCCACGGTTAAACTTCTATTAGAAGTAACTATCGCAATACTTCTTCTACACACTCTATAACAGTGAATTACACTCACATGCGTACTATCACAATGCAGTGTACCAGGTAATGAACGGGCAGACAAGCTTACATAGAATATAGATGTATGAAAGCAGAAAAATAATCAAATCACACATTTTTCAGAAAAGAAGATATATCAAGATCGTAATAAGAGAATAGAGCATACACAATGATTACTAGCATACTCTTCACCGGCAGTGACATATTGCATCCCTTCACCGGCAGTGACATATTGCATCCCTTCACCGGCAGTGACATATTGCATCCCTTCACCGGCAGTGACATATTGCATCCCTTCACCGGCAGTGACATATTGCATCCCTTCACCGGCAGTGACATATTGCATCCCTTCGCCTCAGGACAGGGCGTAAGAGATAACAACAAACACATGCACAGTCTTCGTCTGTTTCTTCAATGTGCTCTTATAGCACATGTGTACAAACTATAGAGCATGTTCTACATGACTGTCCTCTGTATCGACAGTAAGTAATGTTCTACATGACTGTCATCTGTATCGACAGTAAGTAATGTTCTACATGACTGTCATCTGTATCGACAGTAAGTAATGTTCTACATGACTGTCATCTGTACCGACAGTAAGTAATGTTCTACATGACTGACCTCTGTACCGACAGTAAGTAATGTTCTACATGACTGTCATCTGAACCGACAGTAAGTAATGTTCTACATGACTGTCCTCTGTACCGACAGTAAGTAATGTTCTACATGACTGTCATCTGTACCGACAGTAAGTAATGTTCTACATGACTGTCATCTGAACCGACAGTAAGTAATGTTCTACATGACTGTCATCTGAACCGGCAGTAAGTAATGTTCTACATGACCTGTCATCTGTACCGACAGTAAGTAATGTTCTACATGACCTGTCATCTGTACCGACAGTAAGTAATGTTCTACATGACTGTCATCTGTACCGACAGTAAGTAATGTTCTACATGACTGTCATCTGTACCGACAGTAAGTAATGTTCTACATGACTGTCATCTGAACCGACAGTAAGTAATGTTCTACATGACCTGTCATCTGAACCGGCAGTAAGTAATGTTCTACATGACTGTCATCTGTACCGACAGTAAGTAATGTTCTACATGACTGTCATCTGAACCGACAGTAAGTAATGTTCTACATGACCTGTCATCTGTACCGACAGTAAGTAATGTTCTACATGACTGTCATCTGTACCGACAGTAAGTAATGTTCTACATGACTATCATCTGAACCGACAGGCAGTAAAAGTAAGTAAATAACACTACAATCAATTATTATGTGTAGGAAGTCTGTGACGTATAGGTTATTTGCTCGTCTCTTGTGCCAAATGTACCAGGTTCGCACCCTCGTAGAGCCATCTGGATATTTTTCTATTTTGTATCTATTTTGTGGATATTTTTCCAGAGATTCTCCTGATCTCAGTGTAGATGAGATCGAGTTCCTAGTCCTATCGGAGACGGACGATAAAACGTAGGTCCCGTGTTCAATATGAGAACGTAAAAGAACCCTTGGCAGTTCAAAATCGAAAAAGCAGGTTGAAGCGCTGCCCGGGCCAAATTCATTAGAAAGATTAAAAATAAAATTCCTACAAAAATATCTTCACCATCTTCAAATTACATCGGGGGCCCTCGCCAGTGCTACTGAGTTCGTGCACTGCAGCTGAGATCTTCATGTGTAAGAAAGAGATCGGAGTACACATGGTTACTCACCGAAGTGCAATGATGATGGACGTATCAATCAGTCAATCATATTACTATATATACAATTATAGGTACAGAAAGATGACACAAGAAAATAATGACACAACAATACAATAATGACACAACAATACAATAATGATACAACAATACAATAATGACACAACAATACAATAATGACACAACAATACAATAATGACACAACAATACAATAATGACACAACAATACAATAATGACACAACAATACAATAATGACACAACAATACAATAATGACACAACAATGCAATAATTGCACAACAATACAATAATGACACAACAATACAATAATGACACAACAATACAATAATGACACAACAATACAATAATGATAAACCAATACAATAATGACACAACAATACAATAATGACACAACAATACAATAATGACACAACAATGCAATAATGACACAACATTACAATAATGACAAAACAATGCAATAATGACTAATGACACAACTATACAATAATGACAACAATACAATAATGACACAACAATGCAATAATGACACAACAATACAATAATGACACAACAATACAATAATGATAAACCAATACAATAATGACACAACAATGCAATAATGACACAACAATACAATAATGACACAACAATACAATAATGACAAAACAATGCAATAATGACTAATGACACAACTATACAATAATGACACAACAATACAATAATGACACAACAATGCAATAATGACACAACATTACAATAATGACACAACAATACAATAATGACACAACAATACAATAATGATAAACCAATACAATAATGACACAACAATACAAAATCATATACATAAGTATATGTACTTGTAATTAAAGAAAAATTAATAATCAAGTAAAGTTTAACATAATGACTTGTCTAGATGCGCAAACATATTTCACAAGAACAGGAAGTGTTGGGGTTCGCACATTTGTTCAGACCATCCTTGATACAAACAGTTCCCCCGATCCAAAAGCACTTAAGCTTTCAGCTCTTCGGCTCGGTGCCATGGACATCGTAACTCTTCAGTTCGCTGCCACGAACACTTTAGTCTGGGGAACCTGTGGCTAACCTACCATGTCTAGCAGTCCTCTAACCTACCATGTCTAGTAGTCCTCTAACCTACCATATCTAGCAGTCCTCTAACCTACCATATCTCGCAGTCCTCTAACCTACCATGTCTAGTAGTCCTCTAACCTACCATATCTAGCAGTCCTCTAACCTACCATATCTAGCAGTCCTCTAACCTACCATATCTAGCAGTCCTCTAACCTACCATATCTAGCAGTCCTCTAACCTACCATATCTAGCAGTCCTCTAACCTACCATATCTAGCAGTCCTCTAACCTACCATATCTAGCAGTCCTCTAACCTACCATATCTAGCAGTTCTCTAACCTACCATATCTAGCAGTCCTCTAACCTACCATGTCTAGCAGTCCTCTAACCTACCATGTCTAGCAGTCCTCTAACCTACCATATCTAGCAGTTCTCTAACCTACCATATCTAGCAGTCCTCTAACCTACCATATCTAGCAGTCCTCTAACCTACCATGTCTCGCAGTCCTCTAACCTACCATATCTAGCAGTCCTCTAACCTACCATATCTAGCAGTCGTCTAACCTACCATGTCTCGCAGTCCTCTAACCTACCATGTCTAGTAGTCCTCTAACCTACCATATCTAGCAGTCCTCTAACCTACCATGTCTAGCAGTCCTCTAACCTACCATATCTAGCACTCCTCTAACCTACCATATCTAGCAGTCCTCTAACCTACCATGTCTAGCACTCCTCTAACCTACCATGTCTAGCACTCCTCTAACCTACCATATCTAGCAGTCCTCTAACCTACCATGTCTAGCAGTCCTCTAACCTACCATATCTAGCAGTCCTCTAACCTACCATATCTAGCAGTCCTCTAACCTACCATATCTAGCAGTCCTCTAACCTACCATATCTAGCAGTCCTCTAACCTACCATATCTAGCAGTCCCTCTACAACCTACCATGTCTAGCAGTCCTCTAACCTACCATATCTAGCAGTCCTCTAACCTACCATATCTAGCAGTCCTCTAACCTACCATATCTAGCAGTCCTCTAACCTACCATGTCTAGCAGTCCTCTAACCTACCATATCTAGCAGTCCTCTAACCTACCATATCTAGCAGTCCTCTAACCTACCATATCTAGCAGTCCTCTAACCTACCATATCTAGCAGTCCTCTAACCTACCATATCTAGCAGTCCTCTAACCTACCATATCTAGCAGTCCTCTAACCTACCATATCTAGCAGTCCTCTAACCTACCATATCTAGCAGTCCTCTAACCTACCATATCTAGCAGTCCTCTAACCTACCATATCTAGCAGTCCTCTAACCTACCATATCTAGCAGTCCTCTAACCTACCATGTCTTATCATGTCATTTTAGGGACGTTATGATTTTATTGTTGTATTCTATATGTAGTGGCCGTGAAAGAAGTGAAATTCGTCAGTTCTATTGTACCCGTTGCTTGATAAAGATTTTTTGGTCGAAACGTCGCGGTGTATTGTTATTGCTTCTGTATTTTGTAAAACTACAGTACTTTGTTTTACGTGTTTCGCCATTGCTACATAGTTATTTAAAGGGTTTTAATGCAGAAGGATTGACTTCATTGCACCGGGTTTTACCCCATATGGCTCGGTCCTCTCCGCAGAAATGGCACGCCACCTGCCGAGAGTATTGCACAAAGCACGAACTCCGTAGTTCCAGAAACAATCCTAATACATAGTTGTACTGCAGTCTTCCCCTATATCGATAATACATGCGTCTTTGGCTTAGGAGATAGGGATTCGGTCTATTAACTCCGACGTTCTGAGTTCGAATCACGCTGCGGACAGTCTGGTTGCAAATTATTTCGCGTGGATTTTTAGAAAGGACAATGGCACCACCTGTTCAGAAAGGAATGGCAAACTACTGAACGTAATAATGCCTTCAAAAATCACAAACAGCGTTAAAAAGCTGGGGTTGATTGGCAAACTCCTGGTTTTTGGGTTTTTTTAAATTTGTTTTTAAATTCGACCCAGAAGCACTTGATTTTCAGCTCTTCGGCTCGGTGCCATGGACATCGTAAACATTCGGTTCGGCGCCACGAACACCGTAAATCTGGAGAACCTGTGACTTTTCTGCCAGCTCGCAGAATTGAACCGCACACGCAGGGAGTTTATCACCCGTCGTCCAACGCTCTATGAACACGCTGGGCAGGCGGGCAGCAAAGTCGATCATGTAAAGGATATGCAATTAACATTATCTTATCTTCTTATCTTATCTTAACCACATTTCGTGAAGCGTCGTGGAGAGTTAGTTTCCTATCTTGTGCCAGGTGTGTTGCGCTTGACGTTGTCAGTCCATGCTTTCGCAGGGACTCTGAGATGTTATCTATCCATCTTGTTCTTGGCCTGCCTCGTGCTCTGCGCCCTGAGTGTCGATTATTATAGGCACGTGATGGTAGTAAATGTGGTTCCATTAACATTAAAACTTCGAAAAGCAGCCGACATACTAAGGGAGATAACGCAAGAATATTTCAGAAGATGAAAATTACTACGCACAATTAATGGTAAATGGAGCGTTTTTCAGAGTACAACCAGCCTGGCTATCCAAAACAAGATCGCTTCTTAGTCGAGTTTTTAAAAAATACCAGTCGACTACAGAACACAGAAAGTCAGGTCAGATTCGATCGAACAGTGCTGACATAAACACATGCAATAAACATTTTTTGTGTTTGTTTATATAATTAAAGCTCCCACACCATGTACCAACGCTTAACGGCAAGAGTGGACAACCAATTCCATCTTTCACCTGGGGATAGACCAGTGGCGGCTCGTCATTAAGGACCAGAGGGGCCAGGCCCCACAAAAATTATATGTAACGTGTATTTATTATTTAATAAATTAAAATATAAACTAACCCAAAGCCATGATTTCCCGAAAATTTGTGTCTGGCCCCACCAACAAAAACGATAACGAGCCGCCACTGGGATAGACAATAGTTTATATGAGACGAAACAACAGACAAACACGTATAGACATATGACATTGCTGAGTCTCTTTAAAAAAAAACTGTTGTTACCGCCTGTAATACTGCCTTTTGGGCGGTGTGGGACAGGATGGATATGAGCATGTTGAATTTAATGGCCGCATGGCTAGTGCAGTCGGTGCAAAACTGTTCAGATTAAGATGTTTTCTTTATGCCCTCGGCATAATTTAACCCGGGTCTCACGCATGGGAGCCGCGTACTAATCCATTCTATATTGAATTTAGTTTACAATTAAACCTGCTACCTTGCAGGTCGGCTGGGGCAGAGTCAACTATAAACTACTGGGCCTTCGGGACTCAGGTAAGAATTGTGGAAAATCAGACCCCAACTACACCACGTGACCTCGCATTCCAGTATTGGTGTATATAGACGAATTCATTTTAAAATCAACACAAAATGTTAACTCGAAGTCATATCACGCAACAATAAGGAATATCAATATTATAAATTTTTTTACCAATAAGCAACCATAGACTCACAGAATTGAGTAAAATTGCAGAAAAAACGTGCAGTGTTCTATCAAACATCTGTAATTTCCAGATCCCTTTTCTTATCTATGTCAGAGAATACCCGGCCAGTTGTCTGGCCTGTGCTAGAGCCTGGTTGTGGCTGGGGACAGCCAAAGGCTGACGGAGAGCGAACCCAGTAAACGCCGGCTAAAACCGGACACATCGCCGAAGGATTATCACCAGAGCTCCAAATGACGCTAAAGATGTGACGAAACACACCCATGCTAAGGCTGCATGAATCCGATTTCCACATGAATAAGAAAATTTATGAGGAAATCTGGTACATCGGTCTGAGCGGTGATCGAGAGAAGAGAGGGTTAGAGAGAGAGTTGAAAATTAGTGCCTCATATTGTTGTGGTCTGGTCTGAAGCAAACTATGATTATCTAATCTCTTCTAACAGGTAGTAAAATTCATTGCGTTGTGTGTTTGGGGTGAGTCTTATTCAATTTTGCATGGTATTGTTCTTTGCTGGTAGTTTTATCTTCCTCGTAGCTGATCAGATAATCTTCATGTGACAATTTTCCTCCTTTTATGGTTAGACTAACAACTGTTTCTTCTCTTTATGCATTTCATGGTTGTATTCTATTATTTTTTGGTAGTTAACTGTTGTTGGTTTTTTTGGTCATATATGATTTTTGCAAGTTTCCATACTATTTTCATCTCTAATTAGGCCGAGACTTTGTGTTTTAAAGACTTTATATTAGCTTTTATGATTATTCATTTTATCTTCTTCATTCCTTTCTCATGTTCGTTTGAAATATATTGTCTATGTTGTCGATTGTGTTAACTTCACTGTCGTTCAACCAGAAATCCGTAGTTTTCTTTTCACTGTTGTTTCACTGGGCCAGTGAGTGTGACTCAGTATAACATATTCGCGGCAATCTTGAAGAATGTGCTGTGCATTCTTGCGTGCCTGTTCACGTATGTACCATGGTTGAATTGCCAGTCTCGTATTCTATATACAAAGGAAGGGCTTGCAGTATCGTGTCCTGTTCTGAAACGCAGAATGACAACTTATTTTAATCTGTTCACAGTTGTGTAGTCGTTATGTGCTGATATTTGTGACTTATAAAATGATTTAATCCTCCTTTTGTTTTGATATGTAACTGGCAGTGGCGGCTCGTTATTAAGGGCCGGGCCCCACCAGAAATAAAGTGTAACGTGTACTTATTACTTTATAAATTAAAATATAACCTAACCCAAAATGATTTTTCCTGAAAATGGTGTCTGGCCCCACCAACAAAAATGAGCACAAGCCGCCACTGGTAACTGGTATATCCTGTTGCGCGTCTGCAGCACCCTAGATGACTATTACGTTTGCAGTCTCGTTTCTACAGTGCTCGTTATGCAGCTTTCACAGTTCAGACAGTAGGGACTTTTCTTCTTCTTTTTACCCTTCGCCTTACAGAAGGTATAGGTCCCCAACCAAGACCTGCAAGCTCTCATGAGACCAAGTAGGCATAGGTCCCCAACCAAGGCCTTGCAAGCTCTCATATGAGACCAAGTAGGCATAGGTCCCCAACCAAGGCCTTGCAAGCTCTCATATGAGACCAAGTAGGCATAGGTCCCCAACCAAGGCCTTGCAAGCTCTCTTGCACTTGGTTGCGGTTTTATAGCTGAGTAATTTTACTGGATGGGGTAGCGAATCACATACCAAACCTCCCAATTCGCCGTATACGACATGTGGTAGGTATTTGTGGTTCTATTATTTAACCCGCATTTGGGCCCCGGTAACCACACGGGCGTCCGATTTGTATGATGAATCATTTTTGACTCATTATTTGGACAGGAGAGACGTGTAGGCGCATGTGCTGAGATTCTCATCGTCTATATAGCGATCAGATCTCATTTCAGATATGTATGCGCCTACCCTTCTACCAATTCCAAGTAGCTCTCCTTCGATCCCTACGCAATTAGCCAGACATCAGTCTTCTACCAGGACCACCACTTGGAGGTAGGCTAGGATCTTGATCAGTGCCAACTCACTGACCCTGGAGCCATCGTATATTCTTACATTATTGCGCCTGCGGCCCCAGAGACTGTAAAACTGACATTTTTTTCGGAACTGAAGTGTCTGATGTCCTGATCTTGCATTTATCAAATCTGAACCGATTTAAAGGGTTTTGAATCAACAATATCTCGGGTGTGGGTGATAGAGAGGGGTAGTAACCTATGGAAAGAGAAAGTTATATCCGTTCTCGTATAGGGATGATCCTTCTTGGGTCCCATCTTCTCACATAGCTTATGAATGGAGCTACACACGGGGCCCCATCCAAGTGGAACAACCTTGGCTGACTGGCTAAAAACTACATGAGTGAGGGAGAAAATCATGCTTAATTTTTCCACATCTCTTTCTCCTCCCTTTGTGTAACACCACAAGTCGGAAGTCGCACTACAGGAATCAGGATGACAGTGCACACAATCACGCAATGAAAATGTCTATGTGTTCAAGACATTGTAGCGATCACCATGTGATGGACATTCAGGCAGTTGCAGCTACAGAACCCTCTACCTATAAAGAACTCAACTGCATCTACTGGGTATCCTTCTCATAGCCTTGTGAGCCCAGGAGACACGACAATAGAGCAAATGGTCAAACGAAAAGAGCTCTTAAATCAATGCACTGGAATGCCGAGAATAATAGCAAATATTCCGTAGCCTTGCTAGAACGTAGGGCATGAAGTAGCTGTCGCTTCATATGTCTACACCCAAGTATACAGGAGGTATAAGGGTTAATTCATTTCCCCCGCTATAGATTGTCGGGTACGGGAAATGAACCCACAAACTTTGTGTCCGAATGGAAAAAAACACTTTACGCATTTCATTAATCCGAGCTAAAGAGATGACTAAGTTAATTGCATATCCTTTACAGGACTTTTGCGAATCAACCCCAGCTTTTTAACACTGTTTGTGATTTTCTAGGCATTATTACGTTCAGTAGTTTGCCATTGCTTTCTGAACGGTTGGTGCCATCGTCCTTTTGTACAAATCCACGCGAAACAATTTGCAACCAAACTGTCCGCAGGTGATTCGAACTCAGAACGTCGGGGTTAATAGACCAAGTCACTAAAGAGATGACTACCCAAAAACAAACCAAAAAATTAGACATTTCAAACATCTTCAATGAAGAGCAAGTAAATGTTTTCAAGATACCCACCTGAACAAAGATATATATAGTCATCAAAATCAGATGCTTCTAATGCTACCGTCCCACCGAAAATACTGGCGCAATGATGAAACTCGTGATAAACAACAGCGCATGCCAGAATGATGAACATATATAATGAGTGGGAAAGTAGATGCTTCATCTCAGGACAGAGAATGCGCTTAACTATCTTCTGTCAGGTGTGACAGTTGGACAATGTGCAGGCAATGGACGTCCATACGTTAAGGTAAAGGTTGGGATAAAGGCCATTCCTTCCAGGAAAATGATTTTTGATAAAACAGTATTATGCAATAGTATTTCCGCGTAGTAAACTAATCAACAAACATTTTAAATTTCTTTTGCCAACCCCCTTCCCCACGAAAAATGTATGTGAACGCCCATGATCGCACCAGTAAACTAGCAAGATTTAGATTGCAAATATGGAAATCAAGAGCAGTTGTTTCCACTGAATATAAGACTGTAGATTAGTTACCTGGTTAACATGGCAGATAGGCAGATGAGCAGTTAATTAAGACCTCGCAATGTTGTCTGCTTCTGGGCCCGGTTGAGAGCGCATTTTCCTTCATTTCAAACTAGTAGGGATCGGTTTTGTCGACGAGCTACTGAGACTAGTGCTTGGAGCGACACTGTGAGCTATGAATTCCATTCGGAGTGCTTTTTGTTTATGCCCTCGGAGGCTGTGTTGTGAAATGCATATTAAAAAATGAGGAATAGCTAGTCGCCGGCGATCTAGCAGTTGCCATATGTAGTAATGCCTGCTCAACTAACGTGTTTTGTAGTGATGGCTGTTTTCTTCAACGTAAATTACAAATTCAAGTGATGGAAGGGTGATGTTGGCTCGCTAGCTGCTGACTTATACATTTAATGCTTGTGAAGTAGGCCCCTTCGTACCCATCCGACGTCCAAATAAATGGTGACTATGTTGTTGTTGTTATTGTTGTTGTCCTTATTGGGTAGTCAGGGCTTTTGGTCCGAGTGGCTTTGATTTGTAATAGGGTCCCCCTACTTTTGGTCTACGAAGACGAGAGCTATTTGCTGTAGTTCCTTTCCCCATTGTTGATTTCTGCTACTGCTCTGCTTCTTTATGGTTCTCCTCTTCTTTATCCTGGGTTCATAATTTGGTTTTGTTGTTGATGTATCTCTTCTGATGGCAGTCATTAGATTTATAGTTTGTTATATCATTTTAGTTTGGTCCATCCTTTTTCTCCTTCATTTAGTTTTCCTTACACGATGGTATTCATGTTGTAATTAAGACGATACATGACTGTATTCAACAATATAGTAAACAACTAAGATTCGTCCACATTTCTATATTTTTAATGGTGTTTAACGGATACAGACAAGAAAACATCCATCTGCACCCAATGTTTTATATCGTCTCTCTATTTACTAACTTCTTAGCAACTGTTACTAAACCGTCACTATTTTACTACGCAAAAGCGTCATGTCTCGTAGTTATGTGTTGCACTTCTACTTAGAGAGTGCAACACATAGTCTCAACTATTAAATATCTAATTATACTACACTAACTATATGGCTAACTGTCCATTCCTCCGCTGCCACCTGGGGAACTATGACACCCCCTGGAGACCTCGCCGTCGCCCCGACGGCGAACTCCCAACAAAATCGCACAGGTAGTGTTCAATAGGGTGATTAGAGTGGTGAGAGCTGAAAGGGAACAAGTCACCTCACGTGTTAACGTGGCTCCACAACAACTAACTATAACAGCCAACCATGGTCGAAAAGGAAAAGAAAATCCTGACGGGATCTCAGGATGACCCAAGTTGAATGAGCAAATGGGAACTAGTCACCACACGTCGTTGAACGTGACTCATCAACTGGTCATTTATACTCCGATTCTCCCAGATTGCCAAACCTCTATTGGATTTGCAAATGAATGCCATTCTTCTGGTTTACCCCGTGGATCGAAACGACATTTAACAACTGGCTCGTCTAAGTTTCATTGGAGTAGTGATTGTGAAAGTTCTTTTCGAGATCTTCAATCTAAATTGATTTCTGCACCCATTCTGGGATTCCCCGATTTTGGCAGTCCATTTATATTGGACATTGATGCGTCTTTTAGTGGTCTGGGAGCAGTGTTGAGCCAGCAGCAGGATTCTCAATGTAAAGTAATAGCTTATGCCAGTCGGACTCTCCGCAGAGAAGAGAAAAACATAAAGAGTAGTTTTAAACTAGAATTGTTGGGCTTGAAATGGGCTATAACTGAGAAGTTTCGTTCCTATCTATTAGGTAACAAGGTGACTGTTTTTACTGATAATAAGGGTTTGACTTTTTCAAATAAGGCGCATCTGGGGGCCATTGAACAAAGGTGGCTATCTCAGTTGGCTGTGTTTGATTACGAAATCAAACATCGTAAAGGTACATTAAACAAAAATGCCGATTTTTTTATCACGGTATCCCCTGCCCGAGACGCAGGACGAGACGCATTATGATGCCTTGTCTGAGGAGGAGGATATTGGGATTAACCTTGCTGTTTTAACACCTTCTTACAGTTGTGATTTGACTGTAGAGATGATGGGAACTACTGCAAGGAAACAACATGTCACTTATGGTTTGACAGAAATACAGCAGTTACAGCAACAGGACTTGGTGCTTCAGGTAGTACTAAAAGCTATGGAAACAGATGCTCCAGTGGACACGACCTGGTGGATTCAGGAAGCTAAGAGGCTGTGGTTACATCATGATAAGTTGTGCATTCGAAAAGGAATACTTTGTATTAGAAGGGATGAGGATAATAAGTGCGATGGATTAAAAATTATTGTACCTCACGTCTTAAGACCGATTGTATTGGCTGCTATTCATGAAATCGGTCATCAAGGGCGTGATAGGACATTGGCATTATTAAAATCTCGATTTTTTTGGTGTGGAATGAATGGGGATGTCAATAATTTGGTGAAATCTTGTTCCATTTGTAATATGTCTAAACCTCTAAAGAAGATTACAACTACCTACGGTCATATTGTAGCCAACCGTCCGTTGGAGATGGTTGTCATGGATTTTGTTGAACTTCCAAGAGATTCCTATGGGTTTAAACATATCTTGATTATGACTGATGTGTTTACTAAGTATGTGGTCGCTTACCCTACTATTGACCAAACTGCAAAAACAGTGGCAGAAGTCATACAGAGTAGGTGGATCCCGGATTTTGGGATACCCAGTAAATTTCACTCTGACCAAGGAAAAGGGTTTGAGTCCTCCATTGTTCTTGAACTCTGTCAAAGGTATGGGATAAAAAAATCCAAGACCACTACATATAATCCGCGAGGGAATGCCATATGCGAAAGATTTAATAGGACATTGTTGGCTATGCTCCGTTCATTAGAGGAGTCGGATAAAGTGGAATGGTCTAGACATGTACCTAATATAGTGTTAGGGTACAATATTACTCCCCATACTTCTACTGGGTGGTCACCATACTTTTTACTCTTTGGTAGACATCCTCAATTACCTATAAATTTTATCATCGAAGATTTATTTCATCCTGACGATGCAGAGAAAGACTATTTGGTCTGTCCTAAAAAGAGATTAACGGAGGCCCATAGGGAGGTCAGCGACAGGTTGGCTAGTCTCCATAAACAAGCAGATATTAAACAGGGAAAATTTGATATTATACCATTGGATAGTATGGTACGCAGGCGAATAGACCATAGTAGGGGTGTCAATAAATTAGGAAACCTTTATTCCCAACAGGTGTACCGAGTAGTACAGACACCCGATGTCCAATCAGGCTATTATGTTATAGTCCCCATTAATGATGCGAGCCAATCTCGGCTGATGATATCTGGCCGCCACATCAAAAGATGTGAGAATTCTGAGTAATTCATGAATATAATTTATAAGCTATATGCTTATAATGTCTCCTATCCGGAGGATATCCTAGTAAAATGGTATTATTCCAACAATGGCCGTGTTCATTGGGACAATTGTGGATTGACAATACACTCTTATAAGGGGTCTAGAAAATAACCCCGATGTGGTTGTTGGACAGTTCTACTGTCGATGATATTATGATGTTGTTCCAAATGTTGGGAAGATTAATTTGATTATTTGTGATTAGAGGTTGATATGTGAAATGGTGGGAGATATTTGATAATCACCCCACTTAATTATTAGATATTTGATAATGGTGGGGATATTAGACGTCGGTTGATGTCGATGGCAAACATTAATTATTTGATATTTGATAATGGTGGGGATATTAGACGTCGGTTGATGTCGATGGCAAACATTAATTATTTGATATTTGATAATGGTGGGGATATTTGAGGTCGGTTGATGTTGTTGGCAGACATTAACTTTTCACCGTTCATTGCTAGATATGGTTATATGATGTCGATCCGAGTATTTTGGATTCTTGGATTATTTATGCCCCGGGATTGGGGGTTGGTTGATATTAATATATGATGTTGGCTATTAGGCATCATATATAAGTTGTTCCATATTTGTTGGTCATATGTTAAATCTTGGGAGTTCATTATTTTCCCTGGGTTTGGGGGTTGGTTGATATTACCTCGTTGAGGATATATAACGTGAAAAGTTTAACGTTATATAGATGTTTTTCCTTTTGTTTCGATTTGTAACTTGTGTTTTTGTTTGAGATTTCAGATAGTGTGACAAGACTCTGACATGCAAGAAAGACCTAGTATTAGTGACATTCTGATGCTAGCTGCCATCAAACCAATACTACCTCATGTGAGGATTGGATGTCTCAGTACAGCCACCTCATATTGGCCAAGTGTTATGCTGTTGGGTCACCGTCGGAGTTACACGGCTGATGTTTCATATTTTGATATGCAATAATGCTGATTAATTTCTATTACATGGTTTCAGCACAAGAGCACAGAGGGTTTACTGTTGTTGTTAACCATGGTCACCTATGACCAGTTGACGAGTCACGTTCAACGACGTGTGGTGACTAGTTCCCATTTAGCTCGTTCAGCTGGGTCTTCCTGAGATCCCGTCAGGATTTTCTTTTCTTTTCGACCATGGTTGGCTGTTATAGTTAGTTGTTGTGGAGCCACGGTTAAAACGTGAGGTGACTTGTTCCTTTCAGCTCTCACCACTCTAATCACCCTATTGATACTACCTGTGCGATTTTTTTCTTGAAGTTCGCGTCGGGGCGACGGCGAGGTCTCCAGGGGGTGTCATAGTTCCCAGATGGCAGCGGAGGAATGGACAGTTAGCCAGATAGTTAGAGTAGTATAATTAGATTATTTAATAGTTGAGACTATGTGTTGTAATCTCTATGCAGAAGTACAACACATAACTACAAGACACGACGTTTTTTGTGTAGAAAAATAGTGACGTGTTAGTAACGAATGAGTAAACAGGAGACGATATAAAACATTGGGTGCAGATGGATGTGTTCTTGTCTGTATCCGTTAAACACCATTAAAAATATAGAAATGTGGACGAATCTTAGTTGTTTACTATATTGTTGAATACAATCATGTATCGTCTTAATTACAACATGAATACCATCGTGTAAGGAAAACTAAATGAAGAGAAAAAGGATGGACCAAACTAAAATGATATAACAAACTATAAATCTAATGACTGCCATCAGAAGAGATACATCAACAACAAAACCAAATTATGAACCCAGGATAAAGAAGAGGAGAACCATAAAGAAGCAGAGCAGTAGCAGCAATCAACAATGGGGAAAGGAACTACAGCAAATAGCTCTCGCTTCGAGACCAAAAGTAAGGGGACCCTATTACAAATCAAAGCCACTCGGACCAAAAGCCCTGACTACCCAATAAGGACAATAACAACAACAACACAGTCACCATTTGGACGTCGGATGGGTACGAAAAGGGGGCCCCTACTTCTACTTAGAGAGTGCAACACATAGTCTCAACTATTAAATATCTAATTATACTACACTAACTATATGGCTAACTGTCCATTCCTCCGCTGCCACCTGGGGAACTATGACACTTGTGCAAGGTGCTGGCTTATGTCAAGACTTCTGTTTGCTTAACGAGTTCACATGGGTCAAGAATGAACAGTGGCACAGAAACGGAGTAATTGTGGGGTAACAAGTTGGTACCGTGATTCAGTTTCAGTATGGAATATCTTCATTGCACTCTGACATGTCCATAGATGCTCCGATCTCCTTCGCAATATCTCCAACAGCGTCCAGCAACTGACCGATTCATTTCGAATTTGATTAATGATCCTACTCACGTATCTGTTATGCTGTTCTTTTCTTGTTACTCCAATCTTCAAACCCAGCTCCTTCAATCTAGTAGTTGACGTGGATTGGTTTAAATGAAAATCTTCTTTGTGGTCACACTCTATGAGGGCGTTCAAAATATCAGCTCTATCCATTGGCTGGCCCTCTGATATGGTGGCAGAGCCAGCCAGCCTGTCTGCTCTCTCATTGCCAACGACACCCATGTGCCCCGGAACGAAGATAAATGTGATTCTGCAAATTGTTGACGCTTGCAGTGATTCAGTCCATTGTCTGCGCACCGAACCAGCCTCTACCTCATTACTGACTAAGAACATCATTAAGACAGAAGATGAATTCAGTAGATGTATACTACAGTGCGCACTGCTGATGTCTAGAGTGCTGACTGGTTTATGGTTGAAACCTGAGTTGGGTAGAAAATAGTCAACTGAAAAATTTGGATTTTGCAGATGATATTGCCTTGTTTGGTAGAAACAATAAGATATGCCAAAATAAAGAAGAAGAAATTTGTCATTTATAACATCAATAGTTGGACTACAGATAAGCTATGAAAATAAAAATATAACATCAAAAGTTGGACTACAGATAAGCTATGAAAATAAAAATATAACATCAAAAGTTGGACTACAGATAAGGAATAAATATACATAAGTTGATACAGATAGCTATGAAAAAAATATAACATCAAAAGTTGGACTACAGATAAGCTATGAAAATAAAAATATAACATCAAAAGTTGGACTACAGATAAGCTATGAAAATAAAAATATAACATCAAAAGTTGGACTACAGATAAGCTATGAAAATAAAAATATAACATCAAAAGTTGGACTACAGATAAGCTATGAAAATAAAAATATAACATCAAAAGTTGGACTACAGATAAGATATGAAAATAAAAATATAACATCAAAAGTTGGACTACAGATAAGCTTTTGAAAATAAAAATATAACATCAAAAGTTGGACTACAGATAAGTTATGAAAATAAAAATATAACATCAAAAGTTGGACTACAGATAAGCTATGAAAATAAAAATATAATGAAGATATATTGTATAAGAAATGCAGATATCACACTGGAATAGAAAATGATAGAAATGCCAGAGTAGTTCCCATATTTGGATAGCAATTTTGATTCTATCTCTATTTTTCCCACGTCAGGCCACAATCTTTCAATTCTCTTTCTACAGTTCTTCTCCATGTTTCCTTTGGACATCCAGGCCTTCTTTTCCCATCCATTGTTCATCAAAGAGCTGTCCTAGCCAATGTAGCAATTTTTATTGCACTGGAAATATTTAAAAAGTTGTGTAAAACAAATGAAGATATGACAATAGGTATCGGACTCTCACGACATTTGATGATGATGATGTCACACTTCTATCTTGCACACACAAATATATTCAGGAAAAGGCTTGCCACCATAACCAGTACAGCCAGATAGGTGGTCTGAAAATGAATCAGAAGAAAACAGAAATAATGACTCTGAACATGGCCACAAGTCAAATTAGAAAAAAAATCCTTCCAAATACAACTGCTTTCACGTATCTTGGAATTGTTATCGTCACAAAGAAGAAAATGTATCTGATATTACAAGCAGATTAAGTAAAGCACGAAATGCATTCATGATCTTACAGATGGTCTGGAAATGAGCCCAATACAGCTTCAGTACCAAGATTAATATATACCGCAGTTGTGTGCAATCAACTTTACCACACAGATTATACTTCAAGATTGCCCCGAATATGATAAACTGAGGCAGACTCACTGGTCTAACGAAACAACACTCGATAGAAAACTACACGGACCTCTGTGAGCTACAAAAGACAGTGAAGTTCATACAAGAGACAACATTGAATATATAGACAATATTTCAAGGGAAGGAAGGAAGGAAGGACTACACAGATTGTAATGCTGGAGAACGACAAAACAAGATATATCCAAACTCTCCACCTTCCTTACAGCTTGTCTGTGAAAGATCTTACATGTGTTTTAGCCCAAAACTATCTCTAACCAAGAACTGCTTGCACAGTGTCAACAAGAGAATATGAACATCATCATCCAAAAGAGACAATGGAAATGAATCGGACATGTGATACGCATGGAAACTAACTCTGTCATGAAAAGTGCACTGAGATGGACACCAGAGGATAAATAAAATCATGGAAGACGCAAAATGACCTGGAGGAAAACAGTAGAACAAGAACTGAAAGAACTATAGCTGATATATAGGATGGGCAAGAATAGAAAAGAATAGTATGCATTTGTTGCTGCCTAATGCGTACGGGCGAGATAGAGAGACAGGATGTACATTTTGTTCTTCTTCTTGTTCACCCGCTATAAATTCAGGTGCAGTCATGGCAACTAGTATGCTGCTTCTGACTGATTATTGCGCGAATTCTTGCTTTCCTTATCAGTGTCCCTTCCCATTCAGGCAAGCCTTCTCCGTCCGTCACATGAAACAATATCTATAGACACCAGAAAGTGTTACAAATTACTGCAATAGTGAATTAGAGTAACACCACAATGACAATGCAATAGACTGACAGTAAAAAGCAAGACACAGCGACGTTTTGACCAAAAAGCCTTATCAAGCAAAGGATACAAAACAAACGAAGAGATCAAGACAGTTCTTATGTCACAGATACACTAAACCATTCAGTTCAGCATGGTTCTCAGAATATTTATATTCTGCAGGCCAAGTCTTTATAAATACTGAAGCATATTGGCTGTCCCCCAAAGTTGCTCCAATTGATTGTCTCCTCCATGAGGGCATGAAAGCCAGCATACAGTTCGATGGCAGCACATCTGATAGTTTCGAGGTTAAGAGTGGAATCAAGCAGGGCTGTGTCCTTGTCTCCACTCTCTTTGGCATATTCTTCGCAGTCCTTTTGAACCACACCTTATGGGACGCTGATGGTGATGTTTTCATCCGCACTAGATCTGATGATTACTCTTAACTTGGCTCCTACAAAGCCAAGACAAAAACTATGGAAATTCTTCTCAGGACCCTTTCTCAGACTGATGATGCTGCCTTAGTCACCACAGTGAAACTACACTGCAATGCTAATCAATAATTTGTCAAAGGCATCGACCTATTTTCTCTGACTATAAGTGTCTCCAAAACAGTTGTTTTATGTCAAGGAGGTAACACAACAAATATCACTTTAAATGGTAACCATCTAACACCAGTTCAAAAATTCTGCTATCTTGGTCCATTGTCACGCCAGCCTTTCTCTTGATGAAGAAATCAACGCTCGATATGGAAGAGTGCGGCTACTACATTCGGCATACTATCAAAGAGAGCGTGGGACAACACAAAACTGACATTGCAGACGAAGACTCAAATATATCGAGTCTGTGTAATTAGTTCTTTACTGGGGGACAGCCTAGAGTAGTTGATAGTAGCTCGGCCTGCTAGCTGTGAGACGCCTCATAGCTCGGGTTCGAACCTACTGTCCGGCATTTGTTCGAGTCCCCTGGTCTTACTCAGGACGATAACATTGCAGACTCTGAAGATTCAAATAATCGTAGCCTGTGGTATGGTTCTTAATTACTATGGCTCATGAACACGGACTGTCTCAAGACACGAGAGGAGACTTAACAATCTTTCACCTTCAATGTTCCAGAAGATTAGAACATCAGGTGTAACGACAAGATAATCAACTTTGAGAAGTACTTCAATGTGCAATCTACTTCATCATGGCCAGAAACATGCTCAGCAGTGGAGACTTAAGATGGTTGGAGAGCATGTGGAAAAAAAAGTAATGAAATATTATCATCTGCAGCATAGATGGACAGAAAGAAAAATGTCTGCATACAACTTTTCGTGAGGGGAAGGGAACCAGGGCAGACCACTGCTCAGGTATAAAGATGTCTGCAAAGCCTTAATTAAAATCTTTCTATAGGTCCCAGCACATGGGAAAAACTAGATGATGACAGAGTTGTGTGGAAAGCCAAAGGGCGCAGAGTCATTGCTGCAACTGATTGTCCAGTAAATACTAAGACGTCTAAAGGGCAGACATACAATAGAGAGAGAGAGAGAGGTCTGGCTGGTAACACATGTGTGCCATGATCAAAATATGATTCCATTAATTTCTTTGTCACTGATTTGTCTTGCTAAACAATAAAAACAAACAACATTTCTATGAATAATTTAGTTTATACAACCATTATAATAAATGCATAATAATAAACTCAAATATAAACATTATCATCAGATATGAGATACATGTATTGTTACCATGCTCAATCTACAGGCATTGTCTATGTGGCTATAAGATAGTTTAGCAACACAGTACTTTATATATACAAAAACATTTGGTTATTACAATTACAATAAAGCAACATACTATTAACAAATATATTTTAAATGCAAACTTACACTCTGTTGTCTCCATGTTGTTGTGGTAGAAGAGCAACTGTGTGATTCTTAAATCTCAATAGCCATGTTGATAGCTAAGCTACCAGCAGGAAATCTCATGTTGGACAGATCATTGTAGAAAAGAGAACATAAAACATAGACAAATGCAGGCTGAATGAGGACTGCTAAAACATAAGAAGGACGCACTTCACAAAAATAATCAGTCAATTGAGATGCACCAGGCCACAGGACTATAGTTCGTTCCAAAATTTGTGAACACACTAGGGTTTAATTTGTATGAAATCTACCTGATGCATACCAGTGATTTTTTGCAAGCAGTTTTATATATCTCACGACCTTACGAATACAAGTTTAACTAATTGGTAGGTAGCTTGGTTGATGCAAAAACGTTTTTTGTTATATAATTTGCATAAGCACAACAAAATGATCATCAAAGTTTAGAATTTACAGTAATACACAAAATGGTGGCGAATGATTGCAAAGGTCCATCCTCTTATTACTATATTATAAAAGGAAAGGTGACATCAAACAAATGATACCTCCACTTTATAAATGAAAATAAATGTTGTGTACATATGCCAATGACAGTCATTAGGATACATTGTGAACTGATTAATTCCACGGGATTCCCAATTTTGACTTGCACTGAATTGCATGTGGAACACGGAAATGCTTAATTATAGACAAACTTGACAATCATACTGTAAAATTTCAACTAGTATACCAAATCAACATCGCTGTAATTTTAGTAATAACATATAATAAAAATCTTACAGCACTAAAGGTTTGGGTGAGCAAAAAATACTTTTGGAAGGTCGTCACTGTTACTTATATAAAAATGTAAAAATCAAGAATTTATGTCAAGAGGATGATTTTATATCGGTCGGTAACGATGTTCACGAATTTTAGAACGAACTATAGTATAACAGTGCAATTAAAATTCACTCAATATGAGATTAAATCCTTTGAAATTAGAATACATGGCATATGAATATATTTGTTGAACCTACTTTATACATATTGCTATAGTGAAAGTTCTGTGTAATTAGCTCTTTACTATATGGCACAGAAACATGGACAGACTACTCAAGGCACAGAGAAAATTAACATCTTTCACCTTCGATGTCTCCGCAAGATTATGAACATCAGGTGGTAGGACAAGATAACCAACTCTGAAGTACTGCAAAGTGCAAACTTGCCTTCCATCATGGGCATGCTCAGCAGAGAAGACTTAGATGGCTAGGGCATGTGCAAAGAATGGACAATGGCCGCATTCCAAAATAAATGTTCCTCTGTGAACTTTCTGAGGGGAAGAGGCACCAAGGCAGACCACTGCTCAGATATAAAGATGTCTGCAAGGCCTCAATGAATAACTTTTCTATCAGTCCCAGCAAATGGTAACAACTGGCTGATGATCGAGATATATGGAAAACAACATTGCGCAAAGGTGCAGAATCTTTTGAAGAGAGACTTAGGGATGAACTGAAAGATAAGAGAGAAAAGCGAAAACTCAGAAGTTGTCACAGTGAAACACTTGCCAATTGACCATCTGTAAAGACGAAAAAGGCCATATACATAGTGAAAGTTATTAACGAACGTGATTTTGTCTAATACAATTAACTTTCACACTCTTCTATTGTTATTATTGTTATTAATATTATTTATGTATATATATATTTATTTATTTATATATATAATATGTACATATACTAGGGAAATATGCCTACAGTTTGGATATGATTTATTTTGATAAATATTCAGTCACATAACAGAGTAAGTCTAGTATTTGTGTTGATCAGTTGTTTAATCAGATTTTCTTGAAAGAAAACAAATGATACATAAGACTGGTTTATATATTAATGTAATCATATTATTGTTATCTGGTATTGTTGATTATATCTCTACACAAATTCCTGTCCTAAGTGTTAACGAGCAATTTATTGTTGACTTGTTTATATGTTATATCGTCAATAAACTTTCTGTCCTTCTCTAGCATCATATCAGCAGTATTGTCTGTTATCACAAAAATGTTCTCTTCTTTTTCTTCTTATTACGTGTTTAAACAATTTAGACCAACTTCTATAGCATTAAGTATGTTTCCTTATATTTTCACTTAAGTTCAGGTATTTTATAATATTGGGATTTTTTGTGGCAGTTCCTCACTTATGATTTGTAATGCACAATAGTCTCAGGAAGTGTGGTCATTTCTGTTGCTGCAAGTCTATGTGTTTCTTCTGTGAATAACTGTCCAATTCCAACACGAATACCATAAGATTGTTCGTCCCTTATTAAAATACAAGATCTTGCTCATTTTCACTGGGATGTCTTTTTGTATTTTGTTAGGAGGTTTATAACTTCACAAGGTCCAAAACAATTGCTATGACTTGATTGTATAGTATCCATTAAGGCCTAGAGAATGCAGTTTCTTATATGGTTCAAGCTATAAAATGGCCCAAGTAAAATCTTAAGCAAAATCATCGTACAACGTATTACTGATGCTGTGGATAAGAAACTGAGAAAGGAACAAGCAGGATTTCGCAGAGGACGGAGCTGCATAGGCCAAATATTTGCTCTTAGAAATATCATAGAGCAGTGCACAGAATGGCAGAGCAAACTCTATATCAACTTTGTAGATTTTGAAAAGCTTTTGATAGCATACACCGCGAAAGTCTATGGCGTATCTTAAGATGGTATGGAATCCCACTGTGTTTTATAAATATTATAAAAAGCTGCTACAGCAAATTTGCATGCAGTGTTGAAACTTCAGAACTAAAGTTTGAAGTAAAAACAGGCGTGAGACAAGGATGTGTTATGTCAGCCCTATTATTCAACACTGTCATAGATTGGGTGATGCGTAAAACAACGGAAGATAAGGCAAGAGGTATTAGATGGACGCTCACATCCACTCTGGAAGACCTAGATTTGCAGATGACATCGCACTCCTATCTCATACACATAGAGATATCCAGGAAAAGACTTGCCGCTTAACCAATATAGTGAGATGGTTGGGCTGAAAATAAATCAGAAGAAAACTGAAGTAATGACTCTGAACATAGCAACCCAGCACCAGTCAAACTAGAAGGTAAACCCTCCGAGATACAACCGCTTTCACATACCTTGGAAGTGTTATTAGCAATGAAGGAGGCGCTGGATCTGACATTAAAAACAGACTGAGTAAGGCACGAAGTGCATTCACGACCCTTCAGACCACCTGGAAATCTGCCCAATACAGCATCAGAACCAAGACTAGTATCATAACAGCTGTGAGCTGTCAACATTGCTGTATGGATCGGAATGCTGGAGAATGACAGAACAGGATATGTCCAGACTCTCCGCCTTTCATACAACTTGTCTGCGAAAAAACTTACGCGTGTACTGGCCGACTACTATCTCGAATCAAGAATTGCTTGCACGATGCCAACAAGAGAATATGGGCACTATCATCCGAAGACGACGCTGGAGATGGATTGGACATGTGATGCGCATGGAGACTGGCTCCGACACGAAAACTGCACTGAGATGGACTCCAGAGGGTAGGCGAAAGCGTGGAAGACCCAAGACGACCTGGAGGAGAACGATAGAGCAAGAGCTGAAGGAAATGAATCATAGCTGGAACACAATACAGAGGAAGGCCATGAACAGGGAAGAATGGTGTACGTTTGTTGCTGCCCTAAACGCCAAGGGCGTAACAGGCTAAAGAGAGAGAGCTATAAAGATTTGGTGGCATCTGTGGCTTAGGGGATAGTGACTTGGTCTATTAACCCCAACATTCTGAGTTCGAATCAGGTGAAGTCTGAGGTGAGAAAATAGTTTCAAAAACAAAACAATTTCTTTATGAAAAGGTTTAAAAAACTAGTGCAACGTTAGCAAAAATGTATTGACTTCCATGGTGATTTAGTAGAAAAATGTGCAGCCTTGATACTAAATAGTAAAGGTATATTTTTTTTAAATGTCATTAAAATATCTTTTACTGTTTATTTTCTATTTAAGTAGAGACAAAACTTTTTATTTACCCTTGTAAATAACATTTTGTCACAGACTTTTAGTTCAGTGTTACTCTGAGATGATCCTAGAGCACAATATTAGCAAGAATCAGAGGAGCTGCCATGGATTGAAATGACATTCTTCACGCATTGAGTCTTTCACAATGTGCAACGTATACATGTTCTTGGCAAAGATAAAATCATATCACAAAGAGTGATTAAAATTGGTCGAAAGACAACGCAAAGAAAGAAGAAGAGTCTTTCCGAACAGAGGAGTTTCAGGGCTGTGAATCCCATTCGCTGACCAGATTGAAAGAGATGGGTGTCAATTTGGTGCAGCCCAAAGGAATGGCATACTAAATATGCAAAGAGATTGATTAATCAACATTGAACTGGCATGTTGGGCCGCTGGACGCTGCTGGATTTGCTGAGGCGGAGATTGGAGCACATATCGACACGTCCAGAGTCCTATGATGATAGTCCTCATATAACTGAAAACTGATTAGCAAGAAAGGACTAGAACCACTGCACCCTACAACTGCAACTCATAAAAAGGTGACTAAGGGAAGTCACAACCATATTGTTTTAAAAAAATTATTACATTGTGCTCATAAGCAAATATCACAATAATAACTAAATATAATAAAACTACATATGTTCTAGCAAGTAGGTATGACTAAACTAGATTAAACTACTAAAATCATCAATGAGTAGTGTTGCTATCATGTCCTAGAGGTTCTTGATGCTCTTTGAGCAACATCTGAATAACTTTCTCAGGTCTGTCTCCACTACGTAAGATTGCTTTCGTTCTTTCACATGTCTTGCATGGAGTTTCTCTTTTAGTTGCAGGACCTTTAAATTCTGAGTGGTAAATCTTAGCATAAACCCACATAGAAGCAGGTACTATACCATGCGCTAAACATTGTTCCTGGTATAGTAAATACATTTTTGAAATTGTCACTTCTGAGGTAGAGTTGAGGTCTGCTTTTGCAGATTTAGCAAGCGGATTTGAAAATTTAGAAAATGAATTTATGTGAGCTCTTACCCTCTCTTCAACATCTGAAGGTGTTTTATTAGTTGGGCCTTTCTTTCCTCTCAAATCAGGAGTTGCTAAAGATGTCAATGGAATAGCTTTATGTCTCAATGCATAATCCAGTCTTTTGTTGGTAATGCCAAGTGTCGACAAGAAAACAGGTTTACATACTCTAATCTTCTGATTTGTTAGGTAGAAAATTCTTGAAGCACAACGTCTAGAGTTACTGCCACATGATTCTTGCTTGATTCTCTTTTTCCTTTCCTTAACATCAAGAATAGTCACTGAAGATACAATAAACTGTGTCTGATTATTCCAATCTGCAAGAGCATGAAACTGATCAAATATGAGTTTTCTCACATCATGGGAAACTTTGGCTGTGCAGTCAAGTCGACATCTGCACTCAGTAGTCCTATACTCTTTTTTATTAATTACTTTACCTTTCCGAGTAATATATTCTTCTCCCGCATTTCTGCGGCGTTTCAGTTCTGCACGAGAACATATTGACCCAGGTGGCTTGCGTTTTCTGACTTTCTTACTTTTGTTGTCTGTTTTAACATCAGTTTCAGGCTTATTGCGTATATTTAGGTCTGTGTATTGGAAATCTGAATTGAAAGAATAATAAATGTGATTTTATGCAGAATAACAATGACATCTTTATACATTTTTTGTTTTGGCTTTTTGAAACTAGATAGTTTATTATTTGCATACCCATAATTGCAGTTTGGTTCGTTTCAGAAGAACAGGAAATACCATGTTGATACTGATGTCCCTTGTAAAAGAATTTGCAGCTAACAACATCACATGTGTTTTAATTTATAACAGGAAATACAGTGTTGATACTGATGTCCCTTGTAAAAGTATTTGCAGCTAACAACATCACATGTGTTTTAATTTATAACAGGAAATACCGTGTTGATACTGATGTCCCTTGTAAAAGTATTTGCAGCTAACAACATCACATGTGTTTTAATTTATAACAGGAAATACCGTGTTGATACTGATGTCCCTTGTAAAAGTATTTGCAGCTAACAACATCACATGTGTTTTAATTTATAACAGGAAATACCGTGTTGATACTGATGTCCCTTGTAAAAGTATTTGCAGCTAACAACATCACATGTGTTTTAATTTATAACAGGAAATACCGTGTTGATACTGATGTCCCTTGTAAAAGTATTTGCAGCTAACAACATCACATGTGTTTTAATTTATAACAGGAAATACCGTGTTGATACTGATATCCCTTGTAAAAGTATTTGCAGCTAACAACATCACATGTGTTTTAATGTATACCTTTTCAAGAAATAATAAAAATGACAAGATCATCCAAGATGTACCCACGTTAATGACCACTGAAACTAGTAAAATGAGAACATAACGATACATATCAATTAACTATGAATGATATTGGAAAATTGACCTTTAAAAAATAAAATATATATTTATATTATATACATAAGAAAATCCGGATGTATTAATTTCAGTATCTGAAGTAAGCATCAACTATCAAGAATAAGTACACATCCATAATCTTCTTCTTTTCTTTCGTTCGTTCTTTAAGACCAATTTTAATCACTCTTTGTGATATGTTTGATCTTTGCCAAGAACGTGTATACGTTGCACATTGGTTTGGCAGTCCCCTAAATGCATAGACTTCTACGTGTTTAGGATATGTGCATCCGATTTCAGCCTAACCTCCTTAGTCGTCTCTTACGACATGCGTGGCAGGTAACAGTGGTTCTGTTCTTTACACCCTAAATTTGGGCCCCTGTAACCACTCGTGCGACACCCATAATAGATGATACACTCATTATTTTTTGGAGTCATTGTAGTATAGTGATAAACTGAATTTGCTTCTTTGACAGGTGGTCTCTGTTGGAGTGAGATTTTTCCAACCACATAGGGATCTCAGGTCGACGGAGTCAATTGAGTACCAGAGAAACACTGGAAAGTAAAGGTGGCAGGTGTGATTACTATAACCCCACAGCATGAACCACTTGTCAAAGAAAAATACTGGTCTAGCAACATAGTACCCAATATACCACATGGTATGAACAAATATCTCTATTCTTTATTTTTCAATGACTAATTTTAAAAAATATATATATATATATATATATATATATATATATATATATATATATATATATATATGGCCTTTTCTCTTTACAGATGGTTAATTGGCAAGTCTTTTACTGTGACAACTTCTGAGTTTTCGCTTTTCTCCCTTGTCTTTCAGCTTATATATGTCTCTTCTCAAAAGACTTTGCACCCGTGCACAATATCATTTTCCACACAACTGTCATCAACTAGTTTTTCCCATGTGCTGGGACCTATGGAAAAGTTTTTCATTGATGTCCTGCAGACATTTTTATATCATCACCATCAGCGTCCCCAAAGACATGGTACAAAAGAACTGCAAAGGAGATGCTTATAAAGGCCAAGGAGGTTTTTTCTGTCGAGTCCATAAAGAAAAATCCTAACCTGAACAGTATTGCAGTAACTGCACTATTTATAAGCATACATATATATATATGTATACATGCAATGTGGACGTCTGCAGCTTAGAGGTAGTGAGCTCAATCCCAATCCAGGAGTATCTGGTTTAAACTCAGCAGCGGGAAATTTGGAAGCAAATTTGTTCCCATGAATGTTTACAAACTGTAAAAATAGACCTTACCATTCATAAAACAATGGCAAACTACTGAATGTATAAGTGGTGGTTACAAAATCAATGACTCATTTACTGTGGTTGATGGCGGGGACTTGTAAAGGATATGCCATTCATGCATGAAATAAAATAAGTCACATGGGCAAACATACCAAAAATATTGGAGTTTTTTGGAATAAACAAGAATTCTTACACTGCAAGTTTTACGTTGGACTGTCCCGATCAAAACACCATGACAAAATCAAGTTATGTATCAAGTAAAAAAAACATACATGATGAATTACTCAACAATGAAGAACTGTTCAAGCCAAATGTTGTGATTAATGAAATTTTCAGAACCTGGTAAAAATTAGAATCAATTAAACTGTTCATAGTATTTTCTAGATCACAATTTTAACATTTCTAACTTTTATCTACCTACAGGACATGATTGATATAAAATATCTGAAACTAAAAACTTCATCTTCTTCTTCTTTTGTCGTCACACTGCTACCGGGTTGTTGCCCAGTGTCGTGGTTTTCTGTTTTGTCTTGCGCTGTTCTGGTGGCTTGTGTGATTGTTATCTTTGCTCTTTCACAGGATTCTGCTACGCCATCTAACCATCTTTTCCGTGGTCTTCCTCTTGCCTTCTTTCCCGATGTTCTGTTGTAGAAGACTCTGTATACTGTGGAGTTTGGATGCATTCTTATTAAGTGGCCAAACCACTTCATTCTTTGTTTATCTATATAATTCAAGCACGGTTTTGTGCCAACTTTCTTTCTTATGCTGATGTTGGTGATTCTGTCTTTTCTTGTGTTGTTGGTAACTTTTCTCAGGCAACGTATTTCACATGTAGTTATTTTTGTGACTGCGCTTTGCTCAATGTCCATGTTTGGCTCTGGTAACACAAAGTAGGTATAAAAATGCTGTTGATTATTTGTTTCTTAGCTGCCTGTGAAATTTTGGGTGCCTTAACAATGGGGCTAGCTGGTAGGTTACAGCATTTGCTTTTGCAAAACTTCACTACTGCCTGTAATTCCACTTTTTATGCGGTGTAGGACAGGGAGACCATGAGCCTGAGGAATTTAATGGTTGCCTGTTCGCCTGTGTGGTGCCAGGGTCTGCAAGGGAAGCAAAGAATATCATCACTGCAACCTACAAGGTATGTCATAACAGGCGACTGATGTAGGACCTAGGAAGCTACCCTAGTAAATAAAAAGCGTAGCAGAAATCAGATGTGCTGGCCTACTTATAGGCACATAACTGGCACAACGTACAATCGCTCTTAGGCTCAGATCACATATAAATCACACAGAGTGGTTAACAAGTGGTCGCAGTGGAGCATTCCAAGAAGAAGAATGGTCGCATGGCTAGTGCAGTCACAGCAAAACGTTCCAGAACAGAAAAAAACTCATTGATCTTACCGTCTGAAACTCACCCACATCAAATTTCTTACAAAAACAATGTTTTTAATTTTTTTTTTTAACTTTTGTTTTTTATATATCACTGGTAATAAGAACAGATGAAAAAGAAAACACAAAATTAATAAAAGGAAACACAAGTTGACTGTTGTAAATGAAATTAAAACTTCTTTTCTTCCTCCGTTGTACCTCAGTGTTTTTGGGAAAGTAAGCATCTTCTGTGTGACTTACTTTGTAAGTTTGTATTCATTTCTTAAAAGTTGTTCCTTATGCTCTCTGTTGTAAACAATGTTTTGCATTACATTTAATACAGATCATAAGAGAACTTTATAGAGGTCAAATGGTGGCTGTAAGAACATGTGATGATACATCAGACTCGTTTGACAAAGACTTAGGGAGTCAGAAAAGGCTGCATTTAGTTACCTTGTCTGTTTAACATATATGTAAAAAACATCATGAGGAATGTTACAGAAGATAGCGAAAAAAACAATACAATCTTTTTATGATCGGAGGAAGAGAAATACATGAACATATGCTGACGATACAGTATTACTGTCAACATCTCAAAAAAGGGATTGAGAAATTAATAATGGGAGTGCAAGAGAAAAGCGAAAAACAAAATCTATATCTCAACGTCTATATCTATATCATAAATAACCTGCGATATACTGATGATACTGTCTTTATAGCAAGAAATGAAATGGAGCTCCAGAAATTAGTTGATATGGTTGTGACAGAAAGTAACAACAAAGGACTCAGTTTGAATATTAAGAAGACAGAAGTTATGTTTATTGTCTATTCCCAGGTGGAAGATGTAGTTGGCTGTCCACTCTTACCATTAAGCATAGGGATGGGAGCCTTAATTTGCGTTCCAGGGCTAGATGAGTCGCCCTTGTTGTGTTGTATCCGTGTTTATGTAGTGTGGTCTTGATATTATCTATCCATCTTTATCTTGGTCTTCCCTTAGCTCTAGTACCCGATCTCTTTTTATTGTATGCTGTTATTGGTGGTTGGTTGTATTTCATTCTCATTAAATGTCCAAACCACTGCATTTGTTGTCTTTCGATGTATTCGATGCATGAAGTTATGCCCACTCTGCTTCTGATGTCCTCATTTCGTAGTCTGTCTTTCCTGGTGACTCCACTGCCTTCCTCAAGCATTTCATTTCACATGTGGTGAGCTTTCTGTGGTGTGTTGCTGTAAAAGACCAAGTTTGGCACTGGTAACAAAGTGTTGGTAGGAAAATACTTTTATCATCTGTCTTTTCACTTCCATCTTGATCTTTGGGTGTTGTAGTAATGGTGCCAGCTATTAGAAGTTATGATCATATCAAAAAGGCAGATTTTGCCAAAATGCACCATCACAGCAAATGGAACTGATCTAAGACAAGTGCAGCAATGTAAATACCTCTGAGTCCTGGTAATATCAGATGGCAGATGCCGATCAGAAATAAAGAGCAGAATAGGCCAAGCGAAAACATCTTTCCTGAAAATGAGAAGCATTATCTGCAATAAGTCCTTGTCAATCCCAATCAGAATGCGAGTTATTCAGTGCTACATAGAACCAATACTGACATACGGATGCGAGTCATGGACAATGAACACACAGATCAAAAAATTTCTGAGGGCCACAGAAATGTGGTTTTACAGAAGAATGATGAGAATTCCAAGGACTGTTTAAATGACTAATATTGAGGTATTGAATGAGATCAAGACACAGAGTAGACATCATCAATATAAGAAAGAGGCAATTTTCATTTTTGGGTATGTGATGAGGAAGGGAGGTTTAGAACACATTGTGACAATCAGTAAAATCGAGGGTAGACAAGACAGAGGAAGACAGAGAGAAAAATTTTGGATAGCCTAACTTCATGGCACGGTAGAGCGCCAACATCTGAGTTGACAGAAACACCAACACAGAGATTTGTGAAGATCCATGATCGCCTACGCCAGCCGGCATGACTCCTGATGATAATGATATCTCAGCGTGGAAAAAACAAAAATAATGACAACGGATAAAACAAGCATGACAAAAGGTATTTTTGCCAACGGAGAGGAAATAGAAAATGTGAACAGTTTTGAATATCTCGGTTCACTACTAACAAAAAATGGAAATGGGATAAAGGAAATTAAAATAAGAACAAACATGGACTTACAAAAAAGTTAAACCACTAAAACAGTATGGAATGGAACTGATGGGAAAACAAAGATTAGAAAACTAAGAGCATGCACATTCTCGGTGGCAAGGTCTGAGTGTGAAGCATGATCATTTAACAAGGCAGTGGAAAAACATATGTGCTTTTGAATATAAATGTTACAGAAGAGTTCTCTGTATATCATAGACAGAGAAGAGAACAAACAGATCTATCCAGAAAGAACTGAAAATCAAAGAAAACTGGCTGATGCTACAAATAAGAAAGATAAGTATTTTGGAGATATAAAAAGACATGAAGGGTTGGAGAAGACCATCATGGAAGGAGGCATCCCGGCAGAGAGGAGAAGAGGAAGACCATAGAGAAGATGGATGCAGGATGTAACTGATGGTTTGAACATGGCGGCTTCAGAGGCGGGACATCTGGTCTGTGAGAGGGGAAATTCGAAGGCTGTTGGGGTGTTCTGCTGAGGACAAGCTATTTGATGATGATGTAGACAACACCATGACATTCTTGTCAGGTGGCGAAATCTGTTGTTCTTTTATGAACTGAATGACTAGTTTAATTTGTAGGCCTTCTAATTTCCTCACTTCTAATTGTATCTTTCATTGTTACTAATGCAGCTCTTCTAAGATATATCATCTCTGTTGTTATGATTTTCTGCACGTTAGCTGCTGTGTGCAACCGGTTTGACAATATTTGATTGATAGCATGTTGGCCAAAAAATTGTTCTTATGAGATTTGCTTTAGTATTCACATGTTATCATGTTATGTATGTACGACGTCACGGCACATTGGGAATTCCCATGCATGCGCTGTCCTCCGCTGCAGCAGCCATCCTAAAGTCCATCTGCTCACCGTACCCATGAGAAGTTGATTACTATATCTTCTCTCTCTACCACGAAGACGACACTGTCTGGCATGTCCACACTTAACGCCTAATTCTCGAACTCGTTCCAGAATTGAGAATTGAGAGCGTACCGCATTGATGATATCGGCTCTGTCCATACTTCTGCCCGTTTGAGTCGGGGCATTGTTTTTTAGTATTCACATGTATCTTTGTATGTGTCAGGAGTGGCGTTAGTTGTCTCAGTACCTGGTTTGCCTTCACGGCACCGTATGTTGATTTATCTATCCATTTTTCTGTCTGAAGTGAAAAATGTCCCTACTGAAATTTAAAGTGGAGTGCTGTGTGGAAGTGGGCTAAAGTTGCACAATAAATCATAACTATTTAACAACACAAAATATACATTTACAAATGCATATATTCAACATAAAATAAATAATGGCTACTTTAACTTGCAGTTGAGAATCGAATTCCTACCTACCAGTATGAGTATCTATACTTGTGGTGCAGGCTATTGAATGCGGCGGCTGCTGGGCGTGTTGATGATAATAAGGAAGTCCTGGACCTGGTACATGTCCTGGTCCACCAGGCGCCGTGGGCTCAAGACAATAATCAGGAACACCATACATAAAGTTGAAAGTCATTTTAACTTTGCTGTTGAATTTCAACAAGTTCCAAAGCAGCAGAGAGCGAAACTTCGAAGTCTGATCATTGCTATGTACAACTTAACGATTTCGTTTTTATCTCTTCTAAAGGGGGTGTCACTCTGTTTGATTTATAAAGTTAAGATTATCATCAACAGTCAAAATACATAATTGCTTCTATATAATATACACTGTAGAAGCATGCTAAGCAATTGGTACACGATTAGAAGATAGACGGTATTAGAATACTGTCATTGTCATTTATATGGGAAGAGATCGTTTTTTGTGAGTTACGAATGTGGTAGCATTCATTGTACTGTTGACATCTATAGTGCAGGTTATCAAGTGCTGTCCGTCCGCCATTGAAGATTAGCTTTTTATCTTTCCAATAACATTCTTCCTGCCATGGTGACAGATTCTGCTAAACTGTTATTTGTTCGTTTCTAATTGTTTTCTTTCCACGTATAGTAGTGTGTTCACGTTGATCTATTCTCTCTCTTCTTTGTCTTCTTCTCTTCTTGTATAAGCAGCCTTTGCAGAACGTTTCTTTTAGGTCCATTTGATCAGCTTCTTATAGTGATATTTTTATTTATTTTATTTTTTCCGATCCAGAAGCACTTGAGCTGAAAGCTCTTCGGCTCGGTGCCATGGACATCGTAACCCTTCGGCTCGGTGACACGAACACCGTAAATCTGGGGAACCTGTAGCTTTTCTGCCAGTCCGCGGAGTTGAACCCGCACTTACAGATGACTAGTCACCCGTAGTCCAACGCGCTACGAACACGCTGGGCACGCGGGCCTTATTGTGATATATAGACAGCCTTTGCCAATAACGATTTTTTACGTCACATATTCAGTACCATTTGGAGCTCTGGTGCTTGTCCTTCGGCGATGTGTCCGATTTCATCCAGCGTTTACTGAGTTCGATCTCCGTCCGCCTTTGACTGTCCCCAGCCGACCTGCAAGGCAGCAAGTTACGTTGATCGATTGACAATAGTTCTACAGTAACATGCCCAGTTGCTCAATGTTTCCCATTTCGTTTATAATTGCCAGATTATTTATTTAAATCGCACACTATCTCGAACACATTGTAAAAAAGGACTATGTGGTGTCGACGATGACAAGCATACGTGTGCTTGTGTGATACAGACCCGTACTGTACCTTTCCTAAAGCCACGTTTGGTATTGAAGATGGTTTCACATCCGAGTCCCGTAATATAATCTACGCCATCACTTGCAAACGGTGTAACAAGGCATATATCGGTGAAACAAGCAAAATGCTTAGTGACCGTTTCGGCAAACAATTGTGTGATGTACGCCAATGCTCTGTGACCCTGGAGACCACTCATTTCAATGGAACTGACCATTTGGGAGCTCGTGATGTCAAGGTCACAGCCATCCGATCATGTTCATCTGATGATCGAAGTCGATTTGCTCTAGAGAATTGCTTTATTTCGTTACATGGTACCTTGCGACCTCATGGACGCAACACACCACTTTCCTATGCTTCTTAGTACTTTCTCTTCTCATGCTCCACATTCTATACGTGTATATGTTAAATATTATGTTATATATATATTTGATTTGTTATTGTTTCTCTTCTTTTTTCCACTTCTAGTTTTTTTGGGGCATTTATTTCGTTTTTAGTAACATATTTTCAATTTTAGGACCGTTAGGATGTTTCTGTCGTAGTTTATATGTTGTGTGCTGTCAAAGAAGTCAAATTCGTCACTCCTGTTGTATCGTTTGCTTGATAAAGGTCTTTTGGTCGAAACGTTGCTGTGTATTGTTATTGATTTTTGTATTTTGTAAAACTACAGTACTTTGTTATTACGTGTTTCGCCATTGTTACGTAGTTTTACTGCAGTCTTCTCCTATATCGATAAACGACTAGAGAGTATTCAGAATAAATGAATGCAAGTCGTCCTTGAATATATTATTCCTTGGTCAATGGAGACATGCTACATAACTCATATACGTGCAGATATAAATGGTACAGGAACATCACTCTAAGAACTATACTACCAACACAAAATAGCTATAATTACCTGAATCATATCCCATTGCAACATCCCTCCAAAATTAATGTGTTGTTAAATGGCAAAAAGAATGGGAGAAACTATCTCACCTAATACAAGTCTAACGTTTTAAGCGGCCAAGAGTACTGAAATTCATAAGCAAACAACAAATTAATTCGATTAAACAAATAAACAGATTACCAACAAACACGGTGGGGTTTTCTGTGGCTACGTGATTAAAACTTTGCCTTGAGTTCCGAAAGATGTGGGCTCAAATCCGGACCACTTCGTTCTGTTTACGAGTGAATTTTTTTCCAGAGACCCCAAGGATTGTTACTGGAGCTACGGCGCTTGTGTTTTGGGCAATGCACCTCTCGGCATGGGGCGTGTCATTTCTGCTGAGAAGGACAGAGCCAAATAGCGTAAAACCCGGAGCAATTAAGTCAATCCTTCTGCTTCATTTCTGTGTGGCAGTCCCGATTATCGGCCGATTTCGAAACAAATAGGAGCTGAGCATTCTTCAACAGCCCATTTTGTCTACTTCCTGCCTGTGCAATTATAAAATGCTGCCCTTTGCCACTTGGTACTAATTTCTTAATCGTTCCATCGGATGACTGCCTTTCTTTTTCATTAGTGTGGTGAGCATTAATCCATAGTTCATAAGTACGGTTCCAACTTCACTGCAACGGGTCACCCCATAATTGCTTCGTTCCTGTGCCAATGAATATCACACGAAATGCTAACACCTGTGAAATGTTTCCTGTGTGAACTAATTCCAGAATGAAACAGCCGCGTACCGCCACAAAAGCAACCTGCACCGCATAATATGTATATGGCCGTCGCGAATGTAGCAACACATAACTGTTCATCACTTGAATAGCAATTCTTGTCAAATGGAACATCAATCACAGCAAAATCCAGCTTTCTGCACTCGCAATATAACTGCATACGGCAGATTGAGCTTGTTCGTCATAACCGCTGTCCGCCATTTTCTGAATACACACAACAAACGTACGGTTGACACAGCAAAAAGCATTTCATGTAACAGTCACAGCTCACAGCGTTGCTCAAGCACTAACTCAGTAGCTCGGCAAACGAAACCGGAAAATACCCGACCAAACATGGCGGGAATGCGCTAGCAAAGTCGTGTTCAGAATCAAACCGTTCTGACTCTGAATGGTCCTCCCGCATTTCGCCATTGTTGGCCCATTAATCCATGTTTCGTCTAAATACACAATGTCATAGTTTTGTGGACGCATTTCTCTAACTTCACGCAAATATTTGCTTCTCATCACAACTAGATGCGGTCTCTCACAGATAATGTTTCTTCCACAGGCTTATTTTCTAAATTTGAAGCCTGCAACCCCCTTCCCAAAAAAATAAGAAAAACATCATCACATATGGAAGCAAAAGAGAGCACAGAGTGCAGAGAGACCATCCTATGTATCAGCTCAAGTTTCACCTGCAGAAATGGAAATAATGATTGAGGGATCGCAAAGAGAGAAACAATTATTGCCCTCTAGAATAGGCCATTACAGCCACAAGAATTGTGATTCAGCACAGAACAACTAGACAGCACAGGTTGTAAATATGACATTTCACGGGATTGGCATCTTGGGATTATGTGAAACTAGGTGGAATGGTGCAGGCAAACAACGTCTAAACACAGGAGAAACAATGCTGTTCTCAGGCCATATGGAAGAAAATGCCCCCATAGTGAAGGAGTGGCTTTAATGCTATCTAAAGAAGCGGAGAATGCACTAATAAAATTCTTATGCTTCTTAGTACTTTCTCTTCCCATGCTTTGTAATCTATATGGGTATATGTTGCATGTATTCAAGTTATATATTTACTAGATGTTTCATTGTTTCTTTCCGTTCTATTTCTAGTTTTATGTGTGTTTTTGTGTTACATTTATTTCGTTATTCGTTTTTATTCCAGATTTTCCTTAGATACGTTTGTATTTGTCGTCCATTTGTGTTTCATTTTAATTTGTCACTCCTGTTTGTTCGTTTGCTTGATAAAGCCTTGTTAGTCGAAACGTTGCTGTTTATTGTCACTGTTTCTGTATTTTGTAAAACTATAGTACTTTGTTTGTACGTGTTTCACTAATAAAATGGGCAGCAGTGAGTCCTAGGATAATCACGGCAACATTCAGAACCACCAAAAGAAAGTATTCTTGAATGTGACCCAGTGTTATGCACCTACCAATGATAAAGAGGAAAAAGTAAAAGATGAATTTTACATAAAACTTCAAAATACTATAGGTAATCAGAGAAATGGGAACATTAAAATTCTGATGGGTGACCTCAATGCCAAAATAGGTTCGGACAACATAGGCTACGAGGAGATCATGGGGAAACACGGACTAGAGATAATGAACGAAAATGGAGAACTATTCACTAATTTCTGTGCAGCGAATCAATACGTCATAGGGGGAAGTGTCTTTCCACATAAAATAATACATAAAGCAACCTGGGTATCACCAGACCACAGAACAGAAAATCAAATTGGCCACATATGCATAAACAAGAAATTCAGGTCATCTCTACAAGATGTAAGGGTTTTAAGGGGGGTAGATGTAGATTCGGATCACCATTTGCTGATAAGTAAAATTAAACTGAAGCTTAAGCGATACGTAACATCCCATGAAAATAGACACCAATATAATGTAGGATACCTCAGAAGTCAAGAAACAAAGGAACAGTTCACGGTCACAGTCTCTAATAAGTATGAGGTTTTGCGGCAATTAAAAGATGAGGTGAGTGCAGAAGAATGCTGGCAGCAAGCCAAAAATATTTGGAATGAAACATGCAGTGGTATTAGGAAAGAAGGAGCGGAATCATAAGGCATTGATAACTCCAAAACTCTCAAGGAAATAGAAGAAAGGAAAAAGAGGAAAGCAGATTTAAATAATAACAAAACTAGAACTGCCAAAGCCATAGCCCAGGAAAAATACACAGAAGCTAGCAAGAAAGTGAAGAAACAAATAAGGTTAGGTAAAAGACAATACGTAGAAGATCTAACAAGAGAAGCAGAGGTAGCTGCAGGAAAGGAAACCTTAGGGATCTTTACAACATCACTAGAAAGCTATCAGGAAAATACAGTCCATCAAATGGGTTGATCAAAAATAGTAGTGGGAAACTATCACTAATGTTAGAGACCAAATGGAAAGATGGATGGAATACTTCAAGGAACTCCTGAACAGACCAGCACCTATAAACCCCCCAGATATCCAACCGGCAGAAATTGACTTGGACATTAACTGTGAGAAACCATCCAAGGAGGAGATTAGTAAAGCCATTAAACTTTTAAAAGATGGGAAAGCGGCCGGTCCAGATGGTATTCCAGCGGAGGCGGTTAAAGCCAACATAAACACATCCACAGAAATACTGTATAAATTATTTAGCAGAATCTGGGAGACCGAAGAAATACCAGCAAACTGAGAGAAGGATACCGGTGAAGCTACCAAAGAAAGGGGACCTTCAGAAGTGTGAAAACTATAGGGGAATAATGCTGTTGTCAGTACCTGGGAAAATACTAAGCAGAGTCATCCTGGAGAGACTGAGAGATGCCATCGATACAAAGCTAAGAGATGAACAGGCAGGCTTCCGACCAAAAAGATCCTGTGCTGACCAGATAGCCACATTACGCATAATAGTAGAGCAAAGTATTGAATGGAAATCCCCACTTTATATCGGATTTGTGGATTATGAGAAGGCTTTTGACAGTATTGATAGGGAAACCCTTTGGAAATTAATGAGGCATTATGGAATCCCACAGAAAATTATTAACCTAATAAAAGCAACATGTACAGATATGAAATGTAGAGTTCTTCACGAGGTAAACTAACAGATACTTTTGGAATAGAAACAGGAGTGCGTCAGGGATGTCTTCTATCACCTTTTTTGTTCTTACTGACAATAGACTGGATTATGAAGACCACAGTAACTAACACCAGAAATGGAATCCAATGGACTCTGACAGAGCAACTGGATGATCTGGACTTCGCTGATGATATAGCCCTTCTGTCACATACACGAAATCAGATGCAGGATAAGCTAAACACATTGAATCAAAGGTCCAGCAACTAGGGCTGAACATTCATAAGGGAAAGACAAAGATATTGAGAATTAACCAAGCAAACGACAACTCGATCTCCCTGGGGAAATCCCACTTCAAGAGGTAGAATCATACACATATTTGGGCAGCAACGTAGACAAAGAGGGTGGAGATAGAGATGTTAAAATAAGAATACAGTTGGCAAGAGGAGCTTTCATTGGACTGGGAAACATTTTGGAAGTCCAAAGAAATCAAATCTAGAACAAAATTTGGATATTTAACTCTAATGTTAAAGCAGTTCTATTGTATGGGTCAGAAACATGGAGAACAACTAAAACAGTAGCGCATAAATTGCAAACATTCATCAACTGGTGTCTGCGCAGATAGAGGGAATAAGATGGCATGATAGGGTCACAAATGAGAACTTTGGAGAGAACAAGACAGATTCCAGTGAACGAACAGGTTAAAAAGACGCTGGCGCTGGATAGGACACACTTTGCGAAAACCGGAGAGGAATATAACAAGAAGGGTCCTTTCCTGGAACCCGCAGGGACAGCGAAAGAAGGGGAGGTCGAGAAATACATGGAGACGAGATTTGGATGCAGAGATCAACAATATAAAGAAGAGTTGGAGGGAGCTGCAGGAGATAGCTAGAAATAGGAAGACTTGGCATGAGTTGGTTGAGGGCCTATGCCCCAACCCGGGGTAAAAGGCAAAGAGAGAGAGATGCTTTTTTTTTTGCGGTCGTTCTTATCAACCAAGTTAACCACTCTTGTGTGGTTTACGCCGAGAACATGATTACGTTGCACTTTTGTTAGGTCCCTACGGCATGTAGAACATGCACATCATCCACATTTTGGCCAAAGTGTATGCATATTATTCAACAGGTAACACATGTGTTAAGGCGGGTAACTGTAAGATTTTAATAACAGAAAATCCCAGTTTAAAGTAGCACATCTGAAGTTATATTGTAGCATGATATCAGATGGTGAAGAATAGATCCCAACAGATGATAGCAGGGTCAACTTCTGCAATGTTATCATTACGCTTGGAAGTGAATATGGAGATTTGGCGACGTGAAGGTTGATCTCGAAATTGTGCAAATTATAGCAGATAATGCAAGTGATGATGATGCTGCTGTTTATACCGATGTGTCTGTGCATTGTGGTGAGAAGTCAGGCTGAGGTTTTCTGACTAGTGCGCATGGTAGCGTTGCTGCAGAGTATACAGGACAACTACTTCCAGTATGAGGATGGAGTTTGAAGCCGTTACTTCTGCCACGACCGACTCTATAAAGTCGGCCGTGCTTCTGCCCTCTATGCAGTGACTCCGTTTACTCGGACCGTTGTTATATCTAACTCTTGTCGGTGCTTCAGAAGGTTCAAAATGGCAAGTTGCAATGCGAGTGTATGTCATCTATATAGGTTTCACTCCTCCAGAGGCTTCGGTGGATATACAATCAAAAGGCATGAGGCTGTTCGCGGTTATGAAAGAGCTATCAAGCTTGATACATAGCAGACGAATGAAAGACCAAGAAGAATTGTGTGCAGGATGTCATAGACGAGTTGGGTATGACAGCCGGATACCTCTCACATGACTGTGAGGCCTCAGAACTGCTGTCATGGAGCCACGTTTGAACAGGGATGATGGGGATGAACAGAGGACTGGTAGAAAGTGCGAGAATTAAACCGAGAATTAAATAATCTGAAACTTAATTAAACTAATCATAATTTCAACGATTGGCACATAAATCACGTGATCGCAAAATGGTCGTAGGGGAGTGTCTTTTACCTGTTATAACGTGATAAAGTTTATCATTAACTAAAACTGCGATCGATGGTTGTAATGTAATTGTTACCGTATTATAGATCAGGAAATTGAAATGTGAAATGCACTTTTCCATCCCCGAAACAGAGGAAGTGAAAGAGGGTTCATCCTCTTTTACAGTAAGTCAGTAAAGTGAAATCATCTTCTGTAGTGTGTGAACTGAAATGTTCTTCTGTTAGTGTTATAAATAATCACAAATCAAATGAATGTCCAATGTAACTTCTTAACAAAACAGTGTTTTTACATAATTACTGTTATGTTCAGTTCACTGACATTTCATTGCATCTTACAGCGTTAGTAGTTTAGTTACTTTGTGTTGGTCTCACTTTTCATTCCCTACTCTTATTTCACTAGTTTCAGTTTGGAATATCTTCATTGCTGTTGCACTCCGGATATGTCGGATGTCTATAGGACCTCCGATCTCCTTCGCAATATTTCCGACAGCGTCCAGCGACTGACCATACCAGTTCGATTTTGATTGATGAGCCTACTCACGTACCTGCTATGCTGTTCTTTTCTTGCTACTCCAATCTTCAAACCCAGCTCCTGCAATCTTAATCTAATAGTTGACGTGGATTGGTTTAAATGAAAATCTACAATCGTCAACAATTTGCAGAATCACACTTATCTTCCTTCCGAGGCACATGGGTGGGTGTCGTTGGCAATGAGAGAGCTGGCTCTGCCACCATATCAGAGGGCCAGCCAATGGATAGAGCTGATATTTTGAACGCCCTGATAGAGTGTGGCCGCAAAGAAGATTTTCATTTACTCTTCTTAGAAGACTGGAGATGAAGGTTCTAGTTTAACCCCTTGTTTACCAAAGGTTATAGGTCGAACCATACAGAGCATCCCAAGCATTTTTCTGCATTTCTACCAACTTATTTGAAAATGTAATAACTCTGTTATTTTTGGAATATTTGTTTGAAATATCGTATTTTGAAATAAAATATGTATGTGTATGTTTTGATAATAAAAATGTGTGTTTGTACTGCTCTATGTACTAGTAGTACTTGATATTTGCTCAGTACTAGTACTTGCGACAGGGTCAGTTCTAGAATGCTTGCTTGGACGTAAATCACATTCTCGTCAGTATCACTATTTTCATCATCAGTGTCTCTCACCTGTACAGAATTTTCAGAATCTGAGTGAACAGATTCACTTAATGAGAATATATCATCATCTCCGCTATCTTCATCGTTAAATATATCGTCAGCACCATATGACAACAACGCCAAAGCTTTTTCTGTTGGTGTAATCGTTCTGGAAGATTTTCTACACGCCATTTTGCTTGAACTACTTTTGACAAAGAGAACACTCTTTCAAAGTTATAAATAACCTTCAGTGCACGCGAAAAATTGACCAATGACAATGTTTTATATAAGGGAAGATATCCCCAATGCTATAGATAGTCTATTGTTGCAGTAGTTCGCCGTTTACTACACATATTTTGCCGATGAGTTTACTACGTGACCCTCACGTAGTGGGATATAGCCGACACCCATTTACTACGTTACCCTCACGTAGTGGTAAACAAGCGGTTAAAGTGTAGTGTACTTTCTCTTGAGTTCTATCATCATGAATAATGATCATCAATCATGCAAAAGGGTGGTTAAACTTGTATAACAGGATAAACAATACATGTTTGTTTGTCTCATTTTGACAGCTGCAAGACATTAACCAAATGAACGGGAACAAATAAATTTGTTACTTGTAGATGTTCACTTAACATTTTCTAAACTATACTACTTAAGATATCAAATATAAGTAATCAGTTTTGAATAATGAAGTTTATAAGCTTAATTTAAATCGGATGCATGTGTCCGCTAGGAATGCTAACCCGAAACAAATGCTTGCAGAAAACAGATGCACCAGACCATAAGGCGCATAACATGGTGCAACGACCCCTAACAATGAGGAATGGGATAACGGATTCTACGGTCATCAAACATTGTTCTACTGGGAGATAATTCTTCTGAGATATCTTCCTTCAAAGTCTTTTATTTGACTTTGCCTTGGTATTTGTTTTCCATGTCGCTGATCCATACAGTAAGACTGATCGAACATTTGATTTGTATATATTGAGTTTAGTCTGTGTCCTGTAAGCTGATGATCACCATATGTTGTCCAATGATCTGGATGTTGCAGCTGCCATTCCAATTCTTGAATTAAATTATTTTTCTACATCCCCATCTATAGTTATATAGCTGCTCAAATATCTGAATATATTTACCTCTTCTGTCTTTCCTCCTTCTACCATAATCTCCGCTATTTTGTGCATTTATTCTCATTACCTTGCTTTTTATCAGTAATCATTTTTAGACCTACCGATTTGGCCAATCGACATGCTCTGTTTGTTTTCTCCTATGTGTCATCTTTGGTGTGTGCTAACAGTGCTATGTCATCTGCAAAGTTAATGTTTCAAGTCTCTTATTTAAATTTTCCAGATAATCCCTCTGCCACCATCTTCAGTTATCTTTGACTACTACTTCTACTAAATCTTTGTGTTTCCAGTGGGACATAGAGCTGCAACTGTCACTCTCCACCAAATTATATTCTGAGTTCTTCTTCAGCTCTGCCCATGAACCTCAATCACTTTGACCTCCTCACTTCTCTCTTCTCCTGTGGGTTCCAGTCAAAAGCAGTCTGGTTATGTTGTTCAAGTGTTCCTGATCCAAACCAGTGTGGTTTTATTATTATTATGTGTAGCATATTATATTTTTAATAGACACCTTATCTCACATGTAACAATAATGTAAATTTGTTGAAACAAAACTTGCTAATTAATGAAGGTTCTCATGTTTTTTCAGATTTATCACATTCACGTTAATGGAGTATTTCACTGCAAGGCCAGATATAAACAGCTGAGACAGTTTCATGATGAGGTATAGTCATTATTGTGTTGCAACAGACAATCACAAACAATATTAATCTTCCTTGCAATATATTCTATAAACTGCAACTAGATTTCCTTTCAGCATGACTAACTTGAATTTAGTTGAATTCATGAAGATTATTATAACTTCATAATGGCTTGACCTTATGAAATGTGTGAGAATATTTTACAGTAGTGCAAGATTATTCAAACGAAATATTGATTTTTTAAATAACATTATCAAATTTCCACATGTGCAGCAACCAGATTTGATCAAATTCTATCTTCATATCAGGGTTCGACTAATGAATCTTAAACATTCTTATCAAACCTACATATGTTATCAGTGTTATTTAAATCTTTCTGCTTGTTTCATTAGTGTCCTATTTACTATTATGTTGCATTCTGAACCAGATAATTTATTTTTTTATAGACAGTCATGTAAAATTTGAACTGCAGATAAGCTGATGAAAAGGTGCAAATTTCATAATTAAGATACCTATGAAAAGTAAAATAGATATCACACTGGAGTCCAAAAGGACACATATTTGGGTAGCAATTATGACTACACAAGAGATACTAAAAAAGAAATTAACATACTAATTCTTAAAGCAGCATCAGCTTTTAAAAGTTTAAATAAAATGTGGAAAGTTATATAGTTTAAAGCTAAATTACTGATTTTCAATTTCAATGTCTCAATCGAAACATATGCCAGCAAGAGTTGAAAAATAACTAAAGGCTTAGAAAGTAAATTGAAAATTTACATTTGAAAATAGATGTCTGTGAAAAATAATGAATATAAAATTGGATGAAATTAGGAGAGATGATGACATCAGAGAAATGTCTGATCAACCACTAGCAGCAACTGTTATAAGAAGAAGATAGAGATATGTTGGGCATACTTTGAGAATAAAATATCAAAGAATGACAAAAGCATGAATTAAAGTGAGAAGCAATGGGTTCACGAAAAAGAAGTCTTAGGGTAACCCTGAAAAACTTACTGAGAGAGGCAATAAATTCTGGACTCACTTTCATAGAAGAGATTGAACAAGTTGCCACGGGTAAAGCGATCTTGAGAAATTGCTTGCAGGTTCTATTTAACATATAACAATATGAGAGGAATATAATATAATAGTAGACAGTAGTCATATTTTCATCATCTTTCTATTTTTACTGAGACCTTTAATTTTGCTTACCCTCACAGTTATTTACTGTTTCTTACTAATGTGCAACTAGAATAGTATCAACAACATATCGCAAGTAGTCTGTTGTCAAGTTTTTTTTCTGGCATATTTTCATTGTATCTAAATGTTTTCAGTATCAGGATAAAGTGAGGGATCATGTGATAAGTGCACATTTTTGTATTGTTTATTGTTTTGTCTACTTTAAACTATCAACATGCTTGTTAAGCTTTTTAAATTTGATAACTTATTTATTTTTGCCTTGGTTAAACACCTTAATGTAATCTGCTTCTGTTTTTAATAATCATGCAATGTTCATTTCAATGGCCTGTAGTGATATCTTCTGTATTTAGAAGTTAGTGTTTTGTTCCTTATAATGTGTTTAATTTATATGACCTTGGAAGAAGAAACAGGATTATGTCGTGGTCCATGTGATTATCAAGTGATATGGTTGATATGGTTTAGGTTTGGATCCAAACTATGAGGATATGATCTGTTCTTGAGAAGTAGTTGATGTTAGGGTTGGTCATGTGCTTGTAGACCTCTTGCTGAGTGTTCTATATGTTCAGTAAAATTTCCCTTTTTTTTCTGTTTGAAGGGTTGTTGTTGTAAATGTTAATTATTGTTTTGATCCTTTGTTTGCTAGTTTGTTTACTTTATCATTGCCAGGTGTATGTAGTCTTTAAAGAACAAGTAATAATGTTATGACTTGTCTTCTTCACTTTCCTAAGCTATTTCTTGTCTTGCAGCTCAAGAAAGAGTTTGGACTTGCTGCTCTTCCTGAGTTTCCTAAAAAGAAGCTGCTTGCTTTGACTCAACAGGAAATAGAACAAAGGAGAATCACACTGGAGCGGTACATTCAACTCGGTTAGGTTATTGTAATTGAAACATGATTTCTATTTATCCTAGTCTTTACTTTGGGTTTAAAAAAAATATAATCATGATAACTCTTTGAAGGAGAAAAGTTGATATTCATCATCATCAAGGTTTGTATCCTTTATAGGATGTTGCTCTCTTGCATGCAGCACATCTCAAATTCACTCTGTCTCTAGCCAGTTCACCCACTTCGTCGATGGTCATATTCATGGTTTCTTTAATATCTTGTAGCCATCTTCTGCCTGTGCGTCCTGGGACCCTGCCCTCTAATATTGTTCTCTCCAGGCCATCGTGACGCTTGATGTTACCAAAGTATTTAATTTTCTGTATAGTTTGTTGTTTATCAGCCAATTGTCTGTAACATTCAGTTCTTTCAGGACATCAGTGCTCTTTCTTTTTCTGTCCATGGTATTGATAGGATCTTTCTGTAGCATTTAGTTTCGAAGGACTGGATTTTGTTCTTGTTTTTTGTGTAATGGTTCATAATTGACAACCATAAGTAGCCACTGGAAAAATGCATGTTATAGCACTCTGGCTAGACTAATTGGTGCGCAGTCCCCATTAACAGATGTAGAATAGTATACATATTGATTATCATCATAGATCATTAGTTAAATACAATCCTCATTCTGCTTCTCAGGTTCTAGTCTTGATTGTACAATGTGGATTCCAAACTCTTTAAGTGTCAGTTTAAATTCAACATCAAGTTTTGAATCCTAACCCAACAAAGTTGTTGAGCAACTGAAAGACACCTCCAACCTTTTCAACCCACCTTCAACTCAATTAACAATCAGTACCATTGTTGCAGATCTATCTGCTCTCATTGTTGCAAACACCTGCATGTTCAAAACATTATGTCAATGTAAGCTGCTGAAGTTTGGAAGCCATGACTATAAAAAAACTGATATATTCTATACAAAATTTATGTGTTGAGGCTGCACAAAATTATTGGCTGCGTTTTAGTTCTATTCTTCTGCATTTAGTTTCTTGTGGTCAGAAGTTTAAGCAGAGTAACGAGTTACCTCTATAGATCCAGGGATAATCCACAGTGGTAGTATCATGCGGAAGACAATCTCTGAGTATCATGATCGTCAGTCCTTGTTGCGTCCAAGGGCACATAAGGCAGAGACAGAAATTTACACTCAATTCGATCTTACCACTATGACATCTGGATCTTCATGAGCAGTTTAGTTTTTCATCTTTTTTTTGGCTGTTTTTTTATGTGTAGCAGAGGGGATCTAGTTTTTGGTGCCAGATCCAATAATAGAAATTGTAAGCATAGAATTATGTATTGGACCGCTCATTTTTTTTAGATGAGACTTATGGCAACCCTTACTCCCCATTTCGTTTGTCAAGTAAATTTTCTGTATAAGAACATATCTTTTTACTGCTCATTTATGGCTTTAATTATATTGATTGTCATTTGTATTTTAAGTATTGACAAATTGTAGTAGGTATTTTATACATTATTTATGTAGATTTTTCAGGAACAGCTTCATTTTAGTTTTGTACTAATAGTATATTTTATAGATATGAAACAAGTGGAATATCAATTATTGCTATTATTCGTTGCCCGCCTGGTGCCGGGGCCTGCAAGGGAAGCAAAGAATAGTACTACTGCGACCTTCAAGGCTTGTCGTAAGAGGCGACTAATGTAGGCACTAGGCATGCTACCCTAGTAAATGAAAAGCAGCGCAGAAATCGGATGTGCATGCCTACTTGTAGGCCATAATGGCACAGCGTACAATCGCTCTTAGGCTCAGATCACATACAAATCACAAGAGTGGTTGACAGGTGGTCGATATGGAGCGTTCAAGAAGAAGAAAGCTATTATTCCTGATATAAATTGTTGAATTTACAATTTGTTTGTTTCTATACAACAGTCTTTCTGTATAATATTTATAAGAAATTAAACTGGAACATTTGTTTGATATTTCATCCATAGCTTGATATTTTATTTCATCCATAGCTTGATATGTTATTTCATCCATAGCTTGATATGTTATTTCATCCATAGCTTGATATTTTATTTCATCCATAGCTTGATATGATATTTCATCCATAGCTTGATATGTTATTTCATCCATAGCTTGATATTTTATTTCATCCATAGCTTGATATGTTATTTCATCCATAGCTTGATATGTATTTCATCCATAACTGATATGTTATTTCATCCATAGCTTGATATGTTATTCATCATAGTTTATGTTTTCATCAACGATATGTTATTTCATCCATAGCTTGATATGATATTTCATCATAGCGATAGATATTCATCCATAGCTTGATATGATATTTCATCCATAGCTTGATATGTTATTTCATCCATAGCTTGATATTTTATTTCATCCATAGCTTGATATTTTATTTCATCCATAGCTTGATATGTTATGTCATCCATAGCTTGATATTTTATTTCATCCATAGCTTGATATGTTATTTCATCCATAGCTTGATATGTTATTTCATCCATAGCTTGATATGATATTTCATCCATAGCTTGATATTTTATTTCATCCATAGCTTGATATTTTATTTCATCCATAGCTTGATATGATATTTCATCCATAGCTTGATATGATATTTCATCCATAACTTGATGTTATTTCATCCATAGCTTGATATGATATTTCATCCATAACTTGATGTTATTTCATCCATAGCTTGATATGATATTTCATCCATAGCTTGATATTTTATTTCATCCATAGCTTGATATTTTATTTCATCCATAGCTTGATATGATATTTCATCCATAGCTTGATATGATATTTCATCCATAACTTGATGTTATTTCATCCATAGCTTGATATGATATTTCATCCATAACTTGATGTTATTTCATCCATAGCTTGATATGATATTTCATCCATAACTTGATGTTATTTCATCCATAGCTTGATATGTTAAACATTTGTTTTACTGTTTGATCAAAAGTGAGATAGTGAGAAAAGTATGAAACTACAACTGCAAATCTCAAGCTGATTCTTATTGATAATGTAAAGATATGCAAGTAACATGTATGTGCCATTGTCTGTTGTGATGTCCCATTTACAGAGAGCATATTCCCAGTGAAAAGGATTCTGTGCTTGGAGATAAATGCGACAATCTTACAAAGATGGCTATCAGATTTAGTTCTACAAAATATAGATTTGTTCATTAATGCACCCTGAACAACTGTGATTGGAATCTGCTGACCTGGAACATTTTCACACAGATAACAGCTCAGTGCCTGGACTACTACAGTAACCATCTGTAGACCTCTTCTGAATAGAAATCTTCACAACTCACTGCATTGCACCCATGCCAAGAGATTTAGGTCTTTTAAATAAGAGAAAAACCCTAGAATTGCTCCCAAGTGCTACATAGAATAGTGAAAAATAGTTCTTTCTGTGGGTTCTTAAGAAACAATGATTATAAGATTTGTCCTTACATCATTCTGTCAGGTATAACACAATTTTAAAAATATTTGTTTGCAATTACATTTGGAAAACAAACTTCAGAAATATAAACGTAATTGTTAATTGTTTAAAATGTTCCATAATTAAATGTTAACTTGCTTATCAACTTTCAGTGAGCCAGAATCCTCTGATCAGCAGCAGTGACTTATTTAATGCTTTCCTTTTAACAGCCCAACAGGTAAGAAAACATTATATTTGTCGATACAAGAAGAATATTTAAGTATAATTTTAGTATAAATTAAAGAGTTTTTTAATGAAAAAAATGTAATACATCACATTTCTATTTAGCCAAGATTTTTCAGAATAATGTATTTTAATTTTTTCAAATTCTTCAATAAATTTATTTTATGAATGAACAGTCTTCAAACTTGAAGAAACTTGACGATTGCATAAAAGTGACTGATCAGTGTAGGTCAGATTTGAAATTGGTTTTGCATCGCATTTCCTTTAAAGCTTCATCAGGGTCTAGATTTTTCCAAGCTTGTGTGTCATAATCCTCTTGTTCATGTGACTTCTGTTTCTCTACTCTGTTTCTTTCTCTACTGATCTCCATCTTTCATTCTCTTCTTACTGTGTTTTTTGAGACATGTATCTAATTTGTCTTAGCCCAAAAATTTAGAACCAAACTGTTTTGTAATGTCAACTAGTGATTACTTAAAGCCAATATAAAATCTGTTTTTTTTTTTGGTAGGAATCCCAAATAGAAGAAGCAGAGCGTGTCTCCCTTGACATATTTCTTATGAACGGTCACAAAATAACGATCACATTGATGTCTACTGATCAGACGGATGATGTATTAGAGGTTTGTTTCACAAATTAATATTTCTTCTGCTACTCTTTTTTTCTGTCTTCCAACAATTTATTAATTTCCTTCTCTCTCCTGATTTAAAGTCTGGTTTTGGTAAAACTGGACCTACTTTTCAGACGCTTCATGCGTGTCGGCTCTACAGGGAGACAAATCCTTCATCCATGTCAACTCTACAGGGAGACAAATACTTCATCCATGTCAACTCTACAGGGAGACAAATCCTTCATCCATGTAAACTCTACAGGGAGACAAATACTTCATCCATGTCAACTCTACAGGGAGACAAATCCTTCATCCATGTAAACTCTACAGGGAGACAAATCCTTTATGTGTGTCAACTCTGCAGGGAGACAAATCCTTCATTCATGTCAACTCTGCAGGGAGACAAATCCTTCATTCATGTCAACTCTACAGGGAGACAAATCCTTCATTCATGTCCTCTACAGGGAGACAAATCCTTCATCCATGTCAACTCTACAGGGAGACAAATCCTTCATCCATGTCGGCTCTACAGGGAGACAAATCCTTCATCCAAGTCAATTCTAGATGAAGAGAATATGGTCTACTGAGATGCTACTACTTCAGAATCTCTCTCTCGATCCCTTTACTTCAGAATTCTCTCGATTCCTTTACTTCAGAATCTCTCTCTCGATCCCTTTACTTCAGAATCTCTCTCTCGATCCCTTTACTTCAGAATCTGAGACTCTATCAATGATCAAGACTAATCATTAAGGATATTGGTATTGGGATGTGATGACTGATAGAACAACATGAAAGAAGACACATAAAGAGATATAACACGGTGAAAATTATGTTACAAGTAAAAGGTTGAAGACAACACTGTAAGTACGAAGAATACATTTAGAAATGAACAAAACATACAGTTTGTTAGAATTGCAACTATGGCATGAGACAGAAAATGTTACGGATCCATTACAGCTAATCTTTGTTGCTGCGATATCACTTGATCTGATAATTTAGTGGGAAAACAAGATAGAATTTATATCTATGCACTCGGAACACCCATACAGGTGCTCTGTCATGTTCAGCTTGCTGAATGTACCAACGTTAGGGCACTTACAAAGTAGCTTTAACAACAATTTCAAACAATCCCCAACTCAGAAAATCGAACTAATTTTCGTCAGGCTAACTAGAATCTAATGTGATTATGAGACTGACACGCTACCTACTGCGTTACCGAGGTGTGTACCCTCGCCAGTGCTGCAGAGTTTGTGCACTGCAGCTGAGATCTTCCTGTGTACGAAAAAGATCGGAGCACACATGGCTACTCACCGAAGTGCAATGATGATGGTCCTATCAATCAGAATCTAATGTATCAGGAATTAGACAGTGTAATTGGTGCACAAATTCAGATTATTAGACTTTGCCATACAGACTCCCTTAACATTGATCAATTATTGATTACTTCAGGCTGTAGCTCAGCAGATAGAAGTTCCTGATGACTTTGTCCATTACTTTGGACTTTTTCTTGTCAAGAAAGAAATGGATGGTGATAGCTCAAGTGAGTAATAGTTGAATGGATAAAGAAGTATGTGTATTTGATGTTTTTATATACTTTTTCTTGTGCACATAAAAGCACTATCCTTAGCCATCTTCTCTTTTTGGAGTTTGAAACATTTTTGCTAATTTCTAATTGGGAGGGTCATTCAGAGCCAGAACTGTTTGATTCTGAACACGACTTTGCTAGTGCATTTCCGCCATGTTTGGTCGGGTATTTTCCGGTTTCATTTGCCGAGCTACTGAGTTAGTGCTTGAGCAACGCTGTGAACTATGACTGTTACATGGAATGCTTTTTGCTGTGTCAACCGTGCTTTGTTGTGTGTATTCAGAAAATGGCGGACAGCGGTTATGACGAACAAGCTCAATCTGCCATATGCAGTTATATTGCGGGTGCAGAAAGCTGGATTTTGTCGTGATTGATGTTCCCTTTGACAAGAATTGCAATTCAAGTGATGAACAGTTTTGTATTGCTACATTAGCGATGGCCATATGCATTTTATGCGGTGCAGTTTTTAGTATTTAACTAAAAATAAACAATGATTTTAAAAGTGTAATGCACTCACAAATATTCGTTAGCATGAGAAAAGACAATATCAAGAAGCATAGAAATTTAGTGTGTTGCAGCCAAGATGTCACAAGGTATATAAATATATAAAACAATATATATATTAAACAACAATATTTTCAATAACGTGTTTACTGCATTAATAAAACTAGTTTACTGGTTTGTCAGATCTTGTGTTTCTCATAACAATACTGTGTTCGATTTGGTAATGCACTTAAGAAAATAGTGTCTGTATTCCGTGTCTTGCTATTCTCATAGTGTATAATGCAAAGATGCAGCAGTAAATAGCATTTATATAATAGGTTTTATTTTATTTGTTCTTATCATAAATGATAAATTAAACTATTTAAGAAAGTAAAACTATCTATATTTGCCTTGCCAACTATTCTTTTAGTTGTACGTAGACTTCAAGAGTTTGAGTCCCCATACCTATCTCTGAAGGCAGCAAGCAAGAATGGAATACACAGAATAGTACTCAGAAAAGGGCAAGTACCATATCTCAACTAGATAGGAATATACAATGAGAATTAATTTTTGTTGCTTTTCTTGCTTGCGTGTTTTTTTATTTGTAAGCAGTCTAAAGGTGAAAGATTGACTTCATTGCACCGGGTTTTCCCGTATGGCTCCGTCTTTGTTGGCAGAAATTTCACGCCATCTGCCGAGAGTGTTGCACAAAGTACGAACTCTGTAGCTCCAGTAATAATCCTAGTGATCTCATGATAAATTGTACATTTAACTTGATCTGTATTCAAACCCGCAACTAACGACAGGCAACGGTGTTAACCACATCGCCATAAAGATCTCATTTATAGGTAGTTATCCACTTAACTAGCTTTAAAATAAACAAATGAATCACTCAGAATGCATGCATGAGTGTAGTTTATTGACTCCAGCCAGATTAGTACCTAAGTCACAGCCAGTACTTCCATTGTCATGTTACTTGTTGTCATACTAAATGCACCACTGGCTTCCTTGACCTTTCTGCTGTATGAGCTTACAGAGAAGGCCCATTTAAGTTAAGAGCATTTCAAAATAGATATCTGCGAAAAATAGTGAAATAAAATGGAACAAATTCAGGAGAAGTGATGAAATCAGAGACATGTCTGGTCAACCACTAGTGACAACTGTTATAAGAAAGAGAAGAAGGAGATATGTTGGGCACACCTTGAGGAGAAATGATCAACGATTATCAAAGCAGGCATTGAAGTGGGATGCAAAGGATTCAAGAAAGAGAGGGAGACCCTGAAACGAACTTTGCTGAGAGAGGCAAGAAATTTCAGTGAATTATTTTCATCCATATATATAATGTCATTCTACAAAACTCAAGTTTGTGCATATAAATGTTGTATTATTTATTATATTCTTCTCATACCGTTACATGTTACATAACACTTTACATGTTACAATACATGTTTTATATATATATATATATTCTAAGCAGTGGACGATTAAGATGGTTGGGGCAAGTGAGAAGAATGGAAACTTGTCGTAGATCAAAACAAATGTTCTGTGAACTTTCGGAGGGAAGAGGCACCAGGGCAGACCACTGCTCAGATATAAAGATGTCTGCAAAGCTTCAATGAAAAACTTTTCTATATGTCTCAGCACATGGGAAAAACTAGCTGATGACAAAGTTGTGTGGAAAATGATATTGCGCAAGGGCACAGTCTTTTGAGAAGAGACTTATGTATGAGCTGAAAGACAAGAGAGACAAGCGAAAACTGAGAAGCTGTCACAGTAAAACACTTGCCAATTGATCGTCCGTAAAGGCGAAAAAGTCCATATATACATACATAAACACTGCACTGTCTCACAACAGACGTACATGCGTTAACTGTGTGATTATTATGGTAGAACCATTGTATACTGCCAAGTATCCCCACCTACACTCATGATTTCCAGTAAATAAGTACACTGTGCTGCTAGTTAACAGTGAAACTGCAATATGTACACTTTTTTCTGTTTATGATTTCAACTTCAATATATATTTTGTTTGAGTTCACGCTCTGAAGTCTGTTATAGTTTCCACACTGTCTATAGGACAACATCTGCGGTTTTCTTATTAGTAATCACCCAATCTACTTCTTCAGATACATTGCTTTTGTAGTGCAACCTCCCAGGGGTTGAACTATGTTCTCCAGAAGAGTGTCCCAGATAAGGAATTACCTTTACAGTCATTTGGGGCATGTAACATTTGTGTCTGACACACCATTTTCGAAACCCATTAGACTTGATCACGATGCAGCCCCAAACTGACAGACCAACCATTTTCTTGGGAAGCATTCTGGGTACGGTACAATCTCTTCACATTTGGGACATAGATCATTTGTGTCTCCTAAACAAGTAGGAGTTTTTAACTATGTTTTATTTTTCTGTTTGAAATATGACAATGGTGAACACTGATAAAATTTGTATCTGTCAATCAACCTGGCTTGACCAGCCAGATAGTTATCTGGGGCATAATACTTTGACACATCAACAAGCTGTGGTTGTATGCTAGCACTCACAACTGTTGTTTGTGTGGTTTGAGACTAAATCTCTTTCCAGAGATATAAATAAATACTGCCAGTATTTGCCGGAATCAACCTCACTGGCAGTGTCAACCAAGTAGTTGACAAGGGCTTGGTATTTTGACAGATTGATGAACTTTGAACCTTGTAGATGTTTATTTGATGTGTTAGCAAATCTCATTCCAGAGATAGTTGTCAGTCAGGGACATGATATAACTGCACTGTAGCTGGGCTGCTACTTAATCCTAATGTGCTGACTAGGTACATCATAGAACTATATTTTCATGTTTGCAGGATGCTTCTTTTTTAAAACCTTTAGGTTTTTTTTGCTAGGAATGTTTCCCTATTATCACACATCAATATTTTACACTGTAGAAAGGAGACTGCTGTATCAAATTATTTGCAATCAGTTTGCATATTGTTTTTCAAGTTGTACACAATGTATCTGTACAAGATGTATGTATATATTTGCAACACCAAAAACATTATATACAGAATATAAGTAACCTCATACTATGTCATATATGCACTTGTTTTGTTATTTGTCATTTCCCTCAACAAATTTCATATATCAACATTTAGACTATGTTCTAGTGAGATATTTGTTGTTCTTTTTCAAACTAACAATTAATGAAGAACTTTTGTTCTTTGTTTCATTGATATTATAAATAAGCTTTGATGTCAGATATGATATAACAATAATTTGTTCTCAACAGTTTTTGGGATACATCATTTGATTCTGATTTGCTGGAGAACAAAGTCACAATGAACCTTTTGTATGTACAAGCAAACAGTGATATTGAAAGACAGTGGATTCTGGCAACAAAAGAACAACTTAGCCACTTGGCAAATTTAAGAAAGAAAGGTTCCAAGAAAGAAGTAAGGACATACTTAAGACAAATATTTTAGGTACAAAGTTAGGCTGTAATTGATAATGCTGGAGTCCAAAAAGAACAAATTAACTGCAGTTCACCTATTTGGGTGCATGTTATATACCAGAAAAGAAATTATGCTGCAAATTGTCAAAGTAACAGCAGCTTTTAAAAGTCTAAACAAAATATGGAACTCCAAGTTATATAGTTTTAAAACTAAATTACAAAATTTCAATTCCAATATTGTTCCAATTCTTACATATGCCAGCAAAAGTTGGAAGATATAAAAAAAAGGATGTTTAATGAATTTTAAAAATAGACGTCTGTGAGAAATAATGAACCTTCTTTTTCTAACCAGTGCTACAAGTTTTCACTCTTGGGCAGCCAATTTGTAGAATCTGTATGTGTTCTGTAATTGTGGAAGACTAGTGTAAAGGGTATTATGAACATATGGGTGTGGTGGGAGGAGTTCTTGTCTAGCTTTATGCAGTCCAAGACATTCAAGCAAGACATGCTGTACTGTCTCACATGAGTGACTGCACTTTCTACAATGTGGTAGGTGTGTGGGGTTTATTCTGTGTAGGTGGTAATTCAGTCCAACATGTCCTGTTCTTAACTGAAAGATAGTGCTTTGATCTTTTCGTTGTAGCAGATTTATATTGTCCTTTGGGTTTGGTCTATTCATCTCTGCATACATGTCCCGACCAGTCGTCCCCATAGCCCATCGGTTCAGCCAATCTTCTCTGGAGTTGTTTTTCAGAATCTGTTTTATACTTTGTATGCTAACAGCTTTGTCTATTTGTGGTTTTGATGATCCCTGTTTGGCCAGATGATCTGCCTTGTCATTTCCTGGGATATTTGTGTGCCCAGGGATCCACTGTTAGTTAGTTAGTTAGTTTGTTCCTTTCGTGCCAAAGGCGCACATAGGGCAGAGGTTTTAGATCTCCATGTGATGCAGTTCTTTGCTAGCAGTTGGAGATCTTGTATGGTTTTACATCCCAATAGTTTACTTTCTTGTTGGATGGTTCTTCGAAATGTGGTCTTTAGTCTTCCACGTTTTCTTTTCCCAACTGGTGACCACATAAGGACTGTAGAATGACATTAATATCAAAGGAGAAAATCAGATTGTGAATAACTGATGCCAATGACTGGATCTCGCTCGACTGATTCTGCTGTTCTTCTAAAGCTTGTAGTGTGGACTGTGAGTCAGTGAATACTATCATGTCTTGGACAATACTTTCTCCAAGTTCAAACTGCTGGTGTAATAATGAACCTAAAATGGGACTCATTCAGGAGGTGATGGAATCAGAGAAATGTTACCATACTCTGAGAAGAAATGATCAAAGAATTACAAAGGAGGCATTGAAGTGGGAGGCAAAGGATTCAATAAAGAAAGGATGTCTTAGAGAATCCCTGAAATTAATTTTACTGAGAGAACCGAGAAATATTGGATAATTCCATTGAGGAAATTGAAAATGTTGCCCAGGATAGAGCGGAATGGAGAAGTTGCTTGCAGGCCACATGTAACAGTACGAGATGAATATAATAAATAATAACAAAATTTATATGTACAAATTTGAGTTTTGTAGATTGACATTTTGAAGGGAAACCACTGATACATGAAATTCTTGGTAGGGGAAACAAGATTGAGAGGGGCATATAATATCACTGTTGTTATTGTTTCAGTTTCTCAGGATGTCCCAGACACTCAAGTATTATGGCTACATGCAGTTCAAGCCTTGTGTCACAGACTACCCTGAACCAAACACAAAGGTTATTGTATCAGCTGGACAGAAAGAACTTAATTTCAGAGTTCAAGTACAGGTGACTGACTGTTTATATCATAGTTTATATTGCAGTGTATATGTATAACATCTATTATCTACACTATCTGGTTTGACATATTACTAGTTTGACATATTACTAGTTTGACATATTACTAATTTCACATATTACTAGTTTGACATATTACTAGTTTGACATATTACTTGTTTGGCATATTACTAGTTTGACATATGGTTGTCATTACTGTTTGACATATTACTGGTTTGTCATAATGTTACACATATGGTGATATGCAACAAATCATCTATTCTTCAAGTCAAAGTGAAATACATAAATAAAGTAATATAATTTTACATAGCACTAAATGTATACTGCTTTGATCAGCTGTATAGTTTTTTTATTTTTCAGTCTCATCTATATGATTATTTGATTTTACATGTTTCACCATTGCTAATTAGTTTTACTGCAGTCTTCCCACATATATATTGAAATCAGATAGTTCTTCAGTGCTACTTAGTTTTACTGTAGTCTTCCCATATATATATTGAAATCAGATAGTTCTTCAGTGCTACATAGACTCCCACTACATATGGATGCGTGTCATGGACTGGTGAATAAGCAGACATCCAAATCTCTGAGGTTCTTCAGAGATGGTTTTACAGAAGAATGTGAAGCACAGAAAAACTCATTGCCAACATAAGAAAGAAGCAATCATAATTTTTCGAGCATGAATGAGGAAGTGAAGTTTAAAACACACAGGGACAACTGATAATATAAATGGGAAATGAGACACATGAGGATAGAGAGAGAGACAATTTCAGATAGTCTAGCTTCATGGCATGGAAGATTGTCAACATCCAAACAGATAGTCAAAACTCAGGACAGATATTTGTGAAGATCGATGATCACCTATGCCAGCTGTCATGACACATGATGTTGATAGTGTAGCATTACTGTTGATGAAATGTCATTATAAAAAAGTATGATTTTGCTTCAGATTATAAACACTATTTTATGCAGGATCAGGTCAAAGAGGGCAGTTTCAAAATTACCCGTATGCGATGTTGGAGAATCACAACTGTGGTAAGTTAGAACTTTCTATTGATATAACAAATGTAATAAATGTTGTAATGTGAAGTACTCTAGTGTAGGTAGCTAATCTAGCTCATATTCAGTTATGGACAATAGTAATCAAGACTTTACATATCAGTTCATTAATAAACCTTACCGTGTGCTACCAGGGTCCACAAGGAAGCAAAGAATAGTACATTGCAACCTACAATGCATGTCGTAAGAGGCGACTGATGTAGGACCTAGGAAGCTACCCTAGTAAATAAAAAGCATCACAGAAATCAGATGTGCTGGCCTACTTGTAGACGCATAACTGGCACAACGTACAATCGCTCTTAGGCTCAGATCACATACAAATCATACAGAGTTGTTAACAAGTGGTCGATGTGGAGCAATCGAAGAAGAAGATTAATAAACCTTCATCCCTATCCAGAATAAAGGAAATGGGAGTGAATATGAGAACTGGGCAGACACAAACATTACTAGAGAAACTATGCATTTGGTTAATCAACACTGCAACAAGTGTTGTTAGTCATACACTTGTAAAGATATTGGAGAGGATATTGGGGCACCTATGGACCTTCCCAGAGTGCTGTGATGATGAACTTCTTTCATCACTAATAGTCTCTCCTCTGTAGTTGCTGGAGAACCTTCATGTCATTGTTAGTTTTCTATGTTCCATAATGCTGATTACTACGAAGACAACTACTCCTCCATTTTCAGTTGCATTTGTTGCAGACCCATCTGTGATACTTGGCTTCACTTGCTGTTTCGGAAGTGTTCGTCTATATACTTAATAGATCATTTATAATCAACAATCATAGTTTTCAGTGTTTGTAATTCTGTTCTCTATGGACATGTTGCACACAATCACTTTAAAAAAAGTTCATTGCATATCCTTTACAGGACTTTGCGAATCAACTCCCAACTTTTTAAATGCTGTTTGTGATTTTTCTAGGCATTATTACATTCAGTAGTTTGCCATTGCTTTCTGAACGGTGGTGCCATCGTCCTTTGTAAAAATCCACACGAAACAATTTGCATCCAAACGTCCGCAGCGATTCGAACTCAGAACGTCGGGGTTAATAGACCGAGTCACTAACCCCTAAGCCATAATAAAAAATGTAGCTTAATGCTCCAGTATTACCAGAGATATGGGAGGTATTCAAAGAAAAAGCATAAATATTTCAATTTTAAAGTTAGAGATCCCCAAATTTTCTCACATAATGGGCAAATCATTAGACTATCATCAAAAAATAAATATCTTTATAGTTCTTACATAAAGTCAATGATACTTCTGAAATGAAAAAAAAAGTGATGGCACACACTTAAGATAAATAGATGATATTGTGGATAGATTTGTGAGTAAATTCTTTCTTTTCTCCAATCCTGTTTTGTCTCACAGCGTCAGTTCAAGAAGAGATTTCTAAAACAGGCCTTTGTTTGCGCTTCGTTGATAGTGTCTTTTGTCACCTCTGTTATCTCTGAGGTCCATCTTTTGCATGGCCTGCCTTTTGCTTTGTACCCATTGTATCAGAGCAGCATTGCTCTTTGAGGTGCGCTGTCTGCTTGTAATCTGCTTATGTGGCCGAACCATTTAATTTGTTGTTTCTTGATGAAGTTTAGTACTGATGTTGTACCCACTTTTCGCCTGAGTGGTTACCGAGGCCCAAATTGGGGTGTAAAGAATGGAACCACTGTTACCTACCACAAATTGTGGTAAATGGCAACTAAGGAGGCTGGACGTGAAGCTAGCTACCCCACACCATAAAATACACTAGATGGCTACAGAACGTAAACGCTGGCTGAAACCAGACACATCGCGAAGGATAAGCACCAGAGCTCCAAATGGTGCTGAAGATGTGATGTAAAACACACCAATGCCAAGGCTGCATGAATCAGATTTTCACATGAATAGAATTTATGGGGAGGTCTGGTACATCGATCTGGGCGGTGATCTCGAGAGAGAGAGAACCCACTTTTTTCTGATGTCTTTATTTCTCAACCGGTCTCTTCTTGTTGCCCCCAGCATTCTGCGTAGACACTTCATCTCTGTCGTTACTAGTTTTCTTCTATCATTTGTTGTCAGCATCCAGGTTTGGCACTGGTAGCATAATGTGGGGAGAAAGATTATGTGAGTAAATGACATAGTCTAATTAATGCAAAATGAACTAGCAAATACAAAAACACTGTGTCATTTTGACAAATTCTATGAAAAAAAGTATAAATTCCATAGAACAATCTTAAAGTTGGCCTTTCTGGGAATTAAAAATTCAACTTTGAAAAGCATAAAAATTACAGAATCAAGTTTTGAAAAACCTTCAAAATGTGCTATAGACTGTTTATGATATTATAAAAATTCATACACAATTTCCTATATGGTTAATATTTGACAAATTTATGATGAAAAAATGATCAATAATTGCCAACTTTACACAAAATTAAGCACTAATTTTTTAAAAACTTTTAATAAACATAAAAATGATTAAAATGAAGTTAACATTTCTTTAGAATGCATCTTGTACTGTTAAAATGTTTTATTAGGTATGCATATTTATCATGCTGATTGGTTAATATTTTACAAAGTTGTAATGAGCAGATTATCAATATTTCCAATCACTTGACATTGTTGAGAGTTTTACTATTCATTAAACTTATCACAAATCCTTACGAAAATAATTTTCAAACAATATTGTGATAGAAATTTTCTTTAGCTGTGAATTATGGGATCATTCATTATAATAATGCTTTAGGAGGTACTCGTGCTAATAGCTAAATAAAATTGTGAGCATGGGTAAATTCACTTTTTCCGGGAAATAAAACAATTTTCTTCTCATGCGATGTGACTTCACCGACTATGAGACTAATTGCTCTGAATCTACCTAACAATTCTAAACTTAAATTAGAATAATGAATTATCTTAATTGATCTAACCTTATCTAAAAGTATATATTCCCATTCACTCAAAGATGAATTAACATGCTAATTAGCCTTAATGATTTACTGTACTGCTAAGCGTATATATAACGTATTATCACTAATTGCAGATATTTGTACTTTTAAATGAAATTCTGTATAAGGCTTATTGTTTTTAACATAAATATCATATTTGACTCTAGACTGTAAAATCTCCATTGCAGGCCATTATCTTGTATGAGTAGCTTCTGTCAATGTATACAGTGTAGTGATAACATATTTACTCCGGAAGGCAGTTACCTAAGTTGTGAAGGTCACTGAAGAGGAATAACTTTAAAATGTCACTGAATTCATGGGTCTGCTTGGACTAACATCCCAGTCCTTTAAAAACTAAAGTGTATAACACTTAAATACATATAACTATTCACGTGACATAAAGGCTATAGTCATATGACTCAATGACTTGAATGTAGAAAGCTTCAACCAGGAAGCTTATAATAACCAAGTACAAATTGGATACTTCAATTCAAGAACAATTGTCTGAATTAATGAAAAGTTACCTAAGTCATCGCAATGACAGGAGTAACAGTAATCTTAAGAAAAGGAGTAAAAGTGTCTGTTAGCATGAAACTATCAGACAGCTGCTTGATTAAGATCAGACTAATAAGACATGTCATGAAGACTGACTCAATGACAATGAAAAAACTTGTCAGCTTATATTTGTCAGATTGTTGGTTCAGTGATCATGGAGGATCACAGTATTGATCCAGTTTGCAGTGAGAAAACACTTCAGCTAGTGACACTGAAGAAAAGTAGGATCATAGAATGCTGAAACAAGCAATACGACTGAGCTTAATGAACAATGGGAGTGAAATGCACTGAAGCATAGTCTAGTATGATGCAGTATATCATCCTAACAACACGTATAGGGCAGTAAAGGCTAAAGAGTTAGAAGCAAGTAGAGATTGAACGCTCACTAAGTACACTTATCACTCACCAATATACATTCCTGATAATTTGTAACTTTTGTATTAACAGTATCTAAATGATGAAGAAAAGCCAACTTCCTCCTCAAATCCAAAGCCGATTAGACCTTTCATTTGAATATTTGATGTCTCGTGATACACTTCAGTGGATATCTGTTATTAGTGATCAGGTAGGTGTATTGTTTTACAATGATCAACCATCTGTTGCCTTGCCAAACTTAGTCTCTTGTTTCTTTATCCTTTCAGATGTCACTTAATTTATGCCATTGTTAAAATTGATATCCTTCATCATCAACACTCTCAAGAAAACATGCTCAAGATTTAACGATGAAGATAAGGTGTTCCTATCCGTGCAAGTTATGATACTGATAAGGCCAAGACAGGAATACAGAGATAACCCAGTAGATACATCAATCAAACAAAACAGAGTTATTAGCCTAAACATACTGAGATACATGCTTGGGAGGAGATCAGAGCAATTATGGACATGTGCAATGAAGATGATCCTCAAATGAACAATGAACAATAATATGTGTCAACTAGAACACTTTTCCATAATTTGTACAGATTTTCTTGTTGGTTTCAGTGATATAGGATCACATGTCATTTCGATCCAGTTTTGACAACAGATGCAGAAAAAAAACACCCTTTCAGCGTTTTGTGGATCAGACAGAAAAAGGTCATAAGGATGACCACCATATTATGAATGTTTGCATGATATTAATAACACTGCCAAGCAGTACACTGATTTAATAACAATGTAGGATGTTGTAAATGCACTGAAAGCAAGCCACATCACCGATCTAGAGATTATGGCATGCAGTATCATCACATGAAACAGCTACACAACACTGTTATTAGTGCAGAAGTGATGCATTTTAACAACAGTATACGGAACGCTAAGGTACCAGAGGATTGGCTCCATAGCTACTTACGACCACTATAAACGTGCGAAGGATCCTAAACTGCTCAGCAGCTACCACATACTCACCTTGCAAAATGTATATGGCAAATTACTGGCGAAGGTAGTGGCCAGAAACATAATGTGTCACATCACATAGAGACAGACCACATCCTCCCTGACACTTTGGGTAGCTACCAGCAAATAAAAGGGACATGTAACAATGCTGGCATGTTTGCTTATGATGTTTATGAGGACTTCCAAGCAAGAGACTGTTGTTGTGGTCATTGACTTAGAGGATACTTATAACAAAGTGAATTGAAATCGGATGCACATGTCCTAAACGTGAAGTCTAAGCATTTAGGGGCCTACCAAACCAATGTGCAACGTATACACGTTCTTGGCAAAGATCAAACATATCACAAAGAGTGATTAAAATTGGTCGTAAAGAACAACACAAAGAAGAAGAACAAAGTGAACTTTTCAATCATGGTACTCTCTTTGCTAAAATGTGAGCTTAATCCTTGGCTGGTGAACTGGATAGCTGTTTCTTTTATTGAGAAAACCATTGCACTACATTTAGGAATATGGATGTCAGAACCTACACTTATATGCCCGGAATTACCACAGAGTTCTCCTCTATCACCCCTGTTGTTTAACTCTCACACAACAAATGTAGCCAACCAGGTTGGGTCGAACATTGTCTTTTGTAGATGACATCTTAACATAAAGGACTGGATCAGACAGACAACAGATGGTTAAAGACAGCATGTTGAACAAACCATAGAATGTTGCGAGTGTGGTCTTGCAGCTTTCAGGGTTATGGTAGCCACACACCTTGAACAGAAACTACTTGTCCTTCTGTTCCATCAACTGGTTATGTCTGTGGTAGATTACTGACACAGCATTCTCACGATATCAAGATCACAATGTGAACGACTTGAACGTATTCAGAATGAAGGTATGCATATTGGCTGCACTAGAGATACTCCCATTGTGAGGATGAGATTTATGCTTGGCCTTCTGTCATTACGTTCCCGGCATGCTATCACCCAAGTCAAGGATGAGCTGAAAAGCAAGAAAGATGCTCAGAAGTTGTCGCTTTCATAAGGGGTCTCTGTCACATAAAGGTTAGGTGCTCATCTCCTGTTCCAAAGGTATTTGGTTAGCTCCCTTGTGGAGCCATCACAATTTTCCAGAGATCCCTGATCTCAGTGTAGGTGAGTTCGAGTTCCTAATCCTATCGGAGACGAACAATAAAACATAGGTCCAGTGTTCGAGTTGAGCAGGTAAAAGAACCCTTGGCAGTTCAAAATTTAGAAGAGCAGGCTAGAAAGCCACTGCCAGGCAAAATTAATTATAAAAATAAAATTCCTACAAAATATTTTCACCATCTTTTAACTTGCATCGGGGCTTTCACCGGTGCTACAGAGTTCGTGCACTACCACTGAGGTCTTCCTGTGTAAGAAAGATATCGAAGCACATATGGTTACTCACCAAAGTGCAATGATGATATTCGTATCAATCAAGATAGTTTGTTATTTTATCTATTTATGAGATAAATCTTGTGCATAGTTTATCATCATTTATCTGCAGGCAATGTTGATGAGTATGTGCTTGCAGAGCATGGTAGACGAGCTGATTATGAAAAAGCATGACAAGAGATTCAAGAGGGTAAGAAATAGTGCAGATATTTTCTTACATTAATTGAAATGAAAAATATCTTAAATGTTTCATTAAGTTTATAAATCATAGTTATGTCACAGCTGGAGAGAATTAAGAAATAAAAGTATTGCATCAACTCACAAACATATCAGTGTATAAGTAATAGACATAATTTTGGTCAAGATTTTCTTATTGTACAGGGTGTTCAAGATAATTGCAGCCCCATTGACAATTCAAAAGTTGCCAGGTACACATTGAATTGTGTTTATTTACTATTTAAACCGGTTCTGACTAGCTCGTCCTACGTCACATTTGTTCATCACCCCTTCCCGCACTACAATTGCACACTGTCACACAACCTTGACCTATACTACGTCATAACTGAACCCTCTCATTTCCATACATATTTGCCAGATTAGCTCCATTCACAGGCTGCTTTTAAGTTGAACACCTTGTACCATTTTAACTCGTTAGGGAGTATGGAAGCACCACAACAGTTTACTACATAGCGGTCAACCTTCAGCATAGTACTTCATACTGTCATGTGATTTTTGTGATCACTTGCCAACTTGCTATAGTAATGAAGTGTTTGAATTGTACAATCTTATTTCATTTATCGCCCGAGTGGTTGCCGGGCCCAAATTTGGGCTGTAAAGAATAGAACCACTGTTACCTGCCACGCATGTCGTAAGAGGCGACTAAGGAGGATTGGCTGAAATCGGATGCACATGTTCTAAGCGTGTAGAAGTATATGTGTTTAGGGGCCTACCAAACCAATGTGTAACGAATACACGTTCTTGGCAAATATCAAACATATCACAGAGTGATTAAAATTGGTCGTAAGACAACGTACAGAAGAAGACGAATTCATTTATGGCAAGGAGACTTATTTCACTTGATATAGTAATGAAGTGTTTGAATTGTACAATCTTATTTCATTTATGACAATGTGACTTATTTTGTCAAAGGAAGTAAGTAAAGATACCCATTTGCATACCATGAGGTATATTGGGAAATATGGTGTTAGACCAATATTTGTCATTGACCATCAGCACGCAATGCCTGCTGTAGTCAACATGTAGAATGTAACCAAATTTTGCTCTCTGCCTTTTTGCAAAAATGTTGGTTAACACATTGACTACCAAATGCTGTAGCCATGTGCCATAGACTGCACCATGATCTGTTTCATTGTCAGATTAGATTTAGATTTAAATTATCACTTTCTTATTGTTATCTGTTCTTAATTTATTCTTTCAGATTATGTTAAGCATGTGATAAAAAAATAAGTTCATTTATCTATAGAATAACATGTCATTCATCACATTTGATTAAAAAATAAGAAAACTAAATCTTTCTTTATGTGTGATCTATTGCCTGGCATAGTAAAGTACTATGTCCCCATAGCAACTATGTAAGTGCTCTTTTGCAGACACTTTCAACTTTCTGAAGTTGACCTTGAAAACACAATAAGTACAAAGATAATGATTCTGACCAGTTTTTCAGTTGTTTTTTTTTTTTTTGCTGCAAGATTTAAAAGTGTTGCTTATATCAATCTTGTAGCCTCAAGACAGACTTAAAGTAAATAGGAACGGTGGATATTTCAAACCAATGTCAAGGGAACTGTCATATGGAGTAGAAGTGAGTATATGAATGGATAAACCTTGTTAATCATATGATAATCTAAGTTAATTCAATTAACTTGTATGTGGGAAAAACTAATGTTTAACTATAGTTACAAAAGAATAACCAGTAGCAAATACATTTTATGACACATGATTTGGAATATTATGCTATCAGGGCTAAACCTGAACATTGATATCAAAAGACAGAAGAAAATTAATCAGGCCAAAGATAAAGTGTCTACGCAGAGTGCTGGGAGTGTCAAGAGAAGACCGATTTAGAAATTAAAACATCCAGAAAAATGTGGGTACAGCCTAAGTGCTGAACTTCACCAAGAAACAATAAATTAAATAGTTTGGACACAGAAGCAAATTACTAACAGACAGTGTGCTTCAACAGACAATGCTATTCAGATACAGTTAATATAAGGCAAAAGGTCACTTACACAAAATGGGAACCACAGCAATAACAAATGCAGGGCAATTACAGCATTAAAAAAGTACACGCAAGTACCTATTCTATAAATCTCTTCTTATCTTGATGCTGTGAAGCAAAACAGGATTAGAGGAAGAAAAAAAGAAAGATTTGGAACATGCTCATGTAATTTATGTAGGCTCATGTAATGTATTTATATAGTCATTCTTAGTTTCTGGTCAGGACCAAGCAATAGATACTCTTGCATGAGTTGCTGTTTCTTGCCGGCAGGTTTTATAATAATCAATTGTTTAAGCCTGGCTTTACCGCTGCACAGAGCTAGCAGAACTTGTCACAACAAGCTGTTCATAGTTTGGTGCACAACATCTACACAGTTTTGCAAATAAGATATGCGGGGAGGGGAATCTGCCATGTTTCTTCAGACATAAGTGACCCAACTATCTAGACAATGTTGACAGAGGGGAGTGAACATGCTGAAAATGCTTGCATTTAATAGCACTTCAATTACCGTTCAGTAACTCCAGGAGGTGTAGAGTAATGCATAAAGTATAAGATTAACTCTTTTATCCAAATATTATCTTTTTGTGGTGAGAACAGAAGTAGGAGAAAGGCAGGATTGATCAAATGAAACAGTTCATTGTTATTTGATGCAGAACTATAATTTAAGTTGTGCATTAGAACTTGAGAAATCAAATAAATTTGATATATTATGTTTTTATGTTATATTTGATTATTGCATATATGTATATATATATTGACTAATTACCCTTAAGAGTTTCCCATTACTTTTCCATCATATTTTATATGAGATTTGCTATGTTAGTCTTTGATAGTAAAATTCCTGAGACTCCCCCTTCCTGTTCTCCATAACCTTATCCCTCCTTTTCACCAAGACAACAATAAACAAATTTTATGTTTTGTACCAATGATCTTATGTTCATTAATCGCTAATGCATATATGAAATTGTATTTGCCATACTGGTTATACGGGTTACTGAACTGATGTAATTGCTCTCCTGGCGTACCCATAGGTGCTCAGTCTCCCTCAACAGATATTGAAGGGTATGCATACTGATGGTGTATACTACTGGTGGCTTGCTGGTTAAACACACTCCTCACTCTGCCCCCCCCAAGTCCTGCCTCTACTTATAGATTGATTCAACATCTATTTTAGTATCTTAATTCGACAGTCGTGAGTAGACAGAAGAACATCCCTTATCTTCTTCAACTACCCAACATTCAATGCTATTGATGCAAGCCTGTTGGTTCTCTCATTGTTACAGTTCACTAACAACTATGCTAAAGATGCTCTCAATATGCAACCAACATAGTATAGAAAAAAAAAGGTTCTTTACTTATATTTTTTTACTGTGCTTGTTCAGAATTCAGAAAAAATGAACAGGCTGTTTGAACAGAAAAGTATAAATGCTTGTTACATCGACTATAGTTTTTACATTTGTAAACTTGTGAGGTAGACTGTATGTCAGTTCACTTTCAGACAAAGTTAGTTTGAGAAGTAAATATTGTTTCACATTTATTATTCAGTGATTGAAACTAATAAAACTCACATGATAACCATAATAAAACTCACATGGTAACCTATAATAAAACTTCACATGATAATCAAAATAAAACTCACATGATAACCATAATAAAACTCACATGGTAACCATAATAAAACTCACATGACAATAAAACCAATGTAACATAATAAAACTCACATGTAACCATATAAAACTCACATGGTAACCATAATAAAACTCACATGGTAACCATAATAAAACTCACATGATAACCATAATAAAACTCACATGATAACCATAATAAAACTCACATGATAACCATAATAAAACTCACATGGTAACCATAATAAACTCACATGTAACCATAATAAAACTCACATGGTAACCATAATAAAACTCACATGATAACCATAATAAAACTCACATGATAACTATAATAAAACTCACATGATAACCATAATAAAACTCACATGGTAACCATAATAAAACTCACATGGTAACCATAATAAAACTCACATGGTAACCATAATAAAACTCACATGATAACCATAATAAAACTCACATGGTAACCATTTTGTATTATATTTTAACTGTTGTAATCATGATTTTTTAATTATCAGTTATATTCCACTATATAATTGCACACATCATGTGTGTGCGTGCCCGCATATGTGTGTGTGTGTGTGTGTGTTATAATGATGGTGCTATTGGATAATATTGATGTGTTATGGACTTCCCTCCCCCCCCTTTCCCACACATATAGACATGCTCTATTTTGTCTGACATAGAAAATTGATAAATATTTTTGTCATACATGGTCAATTTTCAAATGATTATATACATGAAATAGAAAATTTATGAAAAAATAGATCGTGTAAGACGGGCATATAATGAATTTAAATGCAGAATTCAAATTTTAAATGATTATTCAATCACAAAATCACGAAAAGAATTTATTTAAAACCAGTTATTATTAATTTCTACTTTAAGGAGCCACCGACCCCTAATCGCCTGAACACCCCCCAAATTCTTCCAAACCCACTATCGCCTCCCTAGAACGCTTCAGCGCCCACTGGAAGATGGTACCGCCCACTTTGGAAAACACTGGGCTATAGCAACAATGGAGACTGCACAAAATAAATTTGAAGTCAAGCCATGACAATTCAGAGAGTAATTAGTATGATCTGTGGCTTAGGGGATAGTGACTCGGTCTATTAACCCCGGCGTTCTGAGTTCGAATCATGCTGTGGACAGTTTGGCTGCAAATTGTTTGTGGACTTTTACAAAAGGACGATGACCCCACCCGTTCAGAAAGCAATGGCAAACTACTGAACGTAATAATGTCTATAAAAATCACAAACAGCGTTAAAAGCTGCGGTTGATTCGCAAAGTCCTGTAAAGGATATGCAATTAACTTTAACTTTTTAATTAGTATTAAAAATTCTATAGCATAAAACAAGCAAGAAAACATTACTGAGGAAATGCACTTCTCTTGTGGACATATGTGGATGTGAAACATGAACCATAACACAAGCATTATAGAAGAAAGTCAAACCGTTTGAAACAAAGTGCTGTAGAAAAATTTAAGATTGTTCTGGACAAAGATGAAGAAAATATAGACATCTTACAAGACCTCAACATTGAGAAACATTGGCTCATAAACATCATGTCTAGAAAACATAAATATTTTAGTCACAATGGTTTAGAATGAGCAAGGGGTCAAAGGCTCATGGCGGCAGCATGGGCCAGGGTTAGCGAAGGGGCGTGCTAACCAAGACCCTGCCCCCTACCTCCACGTGGTGACCCTGGAAACAGACTTTGGTTCCGGTCTGGCAAATGGGGTCAGGGATCGGGGAGAACTACTGGTAGTGGTAGCAGTACAAGTACGAAGAAAATGCACGAATCTCCTGGCCGACGTCCAATCAAATATTGCTGAAGATCTCGAACAAAAAGAAACAGCAGTGAAACGTTTCTGATATAAGCCCCACTCCCCGGAGTAAGGGCAGAAATCGCCATCTCTGGAGCATGAGACTCCATACACAAACTCGACATGTAAGCCAAAGGTCCCGCCACAAATTACCAGTGACGAAACCAGTATCATGCAGAGTGATAAATGTAATTAGATGGATACAAAACAATACTTGTGTGTTTCTCATGCATTAATAACAGTTAGCCACATGAACCATGAAGCATACATACTTATCATCATCTGCTGAAGGAGACTGAACATGCTGTGGGGAATGCTGGGAAGCTGGTTCTGTTTACTAATAATACATTTAGAATATATATACTCCTGTGTGAGCTGAGAAGCAACATGTGGCCACACCCAGTCAACCTGAAAACTAAGCTTTGAGGAAACCTGACAGACCTGAAGCTGACTGCCCAGTTTGTGGTCCACAGTAAATTAAGCACATGGCCAGAGATCGCTGAAGAAGGAAACCTGACAGACCTGAAGCTGACTGCCCAGTTTGTGGTCCACAGTAAATTAAGCGCATGACCAGAGATCGCTGAAGAAGGAAACCTGACAGACCTGAAGCTGACTGCCCAGTTTGTGGTCCACAGTAAATTAAGCGCATGACCAGAGATCGCTGAAGAAGAATGAAGAATATATAAAACAAACCTATGTAAAAAAAAAAGTCGCTATTTTTATCAAATATTTGTGTGAGCTATTTTTGATGAGAATTATTTCTTTTAGAGAACATCAAATGAACATTACAGCAATGATCATCCTACTGTGGTAATGATATTCTTTTTTTTAATGTAATTGGCATGTGCACTAGAACTAATGTGCTCAAAGTTTTTGTTGAGCTATGCTTTTTCAATAAATAACACTTGTTGCAACTTCATTCACAATGCTTGTAGATGACAACTTTGCATGCAGAGTTAGATACCAGCTTTTCCAATTGATAATCATTATTACTATTTAATTATTTCAAATCATGCAGATATCACTTGCAATTCAAATATATTATAATTCATTATTACTTGTTGGGAGGCTTCAAAACAGTGTCCAAACAGTACAATATTATAGAATGCAGTAGGTTATTTTATGAGTCAAAACAGGCTAAATCAATGCTTCACAAAATGACTTGTCAAGCAATTTATGAGTACAAAAACAGGCAGAAATCAATGCTTCCAAAATGACTATCAAGAAAGATACAAAGATTCATTAAAGTAAACAATTATGTCTGAAAGCAGATAGTGAGCTTATCATTGAAAATCCATGGATCAGAAAGTGAAACAAAATGAGATATTTAAAATGTAAATAGAATAAAAATGAAATTAGGCGTTCAGAAAGGTTTGCTTAGAAATGCAGTGTGTTCAGAAGGCTGCAAATACCATATAGAAATATATAGCAATTTTAAGAGCAAACCGACTCTGCTGATTAGTGGAATATATTTGGATAGTTGGTACCTAGATGTCTCAAGTATTTATGTGGTAGAAGTGTGTGACTACAGAGGTCAAAGAGTGATAGTATATATTGTGAAAATGTTCACAGACAGTCACTAAACCTAATTCCAGTTGTGCCTATGTAAGTTATATCATGTTTGCAAATTATAGCATAAATAATGTAACAGAAATCCACCCTCAATATCAGTTATTGTCATAGTTGTCATAGGATGCGGAAGTGGGTTCTTTTATGTGCTTCATATATATGTAGATGTTCAGGGACTATTCCATCAGTCCAGAGCTTGCATGGTCATCATCTCCTCCTGTTATCATTTATTTGCGGTGTGATTGCCTGTTGTGATATACAATTTAAAGGCAATCATGTTATATGACTAACCCGTTTAATCTGTTGTCTCTGAATGAATTCTCTTGCTGCTCTTACACCCACTTTGGACCTCATTCTATCATTTCTGATTTTCTCACTTCTTGATACATTGAGTAGTTCCGTCAAGAATCTCATTTCTGTCATTATAATTTTCCTGTCTTTTGTCATCTAGTGTCTTTTGTTGTCATAATAAATGTCTGGCATTGGTAGCTCAGGGTTGGGAGAAAGATTGTGTTATATATATATATATATATATATATATAGTGCTCTTTTTATGTCTACTGACACAGGTATGTTGTTCAGTATTGTTGTCATTTGCTCATTAAGTTGATTTACTTTGTTACATCTCTTTCTCTATTTTCCATTTTTGATTTGCCAGCTGATGATATACTTTCTAAGTACTGGATATTATATATTCACTTTAGGGTTTGGTCTCTCTTGTTGATCTTTGTTGGTTTTTACTTATTTATCTATTGTCATGATTGCAGTTTTCTTTATGTTCATTTTCATATTATGATTATGGTATACATGGTTATATTGCCTTGTTAAGTAGAAACAACCAAGATATGCACAGAAAAACAGACAACTTATCATCTATAGCATCAAAAGTTGGACTGCAGATAAGCTATGAAAAACAAATATAATGAAGACACCTATGGCAAGTAATGCAGATATCACCCTGGAATCTAAAATTATTAAAATAACAGAGCAGTTCACCTATTTAGGTAGCAATTTTGATTGCACAGGAAATGTTAAAAAGAAATTATGATATGAATTGGCAAAGCAACATCAGCTTTTAAAAGTCTAAATAAAATATGGAACTGCAACTTATATAGTATTAAAACTAAATTACGAATTTTCAATTCAAATGTTGCATCAATCCTAACATATGCCAGCGAGAGTTGGAAAATGACTAAAGATATAGAAAGCAAGTTGAATGCATTTGAAAATAGATGTCTGCGAAAAATAAGGAATATAAAATGGAACGAATTCAGAAATGATGAAATCAGAGACATATCTGGTCAACCACTAGTGACAACTGTTATAAGAAAGAGAAGATGGAGATATGTTGAACACACCTTGAGGAGAAATGATCAACAAATATCAAAGCAGGCATTGAAGTGGGATGCAAAGGGTTCAAGAAAGAGAGGACGACCTAGGAAGACCCTGAAACAAACTTTGCTGATAGAGGCAGGAAATATCGGTCTCAGTTCCATGGAGGAGATTGAGCGAGTTGCCCAGGATAGAGCGGTATGGAGAAATTACTTGCAGGCCCTATGTAACGTATAACGGTCGAGTAATTATTATTATACATAGTTTAGTTATATATATAACTATTATAAAATATATATAATGGTTATGATGTGATTCTCAGTTTTGCTCTCATCTCATTCACTCTGGATAGGGATGCAGATTCATACATGTCTGTAAAAACATATTTTCAATCTGTTTCTCTTATGACATTGATGATGTCTGACCTGTCCATTGGCTGTCCTTCCTCGATTAACTAGCCAATCTGCCTGCTCATTGCCCTTCACAGCCCCATGGTCCAGAACAAAATAATGGTTATATGGATCATTTGTGATATGTCGAACGATTTCTGTTGTATGTAGCCGGACTGGATTTTCTTGAGCATGTTCATTGAGTCACTCAGTATACATGCATGTGTGTACTCTTGTGTGCCAAGCTAGCTCAATGCTATTGTTTCTATTGTGAGCTACTTTTGTCACAGCAAAGGCACCACTTGTCTCCTTGACAGTTCTGCCACTTGAGCTTGTTGTGAAGGCCCATGCACTTATCATTTTAACTGTGTGTGCACTCAACTCATCTTATGTTGAATACTTATCATTTTAACTGTGTGTGCACTCAACTCATCTTATGTTGAATACTTATCATTTTAACTGTGTGTGCACTCAACTCATCTTATGTTGAACACATCATGTTAACTGTGTGTGCACTCAACTCTCATTAACATCATTAATTGTTGACTCAACTATCTATTTACATTTTTAACTGTGTGTGCTCTCATCTTATGTTGAACACATCATTTTAACTGTGTGCTCCACATTTCATCATCTCTGGTGTTGTGAAAATTATTATTATTATCTGTGTCTGATTGCTATGTTTACTGTAATTGTGCTGTATACTTGTTGTGAGTTTTTACTTGCCTCTATGAGTTGTCCATATATGATTTTTATTTGAGCACAAGTATAAATACACAATTAATTTGCTAGTTTGTTGTCAAGGTATCTGAAACTATTATACCACATTGACAACATTTCAACTTTTTTTTTTTTGTATAATTCTATTTCCCTACTTGATCTTCCATAGTCTGTGAAGAGTATTTCCTAAGAGCTCCAGTTTCTGCTATTTATGTGCTTTAATGTAGATTTCTTCTTTATTTATGCTGACCTTATGCTTATGTATATCTTAATTTATATTTCTTGCAGCTGCTATTTCAGAATTTAGGCATACTGCTTGAACAGCTTTTTCATTATTTGTATCAAGCATGTATTAAGTGCAGATCAAGATATGTTATATCTGAAACTCCAGTAGATGGACATGCAGTTTATCAGCAATAGTATGCCAGCAGTTTATCAGCAATAGTATGCCAGCCTGCCCAGCATGTTCGTAGCTTGTTGGACGACGGTGACAAGCCGAATGTAGGTGCAGTTCAATTCTGCGAGCTGGCAGGAAAGCGACAAATTCTTCAGATTTACGATATTCGTGGCACCGAACCAAAGGGTGTTCATGGCACCAAGCCAAAGAGCTGAAAAGCTTGTGCTTTTGGATCGGAGAAAAATAAATCAGTAATAGTACAAGATTATTTTTATTATAATATAAACGTAAAATGTATTATAATGTCTATTTTATATGTACAAGTTTTAACTGTGTTTTCATTTGCATCATCACGCCAGAGTGCTTACCTGGCCCAAATTTGGGGTGTAAAGAATAGAACCACTTATCTGCCATGCATGTCGGAAGAGGCAACTAAGGAGGTTTGGCTGAAATCGGATGCATGTGTCCGTTAGGGAATGCTAACCCAAAACAAATGCTTGCAGAAAACGGATGCACCAGGCCATAAGGCGCATAACATGGTGCAACGACCCTCACAATGAGGAATGGGATAACGGATTCTACAGTCGCCAATCTGCCTCGGAGATTAGCCACGCAGTAAGAATGTCAGACCTACCATCATGAGGGTGGCCAAAACTTACTGCGGAAGAGGTCGGCACAAACGGGAAGCAGAAATCATAGGAATTATATCCTACAGAACTGCCCCCCGTATGCAGACTTGAGAAGAAAGAGGTGGCCCACTTACACTAGCATCCAAGACAAACTGTTTGGCGTGGCTGATAGTCTGACGCAGACGGCTGCATTTATTAGAGAATCCGAAATCCCAATCTAGTGAGAATGCAGAATAAGAATTTGCATCATCATTGTTTAGTCATATATTAATTGAATGAAATACAATCGTTGATAGCAAATTTGATGAAATATATAACATACTCTTAAACTGACTGCAGAAATAAGATATTTGTTAGCCAGATGTTATTTTATCTCCACATTCTTCGTTTCCCCCACGATGTCAGTCAAATGCATTTCTGGTTATATTGTTAGGTTGTGTCTTTAAAACATCAGTTTGTCTCTTTAATATGTAACTGAATTTATAGTTGCCTTGTTATCTTCCGCACGTCAGTGTTTGCTATTATACTTAACACAGAGTAACAAAGTATATTACAGAGATGTGGCTGAAGATCTGTAGTTTTTTTATAAACAGGACAAATTTTAAATTTATGTTGGACAGTTAAATTGTATTTCCCTGAAGGCTACTTAGTTCTATGGTGAATTGAGAGATTTTATTGCTTTAATTAATTCTTAAATTCTTTCCCCCTTTCAACCGCTATGAATTCAGACATATTCATGACACCTCATATGGCATCTCTGACTGATTTTTGCATACTGGCTTGCTTTCCTTATCACCAGTATCCCTCACCATTCAGGCAAACCTTACTTAAACTACAGAGGTACTTGTAATTCAGATCCTCAAGTAAAGGAAATTCTGGGATTGACAATCCTGGTTTGTTCTTTCATCTTTTCCAATGTTACCTCTCAAATAGGTTTTTAATAAAAGGAAGTGAGCTGTCTGAATATCAGTGTTGGTATGATCGTTTTATCTATTTAAAATATTACATTTATTTGTTTCATTCTTTCTTGTTATTACTGTTGTTCATAACTAACACTCTTTTGCTTTGAAGTTGGTTTTTATTTTTGGTGTTGTCTTGCTGCCATAAATAAATAATTATTTTAATGATATATTTTCATTTGACTTTTCATGTTTTGTCTCCATCATCAGTAATTAATTGTTGGTCATTACTACAATGGATATTTTTGTCTCCATCATCAGTAATTAATAGTTGGTCATTACTACAATGCATATTTTTGTCTCCATCGTCAGTAATTAATAGTTGATCATTACTACAATTCATATTTTTGTCTCCATCATCAGTAATTAATAGTTGGTCATTACTACAATGCATATTTTTGTCTCAATCATCAGTAATTAATAGTTGGTCATTACTACAATGCATATTTTTGTCTCCATCATCAGTAATTAATAGTTGGTCGTTACTACAATGCATATTTTTGTCTCCATCATCAGTAATTAATTGTTGGTCGTTAGTGTCATTACTGCCTGTAATACCGCTTTTAGGTCGGTGGGGGAGGTGGTGAGAACCTAAAATTTAATGGCAGCTTGGCTGTGCTGTCGCAGCAAAACTGTTCAGGTTAGGGCTTTTCTTTTATTCCGCCGACATTAAAAAATCCTTGACCTTACCGTTGATTGAACACGGGTTTCATGGGCACTGCGCTCTAATTCATTCGGCCAAACACTCCTCTGTAGTTGGTATCTGTTCCAAATCTATATCTTACATAATGATCTTAATGTTTTCTCTAGATGATTTGTCTACTATTGCAAGATTTTACAATATAAATCTTCGTAGCTATGTCTACATTATTTGTTAGGGCACAGCAGTGAATTTGTTGTTGGGTTTTTATTGCATTGCAGCTATCATAGTATTTTTGTGTATATAAATAGTTCTTTGTTTCTGATATCATAAATTTGTCTTTTTCTGAGTGTAAGTGAACTTCCACATTTGTCTTATTTGTTCAAGAGACATATTATTATACTGTCTCATTTTCTTAGCATTATCTATTCAGTTTTGTGCATGGTTCTCATATTTGAATGAAACAATATACACAACAAAATGTTTGTTTTTGTATGTTGTTGTTCCTGTTTTTATAGTTCAACTCGCATTGCATTTGTTATATTTGTTATTTTTCAGTTTGAAGATCAAAGTGCTGTTAATAAAGCAGTGGATTCAGTGAAGAAACTTGTAAGTAAACAAATTATAGTTAGCAATTCTTCTATATCCTTGAATGTTTGCTGATCTTAAACATAATTTAGTTGTACTTGATCACACCTTATTTTGGATACAAGAAGATAGACAGTAAACCTTAGATAAGTATGATGCCTGGAAATGTATTCAAGAAAGATGGAGGATGAAACTTGTAATATACAATATTAACAATGCAACAGATGAAATCAAAACTAAATAAAAATATAGACTAAAAGACAAAGGAGTAAAAAGAGTTGCTAGAAGAGACAAAAGAGCATATATCAATCAACTAGCAGAAGAATGGGGCAAGGCAGCTACGATTGGTAACAGTAAAATGTTCTTCTTCACCTTTCAATTTCAACTCTTAACGGAGCACAGCTCTTCAACATACTTCTTCCAGCTCTTCCTTTCTCTTGCCATCTCTTCCAATTCTTTCCATGTTTTACCTATCCTTTTAATATCAGCCTCCAGCTCTCTTCTCGAGGTCTGTAAAGGCCTTCCCCTACTACTCTTTCCCTTCTTCTTCTTCTTTTCTCGTCACACTGCTACCGGGTTGTTGCCCAGTGTCGTGGTTTTCTGTTTTGTCTTGCGCTGTTCTGGTGGCTTGTGTGATTGTTATCTTTGCTCTTTCACAGGATTCTGCACGCCATCTAACCATCTTTTCCATGGTCTTCCTCTTGCCCTCTTTCCCGATGTTCTGTTGTAGAAGACTCTGTATACTGTAGGCTTTTACTCTTTCCCTGCGAGTTCCAAAACAGTGCCTGTCTTGCAATGCTTCCGGTCGGTCTTAATGTATGTCCTATCCATTGCCAGCGTCTCTTCCGTAGTTCTTTCTCCACTGGTATCTGCTTAGTTTGATCAACGAATATCAAAGCAGGCATTGAAGTAGGATGCAATGGGTTCAAGAAAGAGAGGACGGACGACCTAGGGAGACCCTGAAACGAACTTTGCTGAGAGAGGCAAGAAATATCGAGGGGGAGGAGTTGCCCAGGATAGAGCGGCATGGAGAAGTTGCTTGCAGGCCCTATGTAACGTATAACAGTATGAGAGGAATCATTATTATTATATTATCTGCTTAGTTCTTTCTCTGAGTTCCTCGTTTGTAATCTTATTATACCAACTCAGTCTCTCTATTCTACATAAACATCCATTTATGAAGGCCTGTAGTTTTCTAGTGGTTTCTTTTGTTCTCTTCCATGTTTCCGAGCCATAGAACAGCACTGACTTCACATCTGATTGAAAGATTCTCATCTTTGTGTTTGTTTTGATAGTAAAATGTTCTACAATACACTAAAACAACTAACTTGAACTTTTATTTAAAAGGGTGATCCAATCAAAAATAAAGATGGTAAAGTGCTCACATCAAATACCAAGCAGGAGAAAAGATGGACAGAATATTTATTTTATAATCCTAAATATACCTGACCCACCAGAACTACTCAAATTTGATGTCAGTCAAGAAACAACACTGCCAATTAACTAAAAATATATAAACACCACTGAAAGAAATACCACTGAAATATGCCCTTGAAATTAACTTTACTGAGAGATGTGAGAAATATCAGGCTCAATTTCATAGAAGAGACTGATGTTGTCCTGGATGGATCGGTATAACACGATCTATATAATAACAAAGTACTGTAGTTTTACAAAAACAATGACAATACACAGCAATGTTTCGACCAAAAGGCCTTTATCAAGCAAAACTATACAACAAACCTGACAGATAACACAGAACATTATATAGACTTTGAAAAGATATAGCACTATATATTTGTTAAAGTCTGTATGTAGTCTTCTTCTACTTTATGTTTGTTCTTTACCATCAATTTTAATCACTCTTTGTGATATGTTTGATCTTTGCCAAGAACGTGTATACGTTGCACATTGGTTTGGTAGGCCCTAAACACATAAGACTACTACACGTTTAGGACACATGCATCCGATTTCAGCCAAACCTCCTTAGTCGCTCTTACGACATGCGTGGTAGGTAACAGTGGTTCTATTCTTTACACCCCAAATTTGGGCCCGGTAACCACTCGGGTGGTCTGTATGTAGTGTTCTGAGTTATCCGTCAGGTTTGTTGTATCGTTTTGCTTGATAAAGGCCTTTTTGGTCGAAACGTTGCTGTGTATTGTTTTTGTATTTTGTAAAACTACAGTACTTTGTTATTACATGTTTCACCATTCTACATAGTTTTACCGCAATCTCCATCTATATTGTGATGGATCGGTATAGAGAAATTGCTTGCAGGCCTTATACAGTGAATCGAGTGGAATCGCTCTCTTTAGTCTTTTAGACACCAGTTTATAAGTCCTCAAATAACTCATGAGCATTCATGGTTAGTTGGATTTTATAGCTGGTTTTTTTACCAGATGGGGTAGCCAGCCCCATTCTGAACCTGACAAAAGTCTTGTGAATGAGAGGAATACAATACAATATTTTATGCTAATAATTTGTCTTTCATCCAAAATGTATTTGTCATTGTTTCCTGTTGCAGATGTTGCTTTGTGGTTATTATGCTTTCTGATGTTCACAAATGTTTTCTTTCAGGGACAAGCTGCCCATAAACCTGTGGAAACAGTTACAGAAAATGATGCATTTGAAGGAATCGGTGATGAAGATTTATAAACAGATGACAAAGTCTTCAAGCGCAGCAGCATTAATTTCATGTGATGCCAATTACCTTTTAATTAAATTGACCCAGAGAAACATGAGATACAAATGGACAAGGTGATATCCACTTAATTATATGTTGCAGATGTGCTTGCTAGAGAAAAATGTTATCTGCGACTTCAGAATTTTAACAAATGTGAGCAGGTGTGATAGAGATTATTTAACTTTCCTTCTTTGACCTGTACTGTTGTATTACAGTATATTACGATACTTTTTTTTAAATTTTCTTTATTTCCCTTTGTATTTGTAGAAATTGTTCTTAATGTAAAAACTAACAGCTAATGCAATACACAATACAAAGTTATTAAATTATAATAAAGAATATGAAATGTGTATTTACAAAACAATTCTGAAATATGACTTTAATGTACTTTATAACTACAATTATTTTCTGCCATTAAAAACTAGTTCGTTATATCAGGGTTTTGCCCAGTGGTTACCAGGGTCCAAATTTGGGGTGTAAAGAATAATAGAACCACTGTTACCTGCCATGCATGTCGTAAGAGGCCACTAAGGAGGTTTGGCTGAAATCGGATGCATGTGTCCGCTAAGGAATGCTAACCCAAAACAAATGCTTGCAGAAAACGGATGCACCAGGGCCGTAAGGCATATAACATGGTGCAACGACCCTCACAATGAGGAATGGGATAATGGATTCTACGGTCGCCAATCTGCCTCGGAGATTTAGCCACGCAGTAAGAATGTCAGACCTACCATCACGAGGATGGCCAAAACTTACTGCGGGAAGAGGTCAGCACAAACGGGGGAGAAGAAATCATAGGAATTATATCCTACAGAACTGCCCACAGTACGCAAACTTGAGAAGAAAGAGGTGGCCCACTTACACTAGCGTCCAAGACAAACTGTATGGCGTGGCTGATAATTTTAGGCAGACGGCTGCCTTTATTAGAGAATCTGAAATCCCAATCTAGTGAGAACGCAGAAGAAGAAGATATCAGGGTTTTTTAATTTATAGAAGGAGTCATAAATACAACAGATTTGGTAGTCGAGTGGTTTCAGGAGGGCCAGTAATGTTGTTTGATGTTTGACAAGTGTACTTGGTTATGAATTTGTCTCTTTTTAAATATATTATGGACTTGAAAACAAGTTTTGAAAAGGTTGTATAATTGCCTTAAAATTAGTATTTAATTTTTCCTTTAACCTTTTTTGTGTAATGTTCTAATGGAACATTAATTTTGTTCATGTAATGAAGTTTATATTTGTGTTGTTTTACTTGATATATATATATATTATAGCATTGCACATTTATGTGCTCTACACACATATGTACCTACCCAGCTCCTGATATTCATACCTCCTGTTTGCTGCTATATCAGTCAAACCTATACACACAATTGTTTCCCTAATAAATATGATCTACACTTCAAAAATAGTTTGCTTTTAATAAACACTTTTATTCATTTAATTTTGGTATGGTAAAATGGATGTTCCATTTTATTTTGGATATAACAATTGCTGGTATCTTCACATAGGTCATCAAACTTATCCAAACTAAAATACAAACACTCAATGTCACTGAATTGTTATAAAATATAATGCTTCTCATGTGATGGGACAATCAGTAAAAAGTCAACATAATATTGACATTGCCTCACATGGACACAATTAGTGTTTCTCTAAAATACATCATCTAGATAACACTATATATAATCAAATTCTACTGTTATATTTCTAAAAGCAAGAGACACACTACAATATTGAACAAATTTCTATCACACAATTTCATCAGCTACCTCTCTTAATGAGTATTTACTTCAATGACAACATGTGTTTTTCAATTATTGTACTTCTTAGTTAAAGTTTTGTCATAGTAAAATCAGTTGATTCAAACCTTGGAAAAAATCTTACTTGAATAAAGCTAGTGATTTTAAAGGGACATGCTATACAAATTAATATTAGACTTGAGAGTTAAAAGTAGATAATCACAATCGCACAATCATCTCATTAATGAGTTGAACAATGAGCACACCTGATATGCGTGATCTGGAAAGTGCAAATTGAAACGTCTTCGCTTGTATTAAGTATCTTCGTCAGGTATTGATTAGTTGTATTAGGCAGTTCTATTTAGTCCAGTTATTTTAATTGTTTTTAAATACTGAAGACACCCAGTTTTTTTTTTTTAAACTTAGCAATAATCTTTTGTGGTGTGAAAACCGTACAAAAACTATTGTTTCTCTGCACACTACTAAAAACAAAAAAGCATACAAATTATGGGTTACCCATGTCTGTAAAGATTTGTAGCAAATTTGTTTGCAGCACAGTGGACTGATTGAGTTTTCTTATACATGCACCATTAGTCAGCTTTTATCTTGTACAGACACCAACAATTTAAGAGAAATGTATGACAGCATAAAACAAGCTGTCGGCGCAACACGAAACAAAATAGCTCATTTGTGGTCATAAACTAGAGAAATCATAAAGAATCGTGAGAAACAAATGGAACACTAGGTGAAGTACTACTCAAGTTATATTCATTCACAAGAGAACACTGTCACAGAAGAAGCTTTAGTGGTCATTGAACATCTGTTCATAGTGTACACTCTGGACAGCAAGAAAGTATATTAGACCTTAGTGAAGATTTGGGCGGGAAATCCAATACAGAAGTCTCACTTCGTTAATTGCCACTGGCCGTAACAGTTTCGAGGGTAAGTGGTTCGGACTACAGGTTTACTTAAAAGATCACTTGAAGGATCCAATCTGTGACCAGGCCACGTCCTGCATGGAAGATGGTCGAATTCCCAAAAATCTCTATATGAAGAGCTGAACTCTGGGAAGAGACCAACTGAAAGATCTCAAATGTGATATAAGGATATTTGTAAGCAAGATTTTAAGGCTCTTGACATAAACATGCAAATGGGAGAAAGCCGCCAAAGACTGATGTACCTGAAGAAAGTAGGTGTGGAGTGGACTGTTGCATTCTGAGCACAGACTGATCAAATAAAAAGAGGCTTTACGCTAGGATGTTACCAGTGCCAAACTTGGTCTCTGATAGCAACATACACAGAACGCTCACTATGTGTGAAATGAAATACTTAAAGGCAGTGCGGGTCACCAGGAAAGATAGACTACGAAATGGGGACATCAGAAGCAGAGTTGGCATAATTTCATGCACTGAATACATCAAAAAACCACAAATGCAGTGGTTTGGACATTTAATGAGAATGAGATACAACCAACCACCAGTAACAACATACAATAAAAAGAGATCAGGTACTAGAGCCTAGGGAAGATCAAGAAAAGATGGATAGACAATATCAAGACCACACTTACATAAACACGGATATAACACAACAATGGCAACTCATCTGGCCCTATAACGCAAATTAAAGCTCCTACCCCTATGCTTAACAGAGAGAGTGAACAACCAATTCCATCTTGAGAGTCCGGTCTCATAATTTAGGTGTCAGAATTATGACAGAAACCATCATCTTATATCAGACTTCACTTTATTGCCCGTCTGCCCAGCGTGTTCGTAGCGCGTTGGACTACGGGTGACAAGTTCTCTGTGAGTGCGGGTTCAACTCTGCGGACTGGCAGAAAAGCCACAGATTCCCCAGATTTAGGTGTTCGTGGCACCGAACTGAAGGGTTACGATGTCCATGACACCGAGCCGAAGAGCTTTCAGCTCAAGTGCTTCTAGATAGAAAACAACAACATATCAGACTTTACAGTCACTGAGCTGCAAAGTACCTATGTAGCTGCACAGCTTTATGGTCCCTTGGCACAAAGACACCTACTACCTAGTCAGTTTTCAATGATAGGCTTTAATTATAGTCAAGTTTTATATTCACAAAATTATAGATTCTATGACATAAAAATGTGTATGTACAATGAAATCATACACTTTTCACATGTTTGACTGCTATATATATATATTTCTATGTTTGACTGCTGTGGAAAAATTCTGTGTATGTTTTAATGTTTCTATTTTAAACAAGTTTTTGCATTCCATTTCTTTAATGTATTTAATTCCTAATTTATGTAAAGCATTCATAACTGGAGGAGATTGAGCGAGTTGCCCAGGATAGAGCAATATAGAGAAATTGCTTGCAGGCCCTATGTAACATATAATGGTACGAGAGGAATTATTATTATTATAACTGAGCATTTAAAAAAAACTATTTAACATGTTTGTAACTGCAATGAAAATTCAAGCATATATCATCATCATTAGATTATACAGTCTAAAGACTGGCGATAGTTGTCTATTATATCTGTCATAGACACTATATCCTGTTATTAGAAACTTTCGTTAGATTAGTGTTAAGTCTTAAACTCAAAGTCAATGCATGACTGCATTATCGATATGAGAGAAGACTGCAGTCAAACTATGTAGCAATGACTACTAAGAATAAGAGTATGACTTCACAGTGATGGTGGTCCTCAGATATCCATTTGTCTTACACTTCTTTTCTTGTTAAATCTAAAAAGCATTATGTATACAACAATTACTTTTGTGTTTCGTGAGTAGAATTTCGAATTTCACAATTCTACAGGGTGTTCAACTTAAAGCAGCCCGTGAATGGAGCTAATCTGGCATATATGTATAGAAATGAGAAGGTTCAGTTATGACGTAGTGTAATTGTAATGCGGGAAGGGCGATGAACAAATGTGACGTGGGACGAGCTAGTCAGAACCGGTTTAAATAGTAAATAAACACAACTCAATGTGTACCTGGCAAGCTTAGAATTGTCAATGGGGCTGCAATTATCTTTAACACCCTGTATAATATCAGAGTTGTGAGAAAACTATTTCACATTTGGTTATGTTAGTTAGGTAATCTTAGTAGTTAAATGGTGATACTTCTACTGGCTATGTAAGTGTAGCAAAGTGTTAATTTCTTGTGCTCCAGAGATCAAACTGAGTTTGATGTTCTGTATGCAAGGAGTTGGAATTCCATTTTAAAATATCCAAGTCATGTGATGAGTTCTTATTTATCAATAAGATGTAACAAATCTTTATGCATTTTATATTTCAATGATCAACCGGATATTACAACACTTACAAAATTTTATTCTGTTTTTGTCAATTATATCCATGAGGATTAGTTCTCTTCTGTTATTCTTTATGTTTCTTTGGCACCTTCATCTTCCTGGGGATATCAGTCAAATGTCAGTTGGTTATTTTCTTTACACATTCACTTGATACTAAGTTATATGTTTTGTGTTTATAATCACTTACAAGTTAATAACTGGTAAAATCGAGGTAGACGAGACAGAGGAAGACAGAGAGAGAAAATTTTGGATGGTCTGACTTCATGGCACAGTAGAGCATCAATATCTGAATTGATAGTAAACAACAAAGATAGAGATTTGTGGAGATCCAAGATCGCCTACGCCAGCCGGCACAGCACCTGATGATGATAAGTTTACAGAAATATATTAGGTTCTTGGAATGTACATAAACAATGTACATTCTTAGAAAAGCTATGTAGTTTTAATCCAGAATTTGCCTTAATTCTGTTTCCATACATACCATGGATGATGTGATCAGCTGTGAGTAGATACTAATGTACATTGAGATGTGATGGTCTCAAGTAAATAGAATAATCAGATTAATTACATCATTTTAATATAGCATTTCAATAAAAATAAATAGAAGTCATCAGTAAAGACAGAATGGTTTTTAAGAAAGTCAACAACATAGCATATAATAATGTAGTAGTGTACAATGATAAACATCTCTTAGTACTAGGCCCCTCTCTTATCTTCATGTAGCATGTTTGTTACAAAATGTCTCTATCATCACAGCATATAATAATGTAGTAGTGTACAATGATAGACATCTCTTAGTACTAGGCCCCTCTCTTATCTTCATGTAGCATGTTCTTTACAAAATGTCACTATCATCATAGCATATAATAATGTAGTAGTGTACAATGATAGACATCTCTTAGTACTAGGCCCCTCTCTTATCTTCATGTAGCATGTTCTTTACAAAATGTCACTATCATCATAGCATATAATAATGTAGTAGTGTACAATGATAGACATCTCTTAGTACTAGGCCCCTCTCTTATCTTCATGTAGTATGTTCTTTACAAAATGTCACTATCATCACAGCCGCAGAAAAGACTTGATCTATAGTCAGTTTTCTGACCTCATACATCACTATGTTAATGTTTTTTAATGTCCTATTGCCACCATTGCTTTGGTTTCCACTGCCTCATCTTTCAGGAACAGTGCCTCCATCCTTAAAACTATGACATCACTTTGTTCCCATTTCTGAGAGTAAGCTGGGGGATTGTATGGGGCAGAGTAATTAAGACTGTTTGCCCAGACTGGTCACCACATGTGTGCAGGTCATCGGTTTTATTTTCTCCCAACAGAAAACTTTTCACCTTACCGATGGGTCAAACAGGGGTTGATTCAATTGCCAAGTTTATGCTCAAAATATTTGTGGTATATTTTGAAGTTGGAAGAGAAGTTGTGTTAGAATGGGGATTACTTATTGTAACTTGATCATGTATATTATATTATTGACAAGCAATTGATGAGAATCAAACAGGAAAAATCTAATGGTTGTGTTTAAAATCAAATGAATGCTCTTAAAATGTGCTGTTATGTTATGCTTTCAACAAAACATTTCAAAGAATGACTGATCACGATTTAGTCATGAGACAGTATACCCAGCACAACTAAACTAATATGTTTTGTATACAATATATGAGAATAAATATGGTTAGCACTGAGTTGTTATAAGAACTTTGTAAACTATATAAGATCAACAAATTTTGTTGACATTTTTTCATTGAACAAAATCTCAAATACATACAAATCATTGAAGTTTTATCTAACTATTTCTATCTAATCTCTACATTTTGACAGATATGTCTAATTAATTAATGTGCTTATATTGTGTGTGTAGTATTCAGGTAACTAATCGCGCAGATCAAAACTAACTGCAAACTATTCTATTTCTGCCTTCACTATGAAAAGGACTCTTGTTTACTTAGGAAACAATTTCCGTTGATCTGCATATGTTACTTTTTACCTAACAGATCCTTTTCAGCACTGCATTTTTGGGGACTAGATTGCTTTTCCTTCTTGATCCATACTCATTTAGGAGGGAGTATGGTCTTAGTCATCCTTACTCATTTAGGGAGGTGGAGTATGGTCTTAGTCAGTTCTGGTTCCCTTACTTCTGTCACTGTATCATGGGCCTCACAACCTATTCATCATATTATCTGCATATAAACACATGCAAAGAGCAAATTATTTGTTATCAAATAAGACATGTTTGGCATTGAATAAAAGAATAAAGTTCATTCTACCCTAAGTTCATCATGTTGCAGTCGATCGAGTTGATTTTTTTAATGAAATGATTTGAAAATCAAGTGTTTAAGCATCCTAAGAATGTGATCAACATTTTTTCTTGACACTGCTAACACTATAATGAATGTAACTGATGCGGTAATATTGAAATTGATGTGAATACTTGAAATTTATTTACTTGTGACATTATCTAAATGATTTCTATGACACAATAAACCTGCTTAATATATACTTGTTATATAACGTGATGATTAATAAACTCAAGAAATATTCCTTACATTTCTATTCACATGTTTGTGACTGACTGGTTACAGTATCAATGATAGAGAAAGACTGCAGTCAAATCGTATACCACAGGTGAAATATCAGAACAAGAACTTCTAGTTTTCTTCTTTGTCGTCATACTGCTACCGGATTGTTGCCAGTGTTGTGGGTTTCTCTTTTGTCTTGCGCTGTTCTGGTGGCTTGGGTGATTGTTATTTTTGCTCTTTGACAGGATTCAGATATGCGATCTAACCATATTTTTCGTGGTCTTCCTCTCGCCTTCTTCCCTGATGTTCTGTTGTAGAAAACTGTATATTGTGGAGTTTGGATGCATTTTTATTAAGTGGCCAAACCATGTCATTCTTTGTTTCTCAATGTAATTCAAGCAAGGTTCTGTGTCAACTTTCTTTCTTATGCTGATGTTGGTGACTCTGTCTTTTCTGGTTTTGTTTGTAACTTTTTGCAGGCAGCACATTTCACACGTAGTTATTTTTGTGACTGCGCTTTGCTCATTGTCCATGTTTGGCTCTTGTAACACAAAGTAGGTATGAAAATGCTGTTGATCATCTGGTTGCTTAGCTGTCAGTGAGATGTCTGGGTGTCTTAACAATGGGGCTAGCTGGTAGGTTACATCATTTGCTTTTGCACTCTAGCCTCTATCTCTCTATCTAGTCTTCCATGGATATACTTCCTAAGTATTTTAATTCTTTCACTTGGTCTTTAAGCTAGTTTTACACATCCCTCCTACACTGCTTAAAATCATAACAACATGAAGGGTACAATGATGTTTGAGCAACAGCGGCATCAAGAAGGGTGTGTACTTGCGCACACACACACCTTTCTCCTGCTTCTCTCTTATGCTTTTCGAATCAGCCGAAGAAGGTATATTTCTCCACACAAAATCAGATGGAAAATTATTCAACCTGGCACGACTTAAAGCAAAGTTCAAAGAGTCACCATCAAGGAACTTCTGTTTGCCGATGATGCAGCATTAACATCACACACAGAGGAAGAGCTACAACACCTCATGGACAGATTTACTGCAGCATCAAATGAGTTCGGCCTGACCATCAGCCTGAAGAAAGCAAATATCATGTTCCAGGGTATTAGCAGAGGCCCAACTATTAACATTGGTAGTCATACGCTCAAAGTAGTCAACACCTTTACATACCTTGGCTCTGTCATCAGCAGCAAACCCTCACTCGATGGTGAAATTAGTAGTCGCATTGGAAAGACCTCCACTGCTATGTTCAAATTAGTGTATGGGAAAATAGGGCACTCACAAGAAACACCAAGACACAAGTATATAAGGCTTGTTCAGCACTCTGCTGTATGGTAGTGAGACATGGACCACATATGCTAGACAAGAACATCGCCTCAACGCCATCCACATGCGCTGTCTCAGGCAAACATATAACATCCGATGGCAAGACTACATCTCAATATAGAAGTCCTGGACAGTGCTGGCATTCCAAGCATGTACACCTTGCTGAGTCAGTGAAGTCTGGGACATGTGTGCCATATGAGCGATGATAGAATCCCAAAGAACATTCTATATGGTCAACTTGCAACTGGTACTAGACAGCAAGGACGCCCATTATTATGCTTCATTGACACCTGCAAACGTGATCTAACTTCATGCAGCATAGACAAAAAACATTGCGAGCAGCTGGCCAAAGCATGGTGGGCAGCAGTGAGAGGCGACTCAAAAAAGAAAGATGAAAAACACTATCACATGTGGAGGCACATGAGAGCACAGTGAGATCATCCTATGTATCAGCTCCAGTCTCCAATTTTACCTGCAGCAACTGTGGCATGGAGTGCCACTCCAGAATAGGCCATTACAGCCACAAGAAACGTTGTGATTCAGCGTAGAACATACTACGTGATGCAAAACCTATTGTCTCTTGAGACAAAGAGGTTGATGATGATACATCCCAAATATAATACAATATTTCAACCAACAGACCATGATCACGCAAAGGATACAAAACACAATGAAGTCCAAAAACAATGGTCTGATATGAAACATAGCACATGCATACAATGTCAAATTAAAACTGATTCGGATCTGTTGAAGTTTTATCCTAAAAGGATTTTTTAACACTGCCATTTTTTAGGGCTAGGATAATTACTTCGATATAATTGTGTGCTATTGTGTTATTGGTTACTAAACTAACGTCATTGCACTCTGGGCAGACCCATAGGTGCTAGTCCCCCAACAGATTTCGAAGAGTATGTATACTGATGGTTCCGTGGCTCCCTGATTAAACACACTCCTCACTCTGCCCCTCAGGCATCCAGTTCTACTTGTACAACGGTAACTTCAAACTGCTTAAATCGCTGGATCGATTCAACATTTATTTTAGTGTCCTCATCCAACAGGCGGTCGCGAAGAGACTGAAGAACATCCTCCTTATCCATCTTCAACTCCCTACCAATCAATGCCTGTACGCTATCTCATTCTCATTGTTGCCAACACAGGCATGCCCAGGACAGTAGATCCATGTAAGCCTCTGGAGTTTAGAAACTTCTATAGATGACATACACTCATACCGAAACCTGCCCTTTTTGGATCTTGTGAAGCATCGACTGACAGATACAACAATAGCCCCAGTAAATGGAGTCCCAGAGAACCAATGGAGGGCAGTAGTAACGGTCTCAACCTCCATTCTGATCCACCAGTATATACAACATCATCATCCCTTGCATTATCTTCTATCAGCTGCTTAACTGTGAGATCAGCCTTCATGTTGCCCACATCTCTATATTCTCTTCCAAGAGTAATGATAACGTTGCGATAGTTGGTCTTGCAACCATCTGTACCATCTTGGAAGGAAAGTGAATATCAGACAAGCAAGAAAAGTAAACCACTTCTCCACAAGTTGTCTCCGTAAACTGATAAAAATAAAATGGTAGGACAAAATTCCAGATACTAAAGTCCTCATGAGAGCCAAGATTCACACTCTGTTGCAGAAAGCCAGGTAGAAATGGGCCAGTCATGTCATGTGGATGCCTGATAAATGCATCCCAAAACAGGTCATGAATGGTGAGCTTGATGGCAGCAAACAACCAGTTGATGGACAGAAAAATCGTTTCAAAGACACTCGTAAAGTGTCTCTAAAATGCTTCAATATAGACACCATGTGCTGGGAATCCCTTGCACAAGATTGCCAAATGTGATTCTGGAACAACGCAAGAGGAACTCACATAGTTGAGAGCCACCATACTGCTGAGGCACAAACAAAACAAGATGCATGAAAGGCCGAACATTCACATGCCCAACCCTGATCATGTATTTCCCTCCTGTGGTAGGGGATTGTGGTCCAGAATTGGACTCTACAGCCACCTCCGCAAACACCAGAGAGGTGCAACAACACATGTCTGAGCTATTGTCATCATCGCTTGCTATGGACGATTATTATCTTCAATCAAGAGAGAAATTATTAGAATTCGTTTTAGTATTTTTTAAATTTGTCTTCAAATCACAAAAGAATAAGATAATATAATGAAATCTCAAATGTATGAAAGAGTCAGTTATTGATGTTCAAATCACAAAAGAATAAGATAATATAATGAAATCTCAAATGTATGAAAGAGTCAGTTATTGATGTTTACTGTCACTGATGGATGGTTCTGTAGACAGCTAGATCTAGCTAGGGATATTGAATACTAATTACTAATAGAAATAATATTATACATATGAACATGTTGTACACAGAGCATCCAGATCACCAGAAAGATAATGCATATTACCAACTTGAACAGTAAGAATAAGTTAAGATCTTCATACTTCACGCAGATCACAACTAAGTTGAAGAAGCTAAAGATATGATTGATAGGATCATCATTGTGCTTCAGTGAATAACCAGCTATACTCTAATCTACTATAAAGTGGATCCTTAACTTCAACATTTTGTATAATAATAATATGCTCTCGTACGTTATGCGTACATAGGGCCTACAAGTAATTTCTCCATACCACTCTATCCTGGGCAACTCGCTCAATCTCCTCCATGGAACTGAGACCGATATTTCCTGCCTCTCTCAGCAAAGTTCGATTCAGGGTCTCCTTAGGTCGACCTCTCTTTCTTGAACCCTTTGCATCCCACTTCAATGCCTGCTGTGATATTCGTTGATCATTTCTTCTCAAGGTGTGTCCAACATATCTCCATCTTCTCTTTCTTATAACAGTTGTCACTAGTGGTTGACCAGAAATGTCTTTGATTTCATCACTTCTCCTGAATTTGTTCCATTTTATATTCATTATTTTTTGCAGACATCTATTTTCAAATGCATTCAACTTACTTTCTATATCTTTAGTCATTTTCCAACTCTCGTTTCAACATTGTATATTGGTGTTAAAATCTGTGATAATGGAATCGAGAAAATGTCTGTGGCCATCATCAGTAGGATTTTAAGAAAAGTTCTTTGAAACACTAACAATCTCAAGCTCACCACTGCTATCTTTAGTATATTCAATAGGGGACTGCCTAGAGTAGTTGATAGTAGCTCGGCCTGCTAGCTGTGAGACGCCTCATAGCTCAGGTTCGAACCTACTGTCCGGCATTTGTTTGAGTCCCTGGTCTTACTCAGGACGATAACGTGAGTACCTCTGAAGTCGGAGAAAATTTGCCTGTATGGCAAGGAATACTAATTACGAGTACATTGAGCACACGGCTGCCAGTGTAAGTAATTTACAATGTAGCAGCTGCTGCCATTGTAAGAAATTGGAAAAACGAATTTTCAGCAAAAATCAGTTTCAGAGATGAAACTTCGCTGAGTTGAAAGCGACGAAAGAAAAAAAAAAAGTATATTCAATCCAATGTCTTATCCTGACGCTGGGAGGATAAACAGGATTAAAGAAAAGAAAGAATGTCTGCAAGTGTATACAGAAGACTGTACAAAACATGATTTTGTTGTCGAAATGTTATCGGTATTAAATGTCTATGAAATGTATTGCAATATAGAGGAGACTGCAGTAAATCTATTTGATTGGCAAAACATGTAATCACAAAGTACTGTAGTTTTACAAATTACAAAAACAATGACAAAATACAGCAATGTTTCGACCAACAAGGCCTTTATCAACAAACGAACAACAGGAGTGACAAATTTAAAAACAAAAACACTTATGGACATACAAACATTTATAATGAAAATCTGGGAATAAAAACAAATAACAAAATAAATGTAACACAAAAAGCACACATAAAAACTAGAAATAGAAAAGAAGAGAAACAATAAAAATGTATTGAAGCTGTGTTAATAAATCAAACAGTAATGAATAGACAGCTATTATTTGTTTCAAATGTTGAACAAGAATTAAACTTTTCAACCAGAAAATATGTGTAGATAAACAAATTGCAACAATTATATATACAATTTCAGTTTTACAGAAAGCAAATATTTACAATGCAAAATGTTATAGTCACATGAAAATTGTGTGAGATTACTGACTACCATTAATAACAGCTGTTAAGGCTGCCTCTACTGACTCAACAAATGCTGGGAAAGTTGGATCTCCAAGGCACATGCGCACAAGCTGTGGAATCATGTCCAGATCTTCATGATGTTGATGATATGCCAGAGGAAGGGGTTTACTATTCAAGATTGCCTACAGGAAGAAGCAACAGCTAATTATTCTTATTTTGAAATATTAATAAGTGTTTGAGATTTAAACAAAACAAATATATATGTGATCTTCTGCATTCGCCCGCTATGAATTCAGGCGCAGAAATGGCGCCTGGTGTGTCGCTTCTGACTGATTTTTTCGTGAAAGCCTGCTTACCGTTTTATTGGTTTCTTTGCCATTCAGGCGGACCTTCCGACTTCAGAAGTTAATATTTGTGATAAAACCGCTGCATTTTAGAAACTTTTGAATACTAAATGAAGAAAACAATAAGTTCTATAAGCATGCACTAACAAAGCAATCAGTGGCCAGTAGCGCACATACTCTCTCCATCACAGTCTATGATTATCCTTTGCATTCATCTCTGACAGGTTTGTGTTTCTCATTTCACTTTCTACGGTTTTCTATAAAGTTGTATTTGGTATACCTCTCTTTCCTCTATAGTCCATACCATGACAATTCTTGTGATGGTGCCAATGTTCCTTCTGAGGACAATTCAATTTCAGCATCTGTTTATAGACACCACAAGCTGGAATCCTTGCAAGATTGCTAAATGTGATGCTGGAACAACACAAGAGGAACTCACATAGTTGAGAACTATCATACTGCTGAGGCACAGAGAAAACAAGATGCACAAAAAGACCGAAAACTCACATGCCCAACCCTGATCATGTATTTCCCACCTGTGGTAGGAGATTGTGTTCCAGGTTTGGACTCTACAGCCACCTCCACAAACACCAGAGAGGTGCAACAATTAGTATGGTATTCATGTCATCTTGGTTACTTTGAGAAAGCTGTTCTTACATAGGTGACATTATTCTTTAACAAAATTAGAATTGTCTTCTGCAAGTTGTGTGAGTGAAAAGATCACTACTTTGACATGCATTTTTTTCTTCTTATTCTCCAACTCCAACCCCATATATAAGTATCGATAGTACACAGAGAGCAACACTATCATTTGCACATTTTATGTTCATAGTTCATAAGTACGGTTCCAACTTCACTGCAACGGTCACCCCATAATTGCTCCGTTCCTGTGCCAATGAATATCACACGAAATGCTAACACCTGTGAAAAGTTTCCTGTGTGAACTAATTCCAGAATGAAACAGCTGCCACAAAAAGCAACCTGCACCGCATAATATGCATATGGCCGTCGCGAATGTAGCAACACAAAACTGTTCATCACTTGAATAGCAATTCTTGTCGAAGGGACATCAATCACGGCAAAATCCAGCTTTCTGCACTCGCAATATAACTGCATACTGCATTTTATGTATACCATAGATGTCATACACTGCAAAAAAAAGTAAAGAACCCACTCTCATACAATCTGGAAGTATGCATGTGGAATGGGTAGACATCATTCGGAGACCACATCTCAAGAAAATTATTTGGCTGTACACACCTGGACATGCTGGTGTGCAGGGTAACGAGCGTGCTGACTTTCTCGCAAGAACATGTGGCAAAGCACTAGCAAAATATTAAAATTTAAAATATTGAGAATATGCATTTTTCCAGTGGCTACTTATGGTTGTGATTCATGGACCATTACACAGAAAACAAGAACCAAGATTCAGTCCTTCGAAACTAAATGTTACAGAAAGATCCTACGAATACCATAGACAGAAAAAGAAAGAACACTGATGTCCTGAAAGAACTAAATGTTAAAGAGAGTTGGCTGATAAACAACATACTATACAGAAAAATTATATACTTTGGTCACATTAACTCTTAGTGGACCAGGGCAAAAGTCACGTTTTTACAAGCGCTTTCACGTTTTTATAACTAAACGCCACTTAGAGTGGCGGAATGTAAAAACGCGTCCACTTCAAACGCCACTTAGCGTGGCGCTTGGTCCACTAAGAGTTAAGCGTCAAGATGGCCTGGAAAAAACAATATTAGCAGACAGGGTTCCAGGACGCAGAGACAGGCCAAGAAGAAGATGGCTACAAGATATTAAAGAAACCATGAATATGACCATCGGAGAAGTGGGTGAACTGGCTAGAGACAGAGTGAATTTCAGATGCGCTGCAAAGAAAGCATGGTCCTATAAAGGATATGCACCTTGATGATGATGATGGATTGTAGTATAAATAACAGATCAATAAATTAGAGAACTTGTACACACCTACCTGTGCCATCACACCAACTGTCACTTCCCCATGCAACTGTGTAGAACTGTTCATCTCTTTATTAGATATCTGTACACAAAGATACAGCATTTTCAAATACACATTTTTTTTATCTCTCATATTGTTTGGTGACTTTAACTGTGAAGCATGTAAAGCTTATTGTGTGTAACAAAAGTTGTTATGAATCAATGTTAGCTCATAGGGTGAACCATAGAGGATAAGACATGACATTGTGTTGAAAATCATGCTATATGCAAAGATAAAAAAGATACAACACTGTTGAAAACCATACTGGAGGAAAGTGTCAAGGAAATGTTATAAAGAAGTACGACTCTGTATTGAAATCCATGCTACAATTTCATTTTGGGAGAAACCCATAAAATGATACAGCACTGTTAAAAAACCATGCTGGGGTGAAAGGTTATGAGGAAGCAGATAATAAGATAAGTGGAAAGGAAGCATCACGAGGTGGACAGTTATCCAGAATCTACCACCATGTCAAGGGACAGAAAGTGTTGGAGATCTATAACAATCAACCTCCAATGTGGAGATGATACTTGGCCTGATCAAGACAAAAGACAAAGGTCTCTGTGTTATGGAGGCAAGATGCTCACCTCTCGCTACCAAGGTACTTGACTCAGTTCATTTCCTGCATGGTGCAATCAGAATATTATCACATAGATCAATGATCTCAAAGTAAGTGAGATTGAGTTCCTATAGTGCGTTCTAAAATTCGTGATCACACTGAGGTTTAATTTGTGGGAAATCTACCTGATGGATACAAGTAATTTTTTGCATCCAGTCTTATATACCTCATGACCTTACGAATTCATGTTTAACTAATTGGTAGTTAGCTTAGTTGATGCAAAAAACGTTTTTGTTATATAACTTTGCATAAGCACAACAAAATGATAACCAAAGTTTAGAATTTACATTAATACACTAAATGGTGGTGAATGTTTGCAAAGGTGTATCCATATTACATATTGTAAAAAGAAAGGTGACATAGTGAACAAATGATACCTTTGACTTCTATAAATGAAAGTAAATGTTGCGTATATACGCCAATGACAGTCAGTAGAAAACATTGTGAACTGATTACTTCCATGGATTCCGATTTTGACTTGCACTAAATTGCATGTGGGACACGGAAATGCTTAATTATAGACAAACTTAACAATTGTACTGTAAAACATCGATAAGTATACCAAATCAACATCGCTGTTATTTTAGTAATAATACATAATAAAAATCTTACAGAACTAAAGGTTTGGGAGGGCAAAAAATACTTTAGGAAGGTCGCCACTGTTACCTATATATAAATGTAAAAATCACGAATTTATGTCAAGAGGATGATTTTATATAGGTCAGTAAAGATGATCACGAATTTTGGAACGAACTATAGTAATATCAGAAACTAATAATAAAACATAGGTAATATGTTCAAATTGAGCACATAAAAGAACCATTGGCAATTGAAAATCGATAAGAGTAGACAGCAAAGCTGCTGCTCAGAAAAAAATTAGTTTAAAACATTAAAATATAATTTTGACCAAAAAAAGTTGCCATATTGTCACCAGTAAAACATCTAACAAATTTGTACATTCAAGAGATATGTCATATTGACAATTAACCTTTTCTAGAAATCTAAACTAGAACTTTCTTGTCTATGAAAATGACTTTACCATAGATTCTGGTTGCATCACCTCAGAATGTTCCTCTTTAGATCTGCCGTCAAAGTCAGTTTTATCCACAGAATTGCCTGTTGTACTTGTCTTTATAGGGAAAAATCGCGACAGTTGATGGATGACCTTAGTACAAATCTCTGTCCCAGACACATCGTCTTTCTTGCTGAATCGAACCCTAAATTTTCTGGTCTCAGACTAGTTGGATGAACATTATAATATGTTAAAACTGTTATTAAAATTGATAGCAGTTTATGATTGTCAGACAAGTCAGAAGATAGAAATACTAATCTTGTAAAACATAAAATCTTATAAGTATCTTTTATAATTGAGATTAAAACAAACACACACACACACACACTAGTGATAAATTATACAAACTTTGTTAGAAATGATAAGCCTTCTGTTAATGCAACCTAAATCCACTGAAAGTCACAATAGCAAAGTGGTTAGTAAATTTGCTTCATAGATGTGTAGTCCCAAGTTCGAAATCAGCTCTTGTACCACAAGGATTGAGGTTGACCCAGCCTCAATTGGGTACTAGAAAAACACTGGGTAGTATAAGAGGCTGACATGATGTTGACCCATAGTGTAAGTGGTTGAAGACAAATATAGCACTAACAATGTAGTTCCCAATATAAAACATGGTATAAAAATGAATTCTGGACTTTTTTTTACCTCATTATCTATATACATTTATTGACTAATTACTTTCAAAATGCAATGTTGTTGTTGAACTACAATACCAAACTGTGGTTAAGTGGTTAAGCCCTTTGCCTTGTGAGTCGAAGGTTTGAGTCCGGTCCACGCCATTCTGTTCACGAGTGCATCTTTTCCAGAGACCCCTAGGATTGTTGCTGGAGCTACGGAGTTCGTGCTTTGTGCAATACTCTCGGCAGTTGGCGTGCCATTTCTGCGGAGAGGGACTGAGCCGTATGGGGTAACACCCGGTGCAATGAAGTCAATCCTTCGGCTTTTAAACCCTTTTTGTTAAACTCAACTAGTCTGCACTAAATATGTGTACTAGAAAATCTAATACCATCTTTATGATCATGGGTTGTACTGGATAGCATAAACATACATGGATCCTCATATGCTCCTGTTTCTAGTAAATAACAATAAACCATTCAACTCCTTCTAGAGCACTGGTTTTTAACATAACTATAACAATGTTTTCTGTATTGTATTAGATAATTTTCTGTCTTCCTAATCACTTTGATATCTCTTTACAACTCTCTTCTCCGTGAGTATTTTTGGTCTTGCTGTTTCTTTTTCCTACAGATTCCAGAACATGATTCACCTTGTTATACTATCAGCTGGAATTCTTAAATCTCTCTCTGTTAATGTCATGAATCTGTCCTAATGAGATCCCTTGTAGTTCCAGAAAATGGTCACAAGAGTAGTTCCGGAAGAGTATACTCCACAAGTGTTATAGTGCGTTCCAAAATTCGTGATCATCGTTACCGACTGATATAAAATCATCCCCTTGACATAAATTCTTGATTTTTACATTTTAATATAAGTAACAGTGTCGACCTTCCAAAAGTATTTTTTGCCCACCCAAACCTTTAGTTTTGTAAGATTTTTATTATATGTTATTACTAAAATTGCAGCGATGTTGATATGGTATACTTGTCTAAATTTTACAGTACGATTGTCAAGTTTGTCTATAACTAAGCATTTCCGTGTTCCACATGCAATTCAGTGCAAGTCAAAATCGAGAATCCGTGGAATTAATCAGTTCACAATGTTTCCTACCGACTGTCATTGGCGTATATGCGCAACATTTACTTTCATTTATAGAAGTGGAAGGTATCATTTGTTCACTATGTGACCTTTCTTTTTATAATACGTAATAGGAATACGCCTTTGCAATCATTCGCCACCATTTTGTGTATTACTGTAAATTCTAAACTTTGATGATCATTTTGTTGTGCTTATGCAAATTATATAACAAAAATGATTTTGCATCAACCAAGCTACCTACCAATTAGTTAAACATGTATTCGTAAGGTTGTGAGATATATAAGACTGTTTGCAAAAAATCACTGGTATGCATAAGGTAGATTTCGTACAAATTAAACTTTAGTGTGATCACAAATTTTGGAACGAACTATACCAACTTTATTGACTTGTGATCACTAACTGTTTGTTGGTCAAGCATCTGTCAGTCAATTTTTATGAAGTATATGCTCTGTAAAAATGCCAGATAAGGGTGGAAAGATTTTTGGAGTAGAAGCTTTTCCAACAACAATTTTGGTAACAGTAACTCAATACCTGAAACTTATACATGAAGAGGAGGCTGTCATTACGACTTAATCCCCGCATCCAACACTGTGCTCTTACAAGACTGTGACTTTCCTATAACAGTTTAAAACAAATTTACTGCATAATTTAATGAAAACACTAAATTTTCTAAGTTACCATTGTCTTGAAGTAAATATCTATAATTATAACTTTATCAAAGTATGACTACACCACTAATCATTAACTACAATATGTAACAAAGAAACAATTAGCTTTAGCCACTAGGCTATTACCCTTCCATTACATGAAGATTTTATTTTAAAATTTTCATAAAATTATTTTTTTCAGGAGATTGAATTTAATATTTGAATTGAATTGGATTGAATTGAATTTTGGGCTACATTTTTCAACAGCAACATGGCATAGATAAAAGTTTGATGAGACAAGGTATTGGCTGCAGATTGGCTGAAGATATATCAATTGAAAGATAAATAATTGCAGAATACATCAACAATATCAAAAGACCAGTGTTGTAAAAACATACACAAACTGCATAATAAACATTAATGTGAGATAAACAGAAACATTTCTGATATATAATTTATTGAATTTATCTCAAAATTTAGTTGACTTGCAATGTACATTTCCAATTTCTTCCAGAGCCAAATGTCCTGTTTATCTATCTTCTGATCAAAAGGTTTTTATTTGAAGTAAATGCCCGCCTGCCCAGCGTATTCATAGTGAGTTGGACGACAGGTGACAAGCCCCCAGTGAGTGCGATTCAATTTCGCGGGTTGGCAGAAAGCCACAGGTTCTCCAGATTTACGGTGTTCATGGCACCAAACCGAAGGGTTACAATGTCCATGGCACCAAGCCAAAGAGCTGAAAGCTCAAGTGCTTCTGGATCCCCAAAAAAATTTGAAGTAGATAGCTCAAATACGTAAGACTGAACATTTTTGTATTGCATGGTCAACGTTGCAGAATGGTGTAGTCCTACCTTTTCAGTTTTCTGCTGTTTTAAGTTTTTGTCCAACTAGCTTAAAGTAACACAACACTTTTACTACCTCTAGTGATTTGATATTGATTATATTTGGGAAAAACGGATCATAAAGAGAACTTGTAAGAATGAAGGGGAAGTGTTAGGGACTGACTGTCACCGAGATAGACTCAAAACACTTTCCGTAGGAGAAAACGTAGCCCTGACCTACACTATGTATGGTACCATACAAAAAGTGGGGTCCTAATTTTAACAGGGGTTCAACGTCAGTCGTTCTTGTCAAAGATCAATTATATATCACAATAAGAATAATAAAACTGTGAAGAATGAATGCTAGAAGGAGATTATATTTGGGTTTTTTTTAAATTGTCCTTACTTTGTTTTCTGATGTGTTATGTCATATCCAAGAAATAGACCTGTTTCACACATACATTACATGTGACATATACATTTCTATATTATCTCTTGATTTCAATAATAAAGTGAGCAGGTGGTGCTCAAGAACCAAGAAAGATAGGTCACTTAAAAGAGTGGGAAAACTCAATACAAAGCCAGACTAGATGGAGCTTGTGAACCTGTGAGTGCCCCAATAGAAAAACTAAACTGCTGGCCTGCAAGAGGATTGAGGAAAACTAAACTGCTGCCCTGCAAGAGGATTGAGGAAAACTAAAGGTTCAGGTAAGCAGACTAAAAAACATTGGTAGAAATCAGATGTAACTGGCCATAAGGCACATAACAAAGTGTAACCTATCTGATTTTACTTATGAAGACAAAAGTATTTCCTATATGCTGCTCTGAATGAAGAGTCATATAAAATGAGAACGACACAGAGAGGAGTTTTCACATTGGCACACAACTACATGCCTGTAAAGTAGATAAAAGTAAGTACCCACAAATTGGGAAACAGAAATGATTAGAACAAACATACACATAGATAATAAGTTGCTTCTATTATTTAACATATACAGCCTATAGTCATTGCGTTAGATGGAGATCACAGAATCAGGTTGCATTTTAGTAAGCAATTTTAATGGCCACTCAAAAAGAGATGGAAAAACCAAGAAACAGACCATATGCACATAGAGAAAGGGAAATAATGGGACGTAAACAATCCTTCATTTCATTCACTTGAAATATTCTCTATATATTTTGATGCTATCTTGTGTCTTCTGTAACTCGCACATAGGTCTGTGTAGATTTCTTTTCACTGTTGTTTCGCTGGGTCAGTGAGTTTATCATGTATATCATATTTGGAGTAGTCTTGAAGTTCTGCATTCTGGGATGTATGTCGAAGTTCTGCAATCTGGGATGCATGTCCCCATAGCTGAATTACCAATCCTGAATTTTGTATAGATGTGGATGCGATTGTGTCCTATTCTGAGGGGCAGAATGACAACTTGCTCTAATCTGCTATTTTGGTAGTTGTCCTGTGTTAGCATTGGTGGCTTTCTAATAGATTTAATCATCCTTTTCTTTTGATACGTAATTGGTACCTCTGGTTGTTCTTCTGCAGCACCTTCCTTGGCCAGTCAGTCTGCTGTCTCATTTCCAGGTATTCCACTGGCTTTCCTTACCAATGTCCCTCACTATTCAGACGAGTTTTATTCTGACTTCAGAGGTACTTGCAATTTAGGTACCCAAGTAGAGGGTCAGAGTCTCCTGTAGTATAAAGGCATACTGTGTGCATACCAAACACTGGGGGGGACTGGCCATGAAACTATAATTTCCACGGCATGTCACTAGCGCAGAGTGCTATAAAACCTCGCTATCAGTGACATGGCATTAACAATATACATGTTCACAATCCATTTAACCTCATCCACAATCCCGTTCCTCATTCATTTAACTGAAAATTGAACTTTAAATCACAAATATTGAACAGAAATTGTATTTGCCAAGAATTTTATTTCACAAATACTTCTTGTTGTTGTAGTTATTTCCCTTGCCCTGAGAATTCAGTCAGGACTTTGAAGTACTGAGACTAAAAGGGTTAACCTGAGATTCAGCATTTATTATAAATCTGCAGCAGTTTTGTTTTTGCTGCAGTTCCTAAGTTTTTAATCATTTCATTTGATACACCATCGACTCCTGTCGACTTCTTTCTCATGTACAATTTGAATATTGCCTACTTCAGTTCTCTGAATGTGATTGGGTACTCAATAACTTCAGGTATGGTTCGACATGATCCTGTCTTTTCTTGCTTCTCAACTGTGATCAACTGCCTGTTTACCTGTGAGGAAGTTTCCATCTCAATGCAGTCTTTCTGTTTCCTCCTGTACTCTCACTGTTAATTTGCTTTACCAGATTCCAGTTTTCTGGTATCTCTTTCAAAGTTTAAGAACTCTGTATTTTCTTGGCAAAACACGTAATCACAAAGTACTGTAGTTTTACAAATTACAAAAACAATGACAAAATACAGCAACGTTTCGACCAACAAGGCCTTTATCAAGCAACGAACAACAGGAGTGACAAATTTTAAAAAACAAATGGACGATCAAAAACAAACGTTTCTAATGAAAATCTGAAACAAAACGAAAATCTGGGAATAAAAACGAATAACGAAATAAATGTAGCACAAAAACACACATAAAAAGCACACAGTACTTTGTGATTACATGTTTTGCCAATCAAATAGTTTTACTGCAGTCTCATATATATATTGTGTATTTTTTCTTCAGAGCTTCTCTGCCTGGTCTACTTCTTCTTCATTCTCTCGATATCAACTCCTTGTTAACCACTCTTTGTGGTTATATGTGATTGAACCTAAGAGCGTTAGTTCATTGTGATAGTTATGCGTCTACAGACATCCGATTTCTGTGTCGCTTTTTTAAATAGTGTAGCTCCCTAGTTATGCCAGTCTTGGGCTTGCCTGACCAAGCATTTCCAGATATTTTTCGATTTCTGTTGCACTAAAATAACTTCACTCTTTATTGATTACTTCTTAACCACTCAATCCAGCTTGTTTATGATCTGAGCCTAAGATCATGTGCACACTGCCGCTTTTTCTGATGTGGGGAAGCTGTTCTCGATAAGGAACATTTTTAGCCATATTAGGACAAGATTTTCTTATACTGAAAGTAGAAATATTGGACACGAGGTAGAACACGTGAAAATGAAACAGGTAGCCCAACGAAACACAGGACGCATGCACTTTGAAAAATATCCCACTCCTTCCTCACATGCTCCACCCATGCACCCAGTTTCACTGCAGTCTTGGCTTATATCAACACATATGTAACAAAACTAATGAATAACGCTTCTACTAACAAGTATAACTGTGTTCTGTGAAATAATCAGCTGCATGACATCTGTGAGTGTTATCACAATATGGCCACTAGTGTCATCATAGTACTGTTGGTTTCATGATGTTTTGATGAATGTTGATGAGAGACATTCCAGAACATGGAGAAATAAATAAGTACCATTAAATTAATGTTACAGACTCATGGAGAAAGTAAAGTATCATTTAGTTAATGTTACAGACTCATGGAGAAAGTAAAGTATCATTTAGTTAATGTTACAGACTCATGGAGAAAGTAAAGTATCATTTAGTTAATGTTACAGACTCATGGAGAAAGTAAAGTATCATTTAGTTAATGTTACAGACTCATGGAGAAAGTAAAGTATCATTTAGTTAATGTTACAGACTCATGGAGAAAGTAAAGTATCATTTAGTTAATGTTACAGACTCATGGAGAAAGTAAAGTATCATTTAGTTAATGTTACAGACTCATGGAGAAAGTAAAGTATCATTTAGTTAATGTTACAGACTCATGGAGAAAGTAAAGTATCATTTAGTTAATGTTACAGACTCATGGAGAAAGTAAAGTATCATTTAGTTAATGTTACAGACTCATGGAGAAAGTAAAGTATCATTTAGTTAATGTTACAGACTCATGGAGAAAGTAAAGTATCATTTAGTTAATGTTACAGACTCATGGAGAAAGTAAAGTCTCATTTAGTTAATGTTACAGACTCATGGAGAAAGTAAAGTATCATTTAGTTAATGTTACAGACTCATGGAGAAAGTAAAGTATCATTTAGTTAATGTTACAGACTCATGGAGAAAGTAAAGTATCATTTAGTTAATGTTACAGACTCATGGAGAAAGTAAAGTCTCATTTAGTTAATGTTACAGACTCATGGAGAAAGTAAAGTATCATTTAGTTAATGTTACAGACTCATGGAGAAAGTAAAGTATCATTTAGTTAATGTTACAGACTCATGGAGAAAGTAAAGTCTCATTTAGTTAATGTTACAGACTCATGGAGAAAGTAAAGTATCATTTAGTTAATGTTACAGACTCATGGAGAAAGTAAAGTATCATTTAGTTAATGTTACAGACTCATGGAGAAAGTAAAGTATCATTTAGTTAATGTTACAGACTCATGGAGAAAGTAAAGTCTCATTTAGTTAATGTTACAGACTCATGGAGAAAGTAAAGTATCATTTAGTTAATGTTACAGACTCATGGAGAAAGTAAAGTATCATTTAGTTAATGTTACAGACTCATGGAGAAAGTAAAGTATCATTTAGTTAATGTTACAGACTCATGGAGAAAGTAAAGTATCATTTAGTTAATGTTACAGACTCATGGAGAAAGTAAAGTATCATTTAGTTAATGTTACAGACTCATGGAGAAAGTAAAGTATCATTTAGTTAATGTTACAGACTCATGGAGAAAGTAAAGTATCATTTAGTTAATGTTACAGACTCATGGAGAAAGTAAAGTATCATTTAGTTAATGTTACAGACTCATGGAGAAAGTAAAGTCTCATTTAGTTAATGTTACAGACTCATGGAGAAAGTAAAGTATCATTTAGTTAATGTTACAGACTCATGGAGAAAGTAAAGTATCATTTAGTTAATGTTACAGACTCATGGAGAAAGTAAAGTATCATTTAGTTAATGTTACAGACTCATGGAGAAAGTAAAGTCTCATTTAGTTAATGTTACAGACTCATGGAGAAAGTAAAGTATCATTTAGTTAATGTTACAGACTCATGGAGAAAGTAAAGTATCATTTAGTTAATGTTACAGACTCATGGAGAAAGTAAAGTATCATTTAGTTAATGTTACAGATGTGTCAGAGAAAGAAGAAAGAATAAAAGTATGATTGTGCCAGCGCACTGATAATGAAAGAACAAATCATAAAAGTTAATGTTGCAGGATTGGCACTGGGTATGTTAGAATGTGGAGGGAAAATTTTAAAGGACAAAAATATGATAAATTATTGGTTATTGGTTACTAAACTGACGTCATTGCACTCGGGCAAACCCATAGGTGCTCAGTCTCCCCAACAGATATCGAAGAGTATGCATACTGATGGTTCCTGTGGCTCGCTGATTAAACACACCTCTCACTCTGCCTCTCAGGCATCCAGTTCGACTTGAACAAAGGGTAATTCCAAACTGCTTAAATCGCTTGATCGATTCAACATCGATTTTAGTGTCCTCATCCAACAGAGTCTCGAAGAGACCGAAGAATATCCCCTTATCCATCTTCAACTCCCCAACAATCGATGCTGTTGATGCAAGCCTGTCCGCTCTCTCATTACCGTAAACACCCGCATGCCCAGGACAGTATATCCACGTAAGCGCTGGAGGTTAGAAACTTCTATAGACGACATCCACTCATACCGAAACCTGCCCTTCTGGATCTTGTGAAGCATCGACTGAGAGTCAGATACAACAACTGCCCCAGTAAATGAAGTATAATAATGATAAATTAAAAAAACTTAATATGCATAGAAATAAGAAGAACAAACTTGTTAAAAGCTGTTTGTATTTGGGTAGTCATCCTGTGTTAGAAATTGTGGCTTTCTGTTTGATTTAAACAAGCTTTTCTTTGGCTACAGGAAACTGGTACATTGGTTCTATACTTTACACTCCAAATTTGGGCCCAGGTAACAACTCGGGCGGGACATGTATATAGAAACCACTCTAGTATGACTACGCTTTAGTCTGTCAGGAAGTGCACCTTACCACAGATCAGTGCACATGGAGCAAGATGAATTTTCCATAACGGAAGAAACGCCACACAAACTAGGACATATTCGTTATTCCAGTAATAACAATATAGCTTTCTTGTGAGAGTCCACTCTGGTAACGAACGGCTGATACCTCCCAGAGAGAGAGCAATGTAGATTAAAGTGTCGTCCAGTGGTTACCGGGGCCCAAATTGGGGTGTAAAGAATAGAACCACTGTTACCTGCCATACATGTCGCAAGAGGCGACTAAGGAGGTTGGGTGTGGGGCTAGCTACCCCACACCGTAAAAACACTAGATGGCTACAGAACGGAGAGCGAACCGAGTAAACGCTGGCTGAAACCGGACACATCGCCGAAGGATAAGTATCAGAGCTAGCTCCAAATGGTGCTGAAGATGTGACGTAAAACACACCAATGCCAAGGCTGCATGAATCAGATTTCACATGAATAGAATTTATGGGGAGGTCTGGTACATCGGTCTGGGCGGTGATCGTGAGTGAGATTAAAGGGTACAGTGCCAGATATTGCAGAACTTTACACATAAAACTTGGGAATCGTGGTTCATATTAATAAACACACTCGCGCCAACACTGTTGCCAGTTTTGCACGGAACTTGCGATGAAATCTAGATAAATCACTGATGAGATAAAGGCATAGAAACGGTTGGCACGAAATTAAAAGTTAGCAAGAATTGGAGAGAAGAGGAATCTTTTCGATATACCTTCCATTTTCCATCTTTAACCGATTTATTGGCGTCACAAACAAAGCGTGCGTATCTATCAAGTTGCCAAGACTGTCCTGACAAAAGTGACATTTTGTTTCAGTTTCCACATTACACAAAAAGAGTAAGGTATAGATGGACGAATAGTAACTAACCGCAACATGAATACCCGGTACTACCAGGATTTACTAGTAACGAATACTCATCAGAATGCCATAGCTTGCCTTAAAAATAACTTGAGCACAAGGAATTTTTTTTCCAAGAACCCCAGAGGAAGCAACGGAAGTAACGAATATGATCAACAAATAAACAGGGTACAGGTATTAAGAGCTTCCGACAAAACAAATAGACAAACAAGGGACTCTAACCACTTACCCTAGTCCTTACGAAACCAATCGCCTAGCCTAGTAATACGAGCCCTTTTACGAACACAACCAATGAGTCATTCTAAGAAAATGACTCACGGGGGAGTGTCTTTCTTAAACGCTCGTTATAACTAGACACAGAACAATCAGGTAGGGTTCGTTCGAACAGTGTCTGCACAAACACGTGCTATAAGCTTATTGTGATTGTATATATTTGAGACGAGACAATATCATACATACACACATGTATACATATATAACAAACATGCATACATCATTCAAAGTAGCTTCAAATTTATTATAAGATGAGCACAAGGTTTTTTTTTTCAAGAACCCCAGAGGAAGCAACGGAAGTAACGAATATGATCAACAAATAAACAGGGTACAGGTATTAAGAGCTTGAAAAAACAAATAGACAAACACGGGACTCGAACCACTTACCTAGTCCTTACGACACCCATCGCCTAGCCTAGCTGACCATCCTCTGCATAATGCCATATATGAAAACAAGGGCAGGCGTTTGAAGATAGACCGATCCTGGATGGCCGAGGATGTTTAATAACAGGTCTGTACTCTAGACGAGCTGATCGAAGAATGATAGAAGAATGGATGTCTATATCAGAGAATATGATTGATTACACCAGGGTTGTCAGTACACTTGGACTTAATGTTAGTTTGTCTCGAGAAGTGGCAAGTTGATGTGCTGTGTTTAAATCTTGTCTGTATATTTATCTAAATTATATCTGTATCAGTATAATCTTAATAACTTTGCAACTGATTTCGATCGTTATTTCATCTAACCTATTTTAAGGGTAGCATGATTATAGCATGATAAACATCATCATAGTTAATCATTAGGCATTGCAGTCAACGCATTGCAGTCAACCTTACAAGAGGGGCTGGCTTAGTGTCTTCTTAGTGATAAAGTAACGAATACATTTTTTGAGGTTCTATTCGATGCTTTCAATTGGAGGCCATAATAGGTATTCGAGTACTGAATAACTATTCGCACATGGCTAATTGAACATTTGTTTTTTAATGTTACTCTTGCATTTAGGAAGCGGGAGGTTTAGATTTTCATTCAATACAACAACATAGCAGCAAATCATCCAGTGTATTTATAAACATTTTGGCTAATCATACATTGCAATGAGTAAGTAGTAAGTGCAATTAAATCGTTGCTTTTTAAATAATTTGGATGCCGTTTACTTTAAAAATGATTAAAATGTCAAAAATGCTCATCATCATCATCAAATAGCTTGTCCTAAGCAGAACTTTGCCACCCCAACAGTCCTCCGGAAGTTCTCTCTCTCATAGGCCAGATGTCCTGCCTCTGCAGCCGTCATGTTCAAACCATCAGCTACATCCTGAATCCATCTTCTCCGTGGTCTTCTTCTCTTTGCCGCGGGTATGCCTCCTTCCATGACGGGTCTTCTCCAGCCCTCCCCATGTCTTTTTATATGTCCAAATATCTCAATTTTCTCTTTCTTATTTGTAACATCAGCCAGTTTTCTTTGATTTTGAGTTCTTTCTAGATAGATCTATTTGTTCTCTTCTCTGTCCAAGATATACGAATGACTTCTGTAACACATATTCTCAACAAAGCACATATAAATATATGTTTTTCCCACTGCTTTATTAAATGTCCATACTTTATCCCCATAGTTGCCACTGGGAATATGCATGCTCTCAGTATTCTGATCTTTGTTTTCTTATCAGTTCCGTTCCATACCGTTTTTAATTGTTTAACTCTTTCCACGCCCATTTATTTCCTCAGTTTTACACATTTAATTTAAGGGAGGTAAAAATGCAATGGGTTATTTTTTCAAATCATAACTACTCATCAATAAATAAACATATATATATCTTATCATATACTAATTTGAAGAAAACTGGACAACCTATTAGAATAACAAAGTTAAATAGCAATACATGGAATATTTTAGAAGAAACTGGGACAAATATGACAACATAAATAGAAAAATTATAAATTGTTAGTGACATATGCAACACTTACTTGACATTATAACAGCATCTTCAGAATGTATCCCTATGTGCTTCTAGAAATTATTTTGTAATCCAATTTGTGAAGTCCAGGCAAAATTTTATAACAATATATCCAATAGAAATGAAGATATGATGAAAAGTTGACACACAATTATGATGATGAAAATGTTGGCGAAAACACAAAAATTGAAAAAAATGACAAAATAAACTGTACACTGTACACTGTGACCATGCAGTTAGTGAATAACTGACTACACTTTGTGGAAGGCCTCAAAACAATCCTTGGATGTAATGTGGCTGATTCGGGCATCCTAGGCAAACAAAGTGGAGGTGCTTGCGTTCCGTGGGAGTAGCACAGACACACAACTTTATCCGTTTGATATAAGAAATGATGTGTTTCTTATCTTGGAGGGGGTGCCATGGGGTTTGCAGCTGGTTGTCGACCGCGCCTTCGAGGAGCAAGACCTTCTTCAGGAAATGTCACAGCGGCACGCTGTGTTAGCTGTGTCAGAAGCTCTCGTTTGAACTTCTTCAGGGACAATCCTGTCATGTCTGCTTCTCGCGTCAAGGTGTACAGAATGAAGGAGTTGACTTGGTGACTTAAGTAGCCAATAAAACACCTTCTTCCACCATTTTATTGTTTTCCTTTCAAAAGAACAATAATAGAGTGACTTTTTGTCTAACTTGTCACACCCATTCATGTATTTGTTGTATTTGTGTATCATGGATGGCTTGTCAACATCCTTGCATCGTGTTGTCTCAACAACGCGTCTGTGCTCACCATGAGGACCTCTTCTTTGCTTTTATCCCTATAACCAACACACATCATGGTTTCATCCTGATTTTGAAACCAGCGTATTTCACGGTATTGCAAGGTTGAGGACTTCAGTTGCGAGAAAGCAGCTGTTGATGTTGAGCGTGCCTGTGTAATATTGCTTGTGCTCAAGCAGGTAATCAACAAGGACACGAGTGGTGTAAAAGCGATCTGCATATATCTTATGCCCGTTCCAACATTAGCAAGTAATGTATCAAATATTTTCACTACGTGACTTGATGTATAATCAATTTCAGGATTATAAGATGTGTCGCTCAAAATATGGTAAGATGTTGTGGACATATCCGTAGGAGTCGCACAGGCCAAAGGTTTTATATGGTATTTGCTGGCTTGCTGACATTGTACTGCTTGAACTTCCACCTCCTATGCCCGATCACCATCTCATCAATACTGAGTTCTTGATACGGGTAGAACGCAGCTCGGTACTTTTCAGAGAACATTCATGAAGGTTCAATTTTATCTTTTCCTTCAGAATGTTTCATCGCCTCATGAGCATCGTAAAGTATATATCTTGGAAGCGTTTACGAGTAAACATTACGTGGAACCATGGAGCATAAAACTCAGGTGCCAGAGACCAGTAATCAGGGATCTCAGGCCGTCTGGCAATTCCAATCATAATCATTACGGCCAGAAATTTATCAACCTCGTGGAGCGTAATGTCAATACGAGAGAACACTGACCGTTGGAGAGATGGAGTGTTGCAATAATTTACTCCTGGCATAAGAGTTTATTGTCTTCATAAGTAAAGACTTTACCTCATCATCAAACAGCAATGAAAAACATTCAAGTGCTGTTAGAATCTGAGGTAAGCCTGACTCAGGAGACACACATGGCTGTTGCTTGGGTGGAATCTAAAAGCATTTTGTAGAGCCTTCTCTTATCTCCTGCCATTTCCTCTTACCACTGGGGCAGCTGTTGTTCGAGCTGCAAATTTTCCTCTACCTCTGCCGTTTCAGTACCAGTATTTACAGCAGATCTCGGACGTTTTGGCGGCTCAGCATCGGAATCATACTGGCTGCAGCTAGCTGCTCCAGTTGGGCTTTGATGGTTTGAATGATTCTCATTTGCCTGAATCTCTTTGATATATTCGGGATCCGAATCATCACTAATACTACTAATACTACTATTATCAGATCATTCATACATTTTTCTAAGAAAATAAGCGCCTGCTGCTAGAAACCATGTAAGCATCGCTGTTACCTGATGGGCCTGGTTCATATTGATTTGTTTACAAAATCGTCTGTACACGAAAATAAACTTGAAGCAAATTGCAGCGTGGGTGAATGAGCATGAAATCAAAAGTGAAAGTGAGCTATTTAAGTTAGAACCAGAGAATACTATTAAAACTAAAATTAGAGAAGTAAAACTGAAAGCGTATCGGGAACAATTCGAATGCGAATGGCGAGCAAACAACTTGAATGGCGCAGGAGTGCGCAAAGCGTGCAACAGAAGTCGCTGTGGCGCAGTGTGCGGCTTAAAGCGCGGAAAGAGTTAACTCTTTGTGTCCAAAAAAATTTTGGAGGGTGGTCACGCTCTGCCAGAACACATTCTAGCAACATTTTCAAACTGGAGTGATCTTGGAAATATGCATATAACTTCAGTTCTATGTGAGCTAAATTTATACTGTTAGTAAAGTATTGTATTTCATGTTATTGAAAAAAATCAAATAAAAATGAATGAAAAATTCAACTTACCACCAGGAAAATCCATATAATCCATGTATATTGTATCGAATTGATCCACACATTTATTTATTTACATTTCAACTTTGTAATTCATCCTCAGAATTTAAAATTATATAACAACTATTACTCTCAAATTCATTTTATACACCACCACTCCAAAGCACATAAATTCATATAATTGGCATTCATGCCATAAACAAAAAACTTATATACATTTAGTAACATTTATTATGTTGCTATTCTAGCCTGAGACTGTACTCTGACTTGGATGATAAAAAGCAAAGCAAGTCTAGGTGAAGATGTGGTTGGTCATAGCACCCCTAACAGATAGTAAAATTACCAGCGGCTTTAATTTGTAGGAGTAAGGTAGTGACTAGACATTTTCTGTCTTTGCTGGGTACTGATTCAAATGCATAGCACTTTCTCTGAGTGCGAATATTATATCTCAGGGGGACTGCAGTTGCACTCTATCTCAGCTGTAGCAGTGTGTTCTAATAACTGCTGGAACAAGCATGGACTTGAAACTCAAAGCTATTTCTTTGTTCATCGGCATGAGAAGTCTGTATAAAATAAAAATAATTATACTGTGTGGGACTGGAATGTTTAAAGCAGGTACCCTTTCCACCATTTGATGCATGTCAAAATTGCAGATTAAAGGGGCTATTTAACCGCTGTTCACAGCCATTCATTGACTGGGATTATAACAGGCCCATAACAAAATGGTTTGTCATTGTCGCACAATATTCTTCTGCTGAAGCATGGCGAGTGTGAGTACGCAATGTTTTTGCTTGTCCCTCCCCAGTCACACAATGATAACTCTCTTGCCTTAATACAGCAAACCACTGACCCTGTTTAATTTCAGATCCTTTTGAGATCCTCTGCAGCTTATTTGACATCACAGTCCAGTAAAAATAAAATTTCCTGTCAGAGATATGATAACTGGAAGAGCAGGTACCATCCGCAAAGATGGTGCACCTTTCTCAATACTGAGCAAAGTCTGAAAACTTTAACGTCTATGCCCATCTTTGCCAACGCCAGGAGCATAGGGAGACTTTTCCAAATAGAGAAGATGTTGACGAGCTGCTATACTTGTTACAAAGTCCAAATGATTGATGATGCTTGCGTGGTTTTGATGCATAAACTGTCACTTCGCTGTCCTGAAACTCATTAACCATTTCATCAATGGAAAGATTTTGAAGGGGTAGAATGTGCATCTTTTGGAAGTTAACAACCACTGGGTATCCAGGGTTCGTCTAATTGCTTGACTCACTGGTCTCAGCGTGAAGCATTGTAGTGATATATTGCCTCAAACTCATTTGTTAGGGGAATCACCTGAAAACAAATGAGAATACTGTATGGTTTTGTCCACAACCCAATTCTGGGACGCTGTTTAGTCTCATTACAATTAAAGAAAGTTAAAAATCTGTTGACCCTTCTTGCCTGGCTGGCACCCATGATGCATACAGACTGTTTCTGATAATTTCCTTGGCAATTTTCATTTATTTTGAAATACAGCATAGTTGAACATAGAAATAATGAGGTTGTCAATAACTGTATTCGTTAAAATTGTCTGGGAAACACTTAAAGCTGATGATTCATCATATAATACAGAAATTGTGTGGCGGAGACATTAACCAATGAAACAGTTCTGTTCTGTGGAAAGTCCAACCATTCCATACCCATTCTGAGTCTGCAGTCATTCTAATACTAGTAATTAGTGCTAGCATGTGGTATAGATACCAGCACAGTAGACTGAGAGCATGTTTTGATTTAAAATTAGAGGCAGAATAAAGTAGACCTAATTAACAGTCGAAATCAGTGGACACACTTCGTTGTGCCATCGAGACTTTTCATTATCAGTTAAAAACAATACTGAACTACTACTAGTACTAAATTGATTATCAACAGATTCACCGTCAGAGAAATCCTTGGTTACAAGTTGACGTGAACAAGCGGGAACATACCAGCAACTTGTTCCAGCTGTTAACAAACGCTGGAAAGGAAAACATCTTGTTATTAAATTAACACACAGAAAGTTTTCACTTCCGCAACAGAAAATATGTTAGCTGAAACAAATTGAAATTTTTAAAATATAAACATAAGGTCGTGAGACCACGCCATTCGATCGTGTGTGAAAGTGATAGTTATCGTCCGTTGATATTTGTAAAAAAGAACGGCTTCGTGCATAAAATTACAAATGAGCAGTGAAACGAAAAGCGTATGGACCCAAACCAAACGCTATATCGTGTTTGGTTACCAAGAGTAACTGTCGTAAGCTGTGAAACGCTTGACCGGGAATGACACTTTTTTGTAAAGCCTGCGTTTGTTTGTTCTTTACCTTCTTCCTATCATCCGCTACTGTATGAGTGGAACCAAGATATTCAAACTGTTCGCATTTTCTACTTTCTCCACATAAAACATTACTATCATGTTCATGATTCTTCTGCCGCCGCCATGAAGCACATTGAGACAGATTTGCTTTTCGCTTTATCTGCTACTTCGCACACTTCGAATCTCATTGCTGGTTGCGCACAGGTCACCAGCATATCGTAAATCAGGTATTTCTCCGACATAAAGGATCATTAAATGTTGCATATCGCATGATTCGTGATGTTACAATGGTTTACATCATACATGGGATATTAGTCAATTAATACAAGACTCAGCTGAGTACTAACCTTAATCGTGAGGTATGACAGCACCAAAGTTTCTGTACAACTTTCATTCTCTACTATCTTCAGACAAGAAATTACCTATTTATTATGATTATTGACCAACTCAAGCGTTAAAACCCAGACTGTTTCCAGCTTTCATAATAATACTTGGGCATTTATAGGCTGAAATAGCGATCTGTCTCTGTTTATTAGGATGCCGGTGCAATGTTCTTCTCAATCGTTTATCGCTTATTCTATTAGTGATATATAAACAAGCAAACATCAGAACGGATGCAGATAGCAATAAGTCTTCCCAGCAATTTATTGGAGCTCAGGTGCTTATTCCTTCGCGGTGTGTTCGGACAACCAGCTGCTACTGGGTTCGCCATCATATTCTCCTTGCTGTCCCCTGTTGAAGGTCCCACAAGGCAGCAGGCTGCTATTCAGTGCAGCCAGACCTGTAGATGACTCCGCCCCAGGCTGATGAGCGTCATCTCTGCCCAGTTGCGGCAATTGACCCCGAGAGCACTGTGTTTGAAAATCTGTCTTGCTATTTTCAAACACGCATAAGTGAGAGAGAGTGTCATGTCTGACCAGCACTTAACAACAAGCCAATCACGGTCTATGATTTTCTCTGCCTCCTCTATCCACCTCACAACTGTCCTCTGTAAAATAATTCATAGTTGTCTGTTAAGTTCATTTGAGGATCATCGATATGTCCATACTGTCTGATCTTCCCATGCATGTATTTAAGTATGTGTTTAGACTATCAACTCCTGTTCTGTGTTGCTGATGTGATCAATGGGGTTTCTTCATGGTTTCAGAGCAAAATCATTCCATGGCTGAATAACTTACGCAATCCAAGACAGAAAATACGCATCTTCTTCCTTGAAATTTAAGCCATGTTTTCTTAGAGCATTTATGATGTCCCCATGAGTGTCATTATTTTGTAGTGGTGGAGAATAAGGTGTCGCAACAGATGTGTGAAAGGCATGACGCAAGGAACGGCGGAACTTTAGAAGGGTTACTCAGGTTTATGTCATTGAAGAGGACAGACGAAGCATGGTTCTCAATCTCCAGGAGTTGGGAGTTGGGCTTGGGACCAACGATCCTATCCTTAAAAAAAATTAAAAGATGGAAACAACAACAAACATACAATCTATCTACGTAATAAGGAAGAAGGCTATGAGCTGCTGACTCACATGACTGGAAGTAGGAAATGAAGGGAAGCATTATGAGGACAGAAGTCCTGAATACTAAAACTATGATCAGAATTGGATGCTGGAATGTAAGAACAATAGACTTAAACCGAAACTATCACAAATAATAGCAGAAATGAGATTTATATACCCATATCCAGGGGATAGCGAGATAGATGACAGAGAAATGGAAGAAGTAAATTAATGCAACAGGTGAAATAGTCCTTTTTTCTGATCGAGACGATGACTCACACCATGAAGGAGGCAGTAATCCTAAGCAAAGGGCGCATGGAAAAGTGTCTGTTAAACGGAAACCTATCACAGCAGTCGCTGATTAAGATGATCAGACTAAAGGTGGAAGTACAAAACATCATAATCCCACAAATGCTATACGCCAACCAATGATAAAGGAAGATACAAAGAAAGAATCGCAGCATTACTTAAACTCACAAGCAGAATTAGATGTCACCATCCCATGACAACACACAGCAGGGAGATCTAAATGCTAAGGTCGTATACATAAATACGATAGTTATAGAACTATGGGAAAATATGGATGGGTAAGGATGAACGAAAAATAGGGAACGTTAGTAAACTTCTGCAAACATGGAACAATCTTCGGTTATAGGAGAACCCTATTTTAATATTTAGATATCACAACAACATGCAGTTTCTACGCGAGATAAAAACCATATAATGACTAATGGGATTCCTGGAGACGCCAAAGGTTAGATGTTGTGAAGTCAAGATAGGCAGAGCAGAAGTACCACCACCTAGTCAAGGCAGTCAACTTAAAACTAAGAGAACAGGACAACAGAAAACTTCCAGAGAGTTCAAGGGATACCAGCACACGGATGGCGTAGATAAGTTATAATGCAGATAAAGAACATTCCAAAGCCTCAGAAAGTACGAATCTAGATGAGAAACTGACAACATAGATAGAACATGGCAAACATAGGCATCTATATATAGTAAGAGCAGTGGAATATATAAATTAGGTAAGTGTCTGTGACAAAGAAAGAAAAGAATGGATAACACTACTGAAATAAGGAAAATAATAGACAGTCAAGAATATTAAAAGAAATGTTAGAATAAACCGAAGACTGAGCAGACACTACAGAATAAGTAACAAAGGCAAGTAAAGAAACTGCAACGGGTTGTAGAGCGACAAAATAATAAGGTTAAGATCTGGCAGTACATAGGCAGAAGAAGCAGCAAAAAGTGTGATCAGGGAACAGGAACAAACACAAAGTTAATAAGGAAACACATAGAGATCAAATACTTACAAGGATAAGAATGGAATACTATTGATTAACGAAAAGGAACAAGAAATACTGACGGACAGAGTATTTTAAAGAATTAAGTTGCAGACCAATTTCCAACGCAGGAAGTGATATTAATACGAAGAACCAACAGAGGAATTAGAATTACATTGAAAACACCCAAGCCGATGAGATCATTACAAGTACTAAATCTCTTAAGAATAATAAGGCAACGTAATGATAACTTAAACAAAGAGAACTATTCAAAATAGACCCAGAACTGCAGCTAATTATATTGCAACCCTTGTTTACTGTCATATGGAATGCCCCAAAATAATACTCCGATGCATGGAATAGAGGAGTCAACACTGGGCACACAAAAAGGCTCCTATTGATTGTACACCGCGGAATAACACCGCTTACCCGCAAAAAATTTAAGCAAACTATCAGACAACGACAACATTGACTATGATATGAAACTGAAAAGGAACAAGTATAGATTTGTAGATGACGAGTTTAGCAGGCCAATATTTGCTCAGAAATATCACAGAGCAAAATACAGAATGGCAAACAAAACTCTAGATTTAACTTAGAGATTTTAGTATGTTTTGATAGCATACACCACAGGTTACGGACTTAAGATTAGAGGTTGAATCCCACTGTATTTTATAAATACATAAAAGCTGCTACAGCAAAGCAGATGCAGGTGTTGAAACTTCAGGACTAGTCTGAAGTAAAAACAGGCGTATGACAAGGATGTACAGGTCGTATTCTATTATTCAACACTGTCATAGATTGGGTGATGCTGTGAAACAACGAAGATACAAGAAGAGGTATTAGATGGACACCATCCACTTGAAGATCGTAGATTTGGTAGGATGACATCGCACTTATCTCATACACATAGAGATATCCAGGAAAGACCCACGCTTTAACCAATATAGTGATATTTTGGTTGGGCTGGAAATAAAATCAAGAAGAAAACCAGCAATGACCTGAACATAGCAAACCCCAGCACCAGTCAACTAGAATAGAAACCCTTCCGTAGATACAACCGCCACATACCCAGAAGTAGAAAGCACAGCACAGAAGGAGGCGTGATCTGATATTAAAAACAGACTGAGTAAGAATGGCGTATCTATGACCTCAGACCGCCTTCGGAAATTCAGTTTCCACTACAGCATCAGAACCAAGATTAGCATTCATAACAGCTGTGTGCTGTCAACTACAATGGATCGAATCGCCGAGAATGACAGAACAGATATGTCCACAGATCTCTCCGCTTTTCAACTTGCCCGCGAAAAATCTTACGCTGTATCAATGACTACTATCTCGAACTTCAAGAATCGCTTTGGTGAATGAAAGCCAACAAGAGAATATGGCACCATCACCAAGACGACGCTGAGATGGATTGATTATGATGCGCATGGAGACTGGCCCGGTTAATGAAAAACTGGTAATTGAGACGGACTCAGAGGGCAGGCTAAAGCGGAAGACCCAAGATGACCTGAGACAACGAGACAAGAAGCTGAAGGAAAATGAATCATACTGGAAATACAATAAGGAGTGAAGGGCTGGTGAACAGGTGGGAAGAATGGTGTACGCTTGTTGTGCTGCTCCAAACGCCAAGGCAGTGAACAGGCTAAAAAGGGAAGCAAGAAGCTTAGACTCATGATGTCGCTTGTCCATAGAAGACACATTCATCACTGGCCATTGTTCGCCAGTGCATCCAGCTTCATGCTCATCCCAAAGAATGATTCTGGGACAAAGATGAAGGTAAGTGTCTGGGATGATCGTATTTTTTGTACAGGCATCCACTGCTCAAACATAACTGGTCTTATTTTCTTGTATCATCTCATGAACAGTCATGCAGTGACAATCTAGAAAGTCAGTGACTGTCTTTACATATGTTCCGGTTCAGATGCACTACATATCCTGTGTTTGTTACGGCCACACCACAAGCTGTCCTGGAGGCCTTGCGATCACCATGATGTTTGTTTTGCCCCATAATCACATATTAATTAACTATAATATGAGCCCATATTAGCAAGGTCATAATCATCATATGTACTTTAGTGCAGCAAGTTAGTATATTGTCACTGTTATACTATAACATACAACACTCCACAGCACTTTAGTACTGTTCACAGTCTTGAGTTTGTCACCCCATAGAAGAGAGAACATACTTTTTTATCATAATAGTATAATAATATTATGATTGAATCAGACTAGATTTTGTGAAATTTCAGGTGAAATTTGCTTAAAACCCAGAATTTGGATTAGTCAATGCCTCAAGGCAAAGTAGCTCGATCATCAAACCCTAAGTATTTTTACAAATATATATATATACACCAAAGTTAAAAATAAAAGTAAACATAATTGTATCTGGTCACAGTAGGAACAGGTTATTCAGGAAATATTTAATGCATGCAATATACAACTCAACTCCATGAAATTGAGACCATTTCTTGCCTCTCTCAACAAAGTTTTTTGACTAACAAACACCTGAGGTCGTCCTTCTTCGCTTTAGAAACCCATCCCACCTCCAATGCCTGCTTTGGATATTCATGATCATTTTACTCACAAGAAGTGTCCAACATATCTCCATCTTCTTTCTTACATAACAGTTGCTCAGGTGGCTGACCATGACATTTATCTGATTCATCACCTCTGAATTACCTCCATTTTATATCTGGCTATTTTTCATGATCTGAGCCAAATGCATTCAACTTGCTTTCTATGATCTTAAGATACGAATGTTGTAAAGCTCTGCGTGTTAGATGCAATGTAAAAATACATTAAAACTCATTCAAAATTGTAAATTTGATATCTTCATGCCCTGATTGACATACGGGCCTTCCACGAGACTTCTGTTGCCGTTTACTGTTTTCTACCAACCGCCTACCGCCATAGCCACTCCTTCCTCAACTCTCTCCACCGCTCTTCATAAGTTTTGGACGCCCAGATCTTCTTTCCCATCTCTGTCCATCTGAGAGCTGGTTCAGCCAATGCCCTACTGGCACAACGGCTATGTCCAAACCACTTCTATCTTCATCTTCAAAAATTGCAAAAAGTACCAGAATGAAATCACAACTTCAAGAAAGTTACAATACTTAAGGCTTAGGTAGAGCACCTAGTGTTTCCATATTTGATGTAACTTTTGAAAATGTGTCTCATTCTATTTTTAAAAAGAGGTCCATGATGGTACTCAAATCAACTCTTCGTGTTACAAATAAAAACAGCAAGAAAAGTGATAGTGTGATGAGGTAAGTGAGAACAAACATTGATCATGTGATTAATACGCTAAAGGTTCAGCTCACACAACAGGTATTTGAGTAGGCCTACTGAATCAAAAATTGAACTGGCAATGCGGGCCAGTCGCTGAACACTGTTGGAGATGGACAGAGGAGATCGGACACCTATGGACAACTAAAGTGCAATGAGGATATTCCAACTGAAAACTGAGGAGAAAGGCCCAAGTCACTTTTCAGCAGTTAATTTATTTGTCCTGAATTATGTCTTTTGAATCTCATGTTATCTTGGATGTTTACTACTTAAATCAACAAATTGGATTTACATAAACTGATTTTTGATAAAATACTTGTGGTAGATTTATTTTCTATTAATTTATTATTGAACGATTTAAATATTGTTGGTCTTTATGATATTATTTTCAGTAACTGATATCACAGTAGAGGCAAAACTAACACATGTTTACATTTTCTATTATACCATGTTTAGAACTGATTTAGTGTTATCCATTAAGGAGAGATTTCTGTTCGAAATTTTTTCGTTGAGCTTGTTATTATCGCAGAATTTGTATTACAATTTGAGATATTATGATTTGAAAGAGTAGAAAAATAGTTAAATAAATATAACACGCTAGCATGGAAATAATAAAATGGCTACAAACACGGGGCTTAATTTCAAGGCTCTGAGGCATGAATATAATGGCTTGTTCACTTATAGATAATTGTAATATTCCAACATTACACATGATTTTAGGATACAAATATCATATTTACCAATTTTTGCAACACACTAATCACCCCAAAAAACAGCTTGGACCGAAATTTTAGGAATTTACCCAAAAATTTATGTACCAAATATTTGATATATCCTAATCAGTAATATTTTAGATATTTATGTCATACCTTAGAGTGAAAAACAGAATCTGATTTACATTCATTAGATTCAGAGCCCAGGGACGGAAATCTTTGTTTTTGGTGACCATTTTGTATTGTCTGATTTATACGCTTACATTTTTTACCAATTTTTCATTATTCTAAGTCATAATTCAAAATGGTTATACAAATTTTACACTAACATGAAATAATGAAAATAGCTTCATGATCCCTAACTGACTGTAATTCCAAGTCTTTTTGACTTATCCTATGAAAAAGACAAACAACTGGCAAAATTATGACTCTACTGGATGGCAAAGAAGCCTAACAAAACTGAGCACTGAGTCAGGAATCTAACTGACGACAGAATAGAAGATCAAGTAAAGTTTGAAAGATGGGAAATGAAATAACTGTATAATTTTTTACAAGAGTAAATTCATGCCTACAGGCTTTATTGCAGGTTAATAAAGAGCCACACACGCACATCTCAAGACTGATTTAGGTCAATTATATCAACTATGCTTTTGTGATCTTACTGATCCCGACTTCGTAGCTGACCTGGCGCATCGCGTCAACGCAACACTGTAATAGACTTGTGTAATTAAGTCGATGCTTGTTGGTTACTACCAGAACGTATCAAAATTACAAGGCATAAAAGAAAAGTAACACCATACCTGATACACATGCCAGGAAGAAGCGGCTGAGGTAGGCTCAGAAGTTACCATAACAAAAAGCATAACAGAAATCGGATGCTGGACCCACTGTAGGCTATTACCGACACAACGCGATACCGAAATGTTCATATTTCAGAAGATCCTAATTGATGACATGCTTTAGAACGAGATTCACAGTCGTGGTAAAGCCTTCTGAGCGTTTGTCTCATCCATCATTGCGCCGGCTTGTTGCACCTATCAATAGGCACAGTTTTCTGCGTTTATTATCATGATTATCGAAGTGTTTTTTACATGGAAATGAATTGTCGTAAAAACCATTGTCCAAACTTCAAGTGCTTCCAAAAGCAGACGTCTCATTCTCTATCCTCAAAGATGTTCAAGGTTTTAATCCAGCATCAACATGGTTCCTCACGAGTATTTCCTCAACAATCATTGTTGAATTCAATGCAACATAGGACACCAATATTGTGGAACAATGGAAGATGTTTGTGAACTGGGTCGCTGTCTGAAAGAAAAATGCAGGCAAACTGTACTGCCTTGTTGTTTTTCGGCTAGACACAGCCAGCGTTAGCGGAAAGGCGACCGCATAATAAACCCGGCTGAAAATCGAACACACCCACCAAGGATGCAATTGTGCTCCAACAGGTGCCGATACTGGCGCACGCATACATTACGCTTCGAGAAAGCCTGGCTGCTTATATATCACAATAGAATGATAAAAACTGCTTTAGAGCATCGAAAGAGAAGAAGAAGATGCTTAGAATATACCAATCTACACTATCAAATAGTTTAGAAGTATATTGAATGTTTTGAATTTAGTGCGTGGTTCATTTTTTATACATACTGTTATAGTTGACAATAAGTTTTACCTGCACCATGAAGAGGCAATAAGAGCAGCAGAAACCAGACATATTCAATGCCCTCATATTTGGTGATTTAGACTGAGGGATTATGTCTGTTTCAACAGATTTTCCTGCATAATGTATTATGTAATAATAAATATATCATATTGACTGATTCGTTGCTCCCATAGGTTTTAAAAACAATGGAGGTCGAGGCCAGTGCTGTGGCAAAATTCCTGGGATGTTGCAGGAAAAACGAAAATAAATACACATGCAGACAGAACCAATGTTTTATGATTCCGCCCCAATGCTTTTGGAAAAACTATAGATAGGTCGAATTGTGATCACTAAATGTTGGGATCTGCCAAGACATCTGCAGACCTCTCAAAAGTGGACAACGATGGGAAAAAGACGTCGGTGCAAGGTAAAGATAAACATCATCAGATAAATGGCATGTGGGAAAGGAGATCTAATAGGAAGAAAGAATAGTACCATCGTGGAAATCACAATGCATATCAAAGAGTGAAGTACTGATGTGAGGCCCAGGATGGCACCAGTAAATAAAAGAAATCGGATGTGCTGGGCTTCACTTGTGTAGGCATAACTGGTACAGGTGACAACTGCAGAGATAATAGCTAGTGCACAAAACGAGGTGGCAACAGTTGATAGAATTTACTGTAACAGATTGAATGAGAAAAGTGCAGACTACTCGGGTTCCACACCTGCTGGACAATACCCAGTGACAGCAAAGAATAGTTAAATTACTGCTGACTACACAGCTTATAGTGCTGAACATGTCAACAAATATTTTTGACGATCATGGTGTGTAGATGACATGAATTATGACCCACCAAAATGCCAGTACATTGAAACCCAAAGACCTCTCCCAACCCAGAATCTGCATGTGTTCTTGACTGTGAAAGACTAGTGTGATGTATTATGAACAGATGGGTGTGGTGGGATGGCTGCTCAGCTTTAGATAGTCCAGGACATACAAGCAAGATATGCTGTACCGTCTCACATGAATGACCAAAATTTGGACAGTAGTGGTGGTGTGTGGTTTATTCTGTAGATGGCAATTCAAACCAACATGCCCTGTTCCCAACCGGAATATAGTGCTTGACCTTTCAAGGCAGCAGATTTATATTGTCCCTGGGGTTGGCCTAATCTTCTGCACATGTCCTGACCAGTCATCCCCAGCCCATCGGTTCAGCTCACCTTCTCTGAGCTAGCCAGAATCTACTATAAGGTTGGCGAGGTTACTATGCAGATTTCACTAAATGAACAAATTCTGTGAACAAAAAAATGATGAACGAATATCTTCCCTTTCTCAACAGAATTGATGTGGTCATGACTGTTGCAGATGATGTGGACACGTAATTGCTTGGTGGTCACTTTCACGCCAATGGAACACATTGCAGAAAGTCACACTTAAGATTGTTGTTGAGCTGGCAGATGAAGGTTTATGCATTCACAACCAGAACTCATACATCCTGCAGGACTCGGGTAAAATACTCTAGGAAATAAGACCATAACCATCACGCGACTCCTTTACATTCCAGTATTATTGTATATAGACTAATTCATTTAAAAATCAACACAACATGCTAAATCAAGGTTATATTATGCAACAGCTGTTAAAATAAGTATTGGTATTATGAATATTTTCAAAATAAAAACCATAGACTCATAGAATTGCAAAAAGCTGTTTGTAGATATTTCTCCGTGGTTGTTCAGACTGTATAGATTTCCAGAGTTTTCTTCAAATCCAGAGTGCTTTTGATTCAATATGGTGGTGGGGCCATGAACTGAGTAATCATGTACTTTGGAGAGAAATGGAAAGAACAGTTGAAAATTTGCTGAGGATAAAAGGTTCTTTTAACCCAAAACATGGGCCCTTTTCAACTGGTTCATTTTTTGGGAGATAATATTGATTTTTGCTTCATTATGTAGAGCCCAGCTCCAAGGAAAGGCAAACCAGACTAGACAGGAGTTTAGATAGAATGGCTTGAAAAAGGGGAGATAAGTAGAGACTTAGTGTTTGCACACCAAAACTGCCCATTATAAGCAGATAGCAACACTAGAACGAGACATTGACGAGGAAACTAGTTGACGAGATGTTAGTACTGCTTAGCACGTTAGTGACAATAGAAAACAAAACACGATTGATGAATGGACATGTTTTGTGTCTAGAGGAATAACATCAAAAACTTATATGAAGTGAACCAGAATGAGTTTGTTTTTTGTAACGCCGTTTGACCACCATCACTTTTATAACATCAACCAAAAATCAGAACTACAACAATTATCTCACAAGACGCGCCATAGAGCAGTTAAGCAAAGGTTCTGACCCCCTTTGGGAATGCCTACGATTTCACAGAGGGTCTCTGTGGCTAGATGGTTATACCCTTGCCTTGTGTTCCTAAGATTGTTGGTTCGAATCCAGGCCACACTATTCTGTTCACTAGTGCATTTATTCCAGAGCCCCCTAGGATTGTTGCCAGAGTTACAGAGTTCGTGTTTTGTGAAATATTCTTGGGGGGTGGCATGCAATGTCTGGGAGGGGCGGAGCCATATGGGAAAATCCTTGTAATGAAGTCAACCTTCGGCTTTAGACATTAAGAGAAAGTTAACAAATACCCAGTTGACATTACTGACTAGAAAAAAATAGGCAAAGCTAGTTGACAGAAAAGACTAGAGAAAATAGACAAAGCTAGTTGACAGTACTGACTAGAAAAAAATAGGCAATGGGCTAGTTGACAGTACTGACTAGAGAAAAATAGGCAAAGCTAGTTGACATTACTGACTGGGAGAAAAATAGACAATAGCTAGTTGACAGTACTGACTAGAGAAAAATAGACAATAGCTAGTTGACAGTACTGACTAGAGAAAAATAGAAAAGCTAGTTGACAGAAACTGACTAGGAAAAAAATAGACAATACCCAGTTGACAGTACTGACTAGAGAAAATAGGCACAGCTAGTTGACGGTACTAACTAGAGAAAAATAGACAATAGCTAGTTGACAGTACTGACTAGAGAAAAATAGGCAATAGCTAGTTGACAGTACTGACTAGAGAAAAATAGACAATAGCTAGTTGACATTACTGACTAGAGAAAATAGACAATAGCTAGTTGACATTACTACTGGGAGAAAATAGACAATAGCTAGTTGACAGTACTGACTAGAGAAAAATAGACAATAGCTAGTTGACGGTACTAACTAGAGAAAATGGGACATACCCAGTTGACGGAAACTAACTAGAGAAAAAATAGACAAAGCTATTTGGGACGGTACTGACTAGAGAAAATAGGCAATAGCTAGTGATGGTACTAACTAGAGAAAATAGGCAATAGCTAGTTATTACTTTACTGACTGGGAGAAAATAGACAATAGCTATTTGGGACAGTACTGACTAGAGAAAAATAGGCAATAGCTAGTTGACAGTACTGACTAGAGAAAAATAGACAATAGCTAGTTGACAGTACTGACTAGAGAAAATAGGCAAAGCAGTTGACAGTACTGCCCAGAGAAAAAAAAAAGCTAGTTGACATTACTGCCCAGAGAAAAATAGACAATAGCTAGTTGACAGAAATTGACTAGAGAAAAATAGACAATAGCTAGTTGACAGTACTGACTGGGAGAAAATAGACAATAGCTAGTTGACAGTACTGACTAGAGAAAAATAGACAATAGCTAGTTGACATTACTGACTAGAGAAAAATAGAAAATAGCTAGTTGACAGTACTGACTAGAGAAAATAGACAATAGCTATTTGGGACAGTACTGACTAGAAAAATAGGAACCCAGTGATGACTAACCGGGAAAAAAAATAGACAAAGCTAGTGACAGTACTGACTAGAGAAAAATAGACAATAGCTAGTTGACAGACTGACTAGAGAAAATAGGCAAGCTATTGACAGTACTGACAGAGAAAATAGACAAAGCTAGTTGACAGTACTGACTAGAGAAAAATAGGCAATAGCTAGTTGACAGTACTGACTAGAGAAAAATAGACAATAGCTAGTTGACAGTACTGACTAGAGAAAAATAGGCAATAGCTAGTTGACATTACTGACTAGAGAAAAATAGACAATAGCTAGTTGACATTACTGACTAGAGAAAATAGACAAAGCTAGTTGACTACTGACTAGAAAAAAATAGGCAATAGCTAGTTGACGGTACTAACTAGAAAAATGGGCAAAGCTAGTTGACATTACTGACTAGAGAAAATAGACAATAGTCTAGGACAGTACTGACTAGAGAAAAATAGGCAATAGCAGTTGACAGACTGACTAGAGAAAATAGACATAGCTAGTTGACAGTACTGACTAGAGAAAATAGACAATAGCTAAGTTGACATTACTGACTAGAGAAAAATAGACAATAGCTGTTGACAGTACTGACTAGAAAAAAATAGACAATAGTAGTTGACAGTACTGACTAGAGAAAAATAGACAATACCCAGTTGACAGATGACTAGAGAAAATAGGCAATAGTTTAGTTGACAGTACTGACTAGAGAAAAATAGACAATAGCTAGTTGACAGTACTGACTAGAAAAAAATAGGCAAAAGCTAGTTGACAGTACTGACTAGAGAAAATAGACAATAGCTAGTTGACAGTACTGACTGGGAGAAAAATAGACAAGTAGTTGAATACTTTGACTAGAGAAAATAGACAATAGCTAGTTGACATTACTGACTAGGAGAAAATAGACAATAGCTAGTTGACAGTACTGACTAGAGAAAAATAGACAATAGCTAGGTTGACGGTACTAACTAGAAAAAAATAGACAATACCCAGTTGAATTTACACCAGAAAAAAATAGACACAGCAGTTGACAGTACTGACTAGAGAAAATAGACAAGCTAGTTGACAGTAATGACTAGGAAAAATAGGCAATAGCTAGTTGACAGTACTGACTAGAGAAAAATGGGCAATAGCTAGTTGACAGTACTGACTAAAAGAAAATAGACAATAGCTAGTTGACAGTACTGACTAGAAAAATAGGCAATAGCTAGTTGACATTATGACTAGAAAAAAATAGACAATAGCTAGTTGACGGTACTGACTAGAGAAAAATAGGCAATAGCTAGTTGACGGTACTAACTAGAGAAAAATAGGCAATAGCTAGTTGACAGTACTGACTAGAGAAAAATAGGCAATAGCTAGTTGACGGTACTAACTAGAGAAAAATAGACAATAGCTAGTTGACGGTACTAACTAGAGAAAACAGACAAAGCTAGTTGGACGGACTGACTAGAGAAAAATAGCAAAGCTAGTTGACGGTACTGACTAGAGAAAAATAGGCAAAGCTAGTTGTTTGGTACTAACTGGGAAAAATAGGCAAGCTAGTTGACAGTACTGACTAGAGAAAAATAGGAAACAGCTAGTTGACAGTACTGACTAGAGAAAAATAGACAATAGCTAGTTGACAGTACTGACTAGAGAAAAATAGACAATAGCTAGTTGACTTAACGACTAGAAAAAAATAGACAATAGCTAGTTGACATTACTGACTAGAGAAAAATAGACAATAGCTAGTTGACAGTACTGACTAGAGAAAAATAGACAATAGCCAGTTGACGGTACTAACTAGAGAAAATAGACAATAGCTAGTTGACGGTATTAACTAGAGAAAATAGACAACAGCGTTGACAGTACTGACTGGGAGAAAATAGGCAATGCTAGTTGACAGACTGACTAGAGAAAATAGACAATAGCTAGTTGAATTACTGACTTAGAGAAAATAGACAAAGCTAGTTGACAGTACTGACTAGAGAAAAATAGACAATAGCTAGTTGACGGACTAACTAGGAAAAAATAGACAAAGCTAGTTGACGAAATTAACTAGAGAAAAATAGACAAAGCCAGTTGACGGTCTAACTAGAGAAAAATAGACAATAGCTATTTGGGACGGTACTGACTGGGAGAAAATAGGCAATACCCAGTTGACATTACTGACTAGAGAAAAATAGACAAAGAAGTTGGAAGACTGACTAGAAAAAAATAGCAAAGCAAGTGACTAATTACGACTAGAGAAAATAGACAATAGCTAGTTGACAGTATAACGGGAGAAAAATAGACAAAGCTAGTTGACAGTACTGACTAGAGAAAATAGGCAAAGCTAGTTGACTTTACTGACTAGAAAAAAATAGACAAAGCTAGTTGACAGTACTGACTAGAAAAAAATAGACAATAGCAGTTGACATTACTGACATGAGAAAAATGACAAAGCTAGTTGACATCCCTGACTAGAAAAAAATAGGCAATAGCTAGTTGGGGACAGTACTGACTAGAGAAAAATAGACAATACCCAGTTGACAGTACTGACTAGAGAAAAATAGGCAATAGCTAGTTGACAGTACTGACTAGAGAAAAAAGAAAAGCTAGTTGACAGTACTGACTAGAAAAATAGGCAATAGCTAGTTGCATACTGACTAAGAAAATAGGCAACCCAGTTTGACATTACTGACTAGAGAAAAAGACAATAGCTAGTGACAACTGACCAGAGAAAATAGACAATGGCTAGTTGACATTACTGACTAGAGAAAAAAGGCAATAGCTAGTTGACAATGACTAGAGAAAATAGAAATAGCTAGTTGACAGTACTGACTAGAGAAAAATAGACAAAGCTAGTTGACAGTATTTGACTAGAGAAAAATAGACAATAGCTAGTTGACATTACTGACTAGAGAAAAATAGACAATAGCTAGTTGACAGTACTGACTAGAGAAAAATAGACAATAGCTAGTTGACAGTACTGACTAGAAAAAAATAGACAATAGCTAGTTGACAGTACTGACTAGAAAAAAAATAGACAATAGCTAGTTGACGGGTACTGACTAAGAAAAATAGGCAATAGCTAGTTGACAGTACTGACTAGAGAAAAATAGGCAATAGCTAGTTGACAGTATGACTAGAGAAAATAGGCAAAGCTAGTGACAGTACTGACTAGAGAAAAATAGACAATAGCTAGTTGACAGTACTGACTAGGAAAAAAGGCAATAGCTAGTTGACAGTACTGACTAGAGAAAAATAGGCAATATGTTGACATTACTGACTAGAGAAAAATAGACAAAAACCCAGTTGACATTACTGACTAGAGAAAAATAGACAATAGCTAGTTGACATTACTGACTAGAGAAAAATAGGCAATAGCTAGTTGACATTACTGACTAGAAAAAAATAGACAATAGCTAGTTGATGTACTGACTAGAGAAAATAGACAATAGCTAGTTGACAGTACTGACTGGGAAAAAATAGACAATAGCTAGTTGAATTACTGACTAGAGAAAATAGACAATAGCTAGTTGACAGACTGACTAGAGAAAATAGACAATAGCTAGTTAAAGTACTGACTAGAAAAAATAGACAATAGCTATGACAGTACTGACTAGAGAAAAATAGACAATAGCCAGTTGACAGTAATTGACTAGAGAAAATAGGCAATAGCTAGTGACAGTACTGACTAGAAAAAAATAGGAAAGCTAGTTAAAAAGTACTGACTAGAGAAAAATAGGCAATAGCGGGTGACAGTACTGACTAGAGAAAATAGACAATAGCAGTTGACAGTACTGCCCAGAGAAAATAGGCAAAGCTAGTTGACAGTACTGACTAGAAAAAAATAGGCAAAGCTAGTTGACAGTACTAACTGGAGAAAAATAGACAAAGCTATTGACAGTACTGATTTAGTGAAAATAGGCAAAGCTAGTTGAATTACTGACTAGAGAAAAATAGACAATAGAAAAGTTGACATACTGACTAGAAAAAAATAGACAATAGCTAGTTGACATTACTGACTAGAGAAAAATAGACAATAGCTAGTTGACAGTACTGACTAGAGAAAAATAGACAATAGCTAGTTGACAGTACTGACAAAGAAAAATAGACAATAGCTAGTTGACAGTACTGACTAGAGAAAAAGACAATAGCTAGTTGACAGTACTGACTAGAGAAAATAGGCAATAGCAGTTGACATTACTGACTAGAGAAAATAGACAATAGCCAGTTGACATTACTATTCAGAAAAAAATAGACAATAGCTAGTTGACAGTACTGACTAGAGAAAAATAGACAATAGCTAGTTGACAGACTGACAGAGAAAAATAGGCAAATAGCAAAGTTGACGTACTAACTAGAAAAAAATAGACAATAGCAGTTGACAGACTGACTAGAGAAAAAGACAAAGCTAGTTGACAGTACTGACTAGAGAAAATAGACAATAGCTAGTTGAAGTACTGACTAGAGAAAATAGGAATAGCAGTTGATGGTAATTAACGGGAGAAAATAGACAATAGCTAGTTGACAGTACTGACTAGAAAAAAATAGACAAAAGCAGTTGACAGTACTGACTAGAGAAAAATAGGCAATAGCTAGTTGACAGTACTGACTAGAGAAAAATAGACAATAGCTAGTTGACAGTACTGACTAGAGAAAAATAGGCAATAGCTAGTTGACAGTATGACTAGAGAAAATAGACAAGGCTAGTTGACATACTGACTAGAGAAAAATAGGCAATAGCTAGTTGACATTACTGCCCGGGAAAAAAATAGACAATAGCCAGTTGACATTACTGACTAGAGAAAATAGACAAAGCTAGTTGACGGTACTAACTAGAGAAAAATAGGCAATAGCTAGTGACATTACTGACTAGAAAAAAATAGACAATAGCTAGTTGACAGTACTGGACTAAGAAAATAGCAATAGCTAGTTGACAGTACTGACTAGAGAAAAATAGACAATAGCAGTTGACAGTACTAACTGGAAAAAAATAGACAATACCCAGTTGACAGTACTGACTAGAGAAAATAGGAAAGCTAGTTGACATTACTGACTAGAGAAAATAGACAATAGCTAGTTGACAGACTACTAGAGAAAAAAGACAAAGCTAGTTGAATTACTGACTGAAAATAGACAATAGCTAGTTGACATACTGACTAGAGAAAAATAGACAAAGCTAGTTGACAGTACTGACTAGAGAAAAATAGGCAAAGCTAGTTGACAGTACGACAGAGAAAATAGAAAAGCTAGTTGACAGTACTGACTAAAAAAATAGGCAGTTTAGTTGACAGTACTGACTAGAAAAAATAGGAAAATAGCAGTGACATTACTGACTAGAGAAAAATAGACAATAGCTAGCTGACAGTACTGACTAGAGAAAATAGACAAAGCTAGTTGACATTACTGACAGAGAAAAATAGACATAGCTAGTTACGTACTGACTAGAGAAAAATAGACATAGCTAGTTGACAGACTGACTAGAGAAAAATAGAATAGCTATTCTGTACTAACTAGAGAAAATAGACAATATAGTTGACAGTACTGACTAGAGAAAAATGGGACAATAGCTAGTTGACAATGACTAGAGAAAATAGGCAATAGCAGTGACAGTACTGACTAGAGAAAAATAGACAATAGCTAGTTGACAGTACTGACTAGAGAAAAATGGAAAAGAGTTGACAGTACTACTAGAGAAAAATAGACAATAGCTAGTTGACAGTACTGACTAGAGAAAAATAGGCAATAGCTAGTTGACAGTACTGACTAGAGAAAAATAGGCAATAGCTAGTTGGGACATTACTGACTAGAGAAAAATAGACAATACTAGTTGACATTACTGACTAGAGAAAATAGACAATAGCTAGTTGACATTATGACTAGAAAAATAGACAATAGGCAGTTGACAGTACTGACTAGAGAAAAATAGACAATAGCTAGTTGACAGTACTGACTAGAGAAAAATAGACAATAGCTAGTTGACATTACTGACTAGAGAAAATAGACAATACCCAGTTGACAGTACTGACTAGAAAAAAATAGACAATAGCTAGTTGACAGTACTGATTAGAAAAAAATAGGCAATGGCTAGTTGACATTACGGGACTAGAGAAAAATAGACAATAGCTAGTTGACAGTACTGACTAGAGAAAAATAGACAATAGCTAGTTGACAGTACTGACTAGAGAAAATGACAATAGCTAGTTGACAGTACTAACTAGAGAAAAATAGACAATAGCTAGTTGACAGTACTGACTAGAGAAAAATAGGCAATAGCTAGTTGACAGTACTGACTAGAGAAAATAGGAATAGCCAGTTGACAGTACTGACTAGAGAAAAATAGGCAATACCCAGTTGACAGTACTGACTAGAGAAAATGGGACAATAGCTAGTTGACAGTACTGACTAGAGAAAAAGGCAAAGCTAGTTGACAGTACTGACTAGAGAAAAAGGCAATAGCTATTGACATTACTGACTAGGAGAAAAATAGACAATAGCAGTTGACATTACTGACTAGAGAAAAATAGAAAATACTAGTTGACATTACTGACTAGAGAAAATAGGCAATAGCTAGTTGACATTACTGACAGGAGAAAAATAGACAATAGCTAGTTGACAGTACTGACTAGAGAAAAATAGACAATAGCTAGTTGACAGTACTGACTAGAGAAAAATAGACAATAGCTAGTTGACATTACTGACTAGAGAAAAATAGACAATAGCTAGTTGACAGTACTGACTAGAGAAAAATAGACAATAGCTAGTTGACAGTACTGACTAGAGAAAAATAGACAATAGCTAGTTGACAGTACTGACTAGAGAAAAATAGGCAATAGCTAGTTGACAGTACTGACTAGAGAAAAATAGGCAATAGCTAGTTGACAGTACTAACTGGAGAAAATAGACAATAGCTAGTTGACAGACTGGACTAGTGAAAATAGGCAATAGCTAGTTGACATTACTGACTAGAGAAAAATAGACAATGCTGTTGACAGTACTGACTAGAGAAAAAGACAATAGCAGTTGACATTACTGACTAGAGAAAATAGACAATAGCTAGTTGACAGGACTGACTAGAGAAAAATAGACAATACCCAGTTGACAGTATGACTAGAAAAAATAGACAATAGCTAGTTGACAGTACTGACTAGAAAAAAATAGACAAACTAGTTGAAAAGTCTGACTAGAGAAAATAGGCAATAGCTAGTTGACATTACTGACTAGAGAAAATAGACAATAGTAGTTGATTAAATACTAAGAGAAAATAGACAATAGCTAGTTGACAGTACTGACTAGAAAAATAGACAATACCCAGTTGACAGACTGACAGAGAAAAATAGGCAAAAGCAAGGGTACTAACTAGAGAAAATAGACAAAGCTAGTTGACAGTACTGACTAGAGAAAATAGACAATAGCAAGTTGACATACTGACTAGAAAAATAGACAAGCTAGTTGAAAAAGAACTGACTAGAGAAAAATGGAATACAAGTTGACTACAACTAGAGAAATAGAATAGCTAGTTGACAGAAACTGACTGAGAAAATAGACAATAGTAGTTGCATACTGACTAGAGAAAATAGGCAAACCCAGTTGACAGTACTGACAGAGAAAATAGACAATTTTTAGTTGACAGTACTGACTAGAAAAATAGGAATAGCTAGTTGACAGTACTGACTAAAAGAAAAATAGACAATAGCTAGTTGACAGTACTGACTAGAAAAAAATAGGCATAAAGTTGACATTACTGACTGAGAAAATAGACAATAGCTAGTTGACATTACTGACTAGAAAAAAATAGACAATAGCTGGGTTGACGGTACTAACTAGAAAAAAATGGGCAAGCTAGTTGACATTACTGACTAGAAAAAAATAGACAATAGCAGTTGACAGTCCCGACTAGAGAAAAATGGGCAAAGCTAGTTGACAGTACTGACTAGAAAAAAATAGACAATAGCTAGTTGACAGTACTAACTGGAAAAAAATAGACAAAAAGTGTTGACAGTCCCGACTGGGAGAAAAATAGGAATAGCTAGTTGAATTACTGACTAGAGAAAATAGACAATAGCTAGTTGACAGTACTGACTAGAAAAAAAATAGACAATAAGTTGACATTATGACTAGAAAAAAATAGAAAATAGCTAGTTGACAGTACTGACTAGAAAAAAATAGACAATGCTAGTTGACAGTACTGACTGGGAGAAAAATAGGCAATAGCTAGTTGACAGTACTGACTAGAAAAATAGACAATAGCTATTTGGGAATTACTGACTAGAGAAAATGGAATGCTAGTTGACAGTACTGACTTAGAGAAAATAGGCAATAGCTAGTTGACATTACTGACTAGGAGAAAATAGACAAAGCAGTTGACAGTACTGACTAGAGAAAAAGACAATAGCTAGTTGACATTACTGACTAGAGAAAATAGACAAAGCTAGTTGACAGACTGACAAAGAGAAAATAGACAATAGCTAGTTGACAGTACTGACTAGAGAAAAATAGGCAATACCCAGTTGACGGTACTAACTAGAGAAAATAGACAATAGCTAGTTGACAGTACTGACTAGAAAAATAGACAAAGCTAGTTGACAGTACTGACTAGAGAAAATAGGCAAACCCAGTTGACAGTACGACTTAGAAAAATAGACACACCCATTTGGGACAGTACTGACTAGAGAAAAATAGGCAATAGCTAGTTGACAGTACTGACTAGAGAAAATAGACAATAGTAGTTGACAGTACTGACTAGAGAAAAAAGGCAAAGCTAGTTGACAGTACTGACTAGAGAAAATAGGCATAGCTAGTTGACATTACTGACTAGAGAAAAATAGACAATAGCTAGTTGACATTACTGACTAGAGAAAAATAGACAATAGCTAGTTGACATTACGACTAGAGAAAAAGACAATAGCTAGGTTGAAAATTACTAAGAAAAAATGGGACAATAAGCTATTTGGGACAGTACTGACTAGAGAAAAATAGACAATAGCTAGCTGACATTACTGACTAGAGAAAAATAGACAATAGCTGTTGACAGTACTGACAGAGAAAAAGACAATAGCTAGTTGACAGTACTGACTAGAGAAAAATAGGCAATAGCTAGTTGACATTACTGACTAGAGAAAAATAGACAACAGCTAGTTGACGGTACTGACTAGAGAAAAATAGGCAAAAATAGTTGACGTACTAACTAGAGAAAAATAGGCAATAGCTAGTTGACATTACTGACTAGAGAAAATAGACAATAGCAGTTGACAGTACTGACTAGAAAAAAATAGGAATAGCTAGTTGACAGTCTTCCCGGGAGAAAATAGACAATAGCTAGTTGACAGTACTAACTGGAGAAAATAGACAATAGCAGTTGACAGTACTGACAGAGAAAATAGGCAACAGCTAGTTACGGTACTAACTAGAGAAAAAGGAATGTTCAAACCACAGGACGTATTCTATCTCCGCTATTGTTTGGAGGGCCCATTGACTGAGTGATCAAAATGTTGCAGGGGCGAAACTGACATCGATTGGGAGAAAATAGTAAACCCAGAAGTTTTGGATTTTGGATGATATTGCCTTGTTACAGAAACAACCAATATGAAAGAAAAACAGACAACTTGTCATCTATAGCATCAAAAGTTGGACTGCAGATAAGCTATGAGAAAAAAAATATAATGAAGACACCTATGGCAAGTAATGCAGATATCACACTGGAATCTAAAATGATAAAAATAACAGCAGTTCACCTATTTAGGTAGCAATTTTGATTGCACAGGTAATGTTAAAAAAGAAATTATGATACGAATTGCAAAGCAACATCAGCTTTTAAAAGTCTAAATAAAATATGGAACTGCAAGTTATAAGTTTTAAAAACTAAATTACAATTTTCAACTAAATGTTGTATCAATCCTAACATATCCCAGAGAGTTGAAAATGACTAAAGATAGAAAGCATGAATGCATTTGAAAATAGATGTCTGTGAAAATAGTGAATATAAAATGACGAATCAGGAGAAGTGATGAAATCAGAGACATGTCTGCAACCATAGTGACAACTGTTATAAGAAAGAGAAGATGGAGAAAATTTTGGGCACACCTTGAGGAGAAATGATCAACGAATATCAAAGTGGGATGCAAAGGGTTCAAGAAAGAGAGGGAGACCCTGAAACGAACTTTGCTGGAGAGAGACAGGAAAATCGTCTCAGTTCCATGGAGGAGATTGAGCGAGTTGCCCAGGATAGAGGGGTTTATGGAGAAATTACTTGATGCCCTATGTAACGTAAAAGTTACAGAGGAATTATTATTAAACCACATGCCTAGTTGGAGAAGTGTTCATCTGAATGTCACTGCATTCGACGCAGACCCAAAGGTGCACAGCCCTGTCAGTTTAATGAAAATGTTACAGCAAAGCACTAGCACAGTAGCTTCACACAATTCTGATCAAAATGTTTCCCCATCTGAAAGAAGTAATAGTACCTGGTTAGACTAGGGAATTGACTGCACAGGGAATTAAAACCTTATATATTGTGATTTTAGGAAAACTAGGCATGAAGAAACAATTATTAAGAGAAATAAAATTTAGACAAGTAAAGTATTTTGGGCACATAAAAAGACATGATACCATGATAAAACATTTACTAGAGGGAAAGTTGAAGAGCAAGAGGAAGTGGAGAGATAAGTGGGAGGAAACTTTAAGAAATGGACAGGTTACAGTCTGGCAGTGTGCAACACCATGGCGAAAGATTCATTGCAGCCAACCTTCGATGTGGAGACGGCACCTGATGATGATGATATTGTGATTAAATCCTGTGTACTGCCACTGTTATGTCATCTAAAAATCTATGATGATGTTAGTGCATGTGCTTCTAGCAATTTGTTCATCTTTGTGAGATCTCTGTGTTCAAGTTATATTCACAAGATTATGCAGTGCTATTTAAAACTCTTAGATGAGTATGGTTCATTTGTTTTTTATGTAGGCAAATATGAAATTTACCTGAATTGTTAACACTTGATAATTGCTTCCTATTATATGCTGCTAGGTTTCAGGTACAAGTATTCCTTATTTTGTTGATGTACAGTCTCTGTTAGACAAGTCTAAGAGTCCAGTCTGGCACCAGGTGATGGATAATATTGGTCACATACTCAATGCATATGTTCAGAGGAAAGGGGAACTAGATTTTGTCATGGTGAGAATTCTAGTTTTCTATGCTATTTTATAACAAATAAACAATGTACCATGAAGGAAAAAATATGCTACATTTGACACATATTTATAAAAAATAAAAACAGTTACTCTTGAGGAATACTTACTTTTTGTCAATTGCATCATCATTCATAAAACTGCGCTCTTTTGTTGTCTTTGCAGTCAAGTGCTACCATTACCAAAAAAAAACCCAAAGTTTTGTGTCATCAGACTTGAATCTTATAAGAAAACTATATTAACTGAACGTCTGTAGCTTAAGCGGTAGTGAGCTTGAAAACAACCCAAACGTACCTGGTTCAAACTCCACGGCAGGCAGTTTGGAAGCAAATTTGTTTCCATGGGATTTTTGCGAAAGGTAAAAATAGACCTCACCATTCAGAAAGCAATGGCAAACTACTGAACTATAAGTGGTGCCTAGAAAATTAACGACTTGTTTACTGTGGTTGATGGCTACATCTTGTAAAGGATATGCCATGATTTTCGATACTAACTGATTCACTACTTAATTATTTTAGCCCCCTGGACGAAATTTTTTTTTTTCTAAAACAATTGGGGACATATATTTGTAAACACTTAATTTCTATTAAAGTATAACTTAATGTATATCAAATTGAACGTAAGTGGATCAACTTTCTGAATATGTCGACTACATTTGCAAATGCAATTCAGAGATATCTCTGAAATTGTTTCTTCTTCAAACGCTCCATATCGACCACCTGTTAACCACTCTGTGTGATTTGTATGTGATCTGAGCCTAAGAGCGATTGTACGTTGTGCCAGGTATGCCCCTACAGGTAGGCCAGCACATTCAATTTCTGCGATGCTTTTTATTTACTAGGATAGCTTCCCTAGGTTCTACATCAGTCAGCTCTTACGACATGCATTGTAGGTCACAGTGGTACTATTCTTTGCTTCCTTGCAGGCCCCGGCACCACACGGGCAATATCTCTGAAATAAAAAATACAAACATGATTTTTTTTAATGAAATAGAAATCGGTGAAAAAATGTCCACTTACCAAAGGCTACCAACGGCAATATTTTGTCGAATAAACTATAACTGCTATTTTCTTGTAGATAATCCATATACGAATGAGTTACAGTTAAAAAAAGGTTACGAGACACAACATGTGTTGGCTGCACATAAAATAGCAACATGAGTGCCCATTACAAATTCAGTTGTGTAATAGAAAGTTATATGACCTTCATACATCCATGTTGGTGAGTAAAACAAAGAAAAAAATCCTGATATCTGAAGGAACTTCGACTTCTTTGCATTCGGTTTCGTACGCTCATCTAAACCACGAGATGGGTTGCCTCTATGAAGCTGCATGTCAGTTGGAGTTCTTCGAGAGTTCCCATAGCTTGCTCTGTAAGCTTTGTTTATGAGGCCATGTTTCGTTGGTGTATGTATGATGGACATGACTGTAGGATGTGCTCTGGAGTCTGTGTTTCTGTCTGGCTTGACTAAAACTTTGTCCAGTTTTTTAATTTTGTAAGTGTATCTTACATTCTGGAGTTTGCTTTCTATTTCAACTTTCCCTTGCCTACAGTGCCAGTTCATCTGCATGAGTTGGAGAGTATATCCTCTGTCCTCGTAATATCATTTATAAAAATTAGGAAGATGGTAGGCAGAAGACAGTACTCCATCTTGTAGGACAACCTTTCCCCTGCATTTGAACTCTGTTCTATTTTCCATATCCAGTTATAAAGTCAATATAGATGGAGACTGCATTAAAACTATGTAGAATGGTGAAACACGTAATAACAAAATATTGTATTTTAACAAAAACAATGACAATACACAGCAACGTTTTGACCAAAGACTTTATCAAGCAAACGATATAAAAAGCTGACAATGTCACCGAACACTACATATAGACTTCAAAGATATTACAACGGTTAAAAATGACCGTTTTAACCGTGTAATATCTTTGTCAAAGTTTATATTTAGTGTCTGGTGATATTCGCCGCTTTATTATGTTGTTTGCTTGATAAAGGCCTTTTGGTGGAAACGTTTCTGTGTATTGTCATTACCCAGTTATATAAGTTTTCTATAATACTAAGTCTGAGGAGTTTGGTCTTAATGTTCTCTTTTCATACTCTCATTAAGCTTCTCCATGTCTACCCCCACTAACACTATATGCTTCTTTCCTTTAGGTTATTATCCTTGGTAGCCTGAACAATGTAGGCACCTAGATTTTCTGTTGATCTGGGCTGTTAAAATTTGCTCCTTTGTGTTCCTACCAGAAGTGATACTCTCTCTCGTGATCACCAAAAGACTGATGTACCAGACCTCCTCATAAATTCATTCATATGGAAATCTGATTCATGCAGCCTTAGCATGGGTGGCTTTCATCACATCTTCAGCACCACTTGGAGCTCTGGTGCTTATCCTTCGGCGATGTGCTGGGATTCAGTCAGCATTTACTTGGTTTGCTCACCGTCAGCCTTTGACTGTCCTCAGCCGACCTGCAAGGCAGCAGTCGATTTCTACACATTTAGGACATGTACATCCGATTTCAGCCAAACCTCCCTAGTCGACTCTTACGACATGCGGGGCAGGTAACAGTGGTTCTATTCTTTACACCCCAAATTTGGGCCCGGTAACCACTCTGGCGAGATGTGATACAAGTCTTCTTTGATTAGTTTTTCATTTAATTTGTCAATTTAACAATTATGGACAGCACTGTTGGACAACAGCTACGAAACACATACAATTTCATGAACTTTGAAATTAGTTACGAAAGAACAACCGGTACAAGAAAACTAATTCTCAATAATATCATTATTTTTGAAGTTTGTTTGCTGTTGAATATATTTATTGTGTTGTGTAATAAATTGTCTAAATGGAAAATTGTCTGCTTGTGCTACAGAAAAAATACAAAGAAATCATCAAGAGCACAACCTCAAATGAGTCACAGACATCTGTAGAAGTAATCTTATGCCAGAAAGACCAACCAACTGGACTTGAGAAGGAAATGTGTATCTATCTAGTGTATCCTCAGTTAGATAGCACACTGCCTGAAAAGGCAATCATAACCACAGGTATGATATACTACTGGATGATATTTCACATAGCTTTGTGTCTTTTAGTGATCAGAGACCAAACATACAATTAGTTGCCATTACACTTCATAGTGTCTTGTATGTAGGGTAGTAACAAACTCTGTTCAATCAGCAGCTGTCATTTGTAGGGTAAAGTATGATTGCTTTGTAGTTCTCATTTTCTTTTCATATTTAACTATTACCAGTCATTTCAGTGGGAAACTTTCTTGCATTGAGTAAGATGGATAATTATTTCTTCTCTGTCGTTTTACTGCTATTTTCATCATTCTTATTGCGATGTATAAACAGTCTACATCAAGAGTGGTTTTTTATGCATTGTGCGCCTATGGTGACTAGGCCAGCACATCTGGCTTCACCAGCATTTTATTTACTAGGGCAGCTAACCCTAGGACTGTGGTACCCATATACGTATCACTTTGACGTCATCTTAGTCGACTCCGATGATCAGCGTCAGGATGTGCCCTTTGTCAGGGAAATGTTTTGAGTCTGTCTCGCTGACAGCTAGTCTCCAAGACTTCCCCTCCCTACGTGTCTACATGTTCTCTTTTACGATCCGTTATGCCGTATATTTGGGCTTGGATCTACGCCAAAGAGTCTTTTGTACTGCAGCCGTGACTAAGTGCAGCGTTCCTTTTTGCATCGTATGATGAACACTTGTAATGATCTTTTTAACGCTGCTGACTGGGTGTGGTCGCTCAGGATTAGAAGCATTAATTTATCTAGGACTAGCCAGTGGGACGGTCACTTGTCGACTGCTTTGTGTATTCATTGCTCTTTAACGATCATTTTTTGGCAGTATATTTGGGCATTATAATCTACGCCTGAGAGTATGTCTACACTGTGCTCCCTTTCTGATTATGAGGTTGTTCCGGATTAGGAACATTTCTCAGTCATTAGGGACACATAAGCTTGTCGCTTGCTACGGCATTCTACTCGTATAGATTACCGTGAAAAAGGTTACTGTGTTGGCCTTTGGCACAGTGTGAAAAGGTTACAGTGTTTGTATTTGGACAACCTGTCAAACCTTTACCCTGTCTGCCTTACTTTTCAGCCACTGTGGGTTTATTCCGGAGACGGAACATTCCCAACCTTTTCGAGACTAGTGTCGGCGCTTGGCAATTTGCAGTTTTCACTCTGCATTTTCCTGGCCTCGGGGAAACACTGGACTAGGGCTGCGCACAAATAATCCAGAGGGTCGTTTCAATCGGCGCTAGCAACGCAATTGAGAATTTTGCTCCTGCCAGTATCACCCACCCCAGTTCTTCTAGGGATGTTAGTTGTTAAAGCAACAGTACCTTGCCCTGTTGTCCCAGAAGTAGCTCTCCCTCGATCCCTACCCACTTAGCCAGACATGATCCTCTTGTCTGTTTTCAGGGTCACCATGTGGAGATGGGGTAGGATCTTGATTAGTGCCAGCTCACTAATCCTTGCGTGGCCTTGTCCCTTTGAATCACTCTTTGTGATTTATATATGATCTGAGCCTAAGAGTGATGTACATTGTGTTACGCGTCTACAAGTAGGCCAGCACATCCGATTTATGCGATGCTTTTATTTACTAGGGTAGCTTCCCTAAGCCCCTACCTCAGTCGCCTCTTACGACATCCTTTGTATGTGGCAGTATTACTATTCTTTGCTGAAACTGATCTTGTGAGACCTAGCAACCGCTCGAGTGGTTACCGGGGCCCAAATTTGGGGTGTAAAGAATAGAACCACTGTTACCTGCCATGCATGTCGTAAGAAACGACTAAGGAGGTTTGGCTGAAATCGGTTGCCCGTGTCCTAAACATGTAGAAGTTTAGGTGCCTACCAAACCAATGTGCTACGTATACACGTTCTTGGCAAAGTTCAAACATATCATAAAGAGTGATTAAAATTGGTCGTAAAGAACGAACGCAAAGAAGAAAGAAGCCATAGCAACACACTGGTGAGTTGTATCAGCACGTTTACTTGTTTTGTCAGGAAACGTAAGCTGTCTTGTTTCATTGACCTCTCTCTGCACATTAGTCCTTTTTCCAAATTATGGGATTCTTAATGCTCTTCTCTCAATCTAATTCTCTATGGTCTCCAGTTTATTTTTGTTGTCTGTTTATGCTGTATGGTAAGTGCACAAATATTTTTGTGTATCCTATGATTGTTTTTATGCATTATTTCATATGTTATGATTATTTTGTGTTTCCTTATTAAAATCTATATTTATGGAATAGAACTTTCCTTACTGCACATTTCAATATATAAAACAATATTTTGTTATTATAGATAAATAAAATGTGAGTGAATTATTAATGGTAGCCATGACTCCGGAAAATGAGCTCAGTGCATATACAGAGGTAACTGCATTAAAAAATATTTATTATATTGACTTTAATACATTTTTTGTACAAATGAAATGAAAATCGTGGCATATCCTAAAGGACGTAGCCATCAACCACAGTAAACGAGTCGTTGATTTTCTAGGCCCCACTTATGCGTTCAGTAGTTTGCCATTGCTTTCTGAACGGTGAGGTCTATTTTTACCTTTTGTAAAAATCCACGGAAACGAATTTACTTCCAAACTTGCCCACCGTGGGGTTTGAACCAAGTACGCTTGGGTTCGTGATCGAGCTCACTACCGCTTGAGCTACAGACGCTCACAAATACGTTACATAAAAAAAAAACCAATAAAATACACAGGTTTAGTTTTGTTTGTTTAGTTTTAGGAGACCAAATTATTTGACAATGAAAAGGTTGATTTTTATTATTTCAGAGAAATGTTTAATTGCCAGCCAAACAGTTGCATCACTTAGACACGAGCTGCTGATGTTGCCATTGTCTAGTGTAATGCCAGCAGTTGTGAGCACCCTCGAATTAAGTAAAGTTGTGAACACTTCAAGTGAAAGTGATGAAGATGATGATGGATAATGAGTGGCTCTAATTGTGCATCCAATAAATGGTTCATTGTGCATGTGTCGACCCACAAAAAGGATGCGATTTGGTAAATTTACTGAATCCTTTGAATCCTGGCCACCTGTATCTTAAATACCCATTCCCCTGAGCTGAGTAAAAACAGCACGTCAGTGTTATAGTGCGTTTCAAATCTTGTGCCCACAAACTTCTTTTAATATCTCAATAACCCTTGCATGAAATACAACGTAATTTTACATGTGGTCTTAGATTTTCAATGACATTACGAATATATAATTAAAATTTATGTAGGTACTGCCGTTTTACTGAAGTGGCAATTTTCTTTGATCTTTGACTACCTAAAAATTATTTTGGTAGCACAAAATAGAATTTACAGCAATATAACAAATTTAACACTTTTGATAAGTCATAGGTGTATCCACATTTTTCGCGTGCGTGGAAATCATACAAAAATAAATGACTTTACTTTAACTTGTACCATCATTTCAATACAGTTGTTATGTTAAGAGGTCAGGATGATTGTGGTGGTCTTGAAAAGGACCAGATGTGTACATTGATGACAATCTCATGCAAACATCTGTATTGCATATTTTTTTACTAAACGACGTTGGAAATTTGTCTTGTGCCACTACATTGTGGTATAATGCATTGTCCATTATCAGACTAGAGTCCAATCTAATGTCGGAAGTATAGTTTTCTCAATCTACTCTCTAAATATATGACAGTTCTTTTCTGTGTGGCAGTTCCGATTATCGGCCGATTTCGAAACAAATAGGAGTTGAGCATTCTTCAATAGCCCATTTTGTCTACTGCCTGCATGTGCAATTATAAAACACTGCCCTTTGCCAGGCCTACTAATTTCTTAATCGTTCCATCTAATGACTGCCATTCTTTTTCATTGGTGCGGTGAGCATTAATCCATGTTTCTTCTAAATACACGTCATAGCTTTGTCGATGCATTTCTCTAACTTCACACAAATATTTGCTTCTCATCACAACTAGATGCGGTTTCTCACAGATGTTTCTTCCACCGGCTTATTTTATAAATTTGAAACCTGCGGGGCCCCCTCCATAATGTAGATTCTGATACATCGATGTCCTTTCTAAGCCACATCTTTAATTTCCTTAATGTCCATGTTTCTTTCAACTCAAACATTTGACACAATTCTCTTCGAATAAGCTCTATATCAAAACTATCTACGACTTTCTATCTTGCGTTCTTGGTTGCATTGCACATGTACTTGAAAAGTCCTGGATCCAGCGATTAAAAGTATGTCGATTTACTCCCAAAACGAAACATTGCCCTTTTCTCAGGGTTAGAAATGCTCCCACCCTTAGCTTCTCTACAAAAATATTGATACATCTGCATTGTGATGCTTTGCAGTGTTACAAAATTTACTCTTATACTCATTGTAAAGATCCTACAATGTGCACGCCTCTGAAAGGAACAAGGCTATTGAAATGACCTTCGAAAAACCAAACGTAACTTGTCCGTTCAATTGTAAACACTTTCGGTTAATAACGGAAAAACATTAAAAACACATGGATATTGGGGTTTTTTAAATTGCGCACCAATAACAAAAATAAAGTTACTGTAAATGTTTCAAACGTATGTCTAGTTGATGTTTTTTGCATACAGCATATAAGCTAAAGTGAAAACCAGCTGTTTGTTTTCATTGCAATTATTTCCTTGCAATGTCATGACGATTAGTAGAGCACATGCAAAATATCACATCTTTACGTTAAAGGGCTCCGGACTTAACAGAATTTCAAACATGGGTATGAGTTTTGAAACGCACTATATTAAAAAAGATAATTTGTCACAACTAAATGCTCTATAATCTATTATTGACCTATCCCATCATCTCCAATATTCCTGCTTATTATATATTTGCAGGATACCAAATTTACAAATGAATTTACTTGAAATATTATGTATAGCAGTCCCCACCCACACACTCCCAAGTACTGTGGCTTGTTCTCCAGATTGAACATATATTGCTTGTACATCAATCGATTCAAGCAATTCATTAATGTTTAACACTTTGCTGCCTACGACAAGTCAGCAAAAGACCAAGTCCCTTTCGTTTAGGTTTTGTCACCGACGATGTCTTTTTTAAATGGGGGTCCCATTACGCACTACTTCCGCATTGTTCAGAAGAGCTTTTCAAAATAGCGGATCTAGCGTAAATGCGATAAACATACAATAAGTCCGATTTTGAACAATACGGAAGTAGTGCCTAACGGTACCCTTCTGAGCAGCGAAAGGGACTTGGTATTTCGTCTACTTTTGTCGTTGGTGGCAGCAAAAGTGTTCAACGCAAAATGACACCACAAGCATCCTATCATAGTAGAGCTTTTGTTGGAAATCGCTGCCATTTAACTCTTTCCACGCTTTAAGCCGCACACTACGCCATAGAGTTGCTTCCCTTATAAGAAGTCTTTCTAGTTTTGCTTCTACTATTTTACTTATACTACTTTTTAACCTTGTTATTCTATTGGGTTGTCCAGTTTTCTTCAATTTAGTATATAATAATATATTTATGTTTATTTATTGACAAGTAGTTGGGATCGTAATTTTTTTTTTACTTCCTTGAATTAACTGCTTAAAAATTGAGGAAATAAATGGCGTGGAAAGAGTTAACATGTAAAGTATATAAAGATCTCACAGATGATGTCATCAAATGTACACAAATGTAAATAGCACGGCATTTTGATCATACAAATGTGAAAAACTGGAATTAAACTTTTTGTGGAGAATTCAGATATTCATTATTGTCCACATTATAGTGAATGTAAGTTAAAAACTATGTAATCAATTTGTGCTATTGTATTTTTGCTGTAAATTTGTAAAATGTGTAATTATTAATTGTATATAAATTATTGTTGATAAAAAATGACTTAAATTTTGTATTTGAATGAATCTTTTAATTTTAAAAATAATATATTTTTGGTGGAATTTTTTTTTTTTTAATGTATGAGGGAGTAGTGTGTGAAAAATCTTGAATACTATGTGATCTGTTTGCAACAAAGACTAGCAGAACCCCATATCTCCTGGCTGATGTACAAAAATTCAAAACAGGCACAACTGTAGTCAAGTTATATTAAATCTGCCAGTTCTATGCAAATCTTTGATATTCTGTCCACACCACCACAAAGGAAGACAACAGTTAACTTTGTAACAGAAACTAAGCACAGGTAATGGGGCCAGCGAAGTTGGCCAAGTGCAAAGTTAAAAATTATGCTCTAGAGCCTAACAGAACTGCCCTCCCTAAAAGAACCTGGGCTGGTTGTGTTGACCATGTGCAAAAGTTGCATATCTGGTTGTGAAATGGCTGCCCTCCCAGGAAACTGAGGTGGGGGATATAGGTGGAGCATTAAAATAAGAGTTGCATTCTAGCGCCTGATAGAACTGAATGCCTGTGCAAAGTCCTAGGTTTCTGCTTCTTCGGAAATGAAGATACAAAATAGAAACTTCAAATTGCCTGGTGACGACATGTATCTCAAAATGGCTGAGAATGTTTCTAAACCGCATTGACGTCAACAAAGTGGCAAGCATGAACAAACTTCTTGGCATAGATCATATCTCAGGATGCACAAAATATGCTGAGGATCAAAAGAGTGTTGTTCCAGAAAAAATGGAAAATTAGAAGTTGTCAGCATAGACAAACCTAAACAAGTCCATGTGTCCCAGAATGGTTGAGAATGTTCATGAGGAAAATGACCTCACCACAGCAGGAAAAAAAGAAGGCACATCAGTACTGAACTTCATCAAGAATCAACAACTTAAATGGTTCGGCCACATAAGGACCACTCAAAGAGCAATGTTACACATATTACAGTGGATACAAAGCAAAAGCTGAAACAGTGGACCTCAGAAATAACAGAGGAAGTGAAAAACACATTAGTCTATTTTATCGTGGTTGGATAGTTTGTGTGCCTTTAGGATCAAAGGCCAGACCAAAGGGTGGGAGCAGGATGGGGCCCCATAAGGTGACAGTGCCAGAATCCACCGGCAAGTGGTAAATGCTATGGCTGCAACCAACCCATCCCTCCAGCTATGGAACAAATAGCATTCGTCTTGTCTCCCTTGAGGAGGACATCCTTTTTGCTGTCTATTCTTCTATGACACTTTCCCTCAAGTATATGGGAATTAAAATATAGTGTCCAGGGAGCACACCCTGCATAGAAGCCTGGGTTGGTGAGCTCGGAGACAGAAAGCTGAAGTCACCTTAGAGTAAGACGACTCCAGACAAACCCGAGAAGACAGATCTCATCAGCAGGGTCTAGAGAACATAATAAAAAAAAAAAGATGTCCTCAGAAATAGAATGTGTCAGGCATTAGTGTCAGGGAGGAATTGACACATACGAATGACTCCATAAGCATCAAGAATCCACAAATTAAATCGTTCAACCACATAAGGATCCCTCAAAGAGCAATGATACATGTATTACAGTGAATACAAAGCAAAAGGCCATCCATGCAAAAGGTGGACCTGAAAAATAATAGAGGCAGTGAAAAACGCAATTTATGAAGTGCACGCAAAAACCTGTTCTAGAAATATCTTCTTATCCTGACGCAAAACAGGATTAGAGAAAAAAAAAAGAGCTTGGGATAATACCAGAGAAATATGGAGTAGATGTGAAGAACACATTTGAAATACTGATGACAGTCTAGGAATGAATTAGCCACACATGCTAGAGATATCCTATTAAAAGACAAAAAGAATGAGTGGATTGCAAATGATACACTAGGGTTAAGACAGCAGGGTAGAGAGAAAATGGCACAGGGAACAAAAGAGAAAAAAATAGGATAGCCTACAAAAATATAACACAAGAAAGAACATAAAATGAGATTGAAAAGAACAGAAGTAAGAACAAAGTTAGAAGTACACCAGTTGAAAAGGGAGAGAGCCGGAAATGTTCAAAGAAATAAAAGCATTGGTCACAATTTTCAAACCAAAGCTAAGTGCCATAAAAGACAGGATCTGAAGAACAAATTCTCAACAGATGGACAATACTGCAGCAAAATGAAACAGTAAACATCTGTCAATACATTATTGCATACTACGGCTGACAATGCCAGTAAATAGTTGTCTACCATTTTTTGAATATGCAGTTAATAAAACCGTAGACACAAAGGGCATTCCAAATTAAATTAACTGATTCACTACCGGGTTTTTTTCGTGTCTGGACGGAATTATTGTTTTAGTTTCCAAAATATTGCACACATACTTTAGCTAAACTAAAATATTGTTTCTAAATATGAATTCAATTTTAACTTATTATATATCAAATCAAAGATAAATGAATGTACTTTCATAAAATATTTATTGTATCCAAAAATATAATGTTGTGTTGACTATGCTTGAAAAATATTAGCATGTATTTTACAAAAATAATTGAAATTGCGAGAACAAAAATCCAACTTTTCAATGGCCTTGATGAACATTATGTGGAATAAATCAGTCTAACTGCTCTCTTTATATATGTAATCCATTTATGAATACACAAACGTTAAGAAAATAGTGAAGGAGTGTATGGTTTATTAACTGTTCACAAAGTAGCATCATGAACATTCATAAAATCGTTAGTTTTTACAGTCACAGGGTATCCTAAAATGATTGATAAACCCCTTTTCAATTCGATTTCTAACAAAAGCAATGCTGCTATGTATTTGTTATCGTTTACACATCACTTCTAAGTATTTTCCGGTTAATATAAATCTTCAATCGGAACAAAAATAACAAAAACTCAACAAAATAGTAATCGTCTTTTGAGCGACGCATGGGCCAGGCAGATAAGAAATAGTTACACTTGAGTGTTCCACGGTACGGAATCAGTTAAGAGTCACACCAAGCACTCAACCCAGTAGCTCGGAAGTGAAACCAGGTTCTTCAAGTGAGCGGAAAATGTGTTAGCAACTGCTCCAGCCAAGGTCTTGCGGCTCGTATGCCTTTCCACTAGTTAATTCTGTATACTTTCTCTCCCTGTCGTACTTCAGCTGTCACAGTGAGATCTAACTCATCTTTGCACTTAGTTAGTTTGTTCCTTTCGTGTCAAAGGCGGCACATAGGCAGAGGTTTTAGATCTCCATGTAATGTGGTTCGTTGCTAGCAGTTGGAGATTTTGTATGGTTTTACATCCCAATAGTTTACTTTCTTGTTGGATTGTTCTTCGAAGAGTGGTCTTAGGTCTTCCACGTTTTTTCACTACATGCTAAAAAATATAAACACAGATTTATTTGTATTCTTGTCAGGTTTGTTTTTTTCCATGATTTCTCTTATCAAATCTATATTAGTTCTATTCTTCTGTTTAGTCGTCGGATCAATTAGTCCATAAGTGCCCCGATCCCCCCTCAGTATGTCTCTCAGCGTGTGGCGACTAACCGTCCCGGTTCTTTGTTGGTTTACTGATATCAGCATGGTCCATTGCTCGTCCGCTTTGTACAGCAGCCATACCTGCAAGCCTATCAGCGCGTTCATTTCCCCTTACATCTGCATGCCCTGGCACAAGAATAAAACTGATCTTTGTTAGCTTAGACCACCCCAGGGACTCCATCCAATCTTCCTGAGCATACTCATTGAGAAAACATGCATGGATAAAAGTCTGTCATTTCCAAAGAGAGACTGCTCGTAGTCACGCAAAACCACCACTGTATTCCTTCACAACATCCCCTCCGAGCTGAGCAGTGAAAGCTCGGTTCTCAGCTGAGTTCTCATAAATTAATGTCTTAACTTCTGCCTCCACGGCCAGTGGGTTGTCTTGTCTGCATTCTCATCAAGTTTGATGCATACCGAAAATGATATATTGATTCCTGCTGGCACTGGTATCCATTCTTCACCGATTCAATGTCTTCAAGCATACACACCTGTTGAATACAGTCCTCGGCCTGACCCATCAAAGATTTTCATCTTTTTAACCTATTTCCTTTTTGTCCCTTTATTTCCATGTGCAGAGGATGTTGTGTGTTAGCATTGACTTGAAGCTATGCCCATGCACAGCTCATCAGTGTTCTATATTCCATAGTAGGATAGTCAAGAAGATAGCACATCACCCTGCACGACATGTCTTTAGTGGACTCAAGTATAATGCGTAGCGCTTCGTTCTGTATTATTTCCAGTCGTTCTATCTATGACCGAGAGTCAGGATCACCATAGCATACTCAAGCACAGAAAGGACCAGACCCTGGTATAAAAGACAAAGATGGCGCTGTTCACAATTTGCCACAGCCATTACCCTCATCGCAGTCAAACCCTTCCTCGTCTTCATTATCACTTGAGCTATGTGTTCCGTAAAAGCCTCATACAAACTTTTGGCTGGTATTCTATAGCATCTCAGAATATTCCACAGGACGATTCTGTGTAATCAAAAGCCTTTTTGAAAATGATGAAATGACAAAGGTGAGCAATAATTGCTTCTCAATATGTTTCTCTAAGATTAATTTCAGAGTAACTATTTGGTCTAAGCAGGTTCTCCCAGGTAAAAACCAGCTTCTCTCATTATTGTATCCACTACTCCTTTGGTTCTATTGAAAATAATTTTGCAAAAACTCTTGGTCATTACTTATAACTGGGTGAAAACCCTCATACACATCATGGACAAAAACCAATGTGTTATCCCATGCCTCTCAATTTGGATGGTATCCTCCCAAAGGTAGGTGGAAAGATATGTGTTTATACATGGTATGGCCAAAATCTTTTCCAGTGTTCTGATGTCTCTTTTTAGCAATAAACACATGATACTATATAAGAATGACAACAGTGATCACATTTTATAGCAAAACCATTTTTATTTTAATATTAAGCAATTCAAACAAGATCAGTAAGGACTAACCTTGTAACCACGGTTTCTAAAACCAACAAAACAATTATAAACTAAAAACATAAATATTTTTGTCAAACCATATGAACTGCCATATTATACCATTTTTTCACCATTATCAAATGTTAACACACATCAATGACAATTAACATCTACTGTTCACTATCTTTGTCTGTTGTCTTTTGGTCAAGATAAACTCAGCTGTAAATATATGATTTTTAACTCATTCTTCTCTAATTAATGTCTGATAGTACCAGTACTATTATATGTCAGTACTTGACATTCTAACATATCAAGCTAGTGATTTTACAATTTCTTGCACAAAACACATAACACCAAACAACTTTAATCAGAATCACTCCCATCCTTTGTTTTATGGATGCGTTCAAGTTTTTTCTTGTGATGCTCAATGGCTTGCTGAAATTGGAAGAACAATATCTAGTCAGAGATCAATTTTGGAATTGTCATTAATTTTACAATCTCATTATATAAAAAATAATTTGAAGAAGAAATGTTTATGCTGTCTCTAATATACATTGACCATATATGATGAAATATTCTTTCACGGTGCAATGGTAAAACTCTTTTATACAAAACATGAAGCATAAGATTCGGAAACAAATAAGGGGGTGGGGATTTTTCAAACACACTGTTGAATAGACGATACAACATTGCAAGCGTGGGCCTGCGGCTCTCAAAGTTATAGTAGCTGCACAACTTGAGCAGAGACTACTTGTCCCTTTGTTCAATCAACTGGATATGTCTGTGGTAGATTACCAACGTGGCATTCTTATGATCTCTAGATCATAATGTGAACGACTCAAATGTGTTCAGAATGAAGGTATGCGTATAGTCCTTGGCTGCACTAAAGATATCCCCCATTGTGAAGATGAGATACATGATTGGCCTTCTGTCACTACCCTCCTATCATGCAATCGCCCAAATCAAGGCATATATGCAGGATACTGTGGATAAGAGGCAGATACACCCAACTTCACAAAGCCTGCTAGGGACAAATATTCCGCTGGCATGTCTCTGAGAGTGGTCTGTGTTTGCAAACTGTCAAACCATGATGACTTAAAGACACAATGACATTTTTACTTACCTGGTGCTGTTTAATTTGAGCTTCATGATGGGACAGCTCATCTTCTAGCATATGCTTCAACTTCTCTACCTGTTCCTTTTGCTGTGGTAACAAAATAGCATATGCTTGTGAGTAAGCAGAATTAGAACACACAGAAAGATATAATTTAAGCATTTAGCACTGAAGTCCTCAATAATTGATAACATTATATTAATGATAATATCTGATATTAGATGATGTAATAGCTTTCTTGTCAAATGATCACAGCTAAAGTATTTCTGAAATTAAATGATACCACTGCCAGACCTCTCTATGTCCAAATGTCATACACACACTATAGTTTTCAAACTCATTCCCATCACCATCTTCATCATCAAATAGCTTGTTCTGAGCAGAACTTTGCCACCACAACAGGTCTCTGGAATTTCTCTCTCATAGGCCAGATGTCCTGCTTCTGCAGCCGTCATGTTCAAACCATCAGTTACATCCTGAATCCATCTTCTCTGTGGTCTTCCTCTTCTTCTGCTCTTTGCCGGTATGCCTCCTTCCATGATGGTCTTCCCAGTCCTTCATGTCTTTTTATATGTTCAAAATATCTTAGTTTTCTTTTCTTATTTGTAGCATCAGCCAATTTTCTTTGATTTTGAGTTCTTTCTGGATAGATCTATTTGTTCTCTTCTCTGTCCAAGATATATACGTAGGACTCTTCTGTAACACTTATATTCAAAAGCATGTATGTGTTTTTCAACTGCCTTATTAAATGTCCATGCTTCACACCCATACGTTGCCACTGGGAATATGCATGCTCTGAGTATTCTGATCTGTATTTTCTTATCAGTCCGTTCCATACTGTTTTGAGTTATTAAATTTTGGTAAAGCCATGTTTGTTCTTTTAATTTCCTTCATCCCATTTCCATCTGTTGTTAGCAGTGAACTACGTAGGACTCTTCTGTAACACTTATATTCAAAAGCACCACCATCTTGACCTGAATTAAATGATTTATGCTGTAGTCTTTCCTGCCCTAAAAATGCATTTCTCAGAATAACAGTTTGCACAACACACTAAGGAGATATATATCAGCTTTTCAAGGATTAAAAAAGTCAGTCAAAAAGAGTTTTAGGTACCAAATTCATAAATTACTGTTCAGTAAGTTCATCATCATCATGTGCCATGTCGGCTGACATATGCGATCATGGATCTCCACAAACACTATCCTTGGTGCTGACTATCATTTTGGAAGAGGAGATGAGGCCAAACTATCCATAATTTTTTCTCCTGGTCTTACTCTGCCTCATTTCCTATTGATTTCACCCATTGTCACAATGTGTTCTAAATCTTCCTTTTCTGGTCACTTGCCTGAAAAATGATGACCGTTTTTCTCTTATATTATTAATAAGTTTTCTCTGTGCGTTGACTTAGACTGTGTTAGTCATTGTGGCTAACATTTTTCAACTTTTTTCACAATGAAAAGCATTTTGTTCCAACGTTTTAAAAAATGTTTTTTTCAAATTATGTAAGAAAAATGTCTGTATTTACCTGACAAATCAATGTTGTTGGTCAAATAAAAACAGGGTTCTAACATGCTATACCCCAATATGCCACAGTATGACAATGTGATTTTTAAAAAAGTATACTACATGTATTCCCAGAAGTCACTCTACATGTTCATTATTCTGTACATAAGTTAGTTAATCTTTGCTACTTTTCCCTAAATGAATACAAACCAGCTGACGAAAGTACTGTTCCTCTTTAGTAGCTTCCATTTTACCAAATGCACCACCAGCTGACCTGTTTATGGAAAAGAAGTAGACACTTCAACACAAATCCAAACAAATCAACACAACAAAATGCAGAAATAAAAATGTACACAACGATTTATTCACTGAAATTGATCGTAATGGCATCTTAGTTAATTGCACATCCTTTACAGGACTTTGTGAATCAATCCCAGCTTTTTAACGCTGTTTGTGATCTTTCTAGGCATGGTTACTTTCAGTAGTTTGCCATTGCTTTCTGAACGGGTGATGCCATTGTCCTTTGTAAAAATACACGCGAAACAATTTGCAACCAAACTGTTCACAGTGTGATTTGAACTCAGAACGTCGGGGTTAATAGACAGAGTCACTATCTGCATCTAATACATGTAAATAATCTTTAGCAAGAAATTGGTTCATTTATCATTGATTGTTTTATAATGAAACATTTGTTCAGGATTTTTTTGCACCCATCTGTTATTTATTTACTTTCACATTCAAACATTTACCAATGTTTAATAATGTTTATTAGTTTACAAACCTGATTGAACCACCAGAGCCACCTCCCTGAAAATTAAAACAAAATATGTGAAGTTAAAACATCCTTTGTTTCTGAGAAAAAAATTTGTAAACACTTTTTAACCCTCTTATTCCTAGCCCTTCAGAAAAAGTTCCTACCGAATTCCCAGGGCAAGGGAAATAACCAAACAATGAGAAGTGCTTATGAAATAAAATTCATAACAAATACAATTTCTAATCAATATTTGTGATTTAAAGTCCAATTTACAGTTCAATGGATGAGGTACTAGTTTGTTAACATGTATGTTGTCAATACCATGCAAGTTGGATGTAAAAATTATACAAGTGAAGAAATAAAAATGAATGACAATATTGAAAGTATGTTTCACTCAAAAATGTCAGTTTTATTGAGGACAAATGTAAATTGAAAGGAAAAGCAATCTCCTTTACAGAGGTTGATTTTACATGTGGGGCAGCTATCACTTGTTTCCACACACCTTCGTGGTGCAGTCATCTTCATTTAGAAACACTAACTGCGGTTCTGCATTCTGCCAAACAGTAGAGTTGAGTCGGTTGATGGTTGGCATGAATGGAGTTTATCAGTCCTGCAGTATCTGGGAGTTTATCAGTCCTGCAGTTGCCTAGTCTGCATGTTTGTATGGGCATGAGGGACCTAATACAATCAAGACAGAAGTTCAACCTTGCACATGTCCATATTGTCCTCATGGAATGAATTTGGAATTGACATTGAGGTACAAATATTTGCTGATACTTTCAAATCTATTTCTTGACACTATATTTGACATAGCAGGCACATTCAACAGTTTATCGGTAAACCAAAACATTCTGTAGTAAGGTAACTGGTGAGTTCGACAAATAGTTTACATAAAGAAAGATATTGATGTAATGAAAAGGGAAAACAAACAGTGCCCATGAAGGATCTGGATTTTTTTGAATTTTTATTGAGCAAATGCGCTGCTTAGCTCTGTTCAGTTCTAAAAAAATACCTCACACAAAAATTGCGCGTGCCGTAACGACGTAATGGCGGTAATCACAAATAGAGAATATTCTGAATCAATGTCATTTGCAGAACCTGTTTCTTCACTAAATTGTTCGATATTGATAGTGCTCAGCTGTTGCAACTATTCTCTCTCAACTTTACGACCTGGGTGGACAGAGGGAAACGGCGGTGTTTGCATCCATCGGCAATCGTAATTCATCGTAACTAATAGTTACGTAAACATTAGCACTAGCGTCATATATTTTCGCACGCAAATCTTGAATAAATTATATATCAATCCGATTTATCCACGATCTCGCCGGCAAATTTTCCATCAACAGAATCATAAAATACAACAAGTTTTCCAGAAAATATAAGGACTTTTTCAAAAATTCGCCAATACGAAACCAATAACACTAGAAACACGCTGACTTCTAAATTATGGCAGCCATTATCGGCAATGGCATCAGGGCTAAATTTAGCGTGTCTATTCGCAAGGAAAGATATAGACAAAACAATTTAAAAGGTATATACCCACCGGCGTAACGGCCGCTGTGATGACACAGACTTCACAGAAGATGGAAGACTAGACAGAGAGATAGAGGCTAGAGTGCAAAAGCAAATGCTGTAACCTACCAGTTTTCCCCCATTGTTAAGGCACCAACAAAACTAACTGACAGCTAAACAACAGCATTTTCATACCTACTTTGTGTTACCAGAGTCAAACATGGACAATAAGCAAAGCGCAGTAACAAAAAATAACTACATGTGAAATGATGTGCCTGCAAAAAGTTACCAACAACACCAAAAAAACATCAGCATAAGAAAGTAGGCACAGAACCTTGCTTGAATTAAATTGAGAAACAAAGAATATAGTGGTTTGGCCACTTAATCCAAACCCCACAGTACACAGTCTTCTATAACAGAACATTGGGAAAGAAGGTGAGAGGAAGACCACGACAAAGATGGTTAGATGGCATAGCAGAATCCTGTCAAAGAGAAAAATAATAATCACCCAAGCCACCAGAACAGCCCAAGACAAAAGCAGAAAACCACGACACTGGGCAACAATCCGGTAGCAGTGTGATGACAAAAGAAGAAGATTAAGGCGTTTAACTATGTACATCAGACATTGCTGAACAACATGGGGTTTCCATACCATTTGATCCACCTAAACAAAACATTATATTATGAACAACAAGCAGCTCCTAGAGTAGCTGGAGAATCATCAGAATGGTTTGAGGTGCAAAGAGAAATAAGACAAGTTTACGTTCTTTGACCATATTTATTTAACATCTATGTAGAACACACAAGAAATGTTTCAAGTATGAGAAACCACAAACTGTCTATCTTCTTAAAATTGGTGGAAACATGACCCCCATAGCTAAGATACACAGATAAAACATTTCTCCTCTCAAATAGGTTAACGGAATTGGAAAAGCTAATTTTGTGTTTGTCTGTTAAAAACAGTGAAGATCATAACTTTTTTTCAAGAATACTAAGAAAACTGACAAAACAAACAAAATATCAACTTTTTTTCAAGAATACTAAGAAAACTGACAAAACATAACTTTTTTTCAAGAATACTAAGAAAACTGACAAAACAAAATCAAAATATCAACCCAAAGAAAATAAAAGCATTAAGAAAACCAGTACTTTCAAAATATACGGTTTCCAAACACAAAACAAGAGTGCTAAGAAATCAAAAGAGAGACAAACCTTTCCCTCTCCATCCCCAAACTGGCCTCCACTCATAGCTCGAAAACTGAAAAATAAGGGAGAATATATTATATCTATGTCAAGCAAAATATCAGGATACTGAAACCATTACTTTCATCTGATTTATGCCAGAATGAATATTTACTCATTTCTAACTAACACATTTATAAAACATGTCTACTATGATCAATTTTAAAATAAATTGAACTTCAGTTTATATTTTCCCTTCATTTCATGCTCTTTCTGTGTGTTTGTGAATGTGTGTGGGAAAGGGATATATGAGATAAACTAGACAGATTTTAATAATACATTTCTTCTTCTTCTTTGCGTCGTTCTTACAATCAATTTAAATCACTCTTTGTGATATGTTTGATCTTTGCCAAGAACGTGTATACGTTGCACATTGGTTTGGTAGGCCCTAAATGCATAGACTTGTACACGTTTAGGACATGTGCATCCAATTTCAGCCAAACCTCCTTAGTCGCTCTTACGACATGCATGGCAGGTAACAGTGGTTCTATTCTTTACACCCCAAATTTGGGTCCCGGTAACCACTCGGGCGTAATAATACATTTAAACTCATGTACATTAGTAGTCAAAGTGAAAAACGCTTGGGTTCTGAAAGGATAAACTTTGTAGGATTTTCAGACTCTGTTCATAAACCCCATCATCCAAATTTCAGCCTTAGGGTGAAACATGGGTTGAACAGATCTAACATTACCATACATTCTTCTGGAAATTTACTCATTACAGTTACAGCACTTTGTTTCCATTTCTGAGAGTATGCTGGGAGATTCTATAGAGTAGAGGAATTATAATTAAGGCAGCTTGCCCGAAACTGTCGCAAAGCATGTGTAAGTAATCTGTTTTATTTTATACCCTACAGAAAAAACTGTTGACTTTACAGGATGTTTCTGTTGGAAATTTTGTTGTTAGAAACACTACTAGTACTACAGTATTTAACCATTCCGGCACCTGCACTCCTGGAAATTCAGTACTATGGACTATAATAATTAATAATAATTCCTCTTGTACCGTTATACGTTACATAGGGCCTGCAAGTAATTTCTCCATACCGCTCTATCCTGGGCAACTCGCTCAATCTCCTCCATGGAACTGAGACCGATATTTCCTGCCTCTCTCAGCAAAGTTCGTTTCAGGTCTCCTTAGGTCGACCTCTTTCTTGAACCCTTTGCATCCCACTCAATGCCTGCTTTGATCATTTCTCCTTAACTCTTTCCACGCCCATTTATTTCCTCAATTTTTAAGCAGTTAATTCAAGGAAAAAAAAAAAAAAAAATACGATCCCAACTACTTATCAATAAATAAACATATATATATTATTATATACTAAATTGAAGTAAACTGGACAACCTAACAGAATAACAAGGTTAAAAGTACTATAAGTAAAACAGAAGAAGTAAAACTAGAAAGACTTCTTATAAGGAAGCAACTCTATGGCGCAGTGTGCGGCTTAAAGCGTCAACGGACTTCCGCCATGGCGCAGTGTGCGGCTTAAAGCGTGGAAAGAGTTAAGGTGTGCCCAACATATCTCCATCCTCTCTTTCTTATAACAGTTGTCACTAGTGGTTGCAGAATAAAACATGCAGAATACAATAGGCAAGTTGCTGGAGAAAATAATTGCCAGAAAAATATCCTGCCAACTAGAGAGGTTACGTCTCCTTCCACCCACCCTTGGAGGGTACCGTCCATATAGAGAGACATGGCGTAACGCAGCGGTGTTCGCCTCCGATGTCTATGAGGGTTTTCACTCGGGCATTGAGACATGTGCTGCTGCAATTGACCTTGAAGATGCCTATAATAGAGTGCCGTTGCATTTTTAATGGTGCAGCTGACTGAACTCAATATCAGCCCATTCCTCCTCAATTGGATCTTTGCGGCCCTCTTCCAGCGAAAGATAGTGTTTAAATGTGGCAGTTGGGCGTCATCAGCAACAACAATCCACCCTGGCTTACCACAGGGGTCACCATTATCTCCGGTGTTGTTCAATGCCTATACTGTGAGCATCACAAAAGAGCAGATCACGGGTAGAGGAAGGACAATGTCATATGCAGATGATGTGTTGGTGTATCGTCAGGGCAAGGATAGAGAACAGCTTGTGGAGGAACTTCAGTCAGAACTCGACCGCATAGGTAGATGGTGCGTTGAAGCAGGAGCATTGGTCAACCCCACAAAAGCAGCGGTGACATGGTTCTCTTTAAACAACCACATCGTCAACACTCCAACACCATCTGTGGTTTTGTGTTCAGAGGTAGTGGAGCGATCTCAGTCTATGAAATACCTGGGGTTGCGTTTGATCGTAGTCTAGCTTTACGGAACACATAGCTCATGTGATAATGAAGGCGAGGAAAGGTTTGCTGGCGATGAGGGTAATGGCTGCGCGGATTGTGAACAGCGCCATCTTTGTATTTTATACCAGGGTCTGGTCCTTTCTGTGCTTGAGTATGCGCTGGCGATCCTGACTCTCAGTCATAGTCAGATAGAACGACTGGAAAGAATACAGAACGAGGCGATGTGCATTATACTTGGTTGCACTAAAGACACGTCGTGCAGGGCGATGCGCTATCTCCTTGACTATCCTACTATGGAGTATAGAATACTGATGAGCCGTGCACGAGCATACCTTCGAGTCAATGCTGACACACAACATCCTCTGCACTTGGAAATAAAGAGACAAAAAGGAAATAGGTTAAAAGAGGAAAATCTTGGATGGGTCAGGCCGAGGACTGTATTGAACAGGTGTGTACACTTGAAGACATTGATCCCGGTGAAGAATGGATACCGGTGCCAAGAGCAATCGCTACATCCTTTTCTGTATGCATCGAACTTGATAAAGAATGCAGACAACACAACCACTTGTTGTGGAGGCAGAGGTTCAGGCATTAATTTCTGAGAACGCATCTGATCATGATGTAATCATTTATACGGATGGTTCGGTGATTCGACATGTGCGGAGCTCGTGGGCTTTCACTGCTCAGGTCGGAGGTGATGTTGTGAAGGAAGACAGTGGTGGTTTTGCCGTGACTACAAGCAGTCTCACTATGGAAATCATGGCGGTTACCAAAGCGATGATTTGGCTAGAATCACAGACTTTTATCCATGCATGTTTTCTCAGTGACTCAATGAGTATGCTCAGGAAGATTGAAACAGGATGGGCTAGGAGACATTGGATAGAATCGCTGGGAGGTCTAAGCTGACAAAGATCAGTTTTATTTTTGTACCAGGGCATGCAGGTGTAAGGGGGAATGAACGTGGATAGGCTTGCAGGTATGGCTGCTGTCCAAAGCGGACGAGCAATGGACCAGGCTGATATTATAAATTCCCTAAGGGAGAGAGGCGTGTACATGATTCACGTAATAGCGGTGCATCCACAACACTAACCAGACTGCAAGAACTCAAAGTTAAGTGTGGTGTAGCTCGACAAGAACGCTATGCTGGCAGACAAAGAAGAATTGTAAACCAACAAAGAACCGGTGTCGTTAGTCGCCACACGCTGATGGACATACTGAGGGAGAGATCGGAGCACTTATGGACTAATTTGTTCGACGTGCAGTGATGGTGATCCGACGACTAAACTAAACTAGTGGTTGACCAGACATGTCTCTGATTTCATCACTTCTGAATTCGTTCCATTTTATGTTCATTATTTTTCGCAGACATCTATTTTCAATGGACTATGGAACCAAGAAAATCAAGATTAGATTATATGGAAGAACCATCTTAGCAGTTCTATTATAATGATCAAAATACTGGAGAATATCTAAGAATAAGAAAGATGTTCACAGAGCTTTCATCATCTTACAACTTACTGGTGCGGGTAGAATAAGAAAAAATGCACGACGATGAGAAACAACCCCGTAGCAGTGTGACTATATGAGTCGACCTACTACTGTAACTGGGTTGTAACCCAGTGTAGTGCTGTAATGTATGTAATTGTCTTGCGCTTCTAGTGTCTCTAAGAAGTATGGCTGAGTGGTCAATTTCTGCATCTGGTAGGAAGGAATGGTTCTAGCTCCACAAATGGAGCAATCTGTCCTGGGTACGGGTCCATTTTTCTTTGGTCTTGGTATTTCCTCTTGTATTTCGCATCGATGTTCTGCTACAGAAGGATTTATAGACACTGGTGGCCTGGTTTACGGATACATTCCTTACTAAAGTTACTATGTAAATTATATCGATAAACTGAAACCATTATTTCATTCTCATTCCGTTTTTCGTGACGTAGTTAGTAAAGTTAGTTCAAGAAGGGAACATAAATAATATAAATAAAATATCGATGACAGAAAAATCACTCAAACGTTTTATTAAAAAAATAGAAACTGTTTTATATTTGACAAAAGACAGTATACTATTATAAAAATGTGCTCACCAGGTTATCCTTATTATTGGGTAAGAACGTAAAATAGCCGGCAAACGAGAAGCCATGATAACGCGATATCTATAAGTGCAAACTGCAAGCCTAATGTAATAACAAGCTAAGGTCAACCAAAGACGGCCAGAATTTTTGTCGAATATTTTTGCAGGTTAAATTTAATAATGTCGATATTATTGTTGGTTTGTTCTTTGTTCAGAATTGACATGCCCAACATTTGCTCATTTAATTCTGAAATATGTTTGAAATGTGTACATTTTCCTACACCATCCCCATTACATTTCCCTTGAAATGGTGTATGCTCAATTATTTGTGGGATTAGATTCCCTTCTATTGAGATCTAATTTCTGGAAAGGAAATGACAAGTTTATTGTTCTTTCATCCGGCTTAAGACTCATTCCTCTTCTTCTTCAACGCTCTATATCGACCACTTGTTAACCACTCTTTATGATTTGTATGTGATCCGGGCCTAAGATTGTACTTTGTACCAGTTATGCGCCTACAAGAAGACCAGCACACCCGATTTCTGCGAAGGTTTTTATTTACTAGGGTATCTTCCTTAGGCCCTACCTCATTCGCCTCTAACGATATGCCTTGTAGGTCGGAGATTTACTATTCTTTGCTCACATTGAGAGCCCGACGACACGCAGACGAAGAAAGACTCATAAATATCAAGACTCCTGGCTAAGCAAATAAAAAAGCTGATGACATTCAGTATATGCAGACATAAATTACTCAAACGTTTTTATGATGCCATGAGAACTTTTATGGTCTCAATCTTCTCCCCACCCGGTATTGGATGCAGATGGAGCAAAACTGCCGACAAGCTTCAGATGGTCGCACCTGCCACGCCTTCTTTTCGCTACACCATCAGCGCCATGCACGTCTGCCCACCGGATGCCCCCTCCCCTGTGCATCGTTTGCATGCGTGCTCGCTCTGCCCTGGTACCTGCCTCCAAATCTCCATCAGTTCTCACCGTGCTCATTTACCGTAGGCTGCCCGGACCTGGGGCTTTACTCGGCCCCACTTCAGGGCTCCGAGTTTTGCCTATGTGGGCCCAGTGCAACTTCATCGGGGCCCGGCACATAAAGGCTCGAGTTTCGCCCACGTGGGTGCACGTCTCTTCTCTGGATGCACCTCTCATCCTATATGTTTATTTGTTCCCCCACCTCATGGCTCGGAGTTCGCCGCGTGCAGCTTAACTCGGGGCCCCGCCTTCGGACTCTGAGTATCGCCCCAAGACTCTTCTCTGGATACACCCTCATCCCTTGATGTTTATCCGTCCATCTTTTTTCCCTCGGCCGGAGAGGCGAGCATTAATAGTCACTCTTGGATTCCGTTCATCTGTGTTGCGAGCGGATCCCATCCGGCGTGACTACGTCTTCATCTCTACCTACACCAGAGTATCTTTCCCTCGATCCCTACCCGCTTAGCCAGACAGGAACCAGTGTCTGTTACCAGGGTCACCACGTGGAGGATTAGTGCCAGCTCACTAATCCTGGTGCGGAGTTGTCCCCATGCGCCTTTGACCCATGACACAAGTCTGAGGCAGCTTTTTTCATCGCTTGCAATGGACGGCTATTATTCTCTTATCCGATCCACAATAATGTTAAGAATCGGGAGAAAATTAGTTTTTCTCTTAAATGCTGGGTATGCTATGTTATAGTAGCTATTGGGAGTCCATGCTATTTTAGTATCTCAATGATATTATCCATCCCCTTGCATGTAAATCATACTCTTGCTCTTACTAAGAATTCGACTATTGTATGCACATAAATTCATCATCATCAGGTGCCGTCTCCACATCGAAGGTTGGCTGCAAAGAATCTCCAGCATCCTGTCTTTCGCCTTGGTGTTGCACACTGCCAGACTGTAACCTGTCCATTTCTTAAAGTTTCCTCCCACTTATCTCTCGGTCTTCCTCTTGCTCTTCCCCCTCAACTTTCCCTCTAGTAAATGTTTTATCATGGTGTCATGTCTTTTATGTGTCCAAAATACTTTACTTGTCTGAATTTTATTTCTCTTAATAATTGTTTCTTCATGTCTAGTTTTCTTAAAACTTGTTTATTTGTCTGTTTTTCTGTCCATGAAACTCTGCCTATTCTTCTATATATCCACATCTCAAATGCATCAATTCTGTCTTCTAACTGCTTGTTCATTGTCCATGTTTCCGAGCCATACATTAATATAGGATATATATAGCATTTGATCATTCTCATTTTTAGCCTGTTTGTGATTTGTTTGGATGTCAGTAGCTTTCTCATACTATTGAAATTATCCTTGGCCATTCCTATTCTCTTTTTAATTTCTGTTATACATCTGCCATCATCTGTTATCATCTGACCAAGATATAAGAAACTTTTACTTGATGTAGTAATTCTCCATGTATTTTTATATTCATTTTAGGTTTTTCCATTTCCTTGTTGATTACCAGTTTACATAAATTGTATGTACTATATTGTATGAACATAGTTGTGTTTGAACTGGGATACGTTCTAGATTAATGTGATGCACAAATCAATTCCCTTTTTCTCACTCTATGTGCTTCTTGCTAGATGTTGTTCTTACTATATTCCTTGTGTCATTATTTTTATTGTCTTTTCTGGTGACATCATTAGCTTTCTGAAACATCCTTTCTAACATGTTGCGATTTGTCTCTCCTGCGCTCTTGTCATGAGTAATGTTTGGCATTGATAGCAGAGAGTAGGTTAGAAAATTCTATTTATCAGTTACTGTTTGACATTTATACCAATACCCAGATAACTGAATAATGGCGACAGTTAGTATGTTACAGATTTAGTATTTTGAAATTAGATTTCGATTTAACCTGTAATAATGCTGCTATGTTACTTAAATTCTGGGACCTGTTTTAGACGAATATTATTGACATGAATGTTATGTGTGACTGTGGATCTACTGATCTTCAAAAGCTTCCGTCTTGGATTTGCTAATTTTTCATGTTGTATTTTTACACAAGCTGAAGAGAGAGCATTTCTGCGATCTTGCAATCTGTCTTCATTATCATAGATTAAACATTAATTGTCAGTGAAATGTATGAGTTCATAGTTAGTCTATAGTGGTATGTACTGGTGTTAGTTCATAGTGGTGCTTTATCTAGGGATGATGTTTCATTCGCTGATGTTATTATATCTTCTTGGTTACCTCTAGGCTTGCCTTTTTCCTTGTTATTATATATCTTCTTGGTTACCTCTAGGCTTGCCTCCTTGTTATTATATCTTCTTGGTTACCTCTAGGCTTGCCTCCTTGTTATTATATCTTCTTGGTTACCTCTAGGCTTGCCTCCTTGTTATTATATCTTCTTGGTTACCTCTAGGCTTGCCTCCTTGTTATTATATCTTCTTGGTTACCTCTAGGCTTGCCTCCTTGTTATTATATCTTCTTGGTTACCTCTAGGCTTGCCTCCTTGTTATTATATCTTCTTGGTTACCTCTAGGCTTGCCTCCTTGTTATTATATCTTCTTGGTTACCTCTAGGCTTGCCTCCTTGTTATTATATCTTCTTGGTTACCTCTAGGCTTGCCTCCTTGTTATTATATCTTCTTGGTTACCTCTAGGCTTGCCTCCTTGTTATTATATCTTCTTGGTTACCTCTCTAGGTCTTGCCTCTTGTTATTATATCTTCTTGGTTACCTCTAGGCTTGCCTCCTTGTTATTATATCTTCTTGTTACCTCTAAGCTTTGCCTCTTGTTATTATATCTTCTTGGTTACCTCTAGGCTTGCCTCCTTGTTATTATATCTTCTTGGTTACCTCTAAGCTTGCCTCCTTGTTATTATATCTTCTTGGTTACCTCTAAGCTTGCCTCATTGTTATTATATCTTCTTGGTTACCTCTAGGCTTGCCTCCTTGTTATTATATCTTCTTGGTTACCTCTAGGCTTGCCTCATTGTTATTATATCTTCTTGGTTACCTCTAGGCTTGCCTCATTGTTATTATATCTTCTTGGTTACCTCTAGGCTTGCCTCATTGTTATTATATCTTCTTGGTTACCTCTAGGCTTGCCTCCTTGTTATTATATCTTCTTGGTTACCTCTAGGCTTGCCTCCTTGTTATTATATCTTCTTGGTTACCTCTAGGTTTGCCTCCTTGTTATTATATCTTCTTGGTTACCTCTAGGCTTGCCTCCTTGTTATTATATCTTCTTGGTTACCTCTAGGCTTGCCTCCTTGTTATTATATCTTCTTGGTTACCTCTAGGCTTGCCTCCTTGTTATTATATCTTCTTGGTTACCTCTAGGCTTGCCTCCTTGTTATTATATCTTCTTGGTTACCTCTAGGCTTGCCTCCTTGTTATTATATCTTCTTGGTTACCTCTAGGTTTGCCTCATTGTTATTATATCTTCTTGGTTACCTCTAGGCTTGCCTCATTGTTATTATATCTTCTTGGTTACCTCTAAGCTTGCCTCCTTGTTATTATATCTTCTTGGTTACCTCTAAGCTTGCCTCCTTGTTATTATATCTTCTTGGTTACCTCTAAGCTTGCCTCCTTGTTATTATATCTTCTTGGTTACCTCTAAGCTTGCCTCCTTGTTATTATATCTTCTTGGTTACCTCTAGGCTTGCCTCATTGTTATTATATCTTCTTGCTTACCTCTAGGCTTGCCTCATTGTTATTATATCTTCTTGCTTACCTCTAAGCTTGCCTCCTTGTTATTATATCTTCTTGGTTACCTCTAGGCTTGCCTCATTGTTATTATATCTTCTTGGTTACCTCTAGGCTTGCCTCCTTGTTATTATATTCATCATCATCAAATAGCTTGTCCTGAGCAGAACTTTGCCACCCCAACAGTCCTTCAGAATTTCTCTCTCATAGGCCAGATGTTCTGCCTCTGCAGCTGTCATGTTCAAACCATCAGTTACATCCTGAATCCATCTTCTCTGTGGTCTTCCTCTTCTTCTCTTTGCCGGTATGCTTCCTTCCATGATGGTCTTCTCAGCCCTTCATGTCTTTTTATATGTCCAAAATATCTCAATTTTCTCTTTCTTATTTGTAGCATCAGTCAGTTTTCTTTGATTTTGAGTTCTTTCTGGATAGATCTATTTGTTCTCTTCTCTGTCCAAGATATACGAAGGACTCTTCTGTAGCACTTGTATTCAAAAGCACTTATATGTTTTCCACTGCTTTATTAAATGTCCATGCTTCACACCCATACGTTGCCACTGGGAATATGCATGCTCTTAGTATTCTGATCTTTGTTTTCTTATCAGTTCAGTTCCATACTGTTTTGAGTTATTTTTTTGTAAAGCCATGTTTGTTCTTCTTTTAATTTCCTTCATCCCATTTCCATCTGTTGCTAGCAGTGAACTAAGATATTCAAAACTGTTCACATTTTCTACTTTCTCTCCATTGATAAAAATATCATTTGTCATGTTCGTTTTATCTGTTGTCATTATTTTTGTTTTTGCCACATTGAGATATAGATTTTGTTTTTCGCTTTTATCTTTCACTTCTAATAATTTCTCAATCCTTTTTGTGATGTTGACAGTAGCACTGTATCATCAGCGTATCTTAGTTCAGGTATTTCTCTTCCTCCGATTATAAAAGGATTGTATTGTTCTTTTCCGTTACCTTCTGTAACATTCCTTGTGATGTTTTCTGTATATATGTTAAACAGACAAGGCGATAGAATGCAGCCTTGTCCGACTTCCTATATTCATATATATGTTAAATAACAGTGGTGACATAACTGGTTTGTCTGTGCTAAATAACCAGTTGATAGAGAGGTCAGAGATCACTATGTTAACAGACAGTCTAAATAGACCACATTTCTACCGGCCCTAAACAAATAGTGAGCTGGAAATGCATGATGTACACTAAGCTGAATTTCAGACCGTATATGATATGTTAGCGTTATATATTCAACTTTCAAAGCTAATCAGTATCAAGTTATTCAGTTCACAGTAATAATTATGAACAAATAATTTAGCAAATAATAAATACATGTTACACATTATTTTTGGTGGGGCCCAGCTCACTGGCCTTTAATGACGAGCCACCACTGGCTGAATATAAACACAGGACCTATGTTTTATCGTCCATCTCCGATGAGACCAGGATCTCAATCTCACTCACACTGAGATCATGGATAGTTTCACGCTTTGAGTCAGGCTCTACTAAACTCTGACCTATTTTGAATGACGTCTGCACAACTCGATTAGCGTCCAGGCCTCAGGACATAGCTGATATCATCGATGTGACACTCATCTTATCTGGCTCTACTTTTATTTGATGAGATGTCCATCGGTGCAGAAAGTGATCATTTCCTGTATTGTCCTTTTGACAAGGTCAAAACCTGTTTTTCAGTACACAAGATATCATAGTGATCATGAAAACCCATTGTATATAAATTGTAGACATTGCAGAATGTCAGAGAGAAGTTTGTTAGGACTCCTTCCTGCAACCAACCGGTAGAATGAAAAGGTTGAAAAAGCATGGTTGGCAAATACTATATGATTTATCCTGTCAGTCAGACCTGAAGCTGATTGCCCAGTTTGTGGTCCACAGTAAATTAGCGCATGACCAGAGATCGCTGAAGATGATCCTGTCAGTGAGACTGCATGTCATTGTAAAATACATATTTATTAATTTCAGAGAACAGTTAAAACATAATAAATAAAACTGAGTTATATTTGTAAGAATTTTCCCAAACTCCGAATGAGAAAGCATGTTTGGAGCATCTGTATTTATGTCAAGACCAATCTCATCTTCAACAAAATATTCGACAGTATCTGTGGTAGTGTCTTATTGAATGCTTCCCTGAAATGTTCCGACCAACTTTATTCTATTTCTGTGGTTATGAGGGCTTCTATTGTCTCTGGAGAGGTTTATTTCGCTAATGTTTAAAAAGTAGCTCTTTCTCTGCTCTTTCGCTTCTACAGGCATTCATGATTTTTATTATCATGTTTGAGGATCAACTGGTCATCTGCTGTATGATGAGACTATTTTAATGTGATATGCTATCAAGATATTAGTCAGATCCTGTGGTCATTGCTTAACTGATTAGCTGTCTAAGAGTCACTGAACCTAAGCTTCTAGTTGTGAGGGCTTCTTACCTAATACAAGAATGTTACAAATCAGAGTGAAAGGCTTCTTAGGATTGATGTTTCTTCATTCTATGGTCAATTTATTTTTATTGTCTTCTTTTCACAGAATTATAAGCATGTTTCACAACTCTCACTGTATATGGATGCAATTTTGTTCAAATTTATGATTGGCATTTGATGGTCAAGACTACCAACTTCATTGTAGCTCTTCCTTACAGGAGTTACAAAAGTAGCTCTAGTTGATGTATTCTTCAGTTTGTCAATATTATATTGCCCTTGACCCAGATGGTGTAATTGATCTAGCACTTATTTCCACACCCCTCTACTTTTGCTTAATGGAATGTACTCGGGTGCAGGAAAATTATCTTCTCCCCTGTGTTGTTCTTCTTAACTAAGTCAATACCTTGCGACACAGAAGGCCCAAATCTGTTTCTCAGTACATGGCATGTCACGCTGATCATGAAAACCCATTATGTATATTATGGCATAATGTCAGAAAGAAGACTGCTAGGAATCCCTTCGTAACATCCCTGGTGAAATGAAAATGATGTTCAGCATGCTTGGCAAAAAAAAGGCTGCTACAAAGTGATGGCAGAGAACCCGAAAGAAACTACCTAGAAATATGTGCGATATGGCTGAAAAGTCTGCTGCTCAACACAAAGTCACTATTGATTTCAAAGAATTGGCAAGTGAAGCAAAGAGTGAATTATGGGAAACTTTCATTACATAAGTCTGTGGTGATTAGTCTCTACGTCAATTCTGGCAGTTTCATCGCAGAATGAACAATAGGACTACCAGTTGGGTCTTTTCCTAATTTATATGACTCGTCATGAGCCATATTGACAACAGAGACATAAAAAAGATAAGAGTTCCTTCAATGTTTTGTGGATCAGACAAAAAAAAGGGTGAGAATGAAACCAGATATACTACCATCTTGCAACTAAAACAACCGGCAACCTGGACACAGAGCCAGAGGAAGACCAAGAATCTGATGGATAGATAATATCACAGATATCCTGCAGCATCAAATACTAACAACTACAGATGCAACAAACATGGCACAGTATAGAAAACTGAAACTCCCCACAACGCTTCACGACACATGTGGATAAGACAAGACAAGTCAAAAGAAAATATTGATTGCATCTAAAACAATATTTTATTTTTAAAACTATTGGCGTACAAATTTTAGAACAGATAACAATTCCCTTCCAGCTCTTCTAGATTCCATACATGTCATTCTGAATCCTTGCTTGAACATCAACCGTTCGATATCGTCTGTGAAAGTACGAAAAAGTTTAGCTTAAGATAGATTCAAGTTATAAATACATTTTCAAGATAGGCAAAAAAATGTAGTGATTGTACAATAAGTCAGATATTAATGAAAACCATTAAGACTATATTCAAATTGTCATTTTTTTCTCTTAATTTAAAAAAACAATTTTGTTGAACTCCTTACAGGAAGAGTGCGCCTGCCTGCCCAGTCTGTTAGTAGCGCGTTGGATGACAGGTGACAAGCCCCCTGTGAGTGTGGTTCAATTCCGCAGGCTAGCAAAAAAGCCACAGGTTCTCCAGTTTTACGGTGTTCGTGGCACCAAACCAAAGGGTTACGGTGTCCATGTCACCGAGCCGAAGAACTGACAGCTCAAGTGTTTCTGGATCTGGAAAAAAAAACCAAAACAGGAAGAGTGCATCAAAGCATTGATGCTAGTTATAACTGAAGTCACTGCATTCTAGGATGCACAAAAGATGCACAGTCTCTTTTAGCAGATTAAAAAGAGTATACATGCTAATGGTTTCTTGGAGCTCGATAGTTATACACATCTTATCAATCCTTGCAAGAGTCCTACCTAACATATCATCATTATCATTGGCCTCTTTGTCTCAGGAGACAATAGGTCTTGTCACGTAGTATGTTCTGCGCTGAATCACATTACCCAACATATGTCACGCTATATTCTAAACGAATCCAGTCTCATGGGTACATCCTATCCAGTCGTTGTATCATCATCATTAAAAAGGCAGAACCGGAGATACCTTAGTACATCATCTCTATCCAGCTGAAAATTGGTTTCCTGAAACGAAGCTGTCAAAATCATAAGCCAGTTTGTGTATGATGGATGCTCATTGTTTTGCAGTTCTGCTGTTCCAATAACCAAAGTGCATATTTTTATACAAATTCTCGCCAGTGGTTACCGGGCCCAAATTTGGGGTGTAAAGAATAGAACCACTGTTACCTGCCATGCATGTCGTAAGAGGCGACTAAGGAAGTTTGGCTGAAATCGGATGCACATGTCCTAAACGTGTAGAAGTCTACGCGTTTAGGGGCCTATCAAACCAATGTGCACATCCTTGGCAATGATCAAACATATCACAGAGAGTGATTAAAATTGGTCGTAAAGAACGAACGCAAAGAAGAAGAAGATACAAATTCTCTGAGGGTTGAATTCAAGTACTTCTAAAAAACAAGAACGAAAATCCAGTCCTTGAAACTAAATGCTACAGAAAGATCCTACGAATACTATGGACAGAAAAAAGAACGAACATTGATGTCCTGAAAGAACTAAATGTTAAAGAGAATTGGCTGATAAACAACATACTATACATAAAAATTACATACTTTGGTCCGATCAAGCGTCACGATGGCCCGGAAAGAACAATACTAGAGGGCAGGGTACCGGGACGCAGAGGCAGACCAAGAAGAAGATGGCTACAAGATATTAAAGAAACCATGAATATGACCATCGACGAAGTAGGTGAACTGGCTAGAGACAGTGAATTTTAGATGTGCTGCAAAGAGAGTAACGTCCTATAAAGGATACGCACCTTGATGACTTCATAAAGACAGATTTGGTGATTTTCATCACAATCTAAAATAGTGACTTTTTAAAACCAATTTTGGTTTATCTTCAGTCTTATAATTCTTCCAAAACTAACAGTAGAAGGATGGTACAAATTGCATGTTTTTTTAAAACTGATATTTAGATGTAAAAAATACAGAAATTGCCGATATATATGGCTCAATAATTGGAGCCATAATGTTTATTTATATATCTGTGTCTGCCTGTCTGTGCGTATGTGTCTGTCTCTGGGTGTGTGTGTGTCTGTCTCTCTGTCTGTGTGTGTGTAGGGCAATTTGTATATTTATTACATCTATATATATATATATATATATATATATATATATATATATATATATATATATATATATATATATATATATACACACAATTGTCCCGCTCAGCATATGAAAATTAGTAATATCTACTATTTGAGTCATAAGTAATGTTGCTGGTCTAAAGGGTAATGCTTCCCTTCCTTTGCGTTCGTTCTTACTGACCAATTTTAATCACTCTTTGTGATATGTTTGATCTTTGCCAAGAACATGAATACGTTGCACGTTGGTTTGGTAGGCCCCTAAATGCATAGACTTCTACACGTTTAGAACACATGCATCCGATTTCAGCCAAACCTCCTTAGTCGCCTCTTACGACATGCGTGGCAGGTAACAGTAGTTCTATTCTTTACACCCCAAATTTGGGCCCGGTAACCACTCGGGCAAGGGTAATGCTAACATTAGAATAATATATCCTATAGTTTTACCTGGATCATTTTCCTGTACAGCAACTAAATAAAATACTCCATCTGATGAAAGGAGAGATTTCACTTTTGGTAAAAACTTATCTGTCACCTCTCTACCTTTTGTACCACCTGCCCATGATGCAGCTATACCACCAGTAGCAACCTTTATCAGCAGAAAGATAATAATCAGAAATCATAATTGCAACTAATTATAAACATCATAGACTAAGAAAGTCCCTAGTTTCAGAATGGAGAAAATCATGTAGATTAGTCACTTCATATTTTATTTCATTTGCATTTTTGCTTTCAGTAATATCATAGTAGGCTGGGATTCCTTGCTGGACCAGTTTTGTTTATCTGGACAAAAATCTAATATTGAGTGTTACTTCTTGGATGAGCCCATCTTGTTTAAACATAGGAAAATCTGGAGAATGGAACTTGAGTGTTTGAAACAACAATTTTAGGGAGTGGCACATCTTTGCTGTATTTATGGTCTTTTCATCTTTACAGATGGTCAATTGGCAAGTGTTTTATTGTGACCTTCTGAGTTTTCGCTTGTCTCTCTTGCCTTTAAGCTCATCCCTAAGGGAGGGGGGCGTTGACAGACTGTTATAATGGGGAGGGGGGTATTACAAAGTTTATGTTGTGCAAAGTAGGCGGTGTGCTGAAAAAGTTTGGGAATCTATGTTCTAGACCCCAAACTGATTCAATTATATGACACTCTATAAGGCTCATGATAGTTAATGTGTTAATATATGACTGTTATTTTATCCTTCTTCCCAATGATATTAAAAATGCTAGCAATGATAGAAAGACAGGAAATCAAATGCCAAGGAGAATGAAATGAGGATAATTAAGCTAGAATACCTCTGTAGAAGAAGTAACTACATACGGTGGATTGAATAATAGAACATCAACAGCTCCTTTCAATCTATCATCAAAGGCATCCATCTGGAAGAAAAAAGCAACAAAAAACATATAGAAAAATCTTAAATTCTTTACTATGATTTTAGATTAGTTTACTTTTTATGTTGCATTTGTCTCTGATAATGACATCAAACGATATCAAGATCACAATGTGAATGACTCGAACGGGTTCAGAATGAAGGTATGCGAATAGTCCTGGGCTGCACTAGAGATACCCCATTGTGAAGATGAGATATATGCTTGGCCTTCTGTCACTACGCTCCCATCATGCAATTGCCCAAACCAAGGCATATATGCGGGTTACTAAGAGACATCCACTACACAAGAACACTAATGATGTTAAGGGCACGAGAATCAAGCGTGGCATGTCGTGAATGGCCCAGGCTGAGAGAACAATTGGCATGTGACTACGGTTGCGACCCTACCAAAGGGGAAGAATGGATCCCAACAAATGGTAGCATGACTAACTATCTCAACGTTATCATTACTCTTGGAAGAGAATGTAGAGATTGGGGCAACATGAAGGCTGATCTCGGTTAAGCAGCTGATAGAAGATAATGCAAGGGATGATGATGTTTTTGTATATACAGATGGGTCGGTTCAACGTGGTGAGAAGTCCGGCTGGGGTTTCTTGGCTAATGCGCATGGTAGGGTTGTTGCAGAGCGAAGTGGAGCATACAGGACAACTACTTCTAGTATGAGGATGGAGGTTGAGGCCACTACTGCTGCCCTCCATTGGATTTCTGGGACTTCATTTACTGGGGCAGCTGTTGTGTCTGACTCTCAGTCAATGCTTCACAAGATCCAGAAGGGCAGGTTTTGGTATGAGTGGATGTCGTCTATAGAAGTTTATAACCTCCAGCGGTTTACGTTGATATACTGTCCTGGGCATCGGGTGTTTACGGTATGAGAGGCGGACAGACTTGCATCAACAGCATCGATTGTTGGGGAGTTGAAGATGGATAAGGATATTCTTGCTCTCTTCGCGACTGTCTGTTGGATGAGGACACTAAAATCGATGTTGAATCGATCAGCGATTTAGGCAGTTTGGAGTTACCCGTTGTTCCAGTCGAACTAGATGCCTGAGAGGCAGAGTGAGAGGTGTGTTTAATCAGCGAGCCACGGAACCATCAGTATGCATACTCTTCGAATCTGTTGGGAGACTGAGCATCATGGGTCTGCCAAGAGTGCAATGACGTCAGTTTAGTAACCAATAACATCATAAAGTAAATGTTGTATTTACATTATATGTGTTATAAAATATATTGTTTGTGATTATGTCACTGGGTTATCTCAGTTTATGCTTTTATCATCGATGGCATTCAGTTTTGCTTTGCTACAGTCTCTCTCTGTATTTATTTGATTTCACTTACATTCTATAGTGATTATACAATTTATGTTGCTATACTTGGAAGGCACTTACAGTTTACACAGTATACAAATAGTTCTATGCAGGTTAAATTACTATTCTTGGATGCAGTAAGAAATCAAGCAGAAGATGGATTCAGGATGTAATTGATGGTTTGAACATGATGGCTGCAGAGGCAGGACATCTGGCCTATGAGAGAGAAATTCCGGAGGACTGTTGGGGTGGCAAAGTTCGGTTTAGGACAAGCTTTTTGATGATGATGATGAGTAAGAAATCAAGGTTTTTGGTTCGAATCCTTTGTTTGATAAATTGTCTTTCCTGAGTTCCTTAATATTTATTTAATGTCTATTTATTTACCATATTCATTGGTTTCATTGCTTCCCCTGGGGGTTCTTAGAACTTCTAATTCATTTGCTACATTACTATTCTACTTTTTAAAACATAAAAATACACTTTAAATGTATTTGCTGTAGAGAACTCTATCTATATCCTCTTCATGTCCCGATTGACACATAAGGCTTCCACAAGAGACCTCCACTGATGCCTTTCTACCAACCAAGAGAACTATGTGGTCAGAAAAAAACACAAATTTGAACAAAAATATTAAAATGATGATCTTAAACATCAGGGGTCTGCTCCTCAACTATGTGGCCAAAAATCATGGGTTTATGTGCTCATTTAAAAAAGTAAATTTGTAGGCATGACTAACTTTACAAATATTATCAAACTTTATTTATTTTTAACTTTACTGTATTATGCAATATCACAAATATGCAAATTGAAATACACATTCTATAAAAATGAGTAATTAATGATAAATGCCAATACATAGATAATAAAACATAACTACAACGAAATAAAATAAAAATATTCACTTTTTGAGGCACTTACATTAAAAGCCCCCCCACAAGTCTGAAACTGCAATAAATAATTTCTTTTGATGATATCTCTATGTATGAATTTGACAAAAATGCTGCAATAATTTCTTTATAAATTTATACATCACAAAAGAAATGTAACACTTTATTCTAAACACAAAAGACAATAAATTTTCACTTTCAGAACAATTTATTTGCAAGTTATTTTGCAAAGTACATATTTGGATTAAGGTAGGAGTGATTTGGCAGCCTGACAAGTAAATATCCTTACTTGAATATATTCTATGCTAACTGCTGTCAGGTATGCTGACTAACTATTGAAAAAACCCAACTATCACACACCCAGCAAAGAATTGTTTCATGTAAAATTAGTGTTAAATAATTAACACATTTTGATCCAATTTCCAGCCCAATTTAAATGTAGAACAAAGCTATCTATTTTTACATTGTGGTCTAAATTGAGAGTTTGGTAAAATTAAGTAATTTGATCCAATTTATATATTTTTCATGCCAAAGCAAACCCCTTGGGGAGAGGAAACTGAACCAGAAGTATGTATCCAGACAGAAGTGAAAGGAATACTCAACAAGAATGAGCAGAACAGCATACAACATAAGACAGTCACTCTCAGTTTACTTGATGAAGAATACCCACAAGATTTCTGGGTCGGTATACACAGATGGGTCAGCAGAAAATGCAGTGAAGAAAGGAGGAGCAGGAGTGTACATAGAATATCCAAACAACTTTAGGGATACAATGAGAGCACCTACAGGGAAATTCTGTACTAACTATGATGCAGAAATTCAGGCAATCAAAGTGGCAACAGAAAAACTGTTGAACACCAGACTTGATCCACAACCTGTTGTATTTTTGACAGATGCAAAATCAGCACTCCAATCCAGGAAATTGCCAGGTCTACAGGCCCTACTGTCTAAACTGTGCAAGTGGCGCAAGGTCGTCTTGCAGTGGATACCGTCTCACTGTGGAATACCAGGAAATGAAACAGCAGACCGACTGGCAAAGGAAGGTGCTGCAGAAGAGCAACCGGATGTGCCAGTTATCTACCACCAAAAGAAAAGGATGGTTAAATCAATCAGAAATCCACAAATACCAACACAAGACAATGACTATAATATGAGCAGATTAGAACAAATTGTCATTCCGCACCTTAGAACACTACACAATCGACTCGAGTCACATGTATACAAAATTCAAGATTGGCAATTCAGCCATGTGTACATGTGGACAGGCACATCAGACTGCAGAGCACATACTTCAAGATTGCCTTGAATATGATATACTGAGGCAAACTTACTGGCCTAATGAAACAACACTGGACAGAAAACTACACGGACCTCTGTGTGAGCTACAAAGACAGTGAAGTTTATACAAGAGACAACAATGAATGTATAGACAATATTTCAAATGAGCGAAAGGAAGGAAGGATACAAGAGACAAGCTTGATGTATAGACAATATTTCAAGCAAAGAAAGAATTATATTTTTCTATATGTTACAAATTGTAGAAAATAATTTACCATTGCTATCTGTGATAGTGTCACAAACAGCATTTGTAAACCTTGTCTATTGCTAAAGAGGCAGATGTGTGATCAGACAGTATTGATAGGTCTATCGATAACAAGATAACAAGGTGAGTGAATGTAAAATAGACAGTCATTTGAATTTGTGATTGTAATATCATTAAAACAGTAGTGAGGGCAAACACTGATAATATTAGTCAAATTTATTGATATTACAACTTCTGTAATGAATACATCAATCTCAGTAAAGAATTTCTCATGGTGCAGGATATATTGAAATTCAAGAGATAGAACAGCTGTTTCAATTGACTGAGAGTGAAACGTGTAGTTGTCATCTTGTTTCAGTGGGAAGAAAAAAAACAAAACAACCCAGGTCTACCTATCAAGTTAATCATATCTTTCACTATTTTATTAGTGGACTACAAGTGCAAACAGGGTACTATGTTCTAACACTTGCTGTATGTGTGAGACAAGGATCCACCTTTAGTTGAATAGAACATAAGTCACACCTTCACATGCCTGTCTCAGGCGAATTTACAACATCCGATGGCAGATCACATCTCAATATAGAAGTCCATGAACAGGTGCTGGATTTACAAGATGTTACACTTTACTGGTAAATCACATCTCAAATTTGAAGCATGGTACACTGCATAACCAGTCTGTTTTTGAGCTGATTATGAATCACAAAGAATATTCATTCACTAAAATCTGGTGCTAGACAGCTAAGGACCATTATCGCTTGTACATGACACCTGCAAGTGATCTACTCAGCAAGTATAGACAAAAACATTTAAACGGCGGGATGAAGCTAACTAATGCTAGCACAGTGAGACAGTATCTCATAAATCGAATCGAATCCCAGCACATGAAGATGCATAATGAAGAAGCACAGAGAACAAGAAAATCCTGAATCTGGCTCTAGCCCAGTTACTATTCACAACTGATCGAATTCCACCCAGTAACAAGTAAATTACTAGCCACTTGAAATCATTGTATTAGCATCAATCAACTAGTGAAAACTCATGCTCTGAGACAAGGCCAATATGATGACAAGTGTAAACAAAGCTTTTCTAATAAATTTAACAAATAATTTGTGTGTTCTGAGCAATTTTCCACCTTAGATTTGGCATATATTGAAATGAAAAGTTGTCACAATCTTTCAGGCCCATCAACCAAGTGTTCGAGAATGCTGATTTTCAGAGTGCATAACTCATACGGGATATACAGATATATTATTAGGAGAACGTCCAAAATGTCTAATAAAACCAGAGTTGATGGTAAAATAATATTCAATTATTAAATCATTCAATTATTAAAAAAATTAGTATACATCTGCATACACAGTCTTTAGTATTTAATAGTAGTTAATTTATTATCTACAAACAATATATAATTCATAACAATCTGTTGAAAGCTAAAAACTACATAACTTGTACATACATCCATAGAATGAAAATTTGAGCAGCAAGAATATATAATTCAGACCTACATGTTTTTAAATTCGGTGATGAATCTGAATCAGAATTCCTAGCACCAGTGAACAAGTATTTATAATCTGAACTATTGCCACTGCTTGACAATTCATCTTCATTGTCAGCAATCAAATAAATGAATAAGCTACATGCCTTGCGCAGCCAATATTCTTTGCTTACAAAAGTTAGGACTTGAAGCCATTTTTGCATACATGCAAAGCACTGTGACAAATAACATGTTAGAGTCGTCTATGAGCAGATATTAACTCCACCAGAATCAATGGCCGCAAAATAATTAAACGATGTAACAAGTCAATAGTACACCACATTTTCCAGCCCTCAACAAGTGTCTCTGAGAACGCTGTAACATGTCGTGGTGACACAAGGGAAGATTGCAGTAAACTCCATATCGGGGGCCAAGTGCAAATACATCTATTGGGTAACATTGGCCGAGCGAAAAGCTTAGTTGTGCCCTAGTGCCTAACAAAACTGCCCTCCCTGGAACAACCGGGCAAGGTAATGTTGCACAAGTGCAAAATGTAAAGTTGCATTTTAGTGCTGGGTAAAACCAACATCCCAGGAAGAACCGGGGCGGGTGATATTGGCGAGCACAAAATTTAAGTTGCATTGCTAGCGCTGAATGCAACTTCCCTCTGGATTATTTGTGCACAGCCCCAGTCCAGTGTTTCCCGGGACCAGGAAAACAGAGTAGAAATTGCAAATTGCCAACACGCGTCTCGAAACGGCAGAGAATATTTCTATTCTGCAACAAACTCACTATGGCTAGAAATGTAAGGCTGATAATGTGAAGGTTTTATCTGGTGGTACAAACCTACACATTGGCGAAGGCTGCGCTTTTCAGCGCGATCGTCCTTGCACGAGCAGGATGACGTCCAGAATTGCGAACGCTCCTTGGCTTAGGTAAAAAAAAGGCCAAAATTGATCGCTTTGAGCGAAAACAATTCATCTGTCCGTAAAGGTAATCGCTCAGTACCTTCTCTGGTGAAAACCACACAACGGTCACATAGAGTGGTCAATGGTTGGTTGTTCTAGAACAATCGCGAAGTAGCCCCAGACTATAATCACATGTAAACTGCCTAGCGTGGTCAATGAGTGCTGTTGATAGGGCAACTGCTGCACTAGAAAAGAGGGAGTATTGCAGTGGTCACCAATAGACTCTACTTGTGTAGGAGTCTCCACGACACTAAACATAGCACTACATGCCTAGAGTTGTTGGAGATCCCTGGGTGTTCAAGAAAGCCAGGTACTCCCAGAGTTGTTGGAGTCCTGGGTGTTCAAAGCCAGTACCACACACCGCAAAACAAGAAAAAGGTCAAAATATTCCCATAGTTACTGGGGTTAGAAAACAAACAAACTCTCTTTCACGGTACTGGAAAGTGTTTGTAATGGAGGAACTGGAAGTAGCATTTGCTAGCAAAGATCTACCAGTGTCAGATAATCAATAAATTGATGTTTGATGGTGTCATTGTCCTGTCTTTTGAAAGAATATTTTGTAAAACCATTGCAACATAAGAATAAAAGAAAACAAAACATTAAAATAATGCTGACAAAATGAAATAAAATAACATACCAAATTACATACAACTGGCTCCACTTTTTTATCATTTCTAAGAGCTGTTAAGTGTGTCATTTCTGCAGCCTTGGGGTTGATGTCGGTGCAACTATAAACAGAATTTTAAAAATGATTAATAAACAGTTTCATAACATACGCTCATCAATAATGGTTAGCAATAATAACAAGTTTAAATTCTCATCTTTCTTATCTTTAATGTATTCTACATAAAAAATTACCGTCTGCCCAGCTGTTCATAGCTTGACAGGTGATACACTCTGTGAGTGCGGGTTCATTCGGGCTGAGAAAGCCACAGGTTACCAGATTAACGGTGTTTGGACACCAGCCAAGGTTACGATGTCCATGGCACATCAAAGCTCAAGTGCTTCTGGATCAAAAAAATTATGATAATAACCAAGATCAAAACTACTGCAATGCTTACAAAAATACAGCTGGGTTTTCTATAACTTGGGAAAGAAATGTAATGCAAACTCCTGAACCACAGCAACCTCAACACATCAGATGGCTGAAAATATTGTTAAAATATCAATATACATCGGTGGCAGTAATAGAAACAAGAATGAAGTTGGCCACTAATAGAATGCATCAAACTCCACAGTATACAAAGACTTCTACAACAGAAAATCAAGAAAGAAGGCAGGACCCAGAAAAAGATGGTTAGATGGCATAGCAGAATCCTGTCAAAGAGCAAAAATAACAATTACCCAAGCCACCAGAACAGCGCAAGACACAAACAGAAAACCACGACACTGGGAAACAACCCGGTAGCAGTGTGATGACAAAAGACGAAGAAGGTGCAGTCATTTTATACTATTCAAATACACTGTGAAGGTATTACTCAAAGATTGAAGGACTGTAGACATAAATAAGCCTACTGCTGCTACCACCATTGGATAAGTCAGCTTGAGAGCTGATACTACGATCCTAGCTTCTTTCCCATGACTGAAAGCACATTTTAACGAGGAGCTCTGGGATGTTGTTCAGCTTCTTCTTCTGCGATCAACTTTTGCTATGCGACTACTCCGGTATGTGTCATAAACAGGGCGGTGCGCTTGAGGTCTTCACCGGTTCCTCATAGTTTGTCTTGTAGTGTTGTTTCTGTTGGCCAGATCTCCAATCTCTCACTACTCAGACTAGGGCAGTCTTGCAGGATGCTTGGACTGCTTTGGTGCTCCACAGGTGCAGGCTGCCGAGTCCCTGAGACCCATTCTGTGGAGGTGTGCTCTGAGGCTGCACTGTCCCATTCTAAGTCTGAAGAATGTGGTTGTTCAGCAAATCTTGCAACTTCACCTAAATTTATGATATTCTAGTCTTTGTCCCTACAACTGAAGCTTCAAGTTAGGGAGAAGGAACTAATTATGGAGAATTAAGGTGAGTGATCCACTAAAAACTGATGGCAAGACTGAACGATGAGAGGTGACACATTGTTTTGAAGCAGGAATCCACTAGATATCACTTGTTGATATGATTCTAACTCATGCTATCCTCAAATATAATAGAATCACATCATTGAAGTAATGATTCCCCATCTCACTTAAATTTTCTTTTCATAATATGCCACAAAACAGTTTTTCTAAAGTGTCTATTAAGCTGACTTTTATTTCCTCTGTAGTATTTCTAGCTATTCATTTGATTCTAAACATTGCTCTGTAAAACACATCACTGTTGCTTAGTAATCTGTTTCATAATTATTCATGCTTTGGTTTCTTTCATAGAATTAGCTCTATGCAGCATTATAAGATTACTTGCACAGAATTAGCTCTATACAGCACCGTAAGATCACTTGCACAGAATTAGCTCTATACAGCATCGTAAGATTACTTGCACAGAATTAGTTCTATACAGCACTGTAAGATTACTTGCACAGAATTAGCTCTATACAGCATCGTAAGATTACTTGCACAGAATTAGCTCTATACAGCACTGTAAGATTACTTGCACAGAATTAGCTCTATACAGAACTGTAATATTACTTGCACAGAATTAGCTCTATACAGAACTGTAATATTACTTGCACAGAATTAGCTCTATACAGCATCGTAAGATTACTTGCACAGAATTAGCTCTATACAGCATCGTAAGATTACTTGCACAGAATTAGCTCTATACAGAACTGTAATATTACTTGCACAGAATTAGCTCTATACAGAACTGTAATATTACTTGCACAGAATTAGCTCTATACAGAACTGTAATATTACTTGCACAGAATTAGCTCTATACAGAACTGTAATATTACTTGCACAGAATTAGCTCTATACAGAACTGTAATATTACTTGCACAGAATTAGCTCTATACAGCACTGTAAGATTACTTGCACAGAATTAGCTCTATACAGCATCGTAAGATTACTTGCACAGAATTAGCTCTATACAGAACTGTAATATTACTTGCACAGAATTAGCTCTATACAGAACTGTAATATTACTTGCACAGAATTAGCTCTATACAGCATCGTAAGATTACTTGCACAGAATTAGCTCTATACAGAACTGTAATATTACTTGCACAGAATTAGCTCTATACAGAACTGTAATATTACTTGCACAGAATTAGCTCTATACAGAACTGTAATATTACTTGCACAGAATTAGCTCTATACAGAACTGTAATATTACTTGCACAGAATTAGCTCTATACAGCACTGTAAGATTACTTGCACAGAATTAAGCTCTATACAGTCATCGTAATATTCTTGCACAGAATTAGCTCTATACAGCACTGTAATATTATTTTGCACAGAATTAGCTCTATACAGAACTGTAATATTACTTGCACAGAATTAGCTCTATACAGAACTGTAATATTACTTGCACAGAATTAGCTCTATACAGCACTGTAAGATTACTTGCACAGAATTAGCTCTATACAGAACTGTAAGATTACTTGCACAGAATTAGCTCTATACAGAACTGTAATATTACTTGCCAAATTAACTCTATACAGAACTGTAAGATTACTTGCACAGAATTAGCTCTATACAGAACTGTAATATTACTTGCACAGATTAGCTCTATACAGCATCAGTAAGATTACTGTTTGCACAGAATTAGCTCTATACAGCATCGTAAGATTACTTGCACAGAATTAGCTCTATACAGAACTGTAATATTACTTGCATAGGCTGTCATTCATTTACTGGAATGTTATGTTATTCTTTACTTTATATCTGAGTTGCATCTTCTATGATTTTATTGAATGGTTGAGGTATTTTAATATTTGTTATTGTGTATAATTCACTTTAAAAACTTCAAATTGTATAATTTAGTGCTTAGAGATGACCACCATGTTGTACAGCTTTGATTGAGACCTTTATTCTGTACTTATTATCATTACTAAACAACTCTTTTCTGCAGATATTTTCACTAATATATATGGCTTTTTCGTTTTACAGACGGTCAATTGGCAAGTGTTTCACTGTGACAACTTCTGAGTTTTCGCTTGTCACTCTTGTCTTTCAGCTCATCCCTAAGTCTCTCTTCAAAAGATTCTGCCCCTTTGTGTAATGTTGTTTTCCATATATCTCGATCATCAGCTAGTTGTTCCCATTTGCTGGAACCGATAGAAAAGTTATTCTTTCACTACTACTAATACATAAAGTGACAATTTGATTAAAAAATATTATTTACATTATAATGTTCTCATAACATGTTTTAAATTACTTTATGTGCTTTGTTGTATACTGATGAAGGCCTAATAGTTGAAGTGTTGATTTTGTTATGTTTTACATCCTAGCTGCTGCAAAACTGTCCTGGGCATGCGGGTGTTTACGGTAATGAGAGAGCGGACAGGCTTGCATCAACAGCATCGATTGTTGGGGAGTGAAGATGGATAAGGGGATATTCTTCGGTCTCTTCGCGATTGTCTGTTGGATGAGGACACTAAAATCGATGTTGAATCGATCAAGCGATTTAGGCAGTTTGGAGTTACCTGTTGTTCAAGTCGAACTGGATGCCTGAGAGGCAGAGTGAGAGGTGTGTTTAATCAGCAGCCACAGGAACCATCAGTATGCATACTTTTCGATATCTGTTGGGGGAGAGTGAGCACCTATGGGTCTGCCCGGGGTGCAATGAAGTCAGTTTAGTAACCAATAACCAATAGCTGCTGTAAAACTATATACATTATACTTGTTGAATGACAAACTGAAACGTAATATAAAAAATATTTACAAACTCCATCGCATATAAAATAAAACATAACTCACTTCAATCTTTGTAGAAATTCATCTTCCTTTTCAAGAACATCCAACAAAAGAAAAGAGTCTTCAGCAGGTTCATATACTAGATCAAAATCTTTTTCACTGATATTCCCAAGAAGAGGGGTTCGAAACTTGTCACACATTAGAAGTTTGTGTTACAGTTCTATAAACAACATTTAAAAAAATGTTTATATGGAAATAATGAAAGAAATATTACAACTATAGTGAAAAAACTGTGGACTTAACAAAAAGTTGGCCTGGTCTAATAGTCAGTGCCCATCTCTACAACAAAAATGTTATATAATCACAAACTGGTTACTATGACTACCATCTCGAAATATAGCTCTCTTAGATAATAGCTTCTTCTTATATCTGCTCTTGACCAATGCTTTTGTGGCATATATGTGGTTTGAACAAAAGAGAATGGGTACATTGTACATTGGAAAACCTAATCATGATGACCAAGAAACATAGTGAAGACCAACATCTATATTTGAATACACAAAAACAAAATCATGTCAACTGACAAAGCAAAAGGCTCACCTAACATCCAAGTAAACAATGAAGAACTCCAATGTGTAGAGAGCTACGAATATCTGGGCTCAATAATTAACAATAGCGATGACTGCTCCAAAGAGATCTCAAGAAGATTGGCAATAGCATTCAAGAAGTTAAACACAATGAAGAACATGTGGCAAAGCACCAGCAAAATACTAAAATTAAAAATATTGAGAGCATGCATTTTCCCAGTGGCTACTTATGGTTGTGAATCATGGACTATTACACAAAAATTAAGACGAAAATCCAGTCCTTCAAAACTAAATGCTACAGAAAGATCCTACGAATACCATGGACAGAAAAAGAAAGAACACTGATGTCCTGAAAGAACTAAATGTTAAAGAGAATTGGCTGATAAACAACATACTATACAGAAAAATTACATACTTTGGTCACATCAAGCGTCACGATGGCCTGGAAAGAACAATACTAGAGGGCAGGGTCCCAGGATGCAGAGGCAGACCAAGAAGAAGATGGCTACAAGATATTACAGAAATTATGAACATGACCATCGACGAAGTGGGTGAACTGGCAAGAGACAGTGTCCTATAAAGGATACGCACCTTGATGATGAGACTGTTCTACTAGTTGACAGTAATAGCCGAATAGCTGTAAATATTTGCATCTTTCAGCCCAGCACACTTGTTCTGCAAAAGGTCGTATTTAGGTTTGCATCCTTAGTTCAGGAGAGTCTCTTCACTGCCTACTAGACATCACCTATTAGTACAGTTGCCATTTGCTATTTATTGACCTCCTTTTCAACCAGCTCTTGTAACTTGTATATTGGCTGAGCTAAATAGCTTAAGCACGCTATGCAACAGCAAGACCCTTTTGATTAGGAACATGCTCCTTCACTATGGGACATACGTTTGCATCACCACAATGAGTTAAGAGTTTCACTCTGTATTATTTTCCTGTGAGAACATAAGCGTTGAACATGGGACAGATACGTTTCCATAAGCAGTACTGTCAGCTGTGCATCCTACATCTCGGTTTGAAGCAAGTTGGGACAAGCTTTTTGTATCTCTCCCTCAATTAGGAGCATTTTTTGTTTTCAAGGTTGGGGTAAGCAACTCACAGTACTTGACATTCCCAGAGACCATGTAATGCTGGCTAGACAAAGCAGTTAGTCTGTTAAGGTCGCCTCACTTTTCTGCACTATTTTTTTACTTGCTTGTCGAGACCAGTGTCTTGGGCACTATTGCACAGTAGCTGTACCAGTTATTGAGTCCTAGACATTAGCCAGAGAAATTGTGTAGCCACAGCCACTTTGAGATATTGCTCGCCTGGTATGTGAGCGAATCTCATACCAAGCACAGCTGTGGTTACACTACTACAGCCTCACATGGGTAGCTTCCTTTCAATAACTACACCTTTAGCCAGACTGTAGTATTGCAATCTGTTTCTACAGCCACCACAGGGAGGTGGAGTAGGGTCTTGGATAGTGCTAGCTTAATGACCCCAATGCTGCCGTTGCACTTTATTTCATTGCGCCTATGTCCCCAGATAATAGCAACAAGTGTGAGTATACAGTTCAAATTGGAGGTTGCTTGGCAAATACAGCAATCAGGTAAACAGACTATGGACTGATACTGTGACATTTTGGTGGTGTATTCATTTGGTGACAATGAGTAAAATTCATGGAAGAAGAGATCGTAGGCAAAGATGTTGGATGGTCTGACATTGTGGTTCGACAAAAGATCAATGTCAGAACTGATTAGCTGCACCAAGGAAAAGAGAGTTGTGAAGAGACATTATGCCTATGCTGGCAGGCAGTTGATTCATTCCTTCATTTAGTTTAGTGTATTAGTTTATCACAGAAATGACTTCCATTGCTGATTGGTGTAAAAGTAATAAGTAGTTAGTGTTTCAGTAGAATTATTTTAATGAAAGCAGTATTTGAAGCTGATATTTGTACAATTTTTATTTGATTAAATTAAAAAAGATAAGGAAAATGAAATGTTATAAATATTTGTATAAACACCATTGACACTTCCCTCTCTCACTTAATAACTTGGCTGAATATCTCAAATATTTCACTGTTCAGCAGTTATGTTCACAGTCTTCAGGCACTACTTATATGACAAATGGAAGGCATCATACAGATAATTTGCAACTAGCATACACACTAGTTTGGACTTCTTGTCCAGTTATCTTATGTTGAAACAGACCTGCACAATTATGTTGTGGTTATCATCATACCATATAAGAGACAGATGCAAGTACAGTACATCTCATAGTGGTCTACTATTGGGGCATTTTTCAAGATCTCTTCATGTCTGACTAAGACTAGAATATAATGTTTTGTTTGTTTATTAGTTAAGTACATGTACGTCAAGACTACGGTGTTTCACTCTTTTCCTATGCCGGAGGTGTTTCTAGACTAGAGAGAACTTGTTTAATTATATTAATACTCAGAGGGCTTCAAAACTCTATATAGAGTCTAGAGGTGGTGTGCAATTAGCAATATGCAGTGAGCTGTAAAAGCCTCTAGTCAGATTGCAGTATATATATATGGCTACAACAGTATCACAAGTACTGTGTCGTTATCTGATTATAATGACGCGTTACCTTTTAGTTGAACTTGTGGCGAATCTCGCACCTGTTCTACACTGACACTACGACAGCTGAGTTCAGGTCTTCCTTTGTTGCTTTGTTTTATTTTACTAAAATTCTGGTCACCGGTGTGTTTATCGAAATGATTACATCTGTTTTATGGCATTGTCTTCCTATGACGACACACTCACATGATTTGTTCAACCATAAACAATCTTTCCGATTATATGTGGATGATGTTTCTTACTTCTTTGTTGAACTATCCCATACCCAACTTACATTCTTATTCTATCCTCTTTCGTTAAATCTCAATTCAAACCTATCCACACAGTTCATTTAATAAATAACGCTTCCGGGTTAACCATGTACTGCCCTGTTTATTAGTGATGTGCCATTTTAGCTACTTTCATCTATTAAAACTATTCTTCACCTTTGCAACAAATACGCGTTACTTATTACTCGTTACTTAATAACTAGTTAGTGATTGTAACCAAGTGAAAGAATTCAAATACTTAGAAGCATCAGTTATAGTTATATGAGGATATCATCATAGCACTCCCGACATGTCCATAGGTGCTCCGATCTCCGCCTCAGCAAATCCAGCAGCGGCCAGCGACCCAACACGCCAGTTCGATGTTGATTAATCAATCTCTTGCATATTTAGTATGTCGTTCTTTTCGGGCTGCACTAATATTATTAACACCCATCTCTTTCAATCTGGTCAACAGTGGATTACAGCCTGAAACTCCTCTGTTCGAAAGACTCTCCAATGCGTGAAGAATGTAGGAAGCATATTCACGAAGACGAAAAACGGGTGAGAGCTAGAGTGCAAAACAATGCTGTAACCTACCAGCTAGCCCCACTGGTAAGGCACCCAAAAATTTCACAGGCAGCTAAGCAACAGATGATAAACAGCATTTGTATACCTACTTTGTGTTACCAGAGCCAAACATGGACATTGAGCAAAGCGCAGTCACAAAAATAACTACATGTGAAATGCGTTGCCTGCGAAAAGTTACCAACAACACAAGAAAAGACAGAATCACCAACATCAGCATAAGAAAGAAAGTTGGCACAAAACCGTCCTTGAATTACATAGATAAACAAAGAATGGAGTGGTTTGGCCGCTTAATAAGAATGCATCCAAACTCCACAGTATACAGAGTCTTCTACAACAGAACATCGGGAAAGAAGGCAAGAGGAAGACCACGGAAAAGATGGTTAGATGGCGTAGCAAATCCTGTGAAAGAGCAAAGATAACAATCACACAAGCCACCAGAACAGCGCAAGACAAAAACAGAAAACCACGACACTGGGCAACAACCCGGTAACAGTGTGACGACAAAAGAAGAAGAAGTGATTGCTGGCTATAAAAAAATGATAAATCTGACGTCATGCTTGACTCTTTCGTTCTTTTTCACCCTTAAGTATCAGTATAAGTATTAAGTGTGTGTAGTCTAGATGTTGTTTTTTTTGTGTGCAGCTTTGTCCCTTAGTTTATTTCTGATCAGAGCCTAATAAACTTATAGTGTCAGATAGGTTTGAATTTTTCTACATGTCCATTTGTAGTGTTCCTCGAAATTCGTCATTCTTGTTGTATTGTTTGCTTGATAAAGGCCTTTTGGTCGAAACGTTGCTGTTTATCGTTACTGTTTCTGTATTTTGTAAAACTATAGTACTTTGTTTTTACGTGTTTAGCTATTAAACTTAGAGTTGGCTGTGGTCTGATAGTTCTAATATTGCTATTTTTCGTTTATTAATTTCTTCAACGATGGCTAGACATTTTTGGCTGATTCCGAAGATATAAATGGTACAAATCTTAACAAAATTTCTTGGTTCCCTCCCTGCTAATGTTTATCGGTTCTTGACATTTTTTTGCAATTCTATGAGCCTAAATTAGATGATACCATTGTCGGCTTGAGGTCTGTCACAATGTCTACAGAATCCACAAGATAGGTCACTTGGTTATTCGGATCTAAGATAAGGTATTCGAGTAACGAATAGTCACTATTTTGACGTCACTAATACTGTTTATTTTGAAAGCGTAAAAGTCGAACCAAAATGGTACCATGGATTTAATGCTGAAGAAAATGTTTATTCATGCTAATCTAAGTACAACGTATGTATAAATAGAAAAATATTTAATTACACAATTTACGGTATTTGTTTTCAGTGCGTAGACATATTATATTTATTAGAAAAATGTATTCAATTCAATGTACTCGGGTTTCAGTAGTTTCAGTTCACTCCAACAAATGAAATCCTTAGAAAACTGAAAAGTAAAGCTTTTTTAGCACTGCGTCAGCCAGAGCTCCCAGTACCATTTACATATCTTGGAATGTATCAATTTTCAATGTATGATTTTATTGTATTGTATGTGTCCCGAATGCCGACTATTATTTAATAGTTAGAACGTAAACGTTATATAACTGTTATAATTTATATAGCACAAAAGTCTACGTGTATATGGTATAATAAATGTATAGTATACAATTTCAATACATAACAGTCTAGTTAGTAATGTTCAGTGTAGTGACAAATTTTAATTTTTAAAGTATTTCAACTATTCATGTGACTGTATTTTAACTATTTACTAGACATGGGTGAGTCAGTAGACAGACTAAGACAGAAATTGTGAATTATGATAATAGGCCGTTAATTAAAAGCAATTTATAATTACATTAATTAAATAATACTATGTCTTTCTATTCTCATTTATATTTGATTACATAATTAACATATACTACTTTCTGTTTCTATACTATTAGTTAAATTACTTAAATTACTACTAGTTAGACTTAGTGTAAGTAGACAATTAGCTTATTATTATACTTTATAGTATGTTTTATTTTGTATTTACAGTGTTTTGATTTCACAAGTCAGTGACAGGTTGCGCAGTATGGTAGACCAGTTATTTATCATTATCATCCAGTGTCCAGTAGCATGTTCTGAGCAGATTTTTACCACCATAACAATCTACCATAGGCAGGATGTCCTGTCTCTTCTGTTCAATACTCCCCATTGGCATTCTTGCACATAAGAAAGTGTGTAGTGCTCTGTTCTCACGTCTCCTTCATCTCAATGTTCCCATGCTCATCATCATCAAATAGCGTCTCCTGAGCTGAGCTTTGCCACCCTAACAGTACTTAAGAATTTCTCTCATTAGCCAGTTCAGATCATCAATTACATCCTGAACCTATCTTCTCCCTTTTCTTCCTCTTCTCTTAATTGTGGTGATGCCTCGTCCAATAATGTTCATCTCTAACCCTTCATGTTTTTTAATATGTCCAAAATACTTCAATTTTCTCATTTCTTGCATCAGTAAGTTTTTTTTTGATTTTTTCGAGATAGATCTATTTGTTCTCTTCTCTGTCCATAGTACAGGGAGGACACTTCAGTAACACTTATATTCAAAAGCACTTTTATGTTTTTCCACTGCCTAGTTAAATGATCATGCTTCATGCTCAGATGTTGCCACTGAGAATATGCATGCTCTTAGTATTCTGATCTTTGTTTTCCTTTCAGCACCATTCCCTACTGATTTTAGTTCTTTAATTTTTTTGTAAGGTCATGTTTAAAATAAAAAGTCCAGAATCCCACTTCCATCTTTTGTTAACATTGAACCGAGATATTTAAAACTTCTCAATTTCTATTTTCTCTCTGGATAAAAATATCCTTTGTCATTTCTTTTATCAGATGTCATTTTTGTTGTTGTCACATGAAGATGTTGATTTTGTTTTTCATTTTTCTCTCATACTTCCATTATTAATTTCTTGATCTTTTTTGCAAGTTTATAGCAACACTGTATCATCAGCACATCTTAGTTCAGGTATTTCTCTTGCAATTATAAAGGATGTATTGTTCTTTTCTGCTATCTTCTGTAACATTCTTCATGATATTTTTAGCATATATGCTAAACAGACAAGGCGACAGATTGCACCCTTTTTGGACTCCCAGCTTATGTCAAATAAATCAGATGTATCATCATATGTTCTTACAGCCACCATCACTATAAAGTTCTTTTATAATTTATATTAAATGTATTGGAAATCCTATTTCTTCCATTACTTTCCCAACTCCTGATGTTCTAAACAATCAAATGCCTTTGAGTAGTCAATAAACATAAGTATAGATCTACATTATACTCTCTAGATTTTTCTATGATTGTTCTCATGTTAAATATGTGGTCACATTTACCTCTTTTATTTCTAAATCCAGCTTGTATTATATTGTCTTATTTCATTTTTCGACAGTCTTCCCATAATTATTTTTGATAAGATTTTACTTGCATGCTAATCAATGCTTGTTCTATAGTTAGTACATAGGTGCCTTTCTCCCTTCTCTGCTGTATTAACTCTAGTGTATCATTTGCAATCCACTCATTATTTTTATCTTTTCATTGTGGCAGTATATCTTTGGCTGCAGACAATAGAATATCTCTAGCTTGGCTAACTCATCCGGTGTCATCTCTTCCTAGACAGTCATCAGTATTTCAAATCTGTTCTTCACTTCTCTACTCTATATTTCTCTAGTTCTATCCAAAGTTCATCTTTTTTTCTGTAATCCTGTTTTGCCTCACAGAGTCAGGATAAGAAGAGATTTCTAGAATGGACTTTTGTGTGCACTTCATAAATAATGTTTTCACTGCCTCTGTTGTTTCTGAGGTCCACCTAAGCTTACTGTACATAATTGATGTTTGTTGATATAGCTTCTCTGTCTACTAAAATGGACAGTTGTCCATGCATAACCCCCTATTTACATCAGATGGTCTTTGATTATGTTTCCACTCTCTGCTATGTTGAAATCCTATCTCTACCATCACCTTGTTTTTCTACTTCTTTGTTTTCCCAGTTATGCGCCCCTTCATAATGGTCTTTTGCAAACCTTCATCTCCTTGTGTTCATAATACTTAATTTTCTTGCCTCTTTCCATGCTTTTGCGCACACTCGCCACGGCGGAATTCCGTTGTACGCTATTAGCCGCACACTGCGCAATAGAGTTACTTCCCTTATAAGAAGTCTTTCTAGTTTTACTTCTACTACTTTTTAACCTTGTTATTCAATTGGGTTGTCTAGTTTTCTTCAATTTAATATAAATTATAAAAGAACTTTATAGTGATCAAATGGTGGCTGTAATAACGTGTGATGATACATCTGATATATATATGGTTATTTATTGACGAGTAGTTAGGATAAAAAAAATTTTTAAAACTCCCTTGAATTAACTGTTTAAAAATTGAGGAATTAACTCCGCGTGGAAAGAGTTAATCTTAGTTTTGTCAGCAATGTCGCCCAAGTGGTTACCGGGTCCCAAATTTGGGGTGTAAAGAATAGAACCACTGTTACCTGCCACCATGTCGTAAGAGGCGACTAAGGAGGTTTGGGTGAAATCGGATGCACGTGTCCTAAACGTGTAGAAGTCTATTCGTTTAGGGCCTACCAAACCAATGTGCAACGTATACTCGTTCTTGTCAAAGATCAAACATATCACAAAGAGTGATTAAAATTGGTCGTAAAGAACAACGCAAAGAAGAAGAAGACTTACACAGTTGCCAGCACTGCTTTTAACTCAGTAGACAGTGTGCCCGTGATGGCAAAGCTCGATGAAAAAACCCTCTGTGAAGGAAATGTTATAAAAGGAATGTTTGTAGGAAAAGCATCTTTTGATTTGGATAGATTGATTGATTGGACCATCGTCATTGCACTTTGGTGAGTAACCATGTGTGCTCCGATCTTTCTTATACAGAAAGATCTCAGTGGTGGTGTACAAACTCTGTAGTATTGACTAGGGTTCCGATGTAATTTAGAAGATATTGAAAATATGTTGTAGAAATTTTAAAAAAAATATGGACAGTATTACCACAGAAATAATCAAGTGTGGAGTCAACTTCCTTTACCAATATTGGAATGAAAGGGCAGAACCATAAGATACAAGGGATTTAAATATCATTACTTTGTAAAAATTTCTGGTTGTTGGTTTCAATCCAGACTGAGTCACATGTGCAAATTTTGTCATGAAATCCTTAGGATTGTTATTGGTATTATGGAGTTCATGCTTTGTGCAACATTCTCAGCATTCCTGAGGACAGGGGTGGAGCCATATGGGGAACTCGGTGCAATGAAGTCAATCCTTCACCTCTAGACTTTGTACAAGAACAAAGTAGATTGTAACAACTACATGGGAATAAATCTTTTGAATATTGTGTGGAAAATCACGCATCTGTCATCCTGAACAGATTGAATAAGTGGCTGACATGGTGTACCCTGATTCACAGCACCGTTTCCTTGTTAAAATGTCAACTTTAGACATGATCTTTTCCTTAAGACAGATACAAGAAATATGCTGTGAACAACACAAGACACACTTTATTGCCTTCATTGACCACACTAAATCATTTGATCTCAACAGAGACTTGTACCTCCTCATTTAGACTACTGGAGAGGGTTGGCTGTCCACTAGAGCTGTTGAGTTTTTCCATCAGGATATGAAAAGCACAATTAGAGGACTTCAATATCAACAAGGATATGTCCTTGTTACAACACTGTTCTAGATTTTCTTTACTGCAGTGCTAAATCATGTCTTTGAATCATCTACAGAAGGTGTTTACCCTCACACATGATTGGACAGCAGGAGATTATATAATATAGCATGATTGAAAACAAAGCAAGATAAGGAAAGTGGTAATTAGGGATATGCTGTTTGTCTAATTATTACCATCAACAAACCAGGATGCCAGTGCTCATGTTGTTTGGGAACATTTGCCATCCATGGTAAAAGAATTTACTGCATTGCACAGATATCTGATGAGCTCCACCATATTTAAGCTATTAATGTATACTGGAAGCTCAGATCACAATTACTACCTTGACTGAAATAAACAAACTGTGCTTGATTACTTGAATCTCCTAAAAACAACGGTAGAATTATGACAAGATTTGGTTCATCGGTCTAGGCGGGATCGAGAAAAGAGAAACCTGCTGTATATCTTTATCACAGCTTGCCAAGTGTGCATTGTATGTAGATTGATTCCATTTATTTATAAATGTCACCAATCTTTAGTTTAGTAAGTAGGGTTTAAATTTATCATCGTTGATCACAATATGGAAAGTCAACTGCATAATATGTTTGAAAAAGAATTAAGGAACACCACCTACAAATCTTTTAAAATAAATGTAATAAATCCCACCCCCATGCAAACAACAAATTAAATAAAAACCTAACAAAAGAAACCACATTATTGTCACGGAAGCTTTAACATTAATCTCTCTAAATGTTTTAGTATGCAAACTATATGAGTTAACTGCAAGACATTGTTTTGTGCTTAACATTTTGCTTTTTAAGGTTTAAGAATTAAGACCTGACTACTTATTTTTGTCTACTTTAAGGTAACTGATGCCTATAATGTCAAAAAATCAGACTTGTTTCTGTTGTGAACCAAGAGTACTACCAGTTGTCGACTCTCAGGAAATGACCAACCAGCAGTTGGAGGAACAAACTCTCACCACTACTTTGCCTAACCATTATGAGGACAACACATCAGCATCACATAATATCTCAACAAATGCAACAAAGTCCCCTTGGCTACAAGATATCTGTCTTAATACTGTACCCAGAAGTCAGCAAGAGTGGAATCATCCACATAGAAGTGACATGCCAGCACAACTTATCCATGAGTTTGAAATGTGTCAAATTCAAGATCCACAAAGAGTGATGTCTGCTACTAAATCTGTGACTCCAGATCTAGGAGGACAGAGTTCCTGTATAAATTTTCATGTTTTGCAAAACCGTGAATTAGGAGGTAAACACTCCATAAGCATGGTCAATGAAATGAAAGCATTGTCATCATCTGACCTTTCAAGTCGTCATTGTTACAAGGGAAGAATACTTGATAATGGTTGTGATAATGCTGTTGTCTGTACCACTAATACAACTTCTGCTGACTCTATGGACTTGGACAGTGCACTAGATGAGTTAGGTATGCTTAGCACAGTTACAAACAGTCGAAGACAGTATTTGCTAGAAACTCAAGGACATGCATCTTTTATGAAACGTGATCACAGACTACGCTCAAAAAGTGAAAGTTCCCCAAATCTCTCTACATTATATCATTCAAATGGATATCACATTGTTCAGATGAATTCCAATTTTGTTGCAAATCTCAGTGGTACATTTATTTTAAATGAACCGTCTAGTTTACTGGAACAATCACTACCAATGTCTGAGTCTTCACGATTTAAATATCGTAACTCAAATACCATTGATGAGGCTACAAGGCATCAGAGGTCTGTCCCTCGAATGTCACGTATGCGAAAGGATAGGTACTTATATAGACGATCTAGATGCCCATACAAAATCCCATATAGACTCTGCAGTGCTATTCAAGAGTCATCTCCTAGACCTGATTACTTCAGCACATTTGCAAGTCCATTTTCTGCTTCATTATCAGAGATTGGAGCAAGTGCACCGTATAGTAGACGGACAAATTGTCAAAAGTTCAAATCAGATGTAGCATCTTCTGTAAATTCACAAACAGAGGTCTGTCTGGTGCGGTCACTGTCTGCTGAATATCTTAGACACATAGAGAATGAACCGAACAAGGACAGAACTAGTTGTGATACAGAACAGAACTTGGATTCAGTGACATCTCGGATGACAAATCTGCATATGTCATGAACATCTCTTGTGGACAAACATCATGTCTAGAGTTACTTTGATGATAAATTATCTACATATTCATCTTTACATTTCAGTACTCCAAGTACTTTTTGTTATTCCATTTTTCTGTTCCCTTACTCTATATTTCTAGTTTTTTTTATAAATATTTAGTAATTTATCTTCACTTGCTTTGTTAATTTGTGTCTACCACTAAATGTTCTCACTTCATATTTTGCTGCAAGTTTTGTGCCATCTGTATAATGGAACCTTTTGATCTATTTTACTTATTTAATTCCTGTGCAACTTGAGTTTTCTACATGAACTCTTCATGACTCCCATCTTCGGTGACCATCAGTGTAGTGTACCATGTCAGAGAAACTGCATTTCTTCTTCCATTGTGCGTCTCAACTTTTTTTTGGTCTTCCTTTTCTCTTTAGTGTCCATATGATGGCCATTCTTGCAGGTATGTCAGGGTTCATTCTCATATGTCCTTTTCATCTAATTTTGAAAAGATATTTTTCATTATTTTAAAACTGTTTTCTTCAAATGCTCCGTATCTACCACTTGTTAACCACTCTGTGATTTGTATGTATTTCTTCGCCTAAGAGGGATTGTATGTTGTGCCAGTTATGTGCCTACAAGTAGGCCAGCACATCCAATTTCTGCAATGCTTTTTATTTACTAGGGTAGCTTCCCTAGGTCCTGCATCAGTCGCCTCTTATGACATGCCTTGTAGGTCGCAGTGGTACTATACTTTGCTTCCCTTACGGGCCCCGGCACCACACAGGTGAAAACTGTCATCTAAGAGGTTTAGTACTGTGTTTGAACAAAAATTTGTTGTTCTCATCTGAGTTCTTATGTGAGTCATTTTTCCTTAACTAAGGTCACTCGCCTAAATGTTCTTTCTACTATGACCTATCTTTGGTAACAGAATGTTCATATACATTTGGTGTCTGCTATAAATGCTTACTCACATATACGATTTTGTTTATGTTAGAGTATGCCTTAATGTGATAACCCATCATATACCTCACTTTCACAATGAGTGTGTCTTCAATACATTCTAGGGCTATTTGCGTTACTTCTAGATATGCTCTAGTTGATCACATTGTGGCCATTATAGTATGATTAGACCATACAAAATTTCACATACTGAAGTCCTCATAAGAGCAAAGATCCCAAGTGCCAACACCCTGTCATAAGGCCCAAGTGAGATGGGCTGGTCATGTTGCTCGGATGCCTTATAAACGCATTCCAAAACTGTTGATGTATGGTGAGCTTGAAGGGGGCAGACGTTCAGTTGGTGGACAGAAAAAAGCTTTAAAGACACTCACAAAGTGTTTCTAAAATATTTTGTTATAGACACTACATGCTGGGAATTCCTTGCGAAATATCACCAAATGTAGCGATGTAACAACACAAGAGGAACTCGCGTATGCCGAGACGCAGAGTAAACGAGCTGCACGAAAAGACAGAATACACAACACCCACATGTCTAACCTTGATCATGTATGCCTCACCTATGGTAGTGGTTTGTGTTCCAGGATTGGACTCTACAGTCACCTCCGCACACACTAGCTAGAGACACTCTTAAAGTGTCTCTGAAATGCTTTGATATAGAAACCATATGCTGGGAATCCCTCATGCAAGATCGCCAAATGTGGCGCTGTAACAACACAAGAGGAACTCGCAGAGCTGAGCTTAGATCACATACAAATCATGAAGACTGGTTTAACAAGTGGTCGATATGGAGCGTTCGGAGCAGAATTTAGCAATGTGATTTATGCTGCAGAATTCTATATCGTCACCAGTTACTTCTACAATACCAGTATATTCCATTGTTTCATGTTTTTAGCAATCTGATTGTGGTTAATTTGTCAGAATTCTTTGTTATCATTTTTTTTTAAAATTGGTTACCCACGTGATACTATGATGATTTAATTGTGTTTTGTTCATAAGCGATGTGGCTTATGAAAAGTAAATTTGCTGATCACAATTTGTATGTGCAGCGAAATACTGCATTAGTTTTCTTGTGATAATAGTGCAGGTAATGCAAAGCATAGATTACATGTGACACTATAGAGCAGATGAACCATTTAGACCAGTAATTAACCTGTGGGTCGTGAACCCTTTCACAGGGGTCACCTAACACCATAGGAAAACACATATTTTTTTGATGGTCTTAGGAACGGAGACACCGCTGCTCAGATACATCCTGCATATCAGATATTTACATTACGATTCATAACAGTTATGAAGTAGCAATGAAAATAATGTTATGGTTTGGGGTCACCACAACATGAGAAGCTGTATTAAAGTCATGGCATTAGGAAGGTTGAGAACCATTGATTTAGACGGATGTCAGAACCCTAATATTCCAAGAGCACGTTTTACATGTAAGAAAGCTGTAAGTTTTAAATAACACTGTTTATTGTGTTTAATGCTTATCAATTATAAATCAAAGAGATGTGTTTTATTTTATTCAATCTTTTACTAAGCTACCCTATTAGCCTTGTATGGGGCTAGTCAGCTTATGCAGGCTCAACTGTAATAATGTTGACGGTTCACACATTTTTAAATACCTTCCTTATGAGCTGCTTGATGTTCTTAAAAATGTCATTTTTTTAATTGAAGTTCTGTAAAAAAAAAGCCTTTTATAGATTCGGTTGTTAAAGAATGAGTAGTCTTGTGTTAGTTTTTATGCTCTTGATTATTGTTTTCTCAAATTCCTAGAGTTGACATGCCTTTAGAACATTAGGTGCACAGTGAAATTTAGCAAGACATTAATAGTTCTAAAGTATATTTGAGTTTTACATTGCCTAGATTTTTCTTTGTTCACCCTAGCATAATCACTTTATAAATCTGTCTTTGTGTGATTGGAGCGTTGGTACCATGTACTGTGTTTATACAATCCATCGCCCGTCTGCCCAGCGTGTTCGTAGCTGTTTGGACTAGATGGTGACAAGTCTCTGTGAGTGCCACAGAGGACTTGAGCTGAAAGCTCTTCGGCTCGATGTCATGGACATTGTAACCCTTTGGTTCGGTGCCACAAACACCGTAAATCTGGGGAACCTGTAGCTTTTCTGTCTGGCGCGGAGTTGAACCCGCACTCACAGAGGACTTGTCACCCGTAGTCCAATGCGCTACGAGCACGCGGGCGAGTATAATAATAAGACTAAAGCTTTACCTAACTGAGGTCAGGGGGTTGTAGTTTTTTCATTCTGCATAGAAGTGGAAACAAACTCAGAAACTTCAGGACAAAAGGATAGTGTATACCCTACAAGTTAGTGTGACTGCCATCAAAGCCATTACAGATTGTCAATCTTGTGTGCTTTTGTTTCTTTGATGCAATGCATTATATTCTTGTAAAGATGCACCAATTCACCAAACTGCAGAACAGGTTTCTGACTTACTAAGATGGAAAAAGGAAGAGAAGACAGAGGAAGCGGACTGGTTCCCTCACCTCCAAAAGCTATGGTCTAGTAGTGTCAGGTCTTTAGCACTTCACACATCTACTTTATTATGATATAAATTAATGTAACATTTTTTGGGGGTTTTGTTCTAGACATTATCAGTCTAATTGTGCTGGTACTGTTACCTCTATGATTAAAAATAGATGATTAAATCTGTTGACATGAAACAGTTTCAAAATGATGGTAGGTGCAATGAAGTTAATCCTTTGCTTTTAGACCCCCTTTAACACTTTCGCTACCAGTCATTTTTCAACAAAGTCTGACTCGCTGCCATGCTATTTTTCGGCATGATCAGTTTTCAGTGTGACAATTTCAAAAAATCGTCAAAAATTAACTAATAAACTTGAGACTTTTAAACTACGGAATAGTGTTCATATATTAATGAGCTACTAACCTGTCTATATGTGGAATATATTCTTTATAATCCACAAGCTATTGTAGTAACTGATATCCCCATACCTATCCACAGTATGATATGCTGTCGTTTTCGAGTTGGGTGTCTATCACCTACTCCTGTACCCCTGAGAATGTCTGCTATCGATCTATAAACATCGTCACGTGAATCACAGTTCAAATTCATATCACATTCAGAGTTCGTTTTAACACTATTACTAGCTAAAATGTCAGAAAAAGAGTCATTTTGGACATCACTATTCATCAGCAACGTCATCCATTTTGAAAATTTTTGTTTACTTATGAAAATTCGCGAAAAAATCTGACTCATGTTGACGTTTACAGCGTGTGTGTTAGATCCGCCATTTTGAAAAGCTCGCCGGAACAATACGGAATAGTACGTCACGGACCCCGTTTTGCAAGCAATCCTCCCGCTTAAAAGAGACAGCAAAAGGAGTTGCATTTCGCCGACTTTTGTCGTCGGTGGCAGCGAAAGTGTTAACAATGTAACAGTAAATAGCAGATGTGAGGAATATGGTTTGGATAAGACAAATTGAATTTAAAATATATGAGAGGCACAAGTTGATGGACAATAAAACCGACCAATGTCAAACAGTATTGATCTACTTTTTATTTTTAGAAACAGTAAAAAAAAAATCATATCTAATATTTCAGGCATGAATAAATCACATGAAATTAATATATACAAAAAAAAATATTGGCACAAAATGTGTTAACATTTAGTGAGTTAACAATGATTGTTTCCAATTTAGTATTGACTAAGAGTCAAATACAAAGATAGACATGCAGTAGTTATATATGAAAATGATGTAGTATTACAAATACTAGTGCAGTTCAAGTTGACTTTCTGTATCTTCTGTTTTAGCTTGTATATGAATTACTTGAACCCGAGGAATGCTGCAGTTTAACATTTTTAATGGTATCAATCAATCAATGCCATGCCTGCCGGCGTAGGCGATCATGTCTCTCCACAACTCTCTCTGCTTAGTGCATGTAATCAGTTCTGACATCAATCTTGTGTCGAACCATGATGTCAGGCCATCCATAATTTTAATGGTATACAATTAAATATAGTAATTTTTGTGTTTAAAAGTCATTTTACAACACCCTGAAAATTTGATGGAAATAAAACAAAAATAGTGAAAAGCAAAAGAATATTTATGTTGGCAGTGGGAGAGATTTGGAGACAAGAGGAAGCAGTTCTTCTGTCTTTAGGCGCCAGTTACGGATGTCTTTGGAAATATGACACCAATGTTCCCCATGATGTGGTTCAGCTGCAATACACCTCTGTCTTATATCAGCCTGGTGTTTCTGGTGAAATAAAACAATTTTAAGACTACTTTCTACAAATGGAAACAATTAAATTGTATATTGTTGCATTCAAGCTCCATTTTCTACTCACATTTATTTATTTGCCATATAAAATAATTGAAAAGGGTGCACGCAAACACACGTACATAATTCCAAAAAAGGAACAGAGATAATGAGTTAATAACTTTGATTACCTGCAGCTCTACATTCACACAAAATAATTTATTCAACTTTTACACTTATCATTTGTTTATAATTTATTTAACTATAACTGTACTTTTAGAAAATCTTAATATATTGAAAATAGGGAATGAATTGCAAATTTAAAGTGCATACAATAAAATGAAATGTATTTGTGGTTACTATTCTGTTGTCCTTACCTCTTCTCCATGAGTCAGTTCAAACTTGTAAAAATAAGCCATTGCATCCCCAAAATCTGGATCAATCTTAACAGTTCGATTGAACCAATCTCGTGCTTTGCTAATTTTGCGTTCACACCAGAACAATCTAAGAAGTGAAGGTAATAAAAAAAGATAATTTGTCAAGATAAATGTGTTTGTTTAATAACAGACTGTGAACACTATTATTATTATATACTTATTTTTATAGAGAATTCTGTCAGGTACACAAAGTATGAGGCTAGAATAAGTAAAACACGTAATCACAAAGTACTGTAGTGTTACAAATTACAAAAACAATGACAAAATACAGCAACGTTTCGACCAACAAGGCCTTTATCAAGCAAACAATCAGAAGTGACAAATTTTAAAAAACAAATGGACGACCAAATACAAAGTTTTAATGAAAATTTGGGAATAATACGAATAACGAAATAAATGTAACACAAAACGCACATAAAACTAGAAATAGAACGGAAGAGAAACAATGAAAAATACTAGATTTTTCATTGTTTCTCTTCCGTTCTATTTCTAGTGTGTTTTGTGTTACATTTATTTCGTTATTCATTTTTATTCCCAAATTTTCATTTTACTACAGTTTCATCTATTTTTAGAATAAGTAAGCAACCTTCTCCAAAGTTATGAAGAACAGCTCAAACTAAGAATAAGTAAGCAACCTTCTCCAAAGTTATGAAGAACAGCTCAAATTAAGAGAAAATAACTACACAAGAATTACATAATACAGTTTAGGAAGCAGTGGACAGAATACCAATGTTGAACATTTGTACGGTTGGGAGAGAAATAAAGTCAAAACGGTATTCAAACAATACCTATAAGATAGTTACGGAAAACACCCGAGTGGTTACCGGGTCCAAATTTGGGGTGTAAAGAATAGAACCACTGTTACCTGCCACGCATGTCGTAAGAGGTGACTAAGGAGGTTTGGCTGAAATCGGATGCACATGTCCTAAACGTGTAGAAGTCTATGCGTTTAGGGGCCTACAAACCAATGTGCAACGTATACACGTTCTTGGCAAAGATCATATCACAAAGAGTGATTAAAATTGGTCGTAAGAACGAACGCAAAGAAGAAGTTACGGAAAAGAACAGCAGAGAAAAAAGAAATGAACATATTTTCAGCTAGAGGAAATGCTACTTATAACTCATTAACACTTTCGCTGCCAGCCATTTTTCAACAAAGTCTGGCTCACTGCCAATGCTATTTTTCGGCATGATCAGTTTTCAGAGTGACAATTTCAAAAAATCGTAATAAATAAACTTAGGACTTTTAAACTCTGGAATAGTGTTCATATATTAATGAGCTACTAACCTGTCTATATGTGGAATATAATCTTTATAATCCACAAGCTATTGTAGTAACTGATACCTCCATACCTATTCACAGTCTGATATGCTCGTTTTGAGTTGGGTGTCCGTCACCTACTCCTGTACCCCTGGGAATGTCTGCTATCGATCTATAAACATCGTCACTTGAATCACCCTTCAAATTCATATCACATTTAGAGTTCGTTTAACACTATTACTGGATTAAAAGTCAGAAAAGAGTCATTTTGGACATCACTATCCATCAGTTACGCTGTACATTTTGAAAAATTTTGTTTACTTACGAAAAATTGCAAAAAATCGGACATACCAACTTTAACCACGTGTGTGTTAGATCCGGCCATTTTGGAAAGCTCGTCAACAATACGGAAGTAGAACATCACGGACCCCGTGCAAGCAATACCCCCTGTTTAAAAAGACATCGCTTTGGCACATGTCGGCCGACAAAAGTCGATGACGGCAGTGAAAGGAGTTGGTATTTCGCCTACTTTTTCCCGGGTGGCAGCGAAAGTGTTAAAAAAATGAATGAATGACAGACACATTTATACAGCAACTTTCTGAATTCTGAGAATATGATTATTAGTCTCGCCCGTGTGTAGCCAGGGCCCGCAAGGTGAGCAAAGAATAGTAACACTGCGACCTACAAAGCATGTCATAAGAGGCGACTAATGTAGGGGCCTAGGGAAGCTACCCTAGTAAATAAAAGCATCGCAGAAATTGGATGTGCTGGCCTATATCACATACAAATCACAAAGAGTGGTTAACAAGTGGTCGATATGGAGCGTTCAAAGAAGATATTAGAGTCTGTACATAGATAACTATTTGAAAAACGGACTGCAAGCAAAATATATACATTAGTACTGGTATCATGCATGTATTCTGGAAAAAGAGAAATATGAATATTTTATAAGACAGTAGTGAATCTTAACTTTGTGAATGACCTATGACATGAAAACAGTACAACATGCTTCATTCTTTATTAGATTAGGCAAAGCGCCCGAGTGGTTACCGAGGCCTAAATTTGGGGTGTAAAGAATAGAACCACTGTTACCTGCCACACATGTAGTAAGAGGCCACTAAGGAGGTTTGGCTGAAATCGGATGCATGTGTCCGTTAGGGAATGCTAACCCGAAACAAATGCTTGCAGAAAATGGATGCACCTGGCAGTCAGGCGTATAACATGGTGCAACGACCTCTCACAATGAGGAATGGGATAACAGATTCTACGGTCGCCAATCTGCCTCAGAGATGTAGCCACGCAGTAAGAATGTCAGACCTACCATCACGAGGGTGGCCAAAAGGGGAAGCAGAAATCATAGGAATTATATCCTACAGAACTGCCCCCAGTATGCAGACTTGAGAAGAAAGAGGTAGCCCACTTAACCAGCGTCCAAGACAAACTGTATGGCGTGGCTGATAATCTGAGGCAGACGGCTGCCTTTATTAGAGAAGCCGAAATCCCAATCTAGAGAGAATGCAGAAGAAGAAAGAAGATTAGGCAAAGACTGAAATGTCATTTCTCAAGTCTCCAAAATTTGAATTATAGATATTTCTTGAGAAAATAATACGGTCTAATATACTTGTCTTTCACAACCATGTGGTGGAATACTAATCTCTGTTTTTCACAACTACTTCTGGTTGTCAGGGTATCAGAGCACCTGATCCATTACAGTGGTGTCCACTTATAACGGGTGGTTATGCTGTCAGTAGAACAATACTTGAGTGATGGCATATCAAATGGGACACATTGAATATACAGTACTATTATACAAATTTGTTTTGATTACCAAGAGCATTTTCTTCTCACTAAAAAATTGGATGGACATGTGAATGAACCATTTTGCATAAGATGTTTTCATAGACATTTTTACTAACTTTGAAGCAGCAAGCAGGACATGTGGGTTGTGTTCACATTTCTTAAGTGCATCCACACATTTAGTTTTCCTCTGTGGTCTTGCTTCCATGAAGATGGACTCTGCCCACAAGATTCCAGAGTTGGGACATTCTTGCAGTGCTGTTAACAAAGAAAAATTCAAATTCATTAAAAATTATTTCAGCCATTCAATTGAAGGAGAAGAGGTCAAAGAGTACCTGGTAACAAACAGTAGAAGAGGGAGCTATAGACCCATCAGACTTCTCAGTTGTGCAGGGAAATTGATGGAGAGGCTAGTAAACAAGTGACTGACATGGTACCTTAAACTAATTCATTGCTCACCCCTGCCCAGACCGGATACAGATAAAATAGAAGCAGAGAGGATCAACTGGCTTATCTCACATAGAACATCGAAAACGCCTTCCAGGAAAAAAAGAAAGTAACAGCCATATTCTTTGACCTGTCCAGAGTGTTCGACACGGTATGGCACGATGGCCTAATGCTGAAAGTTCAAGTCTCACACATGTTCATATGGATCAGAAACCTCCTCTCCCAATGATCAGCAAGAGTAAAAATAGACAACCACCTCAGCAAGATGCAAAAATGAAGGAAGGAGTTCCACAGGGCAGTGTGATAGCACCAACGCTATTCCTAATATACATAAATGACATTATATTGAACATCAAATGGCAGGATATGATCCCAGAAACAGAACTCCTAAAAAGAACCACTCTCCCCAGCATCTATACAATCTTGATGCAGTCCCAGACACGATGGGCAGGACATGTGGCTTGAATGGCGGATTGCAGAATACCCAAACAACTCTTTTATGGTGAGCTGCATAGCGGTAAATGCTCACAGGGTGGTCAGAAAAGCGATTCAAAGACACACTCAAGAACTCGATGAAATCCTTTAGCATAGATGTCGACAACTGGGAGAATGTTGCTCAGGACAGATCATCCTGGCGCACACTTCTTCGACACAGTTCTTTGACCTTCAAGGTGGGTAGAACAACACCGATGGAACAAAAATGTCAAAATAGAAAGGCAGTAAAACTCCCCACAAGTGCAAGTATACCTTGCCCATACTGTACAAGAACATTTCAAGCCCGCATCGGGCTCACTAGTCATCTACACACACACAGACAAACATAATGCAACTACACTCCCTTGGATGAAAATTGTGTGGTCATCATCATCCGTGATGGATGAAAATCATCATCATCAAATGACATCACCAAATGCTGCCCCCAGAGTCTCAAACAGCCTACATGCAGACGACTTTGCGATCTGGACAGCTGCAGAACACACTGAAAAACCATCCCATCTGCTACAAAAAAAGTGGAGAACTGGACAAGAAGCTGAGGCCTCAAAATTAACCACACAAAAACCACAGTAACTTTTTTCCCTCTCCCCACATAAGGAAAAAGTATTCATCAATTTAGAAAACCAGACAATACCCCAAACAGATACACCCACCTTCCTTGGAATTACCCTAGACAGCAGACTTACCTGGAAGCCAAACATGGAAAAGATTCACAGAAAAGCCATACAAAGACTTGCTGTGATGAAGAAACACTGACGTCTGGTGCGAAACTCAAAATATTAAAGCAGTTCTACACTGGAGCAGTCAGACCCATCATGATATATGGCTTCAGCTCTTGGACAACAGCAGCCAAAACAAACACACTGAAACTAGACAAAATGCAAAACATGGGCCTAAGAATAACTCTGGGAGCAATGAAAAGCAGTCTTATCATAGAAATGGAAAAACCGCAGACATTGAGCCTCTAGAACTTCGCAGAAGATTTAAATCACTCACCCAGTTTGAAAAACTAAAACGACCAAAAGAACACCCTCTACACACAAAATTCCAAGAGAAAACAAAACAGACACAAGAAAAAGTCCCAACCATCTGGCCAGAGAATTCCATTTGCAACATTCAGAAATCTTAGAAAATGATCCAGAAATGTGGGAACCCATAACACCTGAGCCATGGACATGCTACCAAAACATGGCCCAAATACACCTAGAAGTCTCAGGAATAATCTCTAAATAAAATACAAACAGAGACAGAGCAAAGAGCCAGGTCACTCCAAATGCTACAAGAGCAATATCCCACCAGCACTGGACACGCATGTTCACAGATGGTTCAACTACAGATGCTATCAGGAAGGGAGGCAGCGGAATCTACATCACTCACCCCTAAGGAAACGAGATAAGCACACTCCCTGGCAGCAGGAGAAACATGCACCAACTTTAGAGCAGAGGCAACAGCCCTCCTTGCAGCCATACAGATACTCAACGACCAGCAAGTGTCAGCAAAATATATTGCAGTCTTTAGCGATTCAAGATCCGTTCTCCAGGCCATCTCATGTCCCAAACAAGACAAGCTCATTCAGGATATACGGCAAAAAATCAGCCTGCTGTAAAAAAAAATCTGAACTAGCACACTGTGGTATACCAGGTAATGAAAAGGTAGACAAACTGCACGGCTGGAGGGAGCCTAACACAACACCACCCAACAACACAAAGCTTTACAGAAGCAAAGACTACTGAAATAACACAGAAAACTCATGTGGAGAAAAACAAACGGAGGATACACCCCAGAGCATGACAGTACACTAAACAGAAAAGCACAGACCACAGTCTTCAGACTTAGAACGAGACACTGCAGTCTCAGAGCACACCTCCATAGAATGGGTCTCAGGAACTCTGCTGCCTGCACATGTGGAGCACATCCTGCAAGACTGCTCCAGTCTGAGCAGTGAGAATGGAAATCTGGCCAACAGAAACAACACTACAAAACAAATTATAGGGGACTGATGAAGACCTCAAGCGCACCACCCTGTTTATGACACATACTGGAGTAGTCGCATAGCAGAAGTTGATTGCAGGGAAAAAGAAGAAGAGGAGTTTAGAAAAGTCAGTAATGATCAGAGAGCTGAAGATGGCAGACCAGAAAGAACTTATTGGAAATCCGACAGTCGCAGTCCTATATACCACCAAGGACAAGAAGGATTCATAGATGCTAAACATTCAAAGATTTAACATAAGTTGCTTTCTTTTGACAAACGCATTATCTTACCCTTGGCCATTAAAGTATTGGCAATATTCTTTAGACCTCCATGCATTTCCACCCGAATAGCTTCTAACCTGAAAATAAAATTTATTTAACTTAGAATAGAATTTATATGATTCAAATAGCCTGGACATAATATTTTCTGGTTCACTGTTACAGGATCTAAAAAACTGTTAGTTTAAAATGAGCTGTTCAAGTCGGCTCATTCTTCTGTTAAAGGAATCAGGCTATGGCAGTATACTATGTCCACTACATTGAAAAAGGTTAAAAAGTTCACGTCACAATTCATTAATTTTGAATCAAGTGTGGCATAAAATAACGAGATAAGTAATGATACCAGAAAACCACATGAACTATCAGTAGACAAATCGTTTTGATATCTGCCAGTGAAAAGTGAGCTTTGCCATGAGCTCTTGAGAGATCAGTTATATTAACCAATACTTTATGAACTCTATATGAGCTAACTGATAACAAACATATTTACCATAAAATATCTGTATGAGGATTTTTCAACCTGGCTTTCTCCAGAATTGATCTTGCCCTAGTCAACTGACCAGTTGACTCTTCCAATCGGGACTGTAGCAGCCATAGTGGGATAGCTTGGGGACATTTCTTCAACTGAAATAGTCAATCTGATTATTTCTGCTTTAGTTTTCAAACCAAAAATAAAACACATGCATTATTGTTCATTTGAGGATCATCTTCATCGGACATGTCCATAATTGCTCTGATCTCCTCCCAAGCATGTTTTTCCTCTCAGTGTATTTAGGCTAACAACTCCCATTCTGTGTTGATTGATGTATCTACTGGGTTTCCTCTTGTGGTTTTCCCATCTTGGCGCACCTATCGGTATTTTGAACGCCCTCAGAGTGTGGCCGCAAAGAAGATTTTCATTTAAACCAATCCATGTCAACTACTAGATTGCAGGAACTGGGTTTGAAGATTGGAGTAGCAAGAAAAGAACAGCATAACACGTACGTGAGTAGGCTCATCAATCAAAATGGAACTGGTACTGTCAGTCGCTGGACACTGTTGGAGATATTGCGAAGGAGATCGGAGCACCTATGGACATGTCCGAGTGCAATGAAGATATTCCAAACTGAAACCTATCGTTTCGCAGTATAGTTATTGGTTACTAACTGCGCATTGCACTGAGCCTGGTAGTCTCCAACAGATATGAAGAGTATGCCACATAATACCATTCCCTTCTTCGTTGCAATCTTCAGAGCGTATGTTTTCTCTAAGACTGTTGACATACATTAGAAATCTAACAGTGTGTCAGCCTAATAGTGTGCTTTCAAAGGTGTATTTTTTTAATTTAAAGTAATCTACTTTTTATTTTTAAGAATAAACATATCACAAAGCATGCATTTTTAAATCATAGTTTATTCAGGCATTTTTCAGAGCAAAAAAACAAAAACACACACACACAGAAGGAGGGGGATGCAATAATTTTATGGGTGCAATTTTATTTGGAAAATCTTACTTGTGGATAAATAGAATAAACATTTTAAAATGTTTATATTAAACAGAGTAGTGTGAACAAATATAACATGAGGTGAAGGCTGGAGATAAGATGCTCACATTTTTTAAAGTTTACTTATTCTAATGAATTATGTGTAAATGCAAACTAATATTGGAAAAGCTATAGTTTAGTATAACTCTTAACAAAAAAAGGTTGATCTAATAAAAGTGCAAATCTGCGCTAAACACAACCAATGTGACTTGTAACAGTACGTATTTTATATTACAAAGTTATATGAACAGATAAAAAGTTTAAAAGGCGTCCCAGAGCGCATACTTTAAGACTGCCCCGAATATAATATCACGGAGGCAAACTCACTGAGCCTAGTGAAACAACACTAAACAAACTGCACAGACCTCTGTGTACTAAAAGACAGTGAAGTTTATGCAAGAAACCACATTGAGATGCAACAAATGTTCAAGCAAGCGAGAAAGGAGGAAGGAAGGAATACTGGAAAATAATATATTGTTAAAATGTGCATTGTAAATTAGCTTTGGTCATAAATTAATGTTACAGTAACAAATTAAAATAAATAAGGTGTGTATGCATCCTACATTTTGTACTGACTACCTGAAAGTAACAGTATGTTATTGGTTACTAAACTGACATCATTGCACTCCGGGCAGACTCATAGATGCTCAGTCTCCCCAACAGATATCGAAGAGTATGCATACCGATGGTTCCTGTGGCTAGCTGATTAAACACACCTCTCACTCTCCCCCTCAGGCATCCAGTTCTACTTGTACAACAGGTAACTCCAAACTGCTTAAATCCGTGATCGATTCAACATCTATTTTAGTGTCCTCATCCAACAGACACTCGCGAAGAGACCGAAGAACATCTCCCTTATCCATCTTCAACTCCCCAACAGCATGTTATGTCATTTTCTACACATCATTTATGTGGATGTTATTTCAAAACTCGTCATTGGTCTAAAACTAGTCACTATGTCAATGACACTAAAATTGCAAACATTTCTCTGCAGTTCAGTGCATGATAGATGAATGAAACAACAAACAAATGTTGCCAAAAACATAAATACATTCATATTTCAAAGTTTGGGCATTGTTTACTTACCCCTTGGCTATAAGCTTCTCTAGCAGCCTTCTTTTTTCCCTGTTCTTCTTCAATCTGCCCTTTCATCTCATCCCCACAACTAATGAATATAGAAAAAGCAAATAATATGATGTAGATAAAGCTGACCCATAGAAACCTAGTGCATGAGTCAGCTATATTGGCTTCCCATAAGACCAATCCAACACTATGCTACAGCATAACTAAGTAGATACGGTACTATAAAGTTGGGATTTATTCTCTTAAAATATTATCAGTTACACATACGTAGAGATTTGTTTCTCAATTTATTGAGGAAGTTTGGACTAACAACCAACATCTATAAAAAAGCTTTGTTACAGAAACTGCAATAAAAAAATATGACAGTGTTAGGAAAAATGTCTGCAGCATGTTTCATTATGAATATTAAATTGAAAAATATGTTAGTGTTTCTCTATGCTCAATTGGGAACCAAAAAATAAAAAGAATCAAAGCTTTATTATTTACTCAATAAATTATCAACCTCTTTAATTATCTTCACAGAATAGAATTTATATTCTATGATCATACTCCTTTTAGTCTCAGACTCTGTATTTTTTAATATAGTCTGCTGTGTCTGTTTTAGTATTTCAATTCCACCCTACAGTCTCTCTTCTACAGTTACGGGTGTGGACCACATTTTTAACCACAGTTCTGCCATCATATCTGCTAACTTACAATGTCAGTGATTAGAGATGCCTATCTTTAGCCAGAGTTGTATTTGGTGTACCAGTAGTGCTTTGTTTTGTTGTGGCCTGTTCTAAGGTGAAGTATGACTTCCTGATCTTGTCTGGAAAGTTGGTAATGTACATTGTGATTTTTTTTTCCCTCTCTGTGCACTTTATTCTTCATTGATAGTAGTTATAGTTTCCCTGTAGCTTCTTCTTCTGTGCGTTCGTTCTTTCGACTCAACTTTAATCACTCTTAGCGATATGTTTGATCTTTGCCAAGAACGTGTTTACGTTGCACATTGGTTTGGTAGGCCCTAAACGCATAGACTTCTAAACGTTTAGGACATGTGCATCCGATTTCAGCCAAATACCCATAGCTAACCAGATAGTCATCTTCTGGTAATATTTCTCCTTCTTTGACAAAAATATAAGTTTTTCATTTTCCTTAATGTTACAATGTGATGGTATCTATAGAATCATTACTATCTGGAATGAGTACATATATCCTAGAATTGTGCTCAGTTTATTCAACTCGGTGAAATTGTGATATTTCAATGCGGTTGTAACTGACAACACATCAGACAGCATCACTAGTTTATCACAAATATGGTATTTTTGTTGTACTATTTCTGTCGTTCATGAGCGAAACTACTTATGCAGTAAAAATGCTTGAGAGTTACTTTCCTTCCTTCACTGCCACTTGTATATGTATTTTTTTTTTTTTTTTACGTCGCTTTCAACTCAGACGAAATTTCATCTCTGAAACTGAATTTTGCGTGAAAATCCGTTTTACCAATTTCTTACAATGGCAGCAGCGTGCACATTGTAAATTACTTACACTGGCAGCCGTGTGCTCAATGTACTCGTAATTAGTATTCCCTCGCCATGCAGGCAGATTTTCTCCGACTTCAGAGGTACTCACGTTATCGTCCTGAGTAAGACCAGGGACTCGAACAAATGCCGGACAGTAGGTTCGAACCCGAGATATGAGGCGTCTCACAGCTAGCAGGCAGAGCTACTATCAACTACTCTAGGCAGTCCCCCTGTATATGTATAAACATGTATGTACAGATCAGCTGGGTAATTGACTATCATAATCATAATAAAATACGGTGACAAGTCAATGTCAGAGAGCTGGCACTGACCAAGACTCTACTTTGTGTGGTGGCCCTGGAAACAGATTGTAGTTTGGCCCTTGTGAGGTTTCTGGGATTGCAAAGAATAGAACCAGTCTCCTCTCTACACATGTTGTAAGATGCAGCTAAAAGAGGTAGAAAATAGTATGTGATTTGGTTGCACAATAAATGAACAGTATCTCAGCTGTGCCTACAGGAGTCTCCTGGCCGACATCAAAGTGCAGTGTACTCACAGACAGTATCTCAGCTGTGCCTACAGGAGTCTCCTGGCCGACATCAAAGTGCAATGTACTCACAGATCACAAAGCCAGCCTATTTCTCCATGACGTTAGAGCTCTGCTGATCTGTGTCCTCATAGAGTGTTTTTCAGCCTGCACCATGTGGAGGATGACTTGTAAAGATATTGGTTCATTAACAGGACACTCAAATTAAAATTTTCATTTCTGAAGAAAGCTATTAGATCTTGGCAAACAATGACCTCCCTTATCTTGCAGACCACAATGCAATTTCACATGAAATAAAGTGAGCTACTTTTTTTTCCTACCTCTTTGTTTCTATTCAGCAGCCATACATTATATCATGTTAGCTTAAATTAATTTAGCAGATTTATTTGTTCAGGTAGTGTTAACAGGGTTTCTATAGGGGACTGCCTAGAGTAGTTGATAGTAGCTCGGCCTGCTAGCTGTGAGACGCCTCATGGCTCGGGTTCGAACCTACTGTCCTTACTCAGGACGATAATGTGAGTACCTCTGAAGTCGGAGAAAATCTGCCTGTATGGCGAGGAATACTAATTACGAGTACATTGAGCACACGGCTGCCAGTGTAAAGTAATTTACAATGTGCACGCTGCTGCCATTGTAAGAAATTGGAAAAACGGATTTTCATGCAAAAATCAGTTTCAGAGATGAAACTTCGTCTGAGTTGAAAGCGGACGTAAGAAAAAAAAAAAAAAAAAAAAAGGGTTTCTATAGACCCATGAACAAGTAATTTATGAAAATACAGTAAAGTACACTTTTCAGAAGATTTACCTTAGCAAAGTCTGGGTAGTGTTTGACAGCCTCATCTAATAGAATTTCAGCATTCCGGATCTCTCCCAAACACCATTCCAGTTTGACTGACTTCATGAACACCTGGCAGTAAGAGTATATATATGAAATATGTACAATTCTGAATAGTATTAACATGCTGAAAATCAAATGATATATGCAATTCACTTGGGATAACCAAATGATTAACATCTCACAAATACAATTAATGAACAGAAAAATCCCACCGTTTCAATATATACATTAGTGCAAAAATTTTATTTTCCATCATTTGATACCACCTTCTGTATGTAGTGATTCGTGAGACATTACACTCTTGCGATGACTGGAAAAGTTCTGACCATAGTTATTCTAAATTGTATGATGGACGCTTTAGATCAAATATTCAGAGTGAATCAGACAGGACTTTGTGTTGCAAGAACATGCACAGATAAAATAATATCCACACTCAAAATTATCATAATCGCCTAAATTCTAACTGGTGCTAGTGCAGTGTGTGGTGGGATGACTTCAGTGCTTTGAAAATGCATTGAAACTAAGGAAAACTAAACCAGGAGTAGCAAAACTACAGAATCACAAATTAAACATATGTAAGTTAAGACTAGTTTTAAAAAACAACTTTGGCATTTTACAGGAGAATGAGCTGAATATTGACAATTCAACCAAGAAGTAAAACTATCTGGAGCAAAAGAATCAAGCACAACATGTTGTGGATAGCCCAAGCTGAAAGAACATTGGACAGGCAACCACAGTTGCGACCTTACCAAAAGGTGAAGAAGGATTACCGATATATAGGGACATGGCCAACTTCCACAGTGTTATCAATACTTTTGTAAGGAAATTTGAGAGACTAGAGCAATTTGGAAAGACTCCACAATTAAGCAACTGATAGCAGTTAGCGTAAGGGATGAAGATATTGTTGTACAGAAGGATGAATGTGCATTGGGGTGACAAATCAGGTTGGGTTTCCTATCTAATGCACAGTTATTGCAGAGTAAAATAGAGCATTAATGCCCCCAATATGAGGATGGAGTTTGAGGCCATTATGAATGCCTCCAATATGAGGATGGAGTTTGAAGCCATAATGAATGCCTCCAATATGAGGATGGAGTTTGAGGCTATTATGAATGCCTCCAATATGAGGATGGAGTTTGAGGCCATTAGGAATGCCTCCAATATGAGGATGGAGTTTGAGGCCATTATGAATGCCTCCAATATGAGGATGGAGTTTGAGGCCATTATGAATGCCCCCAATATGAGGATGGAGTTTGAGGCCATTAGGAATGCCCCCAATATGAGGATGAGTTTGAGGTCATTATGAATGCCCCCAATATGAGGATGGAGTTTGAGGCAATTATGAATGCCCTCAATATGAGGATGGAGTTTGAGGCCATTATGAATGCCCCCAATATGAGGATGGAGTTTGAGGCCATTATGAATGCCTCCAATATGAGGATGGAGTTTGAGGCCATTATGAATGCCTCCAATAGTTCTCTGGGATTCTATTCTCTGCTGTCATTATTATTTCAGACTCTCAGTCATTGCTTCGGAGGTCATAAACGGAAGATTGTTTTATGAGTGGATGTTGTCTATCAAGGCTTCCAACCACCTCCAGACGTTTACATAGATCTACTGTCCTGGACATGCAAGTGTTCGCAGCAATGCAAGTGAACAGGCTTGCATCAATTATCAGGAAGTTGGATATGGAGACATCCTTCAGTTTCTCGGCAACAGCCTGCAGGATGAAGGTACTAAAATTGATACTGAACCTATCCAGCAATTTAAGGGGTTTAAAATACATGTACAAGTAGAACTGGCTGCACGAGTGGCAGAATGCAGAGTGTGTTTAACCAGTGAGCAATGGAGACCATCAGCATGCATACCTATTAATATCTGCTGGGGGAGAGAGAATGAGCTCCTATTGGTGTGCAAGAGTGCTATGATTTATGTTGAGTAACTAATAACCATGAATCAAGTTAATGGTGAGAACCATTATATAAGAAATGTGTGGACTTTGAATAAACATTTTTTTTTCCGATCCAGAAGCACTTGAGCTTTTCAGCTCTTCGGCTCGTGCCATGGACATCGTAACCCTTCGGTTCGGTGCCACGAACACCGTGAATCTGGGGAATATGTGGCTTTTCTGCCTGCCCACGGAATTGAACCCGTACACACAGAGGGCTAGTCACCCACAGTCAACGCGCTACGAACACGCTGGGCACGCGGGCTTGAATAAACATTAGAGAGTATACATAGCAGTTATATAGTAAGTAGTGAAACATTATAGGCACATTGAAACATGCAATCTTGTGTACAAAGTTCACATGTTTTGTTCCTGTACAAATCAAATCTATTGAGCTTACAAAATTCAAGTAGTAATAAAAGTAAGTAATAGACCACTTAGTGAAAAAGCATTGCCTTGTAATTTTCTTTTTGTTTTCTCAATCCTGTTTTGCCTCACAGCGTCAGGATTAGAAGAGATTGCTAGAACAAGCTTTTGTGTGCACTTAATAAATAGTGTCTTTCGTCGCCTGTTATCTCTGAGGTCCATCTTTTGCGTGGCTGGCCTTTTGCTTTGTATCCATTGTCTCGGAGCAACATCGCTCTTTGAGGTGCACTGTCTGTTGGTAATCTGCTTATGTGGCCAATCCATTTAATTTGTTGTTTCTTGATGTAGTTTAGTATTGATGTTGTGTCTACTTTTTCCTGATGTCTTCATTTCTCAACCGGTCTCCTCTTGTTACCCCCAGCATTCTACGTAGACACTTCATCTCTGTCATGACTAGTTTTCGTCTACCATTTGATGTCAGCGTTGATTGCCTTGTAATAACAAAATAAATAACAGACCATCTATTAGTATCACAAAACATGTTTTAATCTGATCATCAAGCAATAATTTAAATAAAAAGCTATTCAAGTAATAAATAATTGTTCTTACCCTGGCTGTTGGTGCACTGGCTCTTGCTTTCTGTAACAGTCTGCGTGCTCTCTCAAACTCATTATTCTCACTTTCTAACTTGACTGCTGCCAACCAGATTTCTTCACTATTTGGATTAGCTTGAAATGCAAGTGCCAAGATACTTCTTGCTGCTGGTACATCACCCTAAAAAAAAAAGAATTATTATGCTGTCAGCGATAATACATTAATGTCTCAGATAAAACCTTATTTTTAGCAAATGTTATGATAGCAACATATTTTTGTATGTGAACAACACCAACATTATACAATAACAAATCTTAAATAGACGATTTATGATAGTGATAGCAAGTATTGTGTATACATATAAAAATGTTGATATATTTATTTTGATAATGGAAAGCTAGCCATCATTGACATGTATTTTAGACCAATAATCTCATTTACCTTTCATTCAAGTAGGACATATTATATAACAAACTTTTTATCACTTTTTTTTTCTTTCCACAATGCATTCAGGCATAGTCATGGTGCCCTGACTGATTTTGAGACAGACTTGCTTTCCTTATCACAAGTGTCCCTCATCACTCAGGCAAGCCGTACTCCAATGTCAGAGGTACTTGTAATTTAGATCCCAAGTAAAAGATACTGGTCTCTCGTAGTTCAACCGCATACCGTGTACACACAAATAATTTTTTGGCCAAGCTGACCTTGAACTATGAAATTTGCCATGGAACATGGACATTAGCACAGAGTGTTATCAACTTTGCTACCAGCAACCTCTGTTGGCAATTGAATGCAGAAGACAATACATTTTTTTTCTGATCCAGAAGCACTTGAGCATTCAGCTCTTCGGCTCGGTGCCATGGACATTGTAACCCTTCGGTGCCACGAACGCCGTGAATCTGGGGAACCTGTGGCTTTTCTACCAGCCCGCGGAATTGAACCCGCACTCACAGAGGGCTAGTCACCGCAGTCCAACGTGCTACGAACACGCTGGGGCAGAAGACAATAAATAAAGAGAGTCAAAATATAAAAAACGTTTCAAATTGGTGCGATAGATAGCTTGGCCAAAAATTCTCATAAACAGTACTGAACATCTGATAGTTTAAGAAGGATATGGAACATTCTTCCATGACAGGTGGCTGATGAGAGTCTGTCTGGAGTGCTATGGTATTGGTTCAGTAAACAAAAAAGGTTTTGAAAGGACAAAAATGGAGGCAGACATTCCAGGAAAACAGAGCAGATGAAGATCAAAGTGAAGATGGTTAAAAAATGTCAGATTATATGGCCTATAATAGAGAACAAATTCAGAAGAACAAGTTACTAGATAAAGAAACAGCTGTTAACCCTTTAGGCCCCAGCGCAGCCAAAAATGCCAACTACCGATTCAATCTCATTCTGGCCGTTGACGGGCACACCTTTTAAAATGACAATTTATGTATCTTTCCTTGTGAATAAACACAGAAAACGTAGCCCATAAGTCACTAACGGTAATAGATTCCCACTACATTGTTTACCGGGAGTTTGCAACATATCTGGTTTAGTTGGAACGATTTTGTTTTAGAAAGGTCTTCAATTTTCAGCAAAATGTGTTGCGATATTGAGCTAATTATGATTCAAACGATGAAGAATTTTTCCTGCGATCGAGGATGAATCAAATATTGATAAACAATTAATTCAAGATTTGCAAGAGGAAATATGCAACACTAGTTCTAGTATTTACGTAACTAATAGTTACAATAAATTATGATTATCGGTAGATGAGGACTTTTCACGCTTTCCCCAGCCAGTCCGTACTGGTGACACTAGTCACAACAGTTAAGCAGTATCAATATCTAACAATTTAGTGAGGAAACACGTTTTGCAAATGACATTGATCCAGAATATTCTTTATTCGGGATTATTGTCATTACGCCTCACACTATTTTTACGATAAGACGTTTTTTTTTTAAAGAACAGGGTAGGGCTAACCAATGCATTTGCCAGAATGAAAATTCTAGAAAAACCAGATCCTTCTTGGAAACATGTTTCTTCTGATTACATCAGGATCTTTATGTAAACTATATGGTGTAGAACTCACCAGTTACCTTACTACAGAATGTTGTGGTTAACTGATGAGCTGCTGATAGTGTCTGCTGTATCAAATGTAATGGCAAGAAATAGATTTGAAAGTATTAGCAAATATTTGTACCTCCTCAATGATCATTACAAATTCATTCCATGTGGACAATATGAACATGTGCAAGGTTGGACTACAGAATTTCTGTCTTGATTGTATGAGAGCCCAGACAAACATGCAGACTTTAAAGGGAAAGGTCAAGACAACATCCAGCAACTCCACTTCAATCATCAATGTAATTGAATGTTTGTCAGAAAACGGACCTGCAGTTGATGTTAGCAAATAAAGATGAGGACTGTCAGAAAGGTGTGTGGAAACCAGTAATAGCTACCCCAACTGTAAACTTAACTCATGTAAAGGAGACTGCGTTACAGCCTTTCACTTGGGCATTTATTATCTATAAAACTTATATTTTTTAGCGAAACGTACTTTTGATATTGTCATTTATTTTAGATTTTACACTTGTATAATTGTTTACATCCAACTCACTTCGCATTAACAACTGTTCACATACTAGTACCTCATCGATTTAACTGTCAATTGAACTTTAAATCACAAATATTTATTAGATATTGTAATTGTTATTAATTTTATTTCACAAACACTGCTCATTGTCGCAGCATTATTCCTGGAATTCAGTAGGAACCTTTTCTTAAGGACAGGTTAAACTGGTATATTGAATTTGACTATATATGATGGAAACAATGCTTTCAGTATATACATAATGGTTAAAGATTTCAGAAAAATTAAGTTTTAGTGGTAAATTTACAGTAGTTTTGATAAAATTTGCTGAAAAGATGCTTTTTCTCGTGGAAAATGGTCAAATTAGCATACATCATCATGTCAAGTTTTATCAAACACTATTATAGAGTGCTGGGGCTTAAAGGGTTAAATAACAACTATACATAATTATTACTGTAGACTTACTGCCAGCCATTTAGACTTTGCTCCCATCAGCCATAACACTTCAGCCTTTGGGCAATGGGCTACAGCCCTTTGCAGTAAAGCTTCTAGAGACTCTCTGAGAAAAGATTAAGTTAATTTTACATCTATAAAAACAGTGCTGTACAAACAAAATTCACACATCTGTCAATCTTGGTGTCTATGGTATCAACAAAAAAATACCTGACTTGGGAAGTTCTTTATGACATAACTAATGGACATAACCGATTGTCTGGTTTTTGTTCAATTGCTGATGTCCTCCTAACATACAGGACAAGATATTTTAAAGAAATGAGCATAGATATTCCAAGTCAGCTTGTGATGGTATAAGTCCAGATCACAGTGTCAATCCTGATCAAAAGAATCTTGTGGATGATCTGCAATAACTGATCATAAACAAGGCTGACATCCAAAGCAACTGTTTCCTTTCTGCATGTGCAGGATGTCTTGTATTAACTAACACTCGATACAGATTAAAACACTGGAATCAATTAAAGGGCTATGGTGCAGCTTTCACACTAAGCAACCCAATTTGATTGTCCTTCTGAATCTGAAAGAATTAGGTTAGGGGTTCTGTGGTTGATATTATGGACTAGCATTTCACATACATGACTTGCAGATGTGACCATAAATATGTTCAAACTGATAGGCATAGGCTGCAGTCTTTCAATTAACTAAACCAACTATCCATGGACTGAGGTTTTGTATCTGAAAGAAGTTTTTTAGGTTCAGGTGAAAAGTTCCTTGAATTGACCCTACTCAATGGAATGAATGGATCAATTTTATGGGAACATACTACTCTCACATGCAATTACTTTCTTGAACACGAGAAATGTAGAGATAGGGGTAATGAATAACAGACCTCAAAATTCATCAACTCAGAAGAAAAGTTAGATGCTGACATTGTATGATTTATGTTGCATGGTGATACATCTGGCTGATGTTTTCTAGCCAGCGTATGTGGTTGAGTTGCCACTGAGTGGATGAAGCATACAGGACAACTACTTTCATTATGAGAATGGAGGTTGAGGCTCAATAAAACTCTACCTTTTACGATATTATCATGACAGGCTCACAGCCAATGCTTCAAAAGGTACAAAACAGCATTTAAGGATCCTTCCTTTTGTGCACTTGAAATATTGTCTATATATTCAATGTGTCTCTTGTATAAATTTTACTGACTTTGTAGCTCACAAGTAGGTTCCAGTGCAGCTTTCTTTCCAGTGTTGTTTCACTAGGCCAAGGAGTTTGTCTCAGTATATCAAATTCAGAGCAATCTTGAACTATGTGTTCTGCAGTATGAGGTGCATGTTCACATGGCTGAATTGCCAAACTTCAGTTTTGAATACACATGGCTGCAGAGTTGATTGTGTCCTGTTCTGAGATGTAGAATGATAACTTCGTTCTGAGATGTAGAATGATAACTTGTTCTGAAGTGTAGAATGATAACTGTTCTGAGATGTAGAATGATAACTGTTTTTTGAGTGTAGAATGATACTTGTTCTGAGGTGTAGAATGAATAACTTTGTTACTGAGATGTAGAATGATAACTTGTTCTGAGTGTAGAATGATAACTTGTCTGGTGTAACTGAAAAATGTTCTGAGTGTAGAATGATAACTTGTTCTGAGGTGTAGAATGATAACTTGTTCTGAGTGTAGAATGATAACTTGTTCGAGGTGTAGAAGATAACTGTTCTGAGTGTAGAATGATAACCTGTTCTGAGGTGTAGAATGATAACCTGTTCTGAGGTGTAGAATGATAACTTGTTCTGAGGTGTAGAATGATAACTTATTCTGAGGTGTAGAATGATAACTTGTTCTGAGGTGTAGAAAGATAACTTGTTCTGAGGTGTAGAATGATAACTTGTTCTGAGGTGTAGAATGATAACTTGTTCTGAGGTGTAGAATGATAACTTGTTCTGAGGTGTAGAATGATAACTTGTTCTGAGGTGTAGAATGATAACTTGTTCTGAGGTGTAGAATGATAACTTGTTCTGAGGTGTAGAAAGATAACTTGTTCTGAGGTGTAGAATGATAACTTGTTCTGAGGTGTAGAAAGATAACTTGTTCTGAGGTGTAGAATGATAACTTGTTCTGAGGTGTAGAATGATAACTTGTTCTGAGGTGTAGAATGATAACTTGTTCTGAGGTGTAGAAAGATAACTTGTTCTGAGGTGTAGAATGATAACTTGTTCTGAGGTGTAGAATGATAACTTGTTCTGAGGTGTAGAATGATAACTTGTTCTGAGGTGTAGAATGATAACTTGTTCTGAGGTGTAGAATGATAACTTGTTCTGAGGTGTAGAATGATAACTTGTTCTGAGGTGTAGAATGATAACTTGTTCTGAGTGTAGAATGATAACCGTTCTGATGTGTAGAAGATAACTTGTTCTAAGTGTTAGAATGATATTGTTCTGAGGTGTAGAATGAAACTGTTGGTGGTTTTCTGATCAATTTAGTCATCTTTTTCTTTTGGTTATGGGTAACTAGTACATCCAGTTGCGCTCGTGCAGCACTTTCCTTGGCCTGTCAATCTGCTGTTTCATTTACTGGTATTCCATAATGAGACGGTATCCACTGCAAGATGACCTTGCGCTGCTTGAACAGTTTAGACAGCAGGGTCTGTAGACCTGGAAATTTTGTGTTTAGCTAGTGGGCCACAGGAACCATCAGTACACATACACTTCAACATCTACTGTGGCAGAATGAGTAACTATTGGTCTGTCCTGCACGAGAATCAAGCGTGGCATGTCGTGGATGGCCCAGGCTGAGAGAACAATTGGCCAGGTGACTACGGTTGCGACCCTACCAAAAGGGAAGAATGGATCCCAACAGATCAACTATCTCAACGTTATCATTACTCTTGGAACAGAATGTAGAGATTGGGGCAACATGAAGGCTGATCTCACAGTTAAGCAGCTGAAAGAAGATAATGCAAGGGATGATGATGTTGTATATACCGATGGGTCGGTTCAACGTGGTGAGAAGTTTGGCTGGGGTTTCTTGGCTAATGCGCATGGTAGGGTTGTTGCAGAGCGAAGTGGGGCATACAGGACAACTACTTCTAGTATGAGGATGGAGGTTGAGGCCGTTACTGCTGCCCTCCATTGGATCTCTGGGACTTCATTTACTGGGGCCATTGTTGTATCTGACTCTCAGTCGATGCTTCACAAGATCCAGAAGGGCAGGTTTCGGTATGAGTGGATGTTGTCTATAGAAGTTTCTAACCTCCAGAGGCTTACGTGGATATACTGTCCTGGGCATGCAGGTGTTTGCGGTAATGAGAGAGCGGACAGGCTTTCATCAACAGCATCGACAGTTGGGGAGTTCTTAAGGGGGATATTCTTCGTGATTGTTGGATGAGGACACTAAAATCGATGTTGAATCGATCAAGCGATTTAGGCAGTTTGGAGTTACCCGTTGTACAAGTCGAACTGGATGCCTGAGAGGCAGAGTGAGAGGTGTGTTTAATCAGCAAGCCATGGGAACCATCAGCAAGCATACTCTTCGATATCTGTTGGGGAGACTGAGCACCTATGGGTCTGCCCAGAGTGCAATGACGTCAGTTTAGTAACCAATAACCAATCCCTATCATTCATGAAATCTCAAAATACTGAGTGTTAACAATATATGTTCCGGGTTTGGGCCCTCATAAAGGAAATGACATGTTGTGCATAAAGTCACCTCTTCTTCTTGCGCTTGCCTGCTATGAATTCAGACGTAGTCAGGGTGCCTGGTATGGCGCTTCTGACTGATTTTTGCGTGAAGGCCTGCTTTCCCTTTTTATCAGTTTCCCCACCATACAGGCGGGTCTTCTCTGACTTCAGAGGTTCGGTCATCTCTTAATTTCCCCTACTTGTCTCAAATCTATAAATGTTACAACATCAGGATGACATAACTACAGACACTAACCTTGTCCCATGGTTTTTCTCAAAGTATGCTGCTCTCAACCAGATGCTCTTTTTACTGGGAAACTCAGACAAAGCATAGGCAAATATAGCCCTTGCACACTCATATGCCTGATGGGAAGCACACTGAAAATGAAGAAACAATTTACTTTCAGCAACAGTAGATCATCATAAAGTCATTGTGAACCCTGCCAATTTTTATCATACAATATACAGAGAGAACACACACAATAAAGTGATGATCAATACTGAAATTATTGGCAATCTCTAAAACATGAGACATGTCACTAATTTAATAAAAGAAATATTCAAGTTGAAGTATCATCAAGTGCCATGCTGGCTGACTGGCAATCATGGATCTCCACAAATATCTGTCCCTGGTGTTTGTTTTCATCTAAGATGTTGATGCTCTTTCATGTCATGAAGTTAGGCTGTTCAAAATTTTCTCTCACTGTCTTCCTCTGTCTCATCTCCTTATGATTTTATCGGTTGTCACAATGTGTTCTAAACCTCTTCTCATACCATGTCCAAAAAATAATGAATGTCTTTTTCTTATTGATAAGTTTTCTCTGTGTCTTGGCCTCATTCATGTCTGTCAGAATGGCTGTTTAAATCTTCATTATGCAGTTGGAATTCTTTATTTTCATTTCTGAAAGTGCTAGGTCATTATTTGGTGGGTCATACAGATTGCATATGTGTATGTTTGTTTCTCAATTTTGATGCAAGAACAGATAAATGCACATATATGAAAAGGCTGGTAGCAGAAACAGGTGAAGCAATAAACAGGCAAGGACACAGAGACATTCTAAAACATAAGTAAGTAAAAGGTGAAGCAATAAACAGGCAGGACATAGAGATATTCTAAAACATAAGTAAGGAACAGGTGAAGCAATAAACAGGCAGGACACAGACATTCTAAAACATAAGTAAGTAAAAGGTGAAGCAATAAACAGGCAGGACACAGAGACATTCTAAACCATAAGTAAGGAACAGGTGAAGCAATAAACAGGCAGGACACAGAGACATTCTAAAACATAAGTAAGGAACAGGTGAAGCAATAAACAGGCAGGACACAAAGACATTCTAAAACATAAGTAAGGAACAGGTGAAGCAATAAACAGGCAGGACACAGAGACATTCTAAAACATAAGTAAGGAACAGGTGAAGCAATAAACAGGCAGGACACAGAGACATTCTAAAACATAAGTAAAGAACAGGTGAAGCAATAAACAGGCAGGACACAGAGACATTCTAAAACGTAAGTAAGGAACAGGTGAAGCAATAAACAGGCAGGACACAGAGACATTCTAAAACATAAGTAAGTAAAAGGTGAAGCAATAAACAGGCAGGACACAGAGACATTCTAAAACATAAGTAAGGAACAGGTGAAGCAATAAACAGGCAGGACACAGAGACATTCTAAAACATAAGTAAGGAACAGGTGAAGCAATAAACAGGCAGGACACAGAGACATTCTAAAACATAAGTAAGGAACAGGTGAAGCAATAAACAGGCAGGACACAGAGACATTCTAAAACATAAGTAAGGAACAGGTGAAGCAATAAACAGGCAGGACACAGAGACATTCTAAAACATAAGTAAGGAACAGGTGAAGCAATAAACAGGCAGGACACAGAGACATTCTAAACCATAAGTAAGAAACAGGTGAAGCAATAAACAGGCAGGACACAGAGACATTCTAAAACATAAGTAAGGAACAGGTGAAGCAATAAACAGGCAGGACACAGAGACATTCTAAAACATAAGTAAGAAACAGGTGAAGCAATAAACAGGCAGGACACAGAGACATTCTAAAACATAAGTAAGGAACAGGTGAAGCAATAAACAGGCAGGACACAGAGACATTCTAAAACATAAGTAAGGAACAGGTGAAGCAATAAACAGGCAGGACACAGAGACATTCTAAAACATAAGTAAGGAACAGGTGAAGCAATAAACAGGCAGGACACAGAGACATTCTAAAACATAAGTAAGTAAAAGGTGAAGCAATAAACAGGCAGGACACAGAGACATTCTAAAACGTAAGTAAGGAACAGGTGAAGCAATAAACAGGCAGGACACAGAGACATTCTAAAACATAAGTAAGTAACAGGTGAAGCAATAAACAGGCAGGACACAGAGACATTCTAAAACATAAGTAAATAAAAGGTGAAGCAATAAACAGGCAGGACACAGAGACATTCTAAAACGTAAGTAAGGAACAGGTGAAGCAATAAACAGGCAGGACACAGAGACATTCTAAAACATAAGTAAGTAAAAGGTGAAGCAATAAACAGGCAGGACATAGAGATATTCTAAAACATAAGTAAGGAACAGGTGAAGCAATAAACAGGCAGGACACAGAGACATTCTAAAACATAAGTAAGGAACAGGTGAAGCAATAAACAGGCAGGACACAGAGACATTCTAAAACATAAGTAAGGAACAGGTGAAGCAATAAACAGGCAGGACACAGAGACATTCTAAAACATAAGTAAGGAACAGGTGAAGCAATAAACAGGCAGGACACAGAGACATTCTAAAACATAAGTAAGTAAAAGGTGAAGCAATAAACAGGCAGGACACAGAGACATTCTAAAACATAAGTAAGGAACAGGTGAAGCAATAAACAGGCAGGACACAGAGACATTCTAAAACATAAGTAAGGAACAGGTGAAGCAATAAACAGGCAGGACACAGAGACATTCTAAAACATAAGTAAGGAACAGGTGAAGCAATAAACAGGCAGGACACAGAGACATTCTAAAACATAAGTAAGGAACAGGTGAAGCAATAAACAGGCAGGACACAGAGACATTCTAAAACATAAGTAAGAAACAGGTGAAGCAATAAACAGGCAGGACACAGAGACATTCTAAAACATAAGTAAGAAACAGGTGAAGCAATAAACAGGCAGGACACAGAGACATTCTAAAACATAAGTAAGGAACAGGTGAAGCAATAAACAGGCAGGACACAGAGACATTCTAAAACATAAGTAAGGAACAGGTGAAGCAATAAACAGGCAGGACACAGAGACATTCTAAAACATAAGTAAGGAACAGGTGAAGCAATAAACAGGCAGGACACAGAGACATTCTAAAACATAAGTAAGGAACAGGTGAAGCAATAAACAGGCAGGACACAGAGACATTCTAAAACATAAGTAAGGAACAGGTGAAGCAATAAACAGGCAGGACACAGAGACATTCTAAAGCATAAGTAAGGAACTGAAAGGAAATGTGGTATCTATCTATCTATCCATTCATTCACCCACTTGTCTTTTCTCTCTGTATAATAAAAACAATCAGACACACAGAGGATATAGTTTGAAGTACCAGTGGATAGTTATAACATAACTTGTTATGTACTGATGATGCAGTTTGAATAGCACCATGCTGAAAAAACCCACAGTAATGAGAAATAATACTGGACAGTGTAACCTCATGGCACTGAATCTCATTGGCAACTGATTAATAGCAGCAGAAATAGGAAGTGAATGTCCGAAACAAAATGTCCGAAGTGCATGTCAAAAAAAAAAGTACACCACTACTTACCGAATCTGCATCTTCCATCCAAGTGTGTTTTCTGTCTTCTTCTTCAACATTAACACTAAGTACTGCTCGTCTGTGCAGAAATAACATAAATAGTAAAGAAGTTTTATGTGTATTATAAATGTACATAAACACATTAGTTTACAGTGTCCCTATTTCACAGTTTTCTCAGTTTAAATGTGCCATGCAGATAACCATGGGTGGTCATGGTTCACCATCTCACTGCAACCAGAATCCTGGATCTGTGTTCTTGACTCAATCACACCATGTGGACAAGTCATCCAGATATTCGTCTCTTATATAAATATACATACACATTCTTATCAGTATATAAAAAATCCGCCAGAGAGGAAAACACTACCAACATCTACATCGATAATCATCTACTAAATCAAGCAAAAGATTTCACATACCTGGGGAGCATTTTTTCAGCAAATGGAAGAATAACTAATGAAATTCAACACAGATGCAACAAAGCAAATCAAATGATAGGGCAAATGGCGCCAATTTTAAGATGCAAACACGTCACCATGAACACAAAAAGAGCAATGTTCAACACAATCTTTCTCCCCACATTATGTTACCAGTGCCAAACCTGGACGCTGACAACAAACGATAGAAGAAAACTAGTCACAACAGAGATGAAGTGTCTACGCAGAATGCTGGGTGTAACAAGAAGAGACCGGTTGAGAAATGAAGACATCAGGAAAAAAGTGGGTACAACATCAGTACTAGACTTCATCAAGAAACAACAAATTAAATGGTTCGGTCACGTAAGCAGATTACCATCAGACAGTGCACCCCAAAGAGCAATGCTGCTCGATACAATGGGTACAAAGCAAAAGGCCGGCCACGCAAAAGATGGACCTCAGAGATAACAGAGGCGACGAAAGAGACTATCTACGAAGCGCATACTAGGGCCCGTTTTAGAAATCTCTTCCTGACCTGACGCTGTGAGGCATACAGGATTCGATAAAGAAAGAAAGAAAGATATAAAAAATGGAGTTAGGCAAATATTCATATTATCTCCTGATCTGTTTCTCTCTGTAGATTGTAAATATCTTGTGATAAATAGAGGAGATGGAGGTAAAATTATATATATGACCTTTTTTGTCTTTACAGACGCCCAATTGGCAAGTGTTTTACTGTGACAACTTCTGAGTTTTCACTTTTCTCTCTTGTCTTTCAGCTCATACATAAGTCTCTTCTCAAAAGACTCTGCGCCCCTGTGCAATATGGCTTTCCACACAACTCTGTCATCAGCTAGTTTTTCCAAGGTAAAACAATAGGTGGACATAAAAGAAATATTGGAAAAATGCTTCTTCTTCTTCTTTGCGTTTGTTCTTTACGACCAATTTTAATCACTGCAATATATTTGATCTTTGCCAAGAACGTGTACACGTTGCACATTGGTTTGGTAGGCCCCTAAACGCAAAGATGTTTAGGACACGTGCATCCAATTTCAGTCTAACCTCCTTAGTCGCCTCATACGACATGCGTAGCAGGTAACAGTGGTTCTATTCTTCTTTACACCCCAAATTTGGGCCCCAGTAACCACTCGGGTGGGAGAAATGCTGTTGGCAGCGTCTTGATGGCAAAAACATTAAATAGATCTGTGGCAACTAGTTAGTACGGTGGTGACAGAAAGTTAAAAACAAAAATCTAAACATGAGTAGCAAGCAGATGACAGGCATTTATCAAGATTCAGGTGCTTGTCTCTATTATATTGAGAAGACAATATCACTGTCTAGGGAAGGACTAGGAACCAGACCAGAGAGGTTAAAGTGTCAACATTCGAGAACCTACAATGTAGCTCTGGCGAATTTCCTAATATCAGTGACATAACCATTTTCAGCCAGGTAGACTGGGGAATTGACTGTACATAGATATGAATGTATGTTTATAGGTTAGAAGTGAATAGAGCTCAAGAACAACTATGCTATACCAACTCCCCAGAAAAAACACAAATTTAGTTGAATACGAATATCATGACTTACATGATAGCTTGACAAGTGTGTATACTGCCACTCTTTTCACAGTCCTCTGCATCTTTGATCCAGTGTTCACGATTTATTTCAACCATGTTAGCTCGCAAGGAGTTCAGTGCTGAAACCAAGATAATAAAATATTATTTTTTTTAAAAATGAATTGAGTAACTAAATCTGCCAAAATGATAAAACCATTAGGTTTCTTCAAATGGTAGCAATACCAAGTACGAACATTGCTGGCTAAGTACCATAAAAACATGTCCAGAATACCTTTTGACAACTGGAAAGATCCAGGACTAAAGAAGTGGAGCAAAGAAAAAATCTGAGTTAGTATGACAAGATGTACAAAAATACAGCTAGCACTTTATTTAATCAAATTCTCACAAGACATGTGGTTATGGAAGGAATTGATCAACGATGATTTAAAAATTAAAACTAATTTGTTTGCAAAAAAAATAAAAATGCAACATACCTCTCTCTATGATCTTCTCCACCATATGAGAGTTGCCATTGGCCTCTTCTAGTTTAGCAGCAGTAATCCACACTTGCCTGTCTGTTGGAATACTTTCACGGGCTTTGTTCAGCACTTTTCTGGCATTTTCATAGCTTTCTAGTCTGGCCAAAGCTAACCAAAGCTACAATGTAAAATTATGTTTCAGATTAATCCCCAAAAGTAAAACAACCAAACATACAAATTATGAAAGTCTTTGTCAAAATATTCATAAAGCAACATAAACAATGGATATCTATCTGAGGTATACAAGATTATCTGATTAACAATGTGTGTGAGTGATTGCTTTGTTTTCTTCCTATCCCAACTGGAAGAATTTTCCAACAAAATTTGAATGGCATGTGAATGTACAGATAAAAGTAGCCCGAATGACAAATCAATATGTCAGTTACGTATTGTGTTTTGTCTATTTACTATTTAAACTGGTTCTGACTAGCTTGTCCTACGTCACAATTTGTTCATCACCACTTCCGCACCATAATTCACACATCACAAAAAGATTTACGTACTTTACCTATACTTCGTCATAATGAACCTTCTTATTTTCATAAATATATGTCAGATTGGCTCCCTTGACAAGCTACTTTTATCTTGAACACCCTGTATATTGTTGATGGAGTTTATGAACAGTATCACTACAACCCTCAGCTTACCAGAGATGCTTGCTTACATCTTTATAAACAGAACAAGTCCTACCTCAACACTTGTTGGACAGCATTCCACTGCTCTACTCAACATAATCCTTGCATCTTCCTCATCCTCAAGTTCCACTGCCTGTTTCCACAACCTGACAGAGCTAGGAATATTTTCTAATGCTGAAATTTAGAAGTAAAGTATCTACATGTGAAAACCTGGAAACAAAAATAATTTGCTCCCAAACTTCAAACAATATGAATATCAGGTTACTGTCAATGATTTTATGTAAAAGACTGTGGTACCATAAATACAATTGAACAAATGAGGTGTCACTAGTGAGACCAGCAAATTATTTACCAGCTACTTAAAGATGAGGTTGGTGTTATGTATTTCATCACCAGGTGCCGTGTCGGCTGGCGTAGGCGATCGTGGATCTCCACAAATCTCTTATCTTTGGTGTTTGCTATCAACTCAGATGTTGACGCTCTACCGTGTCATGGAGTCAGGCTATCCAACACTTTCTCTCTCTGTCTCGTCTACCCTTGATTTTACCAGTTGTTACAATGTGTTCTAAACCTTTCCTCCTCATCACATGCCCAAATTATGTATTTACAACTTAATAACAGACAATAATACAGCAGGGACAACTATTTTCCACATCCTTCTTTCCCTTGTAAAATAAAAAACATCAAAACTGAAGTGTTTTTCTGTCTGTGACCTGTTTACTTCAACTTCTGCATTGCAACAAAAATGTTTTGTTTTTAGTGTTGTATCATTATCATCAGCTTGTGCTATCTCCACATAAAGGGTTGGTTGCAATGGATTTCCAGTAAATTCTGTTTCTTGCCCTGATGATAGATGTTTCCCCCCTCACAATTATATCTCTGATTTGCCTTTGATCCCTTACCCTCAAATATTGTTTTCAACAATGTGCAATTTTATAGTGTCACCAAATTATCAAAGTTGTTTAACCTCTGTTCACTTATAAATGTTGCAGTATTACTTTATTAGTTTTCTACTCTTTCCATGACATTTGTATACCCACATTTCAAAAGTTTCAATTCTGTTTTCCAGGTTTTGTTCAATGTCCATGGCTTCACCTCACACAACACCGCTGAGTGTTGGCATAGCATAGATTAAAGAACAGAAGATAAATTCACTAACACAAATTAAATCACCTTTTCTGAAGACTCGTTTTTTTGCTTTAAGCTCCATTTCCAGATCTGCTGCCTTGCTCCAAATTCTCACAGACTGAGGAAGTTGTCTCACTGCTTGTGCAGCAACTGCTTTGGCTTGATCCCCTGGCTGTTGAGAGCATCAATTCAATATATACATAAGGCAGCAATAATAAAAGCTCCCAGAGAAATAAACTTAGACATAAATTGAAGATTATAATAATCATCCCACAAAATAGTTGATATAGAATAATTAAAAAGTAGAGTAAGAAACGTACAATAATATAGTGAAAACATATTAGATATATAAATGAGATTGCTGGAATAGACATAGGAGGACATAACATGAATAACCTGAGTGAGATAAGCTGACCATAATGTCTTAATAGCAAGAAAAGAAATAGAGCTCTAGAATTTAGTTGGTAAGATTGTGACAGAAGTAACAACAAAGGAACAAGCCTGATTATTAAAAAGACAAAAGTTATGATTATCTCAAAAAAGCAGAATCCGACAAAAAGCACCATCACAGAGCTGAGAGAAGTGCATCAATTTAAATACCTTGGAGTCCTGATAACATCAGATGGCAGATCAGAAATAAGAGAAGAATATGGCAGGCCATAGCTGAGTTCCAGAAAATTAGAAGCATTATATGCAACAAGTCCATTGAGATCAGAATGAGAGTTGTACAGTGCTACATAGAGGCAATACTGACATACAGATGCGAATCATGGAAGTACACAGATAGAACAATCTCTGGAGGCCACAGAGATGTGGTTTTACAGAAGAATTATGAGAATCCCATGGACTGTTAAAATGACAAATGTAGAGGTGATGAATGAGGTCAAGACACAGAGAAAGCTTTTTATCAATATAAGAAAGAGGCACTCATCATTTTCCATACATGTAATGAGGAGAGGATTAGAACACATTGTGCAACTGGTAAAATTGAGGAGAGAGACAGGAAGACAGAGAGAAATCTTGACATCTGGCTTCATGGCACAGAAGAGCGTCAACATCTGAGATGATAGAACACACCAGGGACAGATATTTGTGGAGATCCATGATCGTCTACGTCAGCCAGCAACTGATGTTGATGACAATAATATAATTTATGAACTATTTCACAATTGAAAGATATGACTTTTCTTATGCACTGCCTGAAAGTATGATTTTTTAGTATAACAAACCGCTATTAACATTTAAAATAAGATATTGGTAATAGATATAAGGAATCAAATCTCACTAACATTACATTGAATGGACAAAATAAAACCAAAATACTTGAGGACATGTATTTGTTGTGATGGAAGTTCAGATAGAAAACTTAAGTCAAGATATGAAATGGATGTAACTGTTATATGAAGGCTTAACATGATTTGGAAAAGTAACATCAGGATTTTCGGTGATGATCAACCGATATAAGTTGTGCTACTATTAATTATTTTCTATGAATGTGAGAGCTGGACAATAAATACAGATTTGGAAAGTAGAATTTAGACATTTGAATATAAATGTTAATAAAAGGATGTTGATCTCTTACAAAGAACACAGAACAAACAAATTTGTTGAGAATAAAATAAATTCTGTGGCATGTCAACAGGAAGCATATCTGGCAGTGGTGAAACGTTGTAAGTTCGCAAGGTTCTGACATGTCAACAGAAATGGTTCCCTCTAAAAAAATATCTTCCAGGAGCAGTTGAGGGTGGTGGGAGAAGAGGAAGGCAAAGAAAAGCACGGTTGATAATATCAAGGATTGGCCAGGAAATAATTTTTCACACTAGTCCGTCTCACAGGAGATTCTTGTTGGGAGTAACTTTTAAATGTTCGCGATTATATTGTAATATGATCATAATGGGTTATGTGTTTTATTATTGTTATTATTAATTATAGATCATAACTAATCTAATTGAAATTAACATTTTTAAAACACAATGTAATACTGAACCTATTACAAATTTTACGTCTAACAAGTATTACATTATAAACAACTGTGCATCAATGTATTCATCCTGTTTTTTTTCTTTCTACAAAACCCTTCATTTTTGTTTCAAATCAGTTGAAGATGTCATCAGGAAATGAAGCAGGCAAAATATTTCTGACTAATAGTTTCCTTCAAAGTTATTCTGCTGCTGAATGTTGCAACTAAATTCCTTATCTATAACAATTTGGATGCCATAACAGTTTGCATAGCATATGATCCATTATCACCTCTTCATTTTTGCAATACCAAAATAGTAATTTAATTACAGGAAAATTACTTTACTGATATTTAAAAAACTGTAAAATAACAGACAAGATTAAGTGCTCGCACATGTTGACAGAAAGATCTGGTAAATTTAATGGGCACCAAAATTGTATCATCTGGCCCTGGAACGCAAATTAAAGCTCCCACCCCTATGCTTAACGGCAAGCGTGGACAGCCAATTCCCTCATCGCCTTGGGAATAGACAATAAACCAAAATTGTGAAAGTTAAAATGTAGCAGAGAAAGACAAAGTGGAACAATTTTGAAAGAGATTGACAGAACTTAGAAAAAATGTGGACATCTGAAGTATTGGAAAGGTCAAAAGTCACAATTGTGGAGAATTAATTATCATGGTGAATAAGCACTGTATATGATGATTAAACTATAGCTATCCTACCAACATAGAATTATTTAGACACAAAATCTATCAACTAAACAAACCATTAGTCTTGCTGCTTCCAACCAAACATCTTCGCTTTTTGGACACTCTTCACAGCCTTTCATTATAAGATTTCTTGCAGCCTGTACCTTCCCAGTCACTTCCTCTAAACGGGCTGAAGCAATCCAGGCTGAAAAGATATGATCAGAGACACAAGTTAGTGACATGAACATATTGCTTCCCAAAAAAATATTAACATAAAAAAATGTCAGGCACACTAGTATCTTGAAAAGTAAAATATTCGCAGGAAAATGAGAAAACACTATAAAAACAAAATATTACTGAACATTTTGAAAAAGGAAACATGTTTGAGATTAATGACTGAATTATGACAAGTAAATTAGCAATTATAATGACAACTTGTTTATCATGATGAACATGTCCTGTTCTTGCAAGAACAAAACTAAACTTTGGCAGTGATCATAATGTGGTAATAAGCAAAACTTAAACTGAGGAAAACCAAGAAAAAAATCACCAATCTAAGCTCGGCTCAGCTCCCCTGAGATATGGATCTGTTGTATATTAATAAAACCACTCACATGCTCATCACAAGGAGCAAGAGGCTGCATTCAGGGGTGGACCCTCAGTAGATTGAGGAAATGTCTTGAGCTCAAATTAATTAAAATTGTGGAGTAATGGCAGTAACTCTTGTATAATGTTGCGACACTTTAATCCCAAAGTGGTTGTCAGACATATTGTTCATTTGAGGATCATCTTCATCGCACATGTCCATAATTACTCTGATCTTCTCCCAAGCATGTATTTTAGTGTATTTAGAATAACAACTCCAGTTCTATGTTGGTTGATGTATCTACTGGGTTTCTCTCCTGGTTTTCCCGTACCTATGGGTATGCATAACTTGCACAACCGAGAATACCCTTTATCTTCTTTGTTGAAATCTTCATAGCGTATGTTTTCTCTTAGAGCGTAGATGTTATCACCCTTGTCCACAGAAGACCCATTTTCGATCGTAGCATTGCACATCAGTGCATCCACTCTCGCATTGCCATTCACCCCAGAATGACGGTAAGTGTCTGGACTGTCGTATTTTGTATTAATTGCATCCACTGCCTTCATGCATAACCGGTCTTGATCTTCTGTATCATGCTCATAGTCATGATACACAGACTTGGTCTATGTCACCTGGTATTTCCAGGAAGAAAATCAGTGACACTTAGCAATGTCAAATTTGTAACAAATCATTCGAAGTAAAAATGGTAGTGTGACAAATGTCACTTGTCAACCATTCAATTCTTGGACGTCATAGACTGGAGGATGGGACAGACAACACAGAATTTTCCTATAGAAATACAGTGTTCTCTAAACTGGAGGACTTGGAATATGCAGATGACATCAAATTGCTGGCCCATCTCTATCAACATATTAAGAAAAAAATCAGGCAAACTACACAAGAGCAACTAACAGATTGGATAAACCACAAGAACACAGAAAATATGATGTTAAATTTAGCAATCCTGCACTAGTAGACATAGGGGAACCAAGGGATGCAGCAAATACATTCTTGGGAAGTGTGACAAGACTAGATGGAGGTGCCACACAACAAACAGATGAACAAAGCCAGAATTGATTTTTCCAATCTAAACAACATTTAGAGTTCTTCCCAGTACAACATAAACATAAAAAATAAGAAATATATGAATTTCCAGTACTATAGTATGGATCTGAATGCTAGAGAATAATAGAAAATGAAACATCTTGTCTCAGTATTTCATGACTTTAAGCAACAAAGAACTGCAACCAGGTGGAAATGTACACAGTGATGAAAGGCAGATAATGAAGCAGGATAGGATTCAAACTCAGAAACAATCCAAAGACCATCATAAGAACTGTCCAAAACAGTCAACTCTGGAGGGAAGAGAGATCAAAGGCAGTCTGACAAAGAACAATAAAAATCTACAAACCATACTGTACAGAATAAACACTAAGAGAACAACATATGCCTCAAGGTATCCTCTACTAGAGATATCAGTGAATAAATCATCAAGAGAGAAGCTGAAAGAATAAACTCTCTTGATCTGCACAATGATGGAAATAATTGGGAAGGTTGCAAAGCAGTCAGCAACCAATAACAAAAGCAAACAACAAGAAAATGCATGAAGGAAAAAAAGCATTAAAATACTTAAAAAATGTAATCCAACACATGGGTCTGAAATGCAAAGACTTTGAAATGAAATAAGTTAAAATGTACTAACTGGTTTAATTACACAGGAGCTACAAGATCATCAAACAACTGATTTATGTGCTCATCAAAAAGTAAAAACACACTATAAATAATATTCTTGTGCTATGCATCAATCACACATACCAGGTGGATGTTTAGGATTAGTTTCTCTTACTGACTTCAGCAGTAAACGAGCTTTCTTGACATCACTGAAAGTATACAAATAATAGTATTTCAATTACAATAATTTTAACATCTTAACTAAAACAAGTCATTCCTAAGCATCTTACATGTCTTGAACCTGCAGAACTTTGGGGCTTCAGAAATGTATGTAGTGGGTACATTGGATATGAACAGAGGGAAAATACTAAAGTCACTCCACGAACGCCTATTGGATGATGACATGACAACAGATGAAATAGCCATGCTGAGACTTCTGGGATCAAACACAGCATGAGTAGGACGATCGCCTAAATGGATGGGTGAGAAATATACTATAGAATACATCAAGACTATCAGCTCCAAAATAAGAAGCAGAGTGAGTAACACAGTATTTCCCAACTCTTCTGAGAGAGGAATTATATGAGAAGACAGGTCATCAAATTTATGAAAGAAATTGATATGGTTATAGAAGAAAAACAAAAATAAGAACAATCTTATTGTTATTAATGTAAGAATTGGATGCACAAGCGGATGGAGCACTGGTCTGTCAATCTTAAGCATTCTGGTAACATCACCAGTGAGGTTGGTAACATCACGAGTGAGGTCTGAATTTTAAAGCCCTTCAGATGTAAAATAAAAAAAAAAACCACGCACACTTCATGATACATCCAGAAGGGTCTCCTTGGCTGAGTGGTTAAGCCCTTTGCCTTGCGAGTCGAAGGTTCGAATCCAGACCGCCCGCTCTGTTTACGAGTGCAATTTTTCCAGAGACCCATAGGATTGTTGCAGGAGCTACGGAGCTTGTGCTTTGTATAATACTCTTGGCAGGTGGCGTGCCATTTCTGCTGAGAGGGACCCAGTCATATGGGGTAAAACCCAGTGCAATGAAGTCAATCCTTTAGCTTTTAAACCCTTTTTAAATTATGACAAAATGTGTAAGCTATCACTATAAATACTTTTTGCAGATGACCAAGTCTGAAATCCAACTGTGATGTCACAGAAATTAACTAAATCCACCAAGCAAATGATACAATATAAAGTATAAACACTTTAAAGACAAAAAAATATGAAGATCAGCAGGACACCAAGCCCACTTAGAAATATGATTACCAAATAAAGCAAGTCACCGAGTTAAAATACCTAGAAAGTATTCTTTACAGAGGAAGACAGATCTGATAGAGTAATCAAAACAAAGATGCCTAATGGCCAATGCAGTGAAATACCAATTGACACAACTCAAGCATCAAATTTGCAAATATCAGCATTCAAATTAAAATGCGGAGTATTAACATCTATTACAGCCTTCTGCTACCATCCGATCATGTTCCTCCGATGATCGCAGTTGAATCGCCATGGAGAACCGTTTTATTTCATTCTATGGCACCTTGTGACAAGTTATTTACCACTATATTGTTTATCTTCTTTTCCACTTTCAGTTTTGTGTTACACTCATTTCGTGTTTTATTCCCAGATTTTCATTAGATAGGTTTGAATGTTTCTACATGTAATCGTCCATTTGTAGTGTTCTCAAATTGCATTCTTGTTGTATTGTTTGCTTGATAAAGGCCTTTGGTCGAAACGTTGCTGTTTATCGTCACTGTTTCTGTATTTTTAAAAAATAGTACTTTGTTTTTACGTGTTTAGCTATCTGCTACCATGTCAAACATGGACTCTGTTTATGAAGTAAGAGATGAAGATCCGTGTGAGAAAAGTTATCAAAACTGCCATAAGAGATTGAATGAGCACAGATATCAGAAAAATGATAGGAATCACTTCTGTCATACAATATGTAAAGAGACAGAAAATAAAATGTTTCTGAAAGAAACCTAGTCAACTACTACTTTCTGATTACAATGATAGAAGATCTGGTCAAAGAAAAGAAGGAAGGCCAAGAGACAGATGGATAGACAACATAAAAAAAATAGCATGACAACATAGGCTCACAACAATCACTGCCATACACTGGGCCTAACAATGAGAACTTAAACTTAGAATGATGTATCATGAGTTACTAAAAAAGTTAATTGCATATCCTTTACAGGACTTTGCGAATCAACCCCAGCTCTTTTAACGCTGTTTGTGATTTTTCTAGGCATTATTACGTTCAGTAGTTTGCCATTGCTTTCTGAACGGGTGGTGTCATCGTCCTTTTGTAAAATCCACGCGAAACAATTGGCAACCAAATTGTCCGCAGCGTGATTCGAACTCAGAACGTCAGGGTTAATAGACCGAGCTACTAACCCCTAGGCCACAGACGCCACCCATGAGTTACTACACAAAACATATATTAAAGACCTACTCTCTAATAAGTGTACAACAAAAACCAAAATAAAAAACATTCTAATAGTCTATGTTACCTGCCCTAATTTGTTTGCGCTGTTTGGTAAAAACATAGAACTAGAAACACAGTATAGCAAAAATATAAATACGTACTTAATATCTCCTCCATGAGAAGGCAACATACTCTGCAAATCTGTCAGGTATCCTTTTGGGTCAACAACAGTTTGACCACTAACAGAGTCTGATACCTTGGGTGATTTGAATATAGAATAAAACATAAACTCAAGGATATATATATATGACACAATATGCATGGATAGTTTGTATATTTTAGCTTTTACTCATTCTCTACAGAATATTTATCGTATTCAACCAGATCTTCTGAATTGCTTTATCCCAGAATGACAAAGAATATGACACTTTCATTCTGCATTAATAAATGCTAAGAGCAGATATAAAATGGGATGGCTATGTTAGGTTATTGAGCTGACATCAGAGCTCTCCAGTCAGACCCATAGGTGCTCAGTCTCCTCCACAGATGGCGAAGGATATGCATATTGATGGTTCACATGGCTGGCTGGTTTAACACACTCCTCTCTATGTCCCTGAAGCAACCAGCTCTATGTGTATAATTTCAAACCCCTTGAATCGCAAGATTGATTCAATGTCAATTTCAGTGTCCTTATCCAACAGTAGGTCGCCAAGAGAAAAAGAACATTTCCCTTATTCGTCCTAAACTTCCCAACAATCGACGTAAGCCTGTCCGCTCTCTCGTTGCCAAGAACACCCGCATGACCAGGATAGTAGATTCTCTGAGGGTTGGAAATCTCTATAGACGACATAGACTCATATTGTAAGAGGGTGAGCTTGTACAAGTGTCCTGGAAAGGTTAGAAGGAAAAAAAAAAGAAGAAATAATACTCTAAAGAATGAGGACCATCAAAGAATGGCCGAACAAAGATCGATCGTACTGCAGATCTTCTCAATGATCCTTGAAGGTTCCAAAAACCTTACTTGGTTTCTTAACTCACCCGAAGAGGTTACAACTGATCAATGCACGATTAGAGGTCAACACTGTTCCAATTCTTAGATTCTAAGAATTTTAAACTCTTCTCTATTACCACTTTTTTTTAACAGACAATGAATACATATACTAATGACACATCAAGCCATAGTGTACAAGGTTGAACATTATTTCATGACTAGAAATAATACTGCAATCTGTCATAGCAGGGAAATAATATACAGGCACTTTCTTAGGTCTTTAATAATTACATCAACAAAAGCAAACCAATTAATGGTAATAAATTTATCTGAACAAATCTTCTAAAGTCATTGGAGCAATCTCCCCAATTCAATCATACATCCACCTTATTCTTCTCCCATTTTGTCTGTGTCTATGGCTAGGATTAGGCTATAGTCAATAGCACATGGTAAATACTTCAGTTCACATAAAACAAAACATGTTTACTTATCACGATTTGATTTTATGTTCATACCAGACCTGTCTACCTGTTATTAGCACACAACTTGTTCTTACTAGACTTATAGGTTATAGTTCATCACCAGACCTGTCTACCCTAGCTGGTTAGCACACACACTTGTTCTTTACCTTATCGACGAGTTATAGAGTATATTTTCATCACCAGACCGCTGTCTACCTAGTTGGTTAGCACACCACGACTTGTTCTTTACCTATCGAGGTTATAGAGTTATATGTTCATCACCAGACCGCTGTCTACCTAGTTGGTTAACACACACATTGTTCTTTACCTTATCGAGGCTATAGACTTTATATGTTCATCACCAGACTGCTGTCTACCCTGGTTGGTCAGTACTCTTTTCTGGAAACACTTTGGTCTAATCGTGGCACCACAATAATAATTGTCTAAAGCATGACCTCAGATCTTATGTACAATTGTCTCTGATGGGGTTGTCGATGAGTGTTGTTACTCAACTGGCGATATGTTATCTCGTGTAAAATGTTCAACAATCAAAGGGTTCCAATTCTTGGGACAATTTTATCATGAATGTTAGTGTCTGTCAACCATCACAAAAAAGTATTGAATGTTGTCACAGCCACTCTTGAGGTTGCCTCCTGGAGTCAGGCTTTCCTCGCTCGCTGGGTAGTTTCAGGTCCTGGTAAAGTTGGAAGTATCGATGTCTCTGGTTCCGTGCTGTCTTGGTTGATGATAGTACCAATGAAATTGTTCTGCACTCTTAGTCGCCGCTAGATTATAACATTGCAGTATCATCCGGTGACTCCTGGCGATGGAGTTCCTCTATTCTAACGACATGGTATATGTCTGGTTAGGTTGAGCAAAATAAGGATATAAGGCTGAAATTATCTCTCATACTCAACTCTGAAGTGTGGAAACTAATTCACAGTCTTCCTCGATTGTTATAGGTTATTCAACTTGCAAGTAGTTCACTTCTCTGTACATTATCCCTGTGAGTTTGTCTCTGGTTTCACAAACCACAACACTAAATTCCTGAGGAATATTCTGCTTCCTATTAAAACTAATCCCTAACTAGCAGCTAAAAGTAATATATCTCACTCTCTCTCTTGGTCTGGATGATGTGCAATAACAATCAAAACTCTCCTTGTTGGATGCTCAAAACATCACAATTTCCAATCACATGTTTGAAATTCTCTATCTCTCTAAAGTACACACATCCTCTCTTCAATGTCTTAGTTTTACAGCCCGAACTACCTGCAATATTACCCTGCAGTCTCTATTTTGGCCTCGAGATTCTCAGATGTCGCCACCTGAAACTTGGTATAATACTGGTCAAGGACATCAGGTGAAGGGGAGATGGGTTGACCGTCTCTTTTACTCCTGTAACAGTAAAGCCCTGTTACAATACTGCAACCTGCAATTCTGGATCTTCCGAAGCATCAACTGAGAGTCAGAAACACCAACGGCCCCAGTAAAAGGAGTCCCAGAGACCCAATGAGGGACAGCAGTAACTGCCTCAACCTCCATCCTCCTACTGGAAGTTGTTGTCCTGCACAGCCTGACTTCTCACCACGATGCACAGACCTATCGGTTTTAAAAAAAATTTTAAAATATTGCTGTCTGGTGCAGGAAATTCCATACTGTGTCCAGGCTTCAAATGCTTAGGTTGTCGTTGTTGGTTAATTCTCATCATCTTTGTCTTTCCCATATGAATGTTTATCCCTAGTTGCTGTGACCTTCAATCCAAGTGTGTATTAGTTTATCCTGCCTCTGGTTGCATGCATGGGACAGGAGGGCTAATATCATAAATGAAGTCCAACTGCTATGGTAGAATCAATTTCTATTGGTAATTACTGTTACATTCATAATGAAGTTTATAGTCAGAACAATAAAGGTAAATAGAATGCATTCCTGTCACACTCCTTTTCATATTCCGAAACTGTCAGTTTTCCTTCATGAAGAACTCTACATTTCATGTGCATATCTGTTGTCTTTACTCAGAAAATTTTCAGTGGTATACCGTGGTATCCAAATTTCCAAAGGGTTTCACTATCAATACTGTTTGAAGGCCTTCTCATAATCCACAAATCTGATACAGAATGGGATTTCCATTTGATACTCAGGGGAGTTATGTTGCTCAGTTTTGAGCCTGTACAAGATCTAAAATGCAATAACTAATGGCATTTCTGATATCTTTGATAGCAATATACCTGTGTTAATTTTATATCCATGAGTGTGTTTCTTGCTTGTCCAATCTTTTTCATGTCAATATCTGTACTAGGGGTAGCAGAACCAAGAGGTGTAATAGCTCCAAATGGAGTAGCCAGACCACCATATTTCTAGAAATAGAAGAAAAAAAACATTTATCGATTTATAAAGGTGCCAACACAGTTTTTAAAAACAATATCAAATTATGAAACTGCCCGAGTGGCTACAGGGGCCCAAATTGGGGTGTCAAGAATAGAACCACTGTTACCTGCCATGCATATCATAAGAGGTGACTAAGGAGGTAGGACGTCGGGCTGGCTACCTCACACCGCAAAAAACACTAGATGGCTACAGAACGGAGAGTGAACCGAGTAAACGCTGGCTGAAACTGGACACATCAGCGATGGATAAGCACCAGAGCTCCAAATGGTGCTGAAGATGTGACGTAAAATACACTAAAGCTAAGGCTGCATGAATCAGATTTCCACATGAATAGAATTTATGGGGAAGTCTTCTTCTTCTTTTGCGTTCATTCTTACTACCAATTTTAATCACTCTTTGTGATATGTTTGATCTTTGCCAAGAATGTGTATACGTTGCACATTGGTTTGCTAGGCTCCTAAAAGCATAGACTTCTACACGTTTAGGACACATGCATCCGATTTCAGCCAAACCTCCTTAGTCGCCTCTTATGACATGCGTGGCAGGTAACAGTGGTTCTATTCTATACACCCGAAATTTGGGCCCCGGTAACCACTCGGATGATGGGGAAGTCTGATACATCAGTCTGGGCAGTGACAGCCGAGAGAGAAATTATGAAACTACTATCCTATATTCAGCAACCAAACTAACCAAACTAAATTAATAAACAAAAATTAAACAGTTAGATAATAAATGTGTATTGACCTGGTCTTGTTCAGAAATGCTTGAGTTCATAGAGTTCTGTGCAGCAGCTCTGGCAAGAACACTGTCTGGTACAGGGTGAACCTAAAATTATATTTAAAGTATAAAAATAATGTTAGTTAATATCTCATGTTCTTGTTGGATAAAACAAAATATCAATAGGCAAATTTACATATTAAAATATGTCATTTCTTGTTTTTGCCAAGTAGGTTCGGCACAATTTGGGGTGCAAAGATAGAACCACTGTTTTACCTGCCCCAGCGAAAGGCAAAGATTTTGCTAAATTTGGATGCACGTGTCCTAAATGTGTAGAAGTCTGCTTTGGGGGCTACAACTAATTGCAATTACACGTCTTGTAAGATCAAACATATCTAAGAGTGACTAAAATTGTTGTAATTGCTATGACGAACGCATTAAGATTTTTGTTTCGATCAATGTATGTTGTAGACTGGAGTCAGTAAAATGCTCTTCAATACATTTTCTTTTCTTTAATCCTGCTTTGCCTCACAGCGTCAGGTCAAGAAGAGATTATTAAAATGGGCCTTTGTGTGCGCTTCGTAGTGTCTTTCGCGCTCTGTTATCTCTGAGGTCCATCTTTTGGGTGGCCTGCCTTTGCTTTGTACCCATTGTATCGGAGCAGCATTGCTCTTTGAGGTGCACTGTCTGTTGGTAATCTGCTTATGTGGCGAACCATTTAATTTGTTGTTTCTTGATGAAGTTCAGTACTGATGTTGTACCCACTTTTTTCTTAATGTCTTCATTTCTCAACCTATCTCTTCTTGTTAGCCTCAGCATTCTGCGTAGACACTTCATCTCTGCCGTGACTAGTTTTCTTCTATTGTTTGTCGTCAGTGCCCAGGTTTGGCACTCGTAGCATAATGTGGGGAGAAGGATACAATACATTAAAACAGATAATTGGAATTTTAATTTCAAAGGGTGACACAATCAAGAATAAAGATAGTGAAGTGCTCACATCTGATACAGAGCAGAACATTTTAAAGAAATCCTAAATAGATCTGACCTACCAGAACCGATATAGTTTGACGAAGAGGTAAAAAACAACACTCTGCCAATTAATGAAGAATTGATAAATCATCAACCAGTCATGATGTCTGACTGGTGCAAAATTAATTATGAGAAATGTCTGCTATGAGAGCTAAATATCAGTTCCAATATTGTTCTCTGCTGTGAAATTAAGACAGGAATATTCTCTTTGTCATTCTGTCTCATCTTCCATCGATTTTGTTGATTGTCACCATGTGTTCTAAACTGCATCTTCTCATGACCATCATCATCACCATCATCATCAGGTGCCATGCCGGCTGACGTAGGCGACCATGGATCTCCACAAATCTCTATCTTTGGTGTTTGCTATCAATTCAGATGTTGACGCTCTACTGTGCCGTGAAGTCAGGCTATCCAAAATGTTCTCTCTCTGTCTTCCTCTGTCTCGTCTACCCTCGATTTTACCAGTTGTTACAACGTGTTCTAAACCTCCCCTCCTCATCACATGTTCGAAAAATGATGTCTCTTTCCTATATTGATAATAAGTTTTCTCTGTGTCTTGATCTCATTCAACACCTCAGCATTAGTGATTTTAGAAGTCCATGGGATTCTCATCATTCTTTTGTAAAACCATCTACTGAACATATCTCTGAATTCCATGACAGTATCTTCAATCCTATAGTCACCACACTACCTTCATTCTTGAAAGATACGAACCACACTTTGTCTGTTTTCTCTTCCATTGAGTAGTTGCCTGGCAGGACTTACTGTCTCTTCCTCCTTGATGTCTGTTCACTGTACACCTCTATCCTCGTCCACGGACTTCAAGCTCTCCAGTTCTTTCTCGACAGGAGAACTAATCCCTTTGTTCCATCTCGGTCTCCTTCATCTCGCAGAACAATCTCACTCAACAATTTCAGTTCAATGACAGTTCTTGAGCAGATAGTGATCGCCATGGGTACTTTTTTTTTCTTTTTTTTTTCTTTTTTTTTCGTCCTCAACTCAGACGGTTTCATCTCTGAAACTGATTTTGCGTGAAAACCGTTTTCCAATTTCTACAATGGCAGCAGCGGACATTGTAAATTACTTACACTGGCGCCGTGTGCTCAATGTACTGTATTAGTATTCCGCCATACAGGCAGATTTTCTCCGACTTCAGAGGTACTCAAGTTATCGTCCTGAGTAAGGCCAGGGGACTCGAACAAATGCCGGACAGTAGGTTCGAACCCAGCATGAGGCGCTCACAGCTAGCAGGCAGAGCTACTATCAACTACTCTAGGCAGTCCCCCGCCATGGGTACTAAAATGGGACTCAGTTATGCTTGTCTATTCATGGGTCATCTTGAACACCTAGTATGAAATACCTATGATGGCCCTCTTCCATCCGTGTATCATAGATACATTGATGACTGTACTGGCATTACGGATATGACCGACGCCGATTTGTCACGCTTCATTAATTTCATTAATGTCTTCAATCCTGCAACTCGGTTCCCCTCTCACATCTCTACCTCTTGTGTCAACTTTCTTGACATCATTATCACCATCAACCTATCCCCCATCACTACATCAGTATATTATAAGCCTACAGATGCACATAGTTTTCTCCTTTATACCTCTTCCCATCCCCAGGCTTGTCGTGATTCTTTACCATTTTCTCAAATCTTGCGCCTTCGTCGCCTCTGTAGCGAGGACGATGATTTTCTTGATATAGCTAACGAGATGCTTGATTTCTTCCACAAGCGCCTATACCCAGAGAATGCTTGCATCTGCTATGCATCGCGTCAGCAAATTACTCTCCAGGAGGCCTTCAACCAGCATAGAACTTCCAACTCTGACAGGATGAAACTTATCTTAACTTTCCACCCTCATAGTTCACTTGTGAAGAAAGTTTCATTTTGTCATCTCTCTATTCTTCAGTCTGATCTTGAGACACGTTCAGTCTTTCAACACTATCCTTTGGTGGCATACAGACGGGACAGAAGTCTTAAGATATGTTGATACACAGTCGCCTTAAGTCCAATATCCAGAGTCATTTTGGCACCGTCCAGTGTGCGTCGGTGCTGCAATATGTGTGCTTATGTAATACAGACGCACTGTGTCTTTTCCAAAAGCCACGTTTGTATTGAAGATGGTTTCACTGCGGTCTCAAATATTATCTATGCCATCACCTGCAGGCGGTGCAACAAGGCCTATATTGGTGAGACAGGCAAGAAGCTTAGTGACCGATTAGCCCAACTTGCGCGATATACCCAATGCTCTGCACTCCTGTAGCCACTCATTTCAATGATACTGGCCATTTAGAGCTTGTGATGTCCAGGTCACAGCCATCCGATCATGTTCCTCTGATGATCGTAGTCGATTTGCTCTGGAGAACCGTTTATTTAATTGTATGGTACCTTGTGCCCTTTCATGGACTCAACGCATTACATTCCTATGCCTCTAGTACTTTCTCTTCCATGTCTTGTAATCTATATGTGTATATGTTACAATATATATAAGTTATATATTAACTTGATTTTTATTGTTTCTCTTCTTTCCACTTCTAGTTTTGCACTCATTTTGTTATTCCAGATTTTTTTTCATTAGATACGTTTGAATGTCTCCATGTGGTCGTCCTATATTAGTGTTCTTTGAAATTCGTTACTCCTGTTGTATCATTTGCTTGATAATGGCCTTTTGGTCGAAACGTTGCTGTGTATTGTCACTGTTTCTGTATTTTGTAAAACTAAAGTACTTTGTTCTTAAATGTTTCGCTATTCTATAAAACCACATCTCTGTGGCCTCCAGAGATTTTCAATCTGTTTGTTTATTGTCCATGACTCCATCCATATGTCATATTGGTTTTATGTAGCACTGAATAACTCGCATTCTGACCTCAACTGACAAGGACTTGTTGCATATGATGCTTCTCATTTTCAGGAACATGTTTTTGCTGACCCTATTCTGCTCTTTATTCTTCGTTCTGCATCTGATGTTACCAGTACTCAAGTATTTAAAATTCTATTTCTTAGTGATTTTTTATTTTTGTAAAGTTGCTTATTGGTTTGATATGATCATAACGCTGTCTTCTAATTTAAGCATTTGTTGATTTCTGTCAAACCTCCTTAGTCGCCTTACGACATGCGTGGCAGGTAACAGTGGTTCTATTCTTTACACCCCAAATTTGGGCCCCGCAACCATTCGGCGTGTCTTTATTTCTGATTGGCATCTGCCATCTGATGTTACCAGTACTCCAAGGTATTTAAATTGCTGCACTTGTCTTAGCTCAGTCCCATTTACTGCAATGGTGCATTTTTGTAAAGTCTGCTTTTTTTTATATGATCATAACGTCTGTCTTCTTAATATTAAGTCCTTTGTTGTTACTTTCTGTCACAACCGTATCACCTAATTTCTGGAGCTCCATTTCATGACATGTCCAAAAAAAGGTATGATCTCTGTCTCCCGATGTTGATAAGTTTTCTCTGTGCATTGATATCTTTCAAGCACATCAAGTCATTTTAGCAGTCCAGGTATTCTTAACCCCTTGTTTACCACTACGTGAGGGTAACGTAGTAAATGGGTGTCGGCCATATCCCACTACGTGAGGGTCACGTAGTAAACTCATCGGCAAAATATATGTAGTAAACGGGGAACTACTGCAACAATAGACTATCTATAGCATTGGGGATATCTTCCTTATATAAAACATTGTCATTGGTCAATTTTTCACCGCTACAAGGTTCTCTTTGTCAAAAGTAGTTCAAGCAAAATGGCGTGTAGAAAATCTTCCAGAACGATTACACCAACAGAAAAAGCTTTGGCGTTGTTGTCATATGGTGCTGACGACATTTAACGATGAAGATAGCGGAGATGATGATATATTTTCATTAAGTGAATCTGTTCACTCAGATTCTGAAAATTCTGTACAGGTGAGAGACACTGATGACGAAAATAGTGATACTGACGAGAATGTGATTTACGTCCAAGCAAGCGTTCTAGAACTGACCCTGTCGCAAGTACTAGTACTGAGCAAATATCAAGTACTACTAGTACATAGAGCAGTACAAACACAAATTTTTATGATCAAAACATACACATACATATTTTATTTCACCAATTTCTGATCCATTTCATGACAAAAATTCCAAAAAAAGTTATGACTCTTTCGAATGTTGATAAGTATTGCTTGTGCTTGATACTTCGAACCATAAGTCTTTGTAGCAGTCAAGGTATTAATATTTATCTGTAAAATCCCACCTTTGAAATGTACATTAATTGACTTAATATCAGCACAGTATAATTCAAAGTGTCTAATCAAACACACACACATATATAAGTTTGCAAGTACATTCTCAGTGTTTCCACCAACTCATTATGACACCAAAGTAATATACTAATATTTACATACAAAAAATGTCCCACATAAGATAAAAAAAGAATATTCTTACTTTTCAGTCCTACCAGTCCTTTGTTTCCTGTTTCTAGCATCTCCTACCTCTGGTAAATTGTTCCAGTCTGTGACAGACACATTGACTAGATCTCTCTAAAGAAGAAAATAGGGATGGTGAAGGTCACTACAATGCTACATTGATAAATATTGCCAGTGGACTAAGCACTAGAACTTTTGTTTACTTTTGAGACAAATTTGTGTACTGAGCCGTACAGGTGGTGATAGAAACATGAACACATCAAAACAGGAACTTGAGAAATAATGTATAATTCAAGCAATATGCAATAAAATAGTTCCCCGTACTTTTCCAAACTCAGAAAACATCAAGTATTTTGTGAGAATCTATCTATCTCTATTGATATTCTCTTCATGTCCTTTTAACACTTAAGGCTTCCACAGAAGATTTCCATTGTTCCGCTTCTGCAGCTTTTCTATAAATTATTTCCCATATCAGGCTACAATCTTTAAACTTTCTTTCCACTGTTCTTTTTCATGTTACCTTTGTATGTCCAAGCCTTCATTTCCCATATGCTGTCCATAGGAGAGCTGTTATAGCAAATGTCCCTACTGTTGTATGACATACATCCTAAATCCACCTCCATCTTTTAATGACGGTCTCCAATGATGCACAGTTTATTCACTTTAAAAGCTCTTTATTTGCTACCATATTTGATCAGAACATTTGTAGGATTCTTCTTAAACATTTATTTTGGAATGTCTCCAGCTTGTATATGATGTGCATCATTTTCCAGCACTTACTACTGTACAATAACACTCCCAAGAGACTGCGTCTATATATTTTAAGTTTTGTTTTTAAGAATCAATCTATTGGTTTTCCAGATTTTGTTGAGTATGGAGAAAATTTAACTTTCGTGATTTTTTCCAATGATGTCCTTTTCTGAATCACCATCACGTGAAACGGTACTTCCCATGTATACAAATTCCTAAACTTCCTCTATGGTTTCATTTGGTAACATAATTGGGTTTTCTGATTTTGAGTTATTTCTCATTACATTCATATTTGCAATATTAACTTTAAGTTCTATTGTTTCAGCTGTTCTGGAAAGTGTACATATTTTAGTTTCAGAATCCTTGCTGATCAAAAGAATATCTCTTGATTCTGTTTCCATAACGCAATGTTTTTTACAGAAATGGATTGTCAGCCCTTTGCCCAACCTGCAGGTCACGTTTTTGTCTGCCTTTTATCTGTCTGACATGGGTGCCAATAGCATTAGCAAAGCTCTTGTTAGCTTAGCTTTCTAGATAATATTTTGTGAGATTACAGGTGGATAACTCAATTATGTTATATATGCTTACTCATGTTTTTAATGTCAGTCTTTATTTTGTGGTCTTGAAATTAATGAAGATGTACTGCTGCAACATAACATTTTGTTATGAGTACTTTATTTGTGAAAAAAACCTCAATTTTTACCTCCTGCTATCGTGCAGCTGGAAAAGATAATGTTCAAAGGGCAATGGAAAAATCACTCTATTACCCCTATTTTAGTCAGAAAAGTGTGATTCTTAATGAAATAGAAGAGTAATGACTTGAGAGTGATACTTAGAATGATGGTATCTACTTATCTTGAACAAAGGTTGTTGTTTATACTGTTTTCAGGAACTAATGCTCTCTGTGATCGACTATGGACTGGGTCTCCTGACAATCAGCAGAGCCCAGCTGAAGAGGCTGGATAATGGGACTATGAGATTGATCCTTCAATGAACCAGAGATACTTCATGTCAACCTATGCAATACATTTGATACAGAAATGTCTAAAAGATAATAGATGCTGGCTGAAAGTACCTGAATATTCTAACATTTTATAATATCTACTTGCCTTCAGTCAGAAAATTGTTGCTGAATTTGTCCTTCTCGAAACTTTCAATATCGATCTTGAGTTTTTTTCTTCTTTCTTTTTTTCATCCATTCTTTTATCTACTGCTTCAATAGGCATCCGCTTTTATCATCCTTTCATATGGGATTTCTACAGACTGCCACAAGCCGAAACTATGAAAAAATTTGTTACTATCAATGTTATATAGTCTGCTAGATATGCTTTCTACTAATCCATCTTATGTTATAATAATTTAAATACATCACTACAGAATGGAAAATGAACCACACGACATTATTGTCTTCTTCATTTCTATAAGCTGTTTGCCTCACAGAGTCAGAGTAAGAAGGGATTTCTAGAACAGGCATTTGTGTGTAATTCATCAAGTGTTTTTCCACCTCTGTAACTCTTAAGTTACTTTTGCATGGGCTGCCTTTTATTTTGTAGCCACTGTATGAACAATCATTGCTCTTTGAGGCTGTTGAAATCACATTGTACCAACCATTTAATTTGTCGCTCTGATGAAATTCAGTACTGATGTTGTATCCACTTTTCCTGACGCCTTCATTTCTGGTCTCTTCTTGATACCCCCAGCATTCTGTGTAGAAATTTCATCTCTGCAGTGAATAGTTTGCTTTTATCATTTGATGTGAACGTCCAAGTTTGGCACTGATAGCATAATGTTGGAAGGAAGATTTTGTTGTACAATGCTCTTTTAGTGTTCATAGTGGCATGTTTGCATTTCAAAATTGGCATCATTTGTCCAATTGTTTGATTTGCTTTATTGCAGCTATGTTGGATTTTGTTAGTTATTCTTAAAAAACTCCCTAGATATGTAAAGTCTTTGACATCTTTTAATGGCCGTTTGTCGATGGAGATATTGGTAGTGTTTGCCTCTGGTGAATGTCATTACTTCAGTTTTGTTGATGTTTATTCTCATATTGTATTCGTTGCACGCTAACTGGAGTCTGTTAATGTGTTGCTGTAACTGTTCCTCTGTTGTTGATATGATTACTTGATTGTCTGCAAAAATGTCATTGAAGAGTTCCCCAAGGTTATTCCCTTACCTGGTGTTAGCTATTTAACAAAATTAGACCAATAAATGTGATGAACAGCAGTGGTGATAGTATGCATCATTGTTATTCCTGATCAAAAGTGGAACTTTTCTGATAGCCCTGTGTTTGTACCAACCATAAACTGGCTGTTTATATAGATGCTCTAGCATAGATTAATTAGATGGTCATTAACTCCATAGATTGACAATATTTTCAACAACTTGTTTATATCTATGCGGTCGAACGCTTTTTCCTGGTCTACAAATGTGTAGGTGTTTGCCAGATTCGACAGTCCTTTCCACTAGCTGCCTGAAAGCAAATATTGGCGGTACAGCTTCCATTCTTCCAGAGTCATATTTGTGAGTCATTAAGCTGTGGCGCTATGGTATGGTGCAGTGTTTTTTTTCTAGTATTTTACAGAATATTTTCCGGTGTAACTCAGTAACACTATTCCTCTATATTTCGTACAATCCCTTTTGCTACCTTCCTGTCCCGATGGGAACTATTGTTGCATTCCTCCGATCTTCTGGTGTTGTATTACTTGGGGGAGGGTGTCAAGAAACTATTTTCATATTAATTTAAAATTTGTATAACCATTTTGACAGATTATGACTTAGAAGAGTAGAAAAGGTTAGTTTACAAAAATGTAAAATCATGTGTAATATTTTAGATATTACAATTGCTCACCTTAGAGTGAAAACAGAATTCATTTATATTCATTAGATTCAGAGCCTTAGATATTTGAAATTTTGTATTTGGTGACCATTTTGTACTGTTTCCATGGCAACACATTGATATTTTTTTGGAAACTAACCATTTTCTACTCTTTTAAGTCATAATATCTCAAAATTGTGCTACAAATTCTACATTAATATGAAAACAATGATAATGTTTCCAGACCAGAATCCCTCCTTAAAAGTTAAACTTTTGTTGTTATTTAACTTCCTTAAAAAAATATATCAGGGTAAAGTTTGATACGACTTTTAAAATTTCCTTCCAGCAACAAATGTCTATTTTATTCAGTACCTCATCATAGTTGGCATCATTGAGATCTTCTTCCTCCTCTTCTTTATCTTGTTTATTCTTTTTGTTAGGTGGAGCATGTCTGTCTTCTCTGGAATATAGTAAAAGAAATATCATGTGAAACAAATGTTAACTTGACTTTACTTTCCATTAGGGAGCAATGTTATTTATAATTTCAAATCAAGCAAATTATTGTGATATTTTGCCAAACAATGTCGTAAAAATGGGTGTAGCGGGTCTAAAGGGGCAAATATAGCCACAATGTAAATTAGCAGCATAACATACTTATTCTCGTTAGCTCAAACCACAATGAACAGTTTATAAATGGTTATTCTTGAGATAACACAGAATAAGGAGTTTGAAATCACACAGTGTGTGAGAGGCACTGGACTGGAGAATAATAACAACAGACTTTGTGATAAGATCTGTATACATATAAATGCATGTCACTGTTCACCTTTCAATAATGAATAAGAAGAATTTACTAGAGGAAGTGTTGAATAGACAAAGCAAAAGTATCTACAATATGGTACTTGATATGCATTGCGAAAAACTTTCTATGAGTTTCAAAAGACATTGTAATTTCAGTCATATTGATGGCTAATGTGTGCACATTGACCCAATCAGTTTCATTTGCTGAAGTCTGTTTTCATAAAAAAAATAACGCCTATCACATTAATACATCTGAACATATTCAATAAAAAATTTATGTTTAAAAGTAGTGATTTATCTGATGTGTAGTGAAATCTGATCTGTATTACTCACTTTGGCCCCAGTAAGCAGTACCATGACCCAGTCATCAACATTAAGGACAGACGCACCTAAACCTAAATCTTGAATCCAAGTTTTTATATGGTTCTAAGTTATCAACATAATGTAAAACTCAATAAAAATTATTTAAAAATCCCAACACATATATTCTAGGCAAAAATGTTAAATATTGATGTTTTTGTGCAAAAACTCAAAAAGTGACATTGCCAAATACAGGATGATTTAAGCTCTATTAAAGTAAGCACAATAGAAATTTCAGATGTTATACTAAATCACCATATCTTTAGCTGGTAGCAAAAGATTTTAAAATATAAAGAAATGAGACTTACCTGAATTTTAATCCAAATCCATTTTTTTGAAGAAAAGAAGTGGGGTAAGAGATATCTTTTACACAATACATAAAAACTATTCAAGGAATTCTAATAAAAGTGGTAGGGGCTGAGCACATGTGCATAAGGAAGAAGTGTGCAAATTTTTACAGCTTTTCTTTGAGTAGTTTTGGAATAAAATTGTATTTTGACATACATTTAAGTAAAATAACAGTTTTGAGAAATGTCAAAAACCGACAAATTCTGAATTATTGAAGGCAGTAATGCAGTTTAAAACCCGCCAGAACATAACAATCTTCCCAGCCAACTCTTGAACTGTTAACAATGATTTTTATACCTTTCTACCTTTTTGTATTTAAATTTTGTTTTAATGAGGAAGATATGTGTTTTCTATCTACGGTCAAAGCACTGAAAACAATGTTTTCCAAAGGATAAGCTCAGTTTGTTAAAAATATTATGTCTTCCTAATTCCCATTATTAAAGACTATAGTGGCATCATCAACAGCTATTTCCAACCTTATCCTCCCCACAAATGTGGTCTTAGGACAGCGAGTCCATATAAGATGATGGAAAGATTCATTTGCATTTTGAGTACCAACATGAAGGCATTTTTTCAACAAAACCTCAGAAGATAGCTCGACAAATACAGGCATTATCTTGTCCAAAACAAAGTTAGGTAGTTTATTTTTATCAGCTAAAACTTTATCTTTAGGACACCAGCTACCACAGTCCTTATGATTACCTTTACGGTGGTTAAAATATTACCAAGAAACTGTTTAGTTTTCTCATAATGACAGCCAATGCTATACATTGCCAACTGCAATCGCAGGTTGACATTTTCTGTGCACGACTTCAATGAAATTACATGTGCACATAAAGTACAGGTAAAATGTAAATGGCTTTCTACTCCAATTAGCACTCCTTTCACTATGAATGTATCTTTGCTACTCATATCAAAACAATTTGAACATAGTAACAATTGAACGAAAGAAATCACATTTTCTATGTCAAGAAATCGATAGCCACTAATTTCTGGAACTTCAGGAACTTCTACTAAATTTAAAGACTTGTTTAGCTTCTGAAAAGATGATGAAGTTGGAACAGACAGGTTTAAATTTAAACTGGATTCACTAAGGGCAGGTACAGTATCATCAATGTCAATATTAGAATTTGTGGGATCATCATTTTCAAACTGAAACTGCCCACTCGACGTCTCAACACTGTCAATACTACTAATACTAGTATTGATACTAGCATTCAAATCTTCCGTTCTAGAATACTAGTTACCTCAAAATTTCCTTTTCTTTGAACGATATCTATTTGTTTTAATTACTTTATTACTATCCATAATGGTTTAGTAGAGTAATAGCAAATTATTTAGCTCAAAAGATACACACTTCAGTCGTAACGCGCATGTCTCAATGCTACTGTTTACTAATCGTAAATGTAAGCATTTTGTAAGAACCGCTCTGATTGGTTGAGGGTTTCAAAGTATCATGGCTGACTATTTATCAACCAATGAAATTTCTTGTTATGTTCTTTATTTGTTTATAAAAAACGATCGCAGATCTCGGGGAGGCTTTAATTTTTGTGAAAAAATTATTAATATTGTCCAAATAGAAGCAAAGTTATGACAATTTTAAGATTTTGAATATATAATTAGCTTGCTAAAGGTAAAAACATACATAATTAAACAATTTAATTAAAATACATAGCTTAATCTTTATTATAAACTAAAGATGGTTTCTGGTTCAGAATTGAATGTATTATCTAAAATATAAATAACCCCAAATTACGTTTTTTAAAGGAAAATCGATAATACCACAGGGCGGTCTGTCCTTAAGCACCAGCGTCTCCTGCCAGCAGGTAGCTTTGCATATCTTGGCAGTGCCTTATCTAGAGCTTATACAATTGACAACACCTACTAGGATTCCTTGGCAAGTTCACCAAAATTGGCATAGCAACAACACAAAAGGAAGTCCCATAGCTGAGAATCATTGTAATACTGAAGCACAGAGAAAATGAGCTGCATGAAAAGGAATACACCACCTGTGGTAGTGGATTGTGTTCCAGAACTGGACACCTCCGCACACACCAGAGCAGTACAACAATACACATCTGAGGCTATTGTCATCATTATCACTTGCAATGGACGGCTACAGTTACTAGTGCAATATATTGTTCTCGGTGTGACATAGAAACTGTTCATACATCGGCCAGTAGTAAAAAAATGATTAGGTCAAAATAATTGAATTATTGTATTTGCTGTTGCCTGTTTTGTTAATCCACTACTTGACATACCCCACTATCTCAAAAATATAACTGAAACAGGCTTTTGCATAGCATCTACATTTTTTACAAAATACTCACGGTATATCATCAGCATCCCTTGCTGGACCAATATCAGATCGAGTCGTAAAACCTGTGGCACTGAAAAAAGAGACCAGAGCATCACCTTAATTTCAAATAGCATAAATCCGAACTGAAATAGCAGCAAAATATGCATGAGACATGACTCCACAAAATGAGTTAATATGATTGAGATAGCACACCAAAATTTCAACATTAGCATTAAATGATAGCAAATACATGAGAGTTTTATCAACTGTATTTTTAGTGATTTTTAGCGATTATTATTTTTAATTTATTAATTATTACATAATATTTATATAATTCATATCAGTGTGTAAGATGGTTTGAAGTGTCGACAATTTTTTATCAAACTATCCATTGCTGACAAGCTTATGAAACATTTTAATTGTATTGTCTCGAATAAGGTCATATTTTGATTAGACAAAATACTAACATTTTGAGAAGACAGTACAAGTCTTTATAAGACAGGAAAAGATAATAACAAAGTTAGCCTAAGAAGGAAAATAATGTGTGGAATTGTGACCTCCAACATTCATAGTTACCTGATTATTTTTCTAGCTAGTGAAAAGAAAGGTGTCGAGAATTTGCACAAGATGAATACATTGCTATTTAATATTTGTACTTGACATAATAAGACTTCCAGATCAACATTGCTTTCTGGTAAATCAAAGTTTATTTTAAAATGTAATGACAACTTTTGAATAGTCTGAACCCAGTTAGAGATCATCTAGTTCATCTTTTGATGGTCCTGTTTTGTAATAGTATTTGTATCCATTACAGCATTTTTTTTCCATCCAGAAGTACATCTTTTGCATCTTTATCAGTAGAGATTTCCTCCTGACTTTATTGTATGCTTGCTGTAATAAAAACAGTAGCAGTCTGTTTCTTTTTTGGAAACCATCAACTGTAGTTTGCACTAGTTTGAAGAGGTGGTCTTCCATTCAACAACCCCTTCTGAAATTTGTTAATGCAATGTCTATGGAGCAGGTGTTTTCGAGCCACCAATATAGATGGTTGTTAACAATTCTCTATACTAGTTTCCCAATACATGAAGCCAATTAAAAGGGTCACTAGCTTTTGGGGTTTTTCCATTCTGAAGAATAAGTATATTAGCTCCATGCCAAGCAGCTGGTATTTTGGCTTCTCCCCAGGTTTGGTTTATAAAGTTGAGCAGTATTACTCTAGTCCATAGAGTCCCAACTTTTCGCCCACTGCTCACTTTGCACAACATAAACTTTGTAGCGCATATTATAACAGTTTGCCAACACACCCTCCACATTATAACAGTTTGTCAACGCCTCCTCATATATACATGCTCTATTTTCTCTATGACATAGAAAATTGATATATATTTCTGTAATACATGGTCAATTTTCAATTGATTTTTGCAGGAAATAGAAAATTTATGAAAAATGGATCGTGTAAGACGGGCATAAGATGAATTAAAATTTTTAATGATTATTCAATCGCAAAATCACGAAAATATTTTATTTAAAAATATTTATTACAAATTTCTTCTTTAAGGAGCCACAAACCCCTAATTGCCTGAACACCCCCAAATTTTTCTGAACCCACTATCGCCCGTACTTTTCCTACCACATCTATGTCATCCACATAAACAACTAAACGAGTATTAGTGTTGTTTCATCCATAGCACTATGACTATATTCCTGTACCTTCCTAATTATTTTTTCTAGGGCTATGTTAAAGTTTAAGTTGGACTGGGGTTAGTGCATCATCTTGTTTCAAACAAATTCTTATCTGAAATGTATGATTTTCTGCCTCTAAATTAAACTTATATAACTAATAACTATGAAACGTGTTTGAGTATTATTTGATTGATGCTGTTTAGTGTTCCGTGTGCCACCATCATCCAAACAAATCAACAAAAACAATACAACACTGACAACAGTCAATGCAACACATAACTACAACATTAACAGTAATAACACTATTATTAGTAGTATTAACTACTTTACTAGTATTAACAATAACAACAGTCAGTGACCACTTCCACATCATGATTAATAACACAGTGGTGACTGACAGCGAGTGAGTGACAATAACTTTCAATAAGTAATAATTCAATAACTTACTATAAGTTACTATAATAAGTTATACAGGGTGTTCAAGATAATTGCAGCCTATGAATGGAGCTAATCTGGCATATATGTATGGAAATGAAAAGGTTCAGTTATGACGTAGTATAGGTCAAGGTTGTGTGACGTTGTGTAATTGTAGTGCTGGAAGGGGCGATGAACAAATGTGGCGTAGGACGAGCTAGTCAGAACCGGTTTAAATAGTACATAAACACAACGCGATAGGTTATCTGGCAACTTTCGATTTGTCAATGGGGCTGCAATTATCTTGAACACCCTGTAGTATAACTTAGCTCTTTCCATGCTTTAAGCCGCACACTGCGCCATGGCGAAGTCCGTCGACGCTTTAAGCCGCACACTGCGCCATAGAGTTGCTTTCCTTATAAGAAGTCTTTCTAGTTTTACTTCTTCTGTTTTACTTATAGTACTTTTTAACCTTGTTATTCTATTAGGTTGTCCAGTTTACTTCAATTTAGTATATAATAATATATATATGTTTATTTATTGATAAGTATTTGGGATCGTAATTTTTTTTTTTTTTTTTACTTCCCTTGAATTAACTGCTTAAAAATTGAGGAAATAAATGGGCGTGGAAAGAGTTAAATATGCCAGCGAGAGTTGGAAAATGACTAAAGGTATAGAAAGCAAGTTGAATATAAATGGAACGAATTCAGAAGTGATGAAATCAGAGACATGTCTTGTCAACCACTTGTGACAACTGTTAAGAGAAGATGGAGATATGTTGGACACACCTTGAGGAGAAATGATCAAACGTAAATAATAATTCAACGAATACAGGCATTGAAGTGGGATGCAAAGGGTTCAAGAAAGAGAGGTCGACCTAAGGAGACCCTGAAACGAACTTTGCTGAGAGGCAAGAAATATCGGTCTCAGTTCCATGAAGGAGATTGAGAGTTGCCCAGGATAGAGCGGTATGGAGAAATTGCTTGCAGGTCCTATGTAACGATAATGGTACGAGGAACTATTATTATAACTTAAATAACTACTATTATTCTATAGTATGATATATAACTGAAATAACTCTTTGAGTGAGTACTATACACTAACTTTTACATTTTTGATTTTATCAGTCAGTGTCTCTTTTGTAGGTTACGGTGTAACTCAACTGTACTTTCATTACCACTAATGTACTTCATTTTCAGTTATTTTCTAGTCACTGATGATCTTTAAATAATATCGTATTACGAAACATCTCGTAAAAATGCATGTGGTATATTTAATTATAATAATTACATTTAAATTAATTATCTAATCTTATCAATCAATTATATTACTAAAATTACTCGACAATAGGTGATTTTATTACGGAGTGAAAATTGAAGCTTCCTTTATTAAAACACTTCTGACAGTATGAATATATATACATATAAAATGGATATTATACCCTCTTCCGAGACCAGGAACATATCCAAGGGGTGCAGGTAGACCAATGAAGGTCTTCTTGCGCTTGTTTACAAATGACTGAACCGACATACTTGCGTTCAACAACTTTCAGTCGGAAGTAGATATTAAAGGGAAACAATAATTGTGTGTCGAATGTCTGTATAGAAAAAAATTACATTTCATCACTAAAAAGCACAAAGCTACTACATATTTTTTGTAAAATCTATGCTGCTATCATTTATTTACAGATGATATTACACAAAAATTAAAATGATAAAATGGTATTTGCTTTGAGCTTACATCCTATTGAAAAGATTACCAAAGATTATTGGTTATTGGTTACTAAACTGACGGCATTGCTGCTTGCACTCCGGGCAGACCCATAGGTGCTCAGTCTCCCAAACAGATATCGAAGAGTATGCATACTGATGGTTCCTGTGGCTCGCTGATTAAACACACCTCTCAATCTGCCTCTCAGGCATCCAGTTCGACTTGAACAACGGGTAACTCCAAACTGCCTAAATCGCTTGATCGATTCAACATCGATTTTAGTGTCCTCATCCAACAGAAAGCCGCGAAGAGACCGAAGAATATCCCCTTATCCATCTTCAACTCCCCAACAACCGATGCTGTAGATGCAAGCCTGTCTGCTCTCTCATTACCGTAAACACCCGCATGCCCTGGACGGTATATCCACGTAAGCCGCTGGAGGCTAGAAACTTCTATAGACGACATCCACTCATACCGAAACCTGCCCTTCTGGATCTTGTGAAACATCGACCGAGAGTCAAAGATTAGTGATTAGTTAGAATCATCAATAATATAGGTGCTCCTATCTCCTCCCAAGATCGTTACGCCACGGTACCAGCGCATAACGACTGATCGCACGAGTTCTGTGTTGATTAGTCAAATGTCTCATGCCTTTAATAACGTGTTTATGTTGGGCTGTTTCCAGTTTCATTCTTATTTCCTTCAGTCTGGAATGTTTTCAAAGTAATACATTCGTCCTGCCGTTCTTTTTGGCATTGATGATGTCTGCACTTCCAATTGATTCCTGCCTTCTTCTTTTGTCGCCACACTGCTACCGTGTTGTAGCCCAGTGTCGTGGTTTTCTGTTGTTTTTTCTTTGTCTTGCGCTGTTCTCGTGGCTTAGGTGATTGTTATTTTTGCTCTTCGACAAGATTCTGCTATGCCATCTAACCATATTTTTCGCGGTCTTCCTCTCGCCTTCTTTCATGATGTAGAATACTCTGTATAATGTGGAGTTTTGATGCATTCTTATTAAGTGGCCAAACCACTACATTCTTTGTTTCTCAATGTAATTCAAGCAAGGTTCTGTGCCAACTTTCTTTCTTATGCTGATATTGGTGACTGTCTTTTCTGGTGTTGTTGGTAACTTTTAGCAGGCAGTACATTTCACATGTAGCTATTTTTGTGTGACTGTGCTTTGCTCATTGTCCATACTTGGCTCTGGTAACACAAAGTAGGTATGAAAATGCTGTTGATCATCTGTTGCTTAGCTGTCAGTTAAATTTGTGGGGACCCTAACAATGGAGCTAGATGATAGGTTGTAAATAGGTTGCATTTGATTTTGCATTCTAGATCAGATGAGATAAACCAGAAACGCACATATGATATCGAATAACTAAAACATTTAGTGCCCATACTGTTAAAAAGGACTACAAGTTTATTACGATAATCAGTCTTATATACATATATTACTGACTAGACGTAAATAGTCATTCTTATCTATTGAATGTTTTGTTTGTTTCGTTCGTTCTTCTCCACCATTTTGATCATTCTTATTGTGATATATAAACAGTCTTTGCCAAGAACGATTAGAACGTTGCGTCCCTGCTAGATCCCTACTAATGTAGGACGAGCGCATCCGAATCCGAAGTTTTCGGCCTAGGAAATGTTTGCATCTGTCTCGCTTTTGTATTGATTTTAAATTGAATTCGTCTATATACAACAATACTGGAATGCGAGGTCACGTGGTGAAGTTGGGGTCTGATTTCCATAATTCTTACCCGAGTCCGAAGGCCCATAAGTTTATAGTTGGCACTGCACAGGCACACACACACACGCACACAAGCGCGTAAATACACACTTATATCATCATCATCATCAAACATCGTGTTCTGAGCAGAACTTTGCCACCCCAACAGTCCTCCGGAATTTCTCTCTCACAGGCCAGATGTCCTGCCTCTGCAGCCGTCATGTTCAAACCATCAGTTACATCCTGAATCCATCTTCTCGTGGTCTTCCTCTTCTTCTTTTGCCGGTATGCCTCCTTCCATGATGGTCTTCTCCAGCCCTTCATGTCTTTTTATATATCCAAAATATCTCAATTTTTTTTTCTTATTTACGGAACGGAATAGCGAAATGAGTCTTTGTGTAAAAATGCCGCATTGTTTTTTGATAAATGTTATATTAGTACAGTATCAACAGTCTATCCAGATTTAGCACTTCAAAATTTGAAAATATTCCAAATGTTGCAAATATTAGATATTGTACCATCTCTACACACAGTGACTGACGGTATTAGATATACATTTTTATCTAACGCTGTCAGACAGTTATCAATCTCCTAATGATTCCTCCCCGCTTGTCTTAGATAAAGAAGATCATATTTCCCATGACTTTGTTCAAGGAATATAGCATTATACAGGCAGTGCTGGGATTAGCCTGGGAACTAGTTCCTCACAAAAACTCGACAATTTATGCAACGTTCCTGTCTACCCTTGGCAATTTCTATTCTATATCAACCGGTATTTTAGTATGCACAATTAAGTCCTGACTACGATGGAGATGTTGAATTTGTTTTTGCTGAACGTCTATCAAGAGTAAGGAAGATGAATCCGTGTCTCCAGTAAATATAGCAAATAATAACTGAGTCGAGCAAGTCTATGGATGAGTAGAAGACTGATGACTCAAATGTTTTTCGAATAGTTTGGGCAGAGAATGCTCCAAACTATTGGCTGCTGTATTGTTTTTCTGGCTTGTCTCTTCTTTTATGCTGCTGCTGCAGTTCTGTATGCAGTCACGAGGGCTGAGGGGAGGGAGGTGATAGGATCAGGAGGATTGTATGGTCTTCACGGAGGATTCTAAACTCTCGTCACTTCGAAAGGGCAAGAATCTATATAATGAATATCCTTCCTTTTTTGCACTGTGAAGTTAGGAGACATGAAAATAGGATAACTTACTAAATTTCAAATTGTGCACTGTAAAGTTAGGATACATGAAAATAGTGTACTGTGAAGTTAGGAGACATGAAAATAGTGCACTGTGAAGTTAGGAGACATGAAAATAGTATAACTGACTAAACTTCAAACAGTGCACTGTGAAGTTAGGAGACATGAAAATAGGACAACTGACTAAACTTCGAAAAGTGCACTGGAAGTTAGGAGACATGAAAATAGGACAACTGACTAAACTTCGAATAGTGCACTGTGAAGTTAGGAGACATGAAAATAGGATAACTGACTAAACTTCGAATAGTGCACTGTGAAGTTAGGAGACATGAAAATAGGATAACTGACTAAACATCAAATAGTGCACTGGAATGCTAAGAGTGTCGACAGATAAAGAGATGGCTACAATAACAAGCTTAGCGATTAAACGCAGTTTGAACGAAAGCAAGTTAATGCATGCTATTTGAAAAAGACCCAGCTTTCATGATCAGAAGCTTCCATTGCTACCAAATAGACCAAAAGGACAGTCGAAGGGTGAAGTACTGACACTCGTGAGGAAGAACATCGGTGCATATCAGCTATAGAAAATACACGGAGGGGATCGAGTACCTGATCTGTCATCTTAGTACAGAAAATTCAGAATTTAATTTGCTCAACTTCTATTGTCCGAGTGACCATCCACTGACACTGAACTCAATTCCAGCAAAACAAAAACTCTAATAGCCACTCACAGAGATTGGGCTATGATCATATGGACAGGAAAGGTGAGGAATTGAAAACTGGCAGGAAGACAACAGGGGTATCCATATTAACCAATCAATTGATTAAAAAAAAACCAGATATAGGGACGGAAGTGTATGCATGTTGATGGTTTCCATTATTAGGTGGTTAGACCAACTCTTGATTCTGCACCAAAGATGCACTCGAGTTTCACTCGAATAAATTCGTTTTTTCTCTTTTCTCTAATCACGTTTTGTATCACAGTGTCAGGATAAGAAGAGATTCATAGAGCAGGCTTATGTGTACACTTCGTAAATAGTGTTTTTCCCTGCCTATATTATTTCTGAAGACCATCTTTTGCGTGTACTGCCTTTTGCTTTGTATCCACTGTATCGGAGTAGCATTCCTCTTTTAGCCGCACTGTCTGTTGGTAATCTGCTTATGTGGTTAAACCATTTAATTTGTTGTTTCTTGATGAAGTTCAGTACTGATGTTGTAAACATTTTTTTTCTTGATGTTTTTTTCCTTGATTTTCATTTCTAAACCGGTCTCTTCTTGATACTCCAGAATTCTTTGTAAATACTTAATCTTTGTCATGACTAGTTTTCTCATCATCATCATCACCAGGTGCCGTCTCCACATCGAAGGTTGGCTGCAATGAATCTCCAGCATCCTCTGTCTTTCGCCTTGGTGTTGCACACTGCCAGACTGTAACCTGTCCATTTCTTAAAGTTTCCCTCCCACTTATCTCTCAGTCTTTCTCTTGCTCTTCCCCTCAACTTTCCCCTCTAGTAAATATTTTATCATGGTGTCATGTCTTTTTTTGTGCCCAAAATACTTTACTTGTCTGAATTTTTTTTCTCTTAATAATTGTTTCTTCATGCCTAGTTTTCCTAAAACTTCCTTAAAGTTTTCTACTATCGTTTAATGTCAGCGTCCAAGTTTGGCACTGATAGCATAATGTTGGAATAAAGATTGTGTTAAACAATGCTCTTTTAATGTTCAATGTGACATGTTTGCATTTCAAAATGATGCAATTTTCCCTATGATTTGATTTATTGCATTCCTTGACGTTTCAAGCCTTGTAAGATGTTTATATTTCCTCACTTATTAGCCCATTGCGTTCTAAGAATTTTTCTGTTGACACTGTTTGAAAGAAGAAATGTGTTATATGTGTATCATAAATCATATTTACTACAGTATATACGCAAGTACTATCTGCTTTGAACTAGTTAAACTAATTTCTTCTTTCTTCTGCGTTCTCACTAGATTGAGATTTCGTATTCTCTAATAAAGGCAGCCATCTACCTCAGATACCTCAGATTATCAGCCACGTCATACAGATTGTCTTGGACGCTAGTGTAAGTGGGCCACCTCTTTCTTATCAAGTCTGCATACTGGTGGGGGCAGTTCTGTAGGATATAATTCCTATGATTTCTGCTTTCCCGTTTGTGTCGACCTCTTCCCGCAGCAGGTTTTGGCGACCCTCGTCATAGTAGGTCTGACATTCTTACTGCATGGCTAAATCTCCGAGGCAGATTGCGGACCGTAGAATCCGTTATCCCATTCCTCATTGTGAGGAGTCGTTGCACCATGTTATGCGCCTTACGGCCTGATGCATCCATTTTCTGCAAGCATTTGTTTCGGGTTAGCATTCCCTAGCGGACACGTGCATCCGATTTCAACCAAACCTCCTTAGTCGCCTTTTACGCCTTTTGCGTGGCAGGTAACAGTGGTTCTATTCTTCACACCCCAAATTTAGGCCCCGGTAACCACTCGGCGAAACTCATTTAAGAGTGGGCTGAAAGATTTTATCAATAGAGATGTGTAATACGTCACTATCGCCTATGGTTATACTGTGTTATTTACCCAGTATGTACTATTTGTAATTGCTACACCCACTGCCTTGTGGAGAGGAGCTCGGGAGAGCTAAAGGCTAGGAGAGTAAACCCTGATCGAAAATCCCCACTGCCTGTGTCAGCGGAATGCAGGCACGGTAAACCTGCAAACGAGGAGGGACCTAAGGCAGTTGAGGGTTATGTACTGCCATCTTCAACCTTGATTCCAAACGTAATTGTCTCCTTGGATGAAACAGAGGGAGAGAGGTTCGCTGGTTAGGCCAAATTTGGGTGTAAGAATGACCATTTTACCTGCAAGCCTGTCTAGAGGCGACTAAGATTTTGGTGAAAATCGGATAGATGTGTCCAAAAGCGTGAAGTCTATGCGTTTAGGCTACACAAACAATGCATGTATACACGTTCTTGGAAAGATCAAACATATCACAAAGAGTGATTAAAATTGGTCGTAAGAACGAATGCAAAGAGGAAAAAGGAGAGAGGGTTTGTGCAAAAGGGGCAAGGCACATTCTCCATATCAGCTTCCCAGGCTAGACACAAAGAGACTTATGTATGAGCTGAACGACATAAGAGAAAACGAAAACTCAGAAGTTGTCACAGTAAAACACTTGCAAATTGACCGTCTGTAAAAGATGACGAAAAAGGCCCATATAAAAAAAATTATATTTCCATCAACTGTAAACGGTTCAAAATATTTATAGTTTTGGCCATTACTAACATTTTTCATGAGGTGTTGGTGATAGATATTAAATAAATATTAGGAGAGGATGTAACCATGTCTTACTCGCGTTTACAGGTCAAACTCTTTTGAAGTTGTGATGGGTTAGTGACTCTGTCTATTAACCCCGACGTTCTGAGTTCGAATCACGCTGCGGACAGTTTGCTTGCAAATTGTTTCCGTTGATTTTAACAAAAGGACGATGGCGCCACCCGTTCAGAAAGCAATGACAAACTACTGAACGTATAAGTGGTGCCTAGAAAATCAACGACTTGTTTACTGTGGTTGATGGCTACGTCCTTTGGGATATGCCACGATTTTCATTTTTCATTATGTGAATGAATTGTAATATGAACTCGATATCCCTAATATTGTTTCACAATTTCTCATGTTGTATATAGTCAAACGATTTGTTGTCATTTATATATGAAGATCTACATTTGCATTTTCTGTATTTCTCGAAGGTATTTCTTATATTCAAGATGGATCCCTGATGTCTCTGGCAAATGTGGTCCACCTGAACTTCCTATATTTCATATGATTTTTTATCTTTCTATCCTCTTGTAGAGTACAAGGCACGAGGAAGACCACGCAAAAGATGGAGCGACGGCATCAAGAACAGCCTTACGAACATGAATATCAGCTTACAAAGTACCTTAAAAAAGCACACACAAGATCACAAAGTTTCACCCCAACACTTCTATAAAGAAGTCAATGGTGGAAGAGAAGAAGATCCTCTTGTTGATAATCCACAGTAGGATTTTGTCGGTATGGCTTCTGAAAGCAATAATACTTTAACTGCTAGAACTTTAAATTGCTTTACTTTTGGACTAGGATGTATATTGATATTTACACACACATGCTCGCACGCATACACACGTGCGCACACACACACGCACGCGCATATCACACAAACACGCACTCACACACACACATGTGTATACATTCCTAAATACCCGTGTATAAATGATTCTTGTTAATCGAAGCTAACTTACAGACGACTGAGAAATTTAAATGCTAAGAAGTAACGCATTCGTGATTTTTAACAACTACCCCCGCACTTTTCTGTCCCTGACCACATAGAGTGTTGTAATAACCATGTATCGTTCTGTCATTACCTGTGTTTCTCTGATATGCGAGTCTTTCACTGACATGGTAAGTTGCAAAATGCAACAAACAACAGGTTTATAACAACATTGATGGAGACGGAGACAAGAGTCGTGAATAAAAATAAATGGTGTGACAATGTTTATGTGGTGCACCTTACAAAGTTTTCCCATCAACATTCAAGTCAACTTTGCTTTAATGTTATCTGTGTTTAAAGTGGCCAAATTATAGCCGGTCGGTAGCAATAATAACAGGAGTATAAAAGTTCATGGTTGTCACAAAACAATTACATCAATATAGACACGGGTGAATTTCCTTTTGATCCACGACCACACATAGAGATAAGAAGTACCAGTTACCGATAGTTTGTTTGTTTACACTTGCCATACTTTGATGTCGTATAGGAAGTAGAAGGGAGTGTATATTTCACGTGCTATTAATAATAGGCGTTCGCTTTCTGAACAATTGTCCTTTCTTCTTAGCGACTGCTCATAAGTACAGCTCATTTGGAATTTATTGTCCACTTATGCCAATAGATATTCCTCTCTTGTCTCTAATCCTAATTTATGTTGCTGGTTTCTCTACTTTATTTTATTATTCAATTACGGCATATTCCGTACAGAGGTTGAAGTTGGCTACAAAGAAAGATTACAGCTTTCACGGGCTTTGATATTTGCATGGACTGTGTGATAAAATGACTACACTCCCAGACTTATGTCATATTTATAATCCTACAATATAGTTAACAGCTTACTGTTGATGGAAACAAGAGTTGGGGGGAGGGAGGCGGTGGTAGAAATGGACTGCATATTGAGTATACCAAAGTTACGTTAATAAGTAAAGATCGTGTATGTAGGTGGCCACCATTTTTAGTTATATACTTGAAAAAATGAAAATCGTGGCATATCATAAAGGACGTAGCCATCAACCACAGTAAACGAGTCGTTGATTTTCTAGGCTCCACTTATACGTTCAGTAGTTTGCCATTGCTTTCTGAACGGTGAGGTCTATTTTTATCTTTTGTAAAAATCCCACGGAAACGAATTTGCTTCCAAACTTGCCCACCGTGGGGTTTGAACCAGGTACACTTGGGCTCGTGATCGAGCTCACTACCGCTTGAGCTACAGACGTTCACGCTATATACTTAGCTATATGATTACAAACTTGTTTTTCAGTCTATGTTGTTCTCATTCTCAATACTATAACTGTTTTCATTTGTCATATTCAACTTGTTAATCTTTACATATTAGGTCTATCTTATTTTATTGGTCTATCACACTATCTGATCTCTTTGGGATGGCAGCGATAAGTAAACATTTATAAGCTGTCAGCACGCGGGCTCATTTTTTTTATCTTTCCATTTTATCTGAATGACCAGCACGATAACTGAAGTTATTTTATCATCTTCATCTTTAACATTATGGTGATGTTCTTCGGTCTCTTCACGTCTGTCTGTTGGATGAAGGTACTGAAATAGATAATTGAATCGATCTAGCGATTTAAGAAGTTTGTTGGAGTTGTACGTTGTGCAAGTCGAACTGGCTGCCTTAGGGGCAGAGTGAGGAGTGTGTTTTACCATCGAGCACAGGAACCATCAGTATGCATACCCCTCGACATCTGTTGCGGGAGACTGAGCACAAATGGGTCTGCCCATAGTGCAATGACGTTGGTTCAGTAACCAACAACCAATAACCAAACCATCAAATGTATTGAACTGATATTAATATTCAAATATAATAATTAAAACCTTTCAATGCAAATGCTACAGAAGAGTACTTAGAATATCATGGACAGAGAAAAGAACAAACGCTTCTGTTCTGCAACAGCTAGACATTAAAGAGAGTTAGCTATTAAAGAGCATAACATCAAGGAAAATTAAATATTTCGGACACATCAAACGATATGAGTGCCTGGAGAAAATAATTTTGGAGCGAATGGTGCCTGGAAGAAGAATGAGAGGAAGACCTATAATATGATGGGTGCAAGATATCATTGACGATCTGAGAATGACTGCTGCTGACGTCGGCCAACTTGTACCGAACAGAGAATTTTCAGGACTGCTATCATGGGAGCCAAGTTCCGGAAGAGACACGCTACTTGATGATGATGATGAAGAATTAAAGACACAATTCTTTTAAAGTAACATAGTTTTACTATATTATAAAAGTGCTTTATGAATGCAATGTGCACATTAGTTAAATAACAGTCAATAAAGTTTCGGATGCCATGACTAACCTTGAATCGGGTAGTTCTGAGTTTTTGCTTTTCTCTCTTGTCTCTCTCTGCTCACCGTTAAGTCTCTTTTCAAATGATTTCCTGTAATCACAAAATCATAATTTTGCAGGATATCTTACCTGGGATTCAGAACAGAATGGTTGTTCTCAAATTGTTGCAACCCATTCTTTGGAATCATTACTATTATTCCAACTGTAGGGTATTTTTCTTTCTTGAATATTATTTGGGGAAACCGGCAGGAGACTCAGTGACCGATTCGCCCAACACTTGCGCGATATACGCCAATGCTCTGTGACCCCTGTAGCTACCCATTTCAATGATACTGGCCATTCGGGAGCTTGCGATGTCCAGGTACAGCCATCCGATCATGTTCCTCTGATGATCGTAGTCGATTTGCTCTGGAGAATCGGTTGATTTCTTTGTATGGTACCTTGCACCACGCGGGCTCAACGTATTACATTCTTATGCTTCTTAGTACTTTCTCTTCCCATGCTTTGTAATCTATATGGGTATATGTTGCATGTATTCAAGTTATATATTTAAAAGATGTTTCATTGTTTCTTTTCCGTTCTATTTCTAGTTTTTATGTGTGTTTTTGTGTTACATTTATTTCGTTATTCGTTTTTATTCCAGATTTTCCTTAGATACGTTGGTATTTGGTCGTCCATTTGTGTTTCATTTTAATTTGTCACTCCTGTTTGTTCGTTTGCTTGATAAAGGCCTTGTTGGTCGAAACGTTGCTGTTTATTGTCACTGTTTCTGTATTTTGTAAAACTATAGTACTTTGTTTGTACGTGTTTCACTATTTACCAAGTTTTACTGCAGTCTTCCCCTTATTTCGATAGGATCTGCCTTGATAGGTTTGCAGGCAGGTCGTCTTTTCTTGAATCCGTCCGTGTCGTTATTAAAAAAACTGAAAGCTTTTAAAATGTCTTGTTTAGTTAGTATTTTAAAATGTCTTGTTTAGTTAGTATTTTAAAATGTCTTGTTTAGTTAGTATTTTAAAATGTCTTGTTTAGTTAGTATTTTTAAATGTCTTGTTTAGTTAGTATTTTAAAATGTCTTGTTTAGTTAGTATTTTTAAATGAACTTGTATGTCCCTAGATCCAGGCTGATTTCAGTGGCATGTTCACGTGGGCGTCTGTAGCTTAAGCGGTAGTGAGCTAGATCACAACCCAAGTGTACCTGGTTCAAACTCCACGGCCGGCAGTTTGGAAGCAAATTTGTTCGCGTGGAATTTTATGAACGGTACAACACAGACTTCACCGTTCAGAAAGCAATGGCAATTACTGAACGTGTAAGTGGTGCCTAGAAAAATCGACGACTCGTTTACTGTTGTTGTTGGCGACGACCTGTTAAGGATATGCCAGGATTTTCATTCATTTTCGTTCATGTATAGATCTGTTGACTATGCCAGATAATATGTCCATCTCTTTTCTTGTTTTCTATCTCTAATCTATAGTTGGTGCGTCTGTGGCTTAGGGATAGTAACTCGGTCTATTAACCCCGACGTTCTGAGTTCGAATCACGTTGCGGACAGTTTGGTTGAAATTGTCTGCGTGGATTTTTACAAAAAGGGCGATGACCCCACCAGTTCAGAAAGCAATGGAAACTCATCATCATCAAGGTGCGTATCCTTTATAGGACGTTGCTCTCTTTGCAACGCATCTGAAATTCACTCTGTCTCTAGGCAGTTCACCCACTTCGTTGATGGTCATATTCATGGTTTCTTTAATATCTTGTAGCCATCTTCTTCTTGGTCTGCCTCTGCGTTCTGGGACCCTGCCCTCTAATATTGCTCTTTCCAGGCCATTGTGACGCTTAATGTGACCAAAGTATCTAATAATGACTAGAAAAATCACAAACAGCGCTAAAAAGCTGGGGTTGATTCGCAATCCTGTAAAGGATATGCAATTAATTTTTAATCGATAATTGCTCTTGACAAGGTCCTTAGTAGACATGTTGCAATATTTCTTACTTTCGCTTATTTATTGTGAGAACTAATACAATGTGTGCAGATAGTATATTTTATTATGAGATCTAATACAATGTGTGCAGATAGTATATTTTATTGTGAGATCTAATACAATGTGTGCAGATAGTATATTTTATTATGAGATCTAATACAATGTGTGCAGATCGTATATTTTATTGTGAGATCTAATACAATGTGTGCAGATCGTATATTTTATTGTGAGAACTAATACAATGTGTGCAGATAGTATATTTTATTGTGAGATCTAATACAATGTGTGCAGATCGTATATTTTATTGTGAGATCTAATACAATGTGTGCAGATAGTATATTTTATTTGAGATCTAATACAATGTGTGTAGATCGTATATTTATTGTGAGAACTAATACAATGTGTGCAGATAGTATATTTTATTGTGAGATTTAATACAATGTGTGTAGATCGTATATTTTATTGTGAGTTTAAACAATGTGCAGATAGTATATTTTATTGTGAGATTTAATACAATGTGTGCAGATAGTATATTTTATTGTGAGATTTAATACAATGTGTGTAGATCGTATATTTTATTGTGAGAACTAATACAATGTGTGCAGATAGTATATTTTATTGTGAGATTTAATACAATGTGTGTAGATCGTATATTTTATTGTGAGATCTAATACAATGTGTGCAGATAGTATATTTTATTGTGAGATTTAATACAATGTGTGTAGATCGTATATTTTATTGTGAGATCTAATACAATGTGTGCAGATAGTATATTTTATTGTGAGAACTAATACAATGTGTGCAGATAGTATATTTTATTATGAGATCTAATACAATGTGTGCAGATCGTATATTTTATTGTGAGATCTAATACAATGTGTGCAGATAGTATATTTTATTGTGAGATCTAATACAATGTGTGCAGATAGTATATTTTATTGTGAGAACTAATACAATGTGTGCAGATAGTATATTTTATTATGAGATCTAATACAATGTGTGCAGATCGTATATTTTATTGTGAGATCTAATACAATGTGTGTAGATCGTATATTTTATTGTGAGATCTAATACAATGTGTGCAGATAGTATATTTTATTGTGAGATCTAATACAATGTGTGCAGATAGTATATTTTATTGTGAGATCTAATACAATGTGTGCAGATCGTGTATTTTAGCCACCTGTTCTGTCTGCTATTTCTGTCCTCCAACCCCAAACTTTCTCTTGTCTAATCTGACACTGCCTTTAACCATTTTATTTAATTCTGCACAGTCATTTCTAATTTTATTTTTTGCCTATATGTGTGTATGGGTATGTGTGTGTGTCTGTGTGTGTGTGTGTGCTTGTGTGTGTGTGTGTGTGTGTATTGGCCGTGAGAATATTCATCGTCATCAGCCCTCGTCGCGCCAAGGGCACATAAGGTAGAAACACAAAAAAATGATACTTAATTAAATCGTATGCCTATTGCTTCTGGGTCTTTATGTGCAGTTTGAGTTTTTTTCTGTCTTTGTTTCTGTAGCTCTTTTCTTTTTTTTTTTACACTGTGGGGTCGCCTGCCCAACGCCCACCCATCTTATCGCCAGTATACGACATGCGATAAGAGCGTGAGAATATTAAGCTACACTAAATACTGCTGACTGCTTGCTGAGTACACGTACAGTTAACGTGAAATATAAAATTAATGATAAAATACAAGCTGGCCTTGCGCTTTATCAAATCAATTCTGATCTACTCACACCATCACTGTTGTGTACACACTACCGCAGTACGTTCAGTTTCTGATATCACAATTCTAAGAATATAGTTACTTTACCCAACTAATAGATGTCTTAAAATTGTGCAGGAGAACAGGACAGAAATCCTGATAAATCAATACGACTAACAGTTAAGGAAAGAAAGTAGCGGTAAACTGAACATATTCTCAGAAAGAAAGCGGAACAACATATCCAGAAATGCTCTAGACTGGAACCTATGGATGAGGAGGGAGTTGGAAGGCAGAAATTCCTTGTCAATAACTGTGTAAGATGAAGTCATAGTAATTGGGATCTCTTGATTTCAACTGAAACAGGAAGCCCACAAGAGATGTAAAACAATTCCATGATTTATGAATTCAGTAGACTATCGGTTAACTAGAAATCAACTTTCCGGTCAAATAATCACACTGTACTTTACATAAAACTTTTCATCATCATCATCAGGTGCCGTGCCGACTGGCGTAGGCGATCATGGATCTCCACAAATCTCTGTCGTTGGTGTTTGCTATCAACTCAGATGTTGACGCTCTACTGTGCCATGAAGTCAGGCTATCCAAAAGTTTCTCTCTCTGCCTTCCTCTGTCTCGTCTACCCTCGATTTTACCGGTTGTTACAATGTGTTCTAAGCCTCCCCTCCTCATCACATGCCCGAAAAATGATGACTCTTTCTTATATTGATGATAAGCTTTCTCTGTGTTTTGATCTCATTCAACACCTCAACATTAGTCATTTTAGCAGTCCATGGATTCTCATCATTCTTCTGTAAAACCACATTTCTGTGGCCCTCAGAGATTTCTCGATCTGTGTGTTTTGATAGAGTAAAATAAATTTATTGCAGAAATATAAGTTACGCTTTGCCCGTCGCTACGTGACCAAGTTCAGTCAATTGTAAACATAACGGTTGGTTGGGATCTATTGTTATTCAAATACTGTGCTCTCACCCAACCCCTAAAAATGTTTAAACAGGTCACAAATGCACGTGAACGCGTAATGCTTACCTTCAATCAGCAGATGAAAATATACAAGAGACTTGAAAAATAGAGAATTTTAAAGGAATGTGAATGCTTTAAGTCAATGTTCATTTTCAACTTGCCAATTCACCGTCTGTAAAGACAAGAGAGAAAACTCAGAAGCTGTTACAGGTAAAACACTTGCCAATTGACCGTCTGTAAGACAAGAAAAAACAAAACTCAGAAGTTGCTCCAGGTAAAACACTTGCCAATTGACCGTCTGTAAAACGAAAAAGGACTCATTATATATATATATATATATATATAATATATATATATATATAAAAAATATATATATATATATATATATATATAGAACACGTAAATGACCTCTTTTAATACCACAAGGTATAAAGGGTGTTAGACCCATATTTTACATTTACCGTCTCCACACGATGGGTGATGTGTTTAGCATCACGTCGGCCGCCTTTACTTCCCAGAGCTTTTCCTGGTACCCAATTGAGGCTGGGTCGACCTGAGAGCTGTTACTTTCGGAACGAATTCCACGCCCACTGTGGAATTCAACCCCACCACAGCATAAAGAAGGAGTTCACTAACAACTACGCAACTCGGCTCTCTCTTCTCTCTCTCTTTCTATATATATATATATATATATATATATATATATATATATATATATATATATTTATATATACACAGACACACCACACATAAATATATCAATATATATCTATATATAACTAGTTCTCGGTTTCACCAACAATATACACATTCACACACACATATATATAAATATTATTCTCATTCTTCTGGTTGAAATTATGCTGTGTGAAATGTTTCCAGTCAAACTATAGAGAGAAATAAAACCGCTTGTCATCGTTTGGTATGAGAATAGCATGATATTCGTTATCATGAGAACGAACAACAGTGGAAAACAGATTTCACTGTGTGGCATAGTTGATGTATGAGATTTCTCGTCTGTTTTGTGGGTTATTCATCTGTTATCGCGACGTCATCATTCTACAAGGGTCATCTCTCATAATCAACTCGTGAATGAAACGAAAGAAAGTGTGTGAAATGTGGCGACTTCAAGCTTCTTCTATGAAAAGCATAAAATAAAAAGAAATTAAAAACCGCCGCACAATGTCAAAGAAAACAACAACTTTCAACATGGTATAAATTAGACAAACGGTTACTAACAACCTCTAAGAAATTAAAAATAAGTGCATTTCATCTGCATTTAAACGATTTGTACTTCTTGTAATACATTTTCAGAATTTGTTGTTTGACTTTCTTGTCAATTTAGCTTGATTTAGTTTATGACTAGACGTTTTATTATTATACACAGCAATATAATTAACAACGTATGAGCAGCTGTCAACAAAACGGGTTAATACAGCAATTAAAAGAGTGATGAGAAAGATACAACAATAATGGATAAACAATTCGTGGATAGATTCCAACGAAAGCAAACTTTCCCAGGGTTATATTTCGATGGTTGATTACTACTATGAGATAAGTTTTCCATTAGATAATATATGTTTCACACGGTGCCAGGCTAGAGTTATCTATAGTAATTTGTCCTCTGACTGATGTCTTGCTAGTATTCGTGTTGGACACTGTATCTACTGATTAACTTTACAAAGAGGACGCGAATATTTCTGCAGCGAGCGCAGTGGGAATTTTCGAAACATATTTGTGAAATGCTGTACCTTCCTTTGTTTCAATGAGTACGCACATACTATAATATAGAAATGGGCGTGAACACACCATTGTATTTAGTAATGAGAAAACTTGTATTGCAGTTATGCTGTAAAAACTTAGATGCTGTAACCAAACAAATGAAACCTTGTGCAATTCCTTGTTCTATCTTTCCTTAATTGTCGACTAATGAGTGTTTTCGATTGACAAGAATGATACAAATGACTTTCTTATGATAAGCAGAAGCATTTTTGATATAAGAAAAGAGGGGGCACATTTTATTTATTGTTAATTCTATTTCTGAATATCATTAATAATAAGTCAACTAGCTGCCCTCTGTCATATTACATAATTTCAGCAGTGGTGCACAGTTCTGTTCAGCGGCGGATTAGGTTTGATGAGACCGTAAGATATATTAAGAGGACCGTTGTAAAAAAAAATATCACAGACAGTACCGGATTACGCCAGCGCGGGACATGTAGCAAATCACATACAGTACTGGATTACGCCAGCGCGGGACATGTAGCAAATGTTACAAAGAGAACCTTGGTTTTGTATGATTATAAAATAAAACACAACTTTTACAAACAAACTGTTCTCGATTTAATGTAGCAAATTTAGAGATAACACTAGACAAATCAATTTCTCTAAGTAAATTACATTCAATGTTCATTAAAGTGAGTTTATTTAGATCAGCGTTTCCCAAAGTGGGCGGTACCGCCCCCCTGTGGGCGCTGAAACCTTCCGATATTGTATCGTGATTTTGCGATTGAATAATCATTAAAAATTTGAATTCTGCATTGTAATTTATTTTATGCCAATCTTACGCGATCCATTTTTTCATCAATTTTCTATTTCTTGTATACAACCATTTGAAAAATGACCATGAATGACAGAACTATATATCAATTTTCAATGTCAAAGTGAAAATAGAACATGTAGATATATATATATATATATATATATATAATGTGTGGGGAGGGAGGGGCATTGACAAACTGTTATAATGTGGAAGGGGGCGTTACAAAGTTTATGTCGTGCAAAGTGGGCCGAAAAAGTTTGGGAATCTATGATTTAGACGATCTTGTCCCATCATGTTCCTTAACTTACTTTTTATACGCTTTAATGTCGAAAAAGAACGTTCTCCGCTGCAGTTAGTAATCATTAAAGACAAGTAAATTCGTAAGACTATTTCTACATTTGGGAAACACGACTTTAATGAATGTTCCGTTATAAGTTTATAAAATTGTAGTTCAAGAGCCTCATGTTTTTCGTTGTTAATAGCAACAGCTATATTAGTTTTAAGAAGTTCAGCGAACTGCACAAGTTCGTCACCTAGGCTTTCTTCCAAATCCTCGTGGTAAGAGCTGACAATATTTGGAGTTCTTTTCAAGATCTCTTCTGCTGTAAGATATTTTAACTGCCGAAGTATTCCAAATACACTAGTCACTCTATGGTACGCTTCTATGTGTTTAGCTAAGGCAGACAGTACATTATCAATTATGACAGTAAACACATGCCTTTCAAATTTTTGTTGGGGTGTTTGATTTTCTACAACTTCATCGAGCGTAGTAGAGCCGCGGAAATCGCCGTACTTAGTATTTCGCTTGCGTCGTCTAAAAGTTTGTTGCTGATATTCTTCACAGTTAATTAGGATTTTGACTTTGGCCTCAATATCTGAAAATGTAGGCCGCATTCACAAAGGGCATATTTAGGCGCGGGGCATCCAGAAACGAGGGGCCCGTAGCATTTGCTACTTCTGCTATAGGGCTAATCAGGCACTGATCCCAGAATGTCTCACAGAGTTTGAATAAAATGTCTTTAGTGAGAATCTGATGTGAGGATCTGATGACTTTGATGCACTGACCTGCAGCTTATTTAGCTTATAGTTAAAAAGGATTTCTTCTTTGTAATTGGTAGTTTATGTTACTATTCGTTCTGTGTCAGCATAAAACTGCATCTATGCTAAGTCGTTAACTGATACAGATAACACCACTGTTACTCTCCATTGTTCACTGATAACAGCCATATTTAGTCTCATATAAGCGTATGGTATATCTTTGACGTATTAACTCCTTCAACCTTCTAAGCCGAAATACTGACTCGAGATAATATTTAAAATGTTTCAAAGCCGATATATTTCTGCTAATTCAGAATACATTGTAATATGCATGCGTGCGATGTAAGAAGAATTACGGAGTAGAAGGGTTAATATACACATCATCATCGCATTTTAAAATAAATTATGTGGATTTTCAACGCCAAATCGCAACTATAATCATTACAGTAATATATATATATATATATATCGATCACGCCCAGATCGATGTACCAGACCTCCCCATAAATTCTATTCATGTGGAAATCTGATTCATGCAGCCTTGGTGTGTTTTACGTCACATCTTCAGCACCATTTGGAGCTCTGGTGCTTATGCTTCGGCGATGTGTCCGGTTTCAGCCAGCGTTTACTCGGTTTGTTCTCCGTTCTGTAGCCATCTAGTGTTTTTTTCGGTGTGGGGTAGCTAGTCCTACGTCCAAACTTATTAGTTGCCTCTTACGACATGAGTAGCAGGTAACAGTGGTTTTATTCTTTACACCCCAATTTGGAACCCGGTAACCACTCAGGCGATAGCAGGAATCTGAACCATAACCATGAGACTGAAGTTGGAAAACATTGTCTCCGAAGCACATACAACCATTAGGAGATTGTAAATTTGACGGAAGACACGCATTTGCAAACCAAAACATCAGTGAAACTAATACAATATTAGTAATATAAACTTTAACAATATGTGTTTTATAATTTTTTAGAACTCTTTAACATGAGCAATCCGATCTTTTCTGTGAATGTTTTTGAAGCTTTTTTTTTACAGTGTTGGTTCGTTGTCCCTTCGCCCAACGCCTCTAAACGTCTTTTACGACATGCGAGAGGAGGATGTGGTTCTTATTTTCGCTACGGCATAGAGGATAACTACGATTATATCACATTTATTTATCTTCTCAACATCAGTTGTGGTTTTAACATAACCATGGTAATAGATTCGATAAGTATGCTTAGGAATATCGATTTATTTAAACTTAGCAGCAAATGTGTAAACATTTAGTAGTCAAGTCTCAAGATGGTGTCTTGACTTTTCACAACTGGTTATGCAACGTAAAGTAAATGCGACCATACCAAAAGGGAAGAATGGATCCCAACAGATGGTAGCATGACCAACTATCTCAACGTTATCATTACTCTTGGAAGAGAGTGTAGAGATTGGACAACATGAAGGCTGATCTCGCAGTTAAGCAGCTGATAGAAGATAGTGCAAGGGATGATGATGTTGTTGTATATACCGATGGGTCGGTTCATCGTGGTGAGAAGTCCGGCTGGAGTTTCTTGGCTAATGCGCATGGTAGGGTTGTTTCAATCGCCTATTTGCTCAGTATTACCGCAGCCTGACCACCTCAGATTTGTTGATTTTCGTACATCGACTTCTAGTATGAGTATGGAAGTTGTGGCCGTTACTGCTGTCCTCCATTGGATCTCTAGGACTTCATTTACTGGGGCCGTTGTTGTATTTGACTCTCAGTCGATGCTTCACAAGATCCAGAAGGGCAGGTTTCGGTATGAGTGGATGTCGTCTAGAAGTTTCTAACCTCCAGAGGCTTACGTGGATATACTGTCCTGGGCATGCGGGTGTTTACGGTAATGAGAGAGCGAACAGGCCTGCATCAACAGCATCGATTGTTGGGGAGTTGAAGATGGATAAGGGGATGTTCTTCGGTCTCTTCGCGACTATCATGTTGGATGAGGACACTAAAATAGATGTTGAATCGATCTAGCGATTTAGGCAGTTTGTAGTTACCCGCTGTCCAAGTAGAACTGGATGCCTGAGGGACAGAATGAGAGGTATGTTTAATCAGCGAGCAACGGAACCATCAGTGTACATACTCGATCGATATCTGTTGGAGACTGAGAACTATGGTTTGCGGAGTGCAAAACGTCAGTTAGTAATGCAAGATCAATAGCAAAGGTAAATGAAGTTATTAAAACGACTAAAAAAAATTACAATTGACTAATCAAAATTGCATTGAGACCCTGACCTGTGCTAGGAGTTCTGCTACTGGGATCGTCTTGTGTAAGAAATAGATAAGAGCACACATTATTATTTACCGAAGTGTAATGATGAACGTCTGTCATATCAATTAGTTATATCTTTGAAGAAATTTCATAAACAGATAAACGCTATTATGACTAATTCAATGAGCACACCAGACATTTGAGAAACATATTTTCTCACCACAATAAATTAGGTACATCAAGTCTGATGATTATATCTGTATATCATCATTTTATTTATATAAGAAAGATCAATGAAATTGTATGTTTGTCCCAATTGTTTAGAGATATCTGGACATCCTACGGACTTGATATTTGGCAAGAAGGTGGCTTTCATGAATACGAAGAGGGAAAAATTATAAAACTAGACTTTTTATACATTTCTATAACCATATTCCTAACTTAACACACATGGATATTCTGAGTAGAAATCGCCAAAAGTGTCTTTCCATGTTTTTCACGACGTTTGCGGTCACATGATGCGCAAAGCGATCATGTTGTTATGGTCCGGTGACGTCTTTCGCGCATCCCACGAATCATCATCATCAAGATGCGTATCCTTTACACGCGGCCGTCGTAAATAAGAGAGATATAGGTCATGTCATCTTCAGGAATGATGTTTTCGCTTGTCCTATTCTGCTCTTTATTTCTGATCGGCATCTGCCATCTGATGTTACCAGGACTCCGAGGTATTTAAATTGCTGCACTTGTCTTAGATCAGTCCCATTTACTGTGATGGTGCATTTTGGCAAAATCTGCTTTTTGATATGATCATAACTTCTGTCTTTTTAATATTCAAACTGAGTCCTTTGTTGTTACTTTCTGTCACAACCTTATAGAGAAGGTCGTGCTTTACAGGACGTTGCTCTCTTCGCAGCGCATCTGAAATTCACTCTGTCTCTAGCCAATTCACCCACTTCGTCGATGGTCATATTCATGGTTTCTTTAATATCTTGTAGCCATCTTCTTCTTGGTCTGCTTCTGCGTCCTGGGACCCTGCCCTCTAATGTTGTTCTTTCCAGGCCATCGTGATGTTTAATGTGACCAAAGTATCCAATTTTTCTGTATAGTATGTTGTTTATCAGCCAATTCTCTTTAACATTTAGCTATTTCAGGACATCAGTGTTCTTTCTTTTTTCTGTCCATGGTATTCGGAATATCTTTCTGTAGCATTTAGTTTCGAAGGACTGGACTTTCGTTTCACACGAATACTAGCATATTTATTGCTGTTTCAACATGTCAGTTCTGTAGACGAATGCATAAGATGCTCAACTGCTATCCTGAAGACATGTTCAATATCACGCTCGGCTAATTTTTAATTTAAAAACATTTTTTTTAAAACACATCGATAAATTAATAATCTGAATAAATTTAATTTGCAAATTGTTATTTTTCAACTTTCACGGGAATTCAATTGTATCAGGTTTTACTGGCAGTCGGAATGAGTTTATGTGACCAACCGACAAAGTTTTCAAACTTTCATAGAGACAAAACGTATTGATTTTTAATGGGGAAGAAGTCGATTTTGAGGTAACGAGGCATGTTCCTCATTCCGATTGGCTGTAAAACCTGATATTTCATTCTAACCGTATCTGACCGTATTTCATTCCGATTCCGAAAATAACTTTACAAATAGATTTATACTAAATTCCACGTGCGAAGAACGGGTAAAACTGCTAGTCTGAAATAAACCAGCGGCAGGGTCTCAAGAACAATAGCGATCAACGTTTTTTTTTTGCAATAGCTTGTAGAAAAGTTCTCATGCTAGTTGTAGTACAAACATAATAGGATACGTAATGTATAACGATAACCATGCTGATAACAAAATTATTAGTTCTACTATCGTCTGTAGTTGCAACCACAAAAAAGAGAGAAAAGAAAGATTCAACTTTTATATTATATGGTATTTTGGAGAATATGATGTTAGACCTGTAAATATCTTGACCAACAGCAACTCTATAGCTTAGATAATGTGAAGAGTAAGTTATCAGGCAAACTAACACAGTCATATTAGGTTCTCGGGAAAGACAAATGCTAGACAGTGAAGTTGAACCTGGGTACTTTCTTCTAATCGGCAAATACCGTCAAATCATGAGACAAGCGCTTCAGTTTCCACGACTAGACGATCTCTCTAAAAGAAGAGTTATACCATACGTGCCTTTCTTTAACACGTCAAAGCAACAACATTAGAAATAGCGCCAGGCTCTTTATCAAACAGTGTCCGTACATACATGGGCTATAATACTTAACATACGTCTCGGTTTGACTGCTATTGTCTTGATTTAACAATGCTGCCTGAAATTATGTCCTGTTTTTTTTCCAATCACAGTTTATTCAACATTAATGTGTCCTATTTGAAAACGTAAGTTTTTCTCGTACTTACTAATATCATAATTTGGCGATGATCAGATGCATATCTTACGTAACTAAACTAAAATGGTAGAATTCTTCTTTTGACTTACAGTTTGTTACTGTCAGCAACTTCTGTTTTGCTTGTGCACCTAAATCTATATAAACAGCCAGTGTACGATTCGAACAAACACAGGACTATCAGAAAAGTTCCACGTAGGATCAGGAGTAAGACAAGGATGCGTACTATCACCGCTGCTGTTCATCACATATATCGATCAAATCTGTAAAATAGCTAACACCTGCAAAGGAAACAACCTTGGGGAACTCTCAAACGAATTTCTTTTCGCAGACGATCAAGCAATCATATCAACAACAGAAGAACAGCTACAGCAACACATTAACAGACTACAGTTAACACGCAATGAATACATCGACAAAACCGAAGTAATGGCATTCACTAGAGAGGAAAACACTACCAATATCTCCATCAACAATCGTCCATTAAAACAAGTCCAAGACTTTAGATGCCTAGGAAGCATTTTTTCAGCAAACTGAAGAATAACTAATGAAATTCAACACAGATGTAACAAAGCAAATCAAATGATAGGACAAATGGTGCCAATTGTAAAATGCAAACATGTCACCATGAACACAAAAAGAGCAATTTTCAACACAATCTTTCTCCCCACATTATGCTACCAGTGCCAAACCTGACGATGACCTCAAACGATAAAAGAAAACTAGTCAGAACAGAGATGAAGTTATCTATGCAGAATGCTGGGTGTAACAAGAAGAGACCGCTAAGAAATGAAGACATCAGGAAAAAAGTGGGTACAACATCTGTACTGAACTTCATCAAGAAACAACAAATTAAATGGTTCGACCATATAAGCAGATTACCAACAGACAGTGCCTCAAAGAGCAATGTTACTCCGATACAATGAATACAAAGCAAAATACCGGAAACGCAAAAGATGGACCTCAGAGATAACAGAGGCGACGAAAGACACTATTTATAAAGCGCATACAAGGGCTCGTTCTAGAAATCTCTTCTTATCCTAACGCTATGAGGCAAAACAGGATTGGAGAAAAACATAAAATCTATCATAATTGCATTTGCTATCCCATCTTTAAACCTCGTGTTGCTATCCCACCTTAAACCTCGTTTGCTATCCCATCTTTAAACCTCGTGTTGCTATCCCATCTTTAACCTCGTGATATCATTTTTTCTGTAGCGATCTCATTGTCTCTCTCATTTATTCCATAGTTGTTGTTTTTCCTCTTCAGCTTTCTGGGCCTTTGATGCTCATTGCTGCAAATATCACCCGCCTCGATTCATCTCTGTTGTTAGCCCTGTGTTTTGAGGGGACTGCCTAGAGTAGTTGATAGTAGCTCGGCCTGCTAGCTGTGAGATGCCTCTTGACTTACTGGCTGCTAGCGGTTCGAACCTACTGTCCGATATTTGTTCGAGTCCCCTGGTCTTACTCAGGACGATAACGTGAGTACCTCTGAAGTCGGAGAAAATCTGCCTGTATGGCGAGGAATACTAATTACGAGTACATTGAGCACACGGCTGCCAGTGTAAAGTAATTTACAATGTGCAAGCTGCTGCCATTGTAAGAAATTGGAAAAACGGATTTTCACGCAAAATCAGTTTCAGAGATGAAACTTCGTCTGAGTTGAAAGCGGACGAAAGAAAAAAAAAAAAAAAAAAAAAGCCCTGTGTTTTAATTGTTCTTATAGTATTCCTATGTCTGCTGTTATCTCTAAATCGTTTTCTTAGTTTATCTTGTGCTCTCATGTTCTTCATCGTTATTGTATCTTAAATTTTAGGCTCTCTGTTATCTACCGTTATTTTAATATATCCCAACTTTTCTCTATTCTATTAACTTTCATGATGGTGGTAATTAATGGTGATTTAAACAAATTCTGAATATACATGTTTCTCATTCTTCACTATTTTCTTCATTGATGGTTCCAAACGTTCATCTTCAGAATCTGTTTTCAAAAGTCTGTAATAATGTTTCATCTGGTTTTATTGTGCTCCACAGTTTCAGTTACTGGTGTGTATGTGTGATGTTGTTTCGTCTCATATATATGTACAAACAAAAAACGTTTATCTCATGTGTTTGTGCTAGAACAGTTAGAACGAATCTCAACTGATTTATCTGTGTTCTGTGGTCGACGCCCTTTGAAAGACACAACTAAGTACAGCTAACTACGTTGTGCTCTGAAACAAAAACTGCTCGTCTGTAGAGCTAGACAATGGGTACAGCAAGTAATAACGGCATGTGGTTCGAATCTTGTATTTGGTAAATTGTTTTTTCCGGACCACTTATTACTTGTTTACTCGCCCCAGTGGTTACCGGGGCCCACATTTGGGGTGTCAAGAATGGAATCACTGTTACCTGCCACGCATGTCGTAAGAGGCGACTAAGGAGGTTTGGCTGAAATCGGATGCATGTGTCCTAAACGTGTAGAATTCTATGCATTTAGGGGCCTACCAAACCAATGTGCAAGGTATACACGTTCTTGGCAAAGATCAAACATATCACAAAGAGTGATTAAAATTGGTCGTAAAGAACGAACGTGAAGAAGAAGAAGAAGAACTTGTTTATTGTTTATACCAAAGTTCTCATGGTTTCTTGATCATGATCTCATACCACCACATTGATGTTATTTGCACAACCAAGTATTCTTGTTGTTTCATTTACCTCTATATTCCTTATTCACTTTTACATGGACATGTTAAAAGTATTAGGAATAGGGCATTATTTAGTTTGAAAGTCATTCTTATTTAAAATGGGTCTGATTTTCTGTTTTCTATATAATATATCTGATGTTCATATATATCTGATGTTCATATATAAATATATCTGATGTTCATATATATCTGATGTTCATATATAAATATATCTGATGTTCATATATATCTGATGTTCATATATAAATATATCTGATGTTCATATATATCTGATGTTCATATATAAATATATCTGATGTTCATATATATCTGATGTTCATATATAAATATATCTGATGTTCATATATATCTGATGTTCATATATATCTGATGTTCATATATATCTGATGTTCATATATAAATATATCGACAAATTTGTCATTTTTGGACAGCGAAAGAAAGGTAGGCGAGAAATACATGGAGACGAGATTTGGAGGCGGAGATCAACAATATAAAGAAGAGCTGGAGGGAACTGTAGGAGATAGCTAGAGATAGGAAGACTTCGCATGAGTTGGTTGAGGGCCTATGCCCTAATCCGAGGTAAAAAGGCAAAGAGAGAGAGAGAGAGAGAGAAATATCTACAAAGAAGTAAATGGTGGAAGAGAAGAAGAAAAAGGTATATAAATATATCTATAAATATGTAAATGGTGGAAGAGAAGAAGAAGAAGAAGGTATATAAATATATCTATAAATATGTAAATGGTGGAAGAGAAGAAGAAGGTATATAAATATGTTACGTTTATTCTTGTTTATACGTTTGACCTGGGTGATCATGGCAGTGACCATTGTCCTTGTATTGTTTCCGTTAAACAAAAACCCACAAGTGATCAAGAAAAGTATACATATAGTTTATTAATGGTTGCACTCAAAGCAAATAGCGTAAACATATTTTTAAAAACTCATGTTACTCTCACAGTAAAAAAAAAAGAAACACACACACACATACACAAGACATGCACACACACAATTAACAAACTTCACATATAATTCATAAACTTCAACACTCCAAGTAAATACATATATGATATAATTCATATACTTCAACACTCCAAGTAAATACATATATGATATAATTCATAAACTTCAACACTCCAAGTAAATACATATATGATATAATTCATATAAAACTCAACACCCATAGTAAATACATATACGATATAATTCATAAACTTCAACACTCCAAGTAAATACGATATAATTCATAAACTTCAACACTAAAAGTAAATACGATATAATTAACAAATTGCTACCAAAGTAAATACATGCAAATATAATTCATAAACTACTACATTAAAAGTGAATAAACAAATAAAATTTATATATTTCTACATTCAAAGTAAATACACACACACGCACACATACATACATACGCGCAAATATATAATTCATAAACTATTGGATTTAATAAACATAAAAAATCAAAATAAATATATATATATATAAAATATACATACACATATACACGCACAATATTCCTAGACTAATTTAGTATAGTCGACAAATCATCATCAGCACACATGGAACCATTTTGTCCATAAGTACTCCGATCTCTTTCTCAAGGGTGTCTCTCAGTGTCTGCCAATTGACGGCGCCATTTCTGTGTTTGTTTAATTTTCGTTGCTGATTTCCCAGTATAACGATCTTATCTGGTTACGCACCGTTTGATTTGGTATTCTTGCAGCTTGTTCACTAGCATTGTATAAAAGACATATGTAACGCTGCTTACAATTTGCCACAGTCAGTATCCTCATCGAGGCCATGTCCTTTCTAACCTTTGTTATCCCATGATATCTATGCTTTCGGTACCAGCAAGACTTCGATCAAGCCGCAACGGTAAGTATTTCTTGCATGCGACCTCTCCACTACCAACGAACAGTTCGAACTTGAAGGGGCAGACGTTTAGCTGGTGGACACAAAAACGCTTTAAAGACACTCTTAAAGTGTCTCTGAAATGCTTCGATATAGACAATACGTGCTGGGATCCCTTGCGCAAGATCGTCAAATGTGGCACTGTAGCAACAAAAGAGAAACCCGAATAGCTGAGAATCATCGTATTGTTGAGTCACAGAGAAAACGAGCAGCGCGAAAAGACAGAGCACACAACACGCACATGTCTAACCTTGATCATGTATGCCCCACCTGTGGTCGGGGATTCTGTTCTAGGATTGAACTCTACAGTCACCTCCGCACACACCAGAGAGGTGCAACAGCACACGTCTGAGATTGTTGTCATCGTCGCTTGCGATGGACGGCTATTATGACCACCGAACACAAGGTTGCAATTGGTGTTTGAGTATTGACAATACATTTATTGGGAGAGAATCATGTCCCCGATCCTTTCTTTGAGTTGACCAGTTCTTCAGCTCCCTTGCACTATTTACTTATGCGGTCAAGCTTTGACTAAAGTTCTCCCACAACCTGCTTCCAAATTGCTACGCTCAAAGTAAATACATGAACATATATGATTCATAAACCACTACACTCAAAGTAAATACATGAACATATATGATTCATAAACCACTTCACTCAAAGTAAATACATAAACATATATGATTCATAAACCACTACACTCAAAGTAAAAATACACACATATAGTATATACATTGTTAAACTCCAAATAAATACATACACGTACAGTATTTACATTGCTGCATTAAAAATACACATAATTCTTATAATACTACACTCAAAAAAATGTTAAAAATATATACAGGGTGGGCCAAAAAAATGAGAACATCGCGTAAAAAGTAATATAATTACATCAAAATTGTTTTAACTGTTTCTATAATAGCTTAAATTGTTGTCTCATTTACTTACTGACCTATTTAGCTATATGATGTTTTTATTTCGGCAATTTCGAGCACAATCTTTGGTTTTAACCTTTCGCTGCTACATACTTTCCGAAGGCTGAGCTAAAAATAGTTACTCTTTGTTTCTAGGTCACAAACGCGAATTTACGCCTCTAGCAGTGACAGTAGAAATGTATAACGTGTTAACATCTTTAGCCCAAAGAGAGACATATTACAGACGTGTTAATGCGTCTTTAGAAGTGAATGGGAAAACGTATATATACGTCCTTAGCAGCTAAAGGGTTAATATGCTAATTGTTTACATCTGCAGGTTTAAATTTGTTACCAAGAATGACAACAATTACTGCGGAAGACCGTATTCAGATTAAACGAGTGGCGTTGAAGCTTAGAAAAATTGAACAGGATTTCTCATTAGCTAAATACTTGGCAAACAAAATTACATGAAACAATATAATTAAATTAAATAATATTTCTAAATAATGCGTATGTTACGTGATGTTCTCATTTTTTTGGGCCCACCCTGTAGAATGATACTGATATTGATGAACGCTTACTAAACAGATAAAATATACTACAATTAGGAATGTCTAGTATGTATATTACGAGAATCAATCTACTTGTTCACGTCGTTCAGTTTATGTACAGTTTGTGCAGATTTAAACAGTTTACTGAGCTGGTCCTCCTATCTATATGTACAGAACAACATATTGTTACCATTTAGATAGTAAATTGTCAACATAGAATGCAGGGACTAGTTACAGAAGATAGATATTGTAGATCAAGAAATATGATAACATACTATATTTCTGGAGAACTCTAATCATTTTGTTTGTACATTCAGCTTCAGATTAACAATTTCAGGTATCACAATTCTTCTAGCGTGACTTAGTGTACTAAATGATAACAGCACAAACATGTAGAAATATAATTGTTACAGTTACTGTAACTAGAACATAAACCAAGACTAGCCTGACTCCAGATGAGTTCTTGTCATTGAGAGTCGTGACACGATCTAATGAAAGACATTCACTGAATGTCACATTGTAACGATGAAAGTAACATCCAAAGTCGTCAAGTGAGTTATCAGGATATAATATAAAACTGAAAACTCGGCACAAATTGACAGGAAATTAGCAAATCATGAATTTCACAAAGACATAATAGAGCGGACATGCTTAACACATTGAAATAAAAAATACAATTTTCAGGACAGGAGGTGAAATATATGCATATATAGATTAATGAGTCGATATACATATATTAGAGCTAGATTGCAAGAGTTTGGATCGAAGGTTGGAGTGGCTAGAAAAGAGCAGCGCAAGCAGCAAGCGCTTGAGTATGTTCATCAATCAACAATGAGCTGGCATGGTTAGTCGCTGTATGTTGTTGTAAATATTGCGGATGAGATCGAAGCACATATAGACATACCCGGAGTACAATGAGGATAATCAAAACTGAACCAGGCTAAGGTACTTTGTAATACTATCTAATTCATCACCGCCCAGTAACTTGTTCTATGCAGAATTTTACCTCAGTTTCATAACAGTCCAACAGAGTTTTTCTATATCAAACAATTAATGTACTGCCTCTGTTGAAAGTATATTATATTCAAGTCATCTATCATATCATACGCCCAGCTTCGTCTTGGTCTTCATCTTCTCATCTTTACTCCGGAATGCTCTCCTCTAAAAGCATCTTTTCCAAAATGTCATATTCTTTATGTATCCATTTTAAAAAAAAAATGTTTCAAATAATATACTTCAATTTCGAGTTGTTAGTAAATATATTTATTTGTTCTGTTCTCTGTCCATGACATTTTTAGAAATTGTTTAAACATTTATATTCGAAAGCACTTTCGTGATTTTCATACGATAAAGATCAAAATCTTGTACACTGTGACCTTTCATGCTTCTTGTACTTTGATGTTTGTTGTTCTGTCTGTTTCATTCCATACATATTTATGTTTCTGAAATGTTAGTATGGCGGTGTCTGAACTTTTTAAAATTTCTTTATCCCATTTCAATGACTTTTTGTCAATGGACCAGGATATTTAACACCGTTTATTATTTCTAATTTTCTTACCCTGATAAATATATTATTTGAAATGTTTCTTTGATCTTGTGTCCTTAGTTTTGTCTTTGTCATACTGAGATACATACATATATATTGTTTTTCACTTTCTCTTTAAATACTTGGAAAAACTAATAAGTTGAATAATTGTGAAATTGGCTGACATCTAAGAATATTCTGCTGGTTGATGTATGTTTTGCAATGATATCCACTAATATATAAATAGTGGTATACTCAGTCAGTGCTAATGTTAGTGTGTTAAATGCTATACCAATCTATCAGTCATTTCCTGACCGCTTGTATGTCTCCTTCCGTGTTATCTCTTCCATCCTTCATTTTATTTCTTAAAATTCTATGATATAATCTATGTGCTTACATTTTGTTGATGTCTTTTACCTTCCCCCTGTCATCTTCCCTTGCTTGTTAATCTTGATATCAGACAAATCTTGCTAGAGATATAGCTTACAGATTTTATTTCTTCTAAGCTTGTATAGCTCACTTTCTGTAGGCTTACTATCTTTTGAAGAGTTTATATATCATCACTTGCGTTGAGACATGCATATACGATGTAGCAGAGCTAAATGACCACAGTTGACCAGAAATTTCAGATTGTTCATTGCAATACAATCGTGAGAATATTTCTGCACTCAGTTCACCAATATAAGTGCTCAGTCCTTGAAAACATTTTGAAAGCGCTATAACAGGATATACAAAAATTAGCACTGAGTCACGTTAACTATATTATCTGAGCATTATGTACTAAACATAAAAAACCATGGACTAACTGTTGTGAAAGTTATTGTTGCTCTTGCAGTTTCTACAGGGTGTTCAAGATAATTGCAGCCCCATTGACAATTCGAAACATGCCAGGTACACATTGAGTTGTGTTTATTTACTATTTAAACCGATTTTGACTAGCTCGTCCTACATCACATTTGTTCATCGCCCCTTCCCGCACTACAATTACACACCATCACACAACCTTGACCTACGTCATAACTGAACCTTCTCATTTCCATACATATATGCCAGATTAGCTCCATTCACGGGCTGCTTTTAAATTGAACACCCTGTATATTTAGTGATGGGGCTAAATCTTTGAAGTTAGTCATGGAGAAAATGGAATTACATGTTGGCAGATATGTTTGCCAATCTGTAAACACTTTTAGAAAACATGATACTCATTGATAAGCTGTTGAGACATCCAATGATGATAACAATTGAACGAGAAGGGGATACTTGCATTAGATGATCAACAGACAGATGTTAATTGGTTTTCATATCAAACTGTTAAACACTAGCTAAAGTGAAAATATGTTATCAGTTATATGAGGACTATCATCATAGCACTCCAGACATGTCCATAGGTACTCCGATCTCCGCCTCAGCAAATCCAGCAGCGTCCAGCGACCCAACACGCCAGTTCGATGTTGATTAATCAATCTCTTTGCATATTTAGTATGTCGTTCTTTTCGGGCTGCACCAATATTGACACCCATCTCTTTCAATCTGGTCAGCGAGTGGATTCACAGCCCTGAAACTCCTCTGGTCGGAACGACTCTTTCAATGCATGAAGAATGTCATTTCGATCCATTTCAGCTCCCTCTGATATTGTAACCAAGCCAGCCAATCTATCAGCTCGTTCATTACCCCTAACCCCTCCGTACCCAGGGACAAAAATAAAGGTGATTTCTCTGATCATTGTCTGTACCAGTACCTCCACCCAGTTGTGTCTCACCATACCTGATTCGACTTTACGAATCATGCTCATGGAGTCACTGAGTATGAAAACACGAGAGTAATTGTGAGATGCCAACCAGTTCACCGCCTCCGTAACTGCCCGAACCTCCATTGTCAATTTATCTTCATTGAAAATATGTCTTCATTATAAGATGATCAAATATTATCTAAAATGGTTAAATAGAGCAACATGCATATATGATTTTTTTAGTGAAATTAATTTTTTTTCTAAACAATTGTCGTGCACTTGCACATACGTTCAGAGTAATCATTGCTTCTTTATGAACTATGTAAATCAAGTTATGTTACATTGAAAAATATGTACTATGGAAATATGTCAAACATTGAGTAAATATTTGAATCTCCATAAAAACAAAATGTTTAAGAAATGTAGATGAGACCATTGTCCACAAGGAAGGCATAATATTTAAACAGCATTTTACAAATTGAAAACTTGAAATGTCTAAGATTAAAGATACATGGAAGTCACAAAAGAATGTTTATCAATTCGTGTTTTAAAACTGAGAATGATACTTTATAAATTGTATTGATTGAATAAAGTGTTATATTGAGATATAACGGTTCCTCGGCCTGCGAGGCAGATAGAACAGCACGGATGGAGCAAAGGCGTCAAAACAGAAAGGCAGTAAAACTTCCCACAAGTGCAAGCATACCTTGCCCAAACTGTACACGAACATTTCAAGCCCGTATCGGGCTCACTAGTCATCTACGCACACACAGACAAACATAGCGCAACTACATTCCCTTGGATGAAAATTTGTGTGGTCATCATCACCCGTGATGGACGAGCATCATATTGAGAATTTCAGGAGCTGCAGGAGATAGCTAGAGATAGGAAGACTTGGCATGAGTTGGTTGAGGGCCTATGCCCCAATCCGGGGTAAAAAGGCAAAGAGAGAGAGAGAGATTGAGAACAAATAGTACTCCAAAAAATATATGTCTTGTTATCTGGGATTCCTTTTTTAAGAGCTTATCCAAATTTAATATGGATATAGCAATATTGTGTAAAAATACAGTCATTTGTTAAGTGTTACTTTTTGCCATCTGATAAACCCACTCCACTCTTTCTATACCCACCCCTAGTCATTTTGACGGAACCTACACTCATCTGTGGAAAAAATGGAATGCACTACGTCATATGTAAGTTCTCATATCGCTAACGAGTTATTGGATTTTGCCTCTTGAAATAGCAAGTTCCATTCTTGATCTGTTCATGTGTTCATTCTGTCTTTCAAACTATGTGACATAATATCACGCAAATTGTTCATATAACACAACGATCTAATAATGCATCACATGAGAGCTTCTTAGTACGAAATATGAACATTATGTAATCTGAACAGCCATCAACAACTGGTATCTCCATCTATGTCCACTTCCACGTTGTCGTCTGTTTCTCCAGAATCGTGACATAATTTTGGGTCAGACAGTATCTTGAAGTTCTGTTCACATCTAGTACAACAGAAGTAAGATAATAAATATTGGGATATATAATATATGTGTATCTTATATAACAAACATACATTATGCTAGCGTTTTAGATTATTATCTCCTGGTAGGTAGTACAAATTGTGTTGTCAGATTTATAGTACAAATGAACCACTAGATGTATAGTGGTTTCAACTATGATCGATATGACGAAGAAAGGTATACAAGTTTGACATGGATGAAGAAAGGTATACCACAGTTTGAATGCCAGCGTGCCAGCGTGTTCGTAGCGTTGACTACGGTGACAAGTCCTCTGTATGTGCGGGTTCAACTCCGTGGACTGGCAGAAAAGCTACAGGTTCCCAGATTTACAGTGTTCGTGGCACCGAACCGAAGGGTTACGATGTCCATGATACCGAACCGAAGAGCTTTCAGCTCAAGTGCTTCTGGATCGAAAAAAAAAGCAATGACCAGGCGGAGTCACATATATTTTATACGTATCTATGCTTTCTCAATGATTAAATGAGTATGCTCGGGAAGATAGAGATGGAATGGGCTCGATATCAATGGTTGGATTCTCTGAGGAGATCTAGGTTGACATAAATCAGTTTTATCTTTTTTTGTCAGAATACACAGGCATAAAACTGATGGATGGGCATGCGGGCATTGCTGCTGTGGAAAGCGGATGGGCATGCGGGCATTTCTGCTGTGGAAAGCGGATGGGCATGCGGGCATTGCTGCTGTGGAAAGCGGATGGGCATTGAACTAGGAGTGCATTGCTGGATGAACGGATGGGAGACAGGCACGTGTAAACCGAAGGACATGAGGGATTGAATCTGTCGGAACCGCGATCAGGCATGCTAGGCATAAATGCAAATCTGGAGAAGGGATGGGCAATCGACAAGGTGCTGCTGGAAGCGAGATAGGGACATGCGTAAACACAGCATAAACGGATGGCCTGCGCATGCTGCTGAAAACGGACATACTGGATGGTGAAAGTGGAGCATTATGGCTGAACGAGGCATGAACTGATACTTCTGAATGACATTAGTAGACAGGACGTAAACTAATCAAGGAATGAGTAATCTTCAACCAAGAGCCTGTGAAAATCAATATGTAGGTTTTACCATCAAGAGTGCATGCTGAACCAAGAGAATAGTAACCAACATAGAACTGGTGTCACCACAGCTGGACATCTGGGAAGAAATTGACACTTATGAACTAACAGGCACGATATGGCATATGATATTGTTGACTAAACTATAAATATAAAATTTCTAAACCCTTTAGTATATTTAGTTTCAATTTCTTCTCCATTCTGTTGGGTACCAAGTTTGAAATCCTTATGTAATGAGTATTTGGTTATTGATAGGTTCCCATTTGTATACAATAGTCATTCTCTGTGAAATTGATTCTGTAGTGAGCTGATGAACTGTTTATTGAGTTTAATCAAATTATCATTAATAAGCAAATTCATTAATTCAACTGTTTGCATACAAACTCTAACAAAACATGACACATAAAACATGCATCCATCTGTTGGACAATAACACTATTAAACAGGGCCGTGCGGTGCTATGATGCGAAGAGGCGGCCGCATCAGGCGGCACCTTGTGGGTGGCGGCAAAAGCGGCGAAATCAAAATAAAATTTGAGCCATTCAATAATTAAAATCTTTAGACAACTCTTTTCTATAATGGTCTATATTATTCAGATATTAATGTATACGATTTATAATTTATCGCACGCCTCTGCCTACGCGTTTTTGGTATCCTTTGATTTCGGTTTGTGGTGCAGGTGCATCGCTGGCGTTCCTTCGTCGAAAGACTTGTGATCTGACAGCTCGTAGCTATTATTTTTACGTAGCTCGTAACTATTTTTCAGCTTGTAGCTGAAGATGTGACGTAAAACTCACTAATGCTAAGGATAAATAAATCAGATTTCCACATGAATAGAATTTATGGGGAGATCTGGTACATTGGTCTGGGCGATGATCGCGAGAGAGAAAGACAAACTCCTTGTGTCTGCCGCCGAGGACTTGTGTCGTCCGGCACCTTTATTCGCAAGTAAACCATGATTTTAAAGGGAGATTTAGCTGATGATAGTCAGGTTCAAAATGACTGATTCTGACTGTTTAGCCAGCGATAGTGATAAAACAGGCTCAGAATGTGATACAAGATTGGATTTTGATTCACGTGACGATATTTATAGATCAATAGCAGTTATTCCCAGTCGTACAGGTGTAGGTGATGGACACCCACCTCGAAAACGGGGGCGTATCATACTGTGGATAAGTATGAGACGCCAACAGCAATTACAACAATAGTTTGTGGATTATTAATAATATACTCTACATATAGACAGATAAGCAGCCCATATATATATTTTGAACATTATCCCATAGTCTCAAAATCCTAAGTTTATTAGTTTATTTTTTATGATTTTTTAAAAATTATCACTCTGAAAACTCATCATGCCCAAAAATACCGTGGCAGTGTGGCAGACTGTTGAAAAATGGGTGGCAGCAAAATTGTTAAGGGGCGGCAATTCGAAGCTTTGCATCATACTGAGAAAATACCGCACGGCCTGCATAAATTACTGTCTTTCTGATCTGTCCTACCAATAAACATATACGATCATGGATCTTACTATTATTTGTCTTGGGAAATACTTGTATTGATGTTCAGCCCCTCCTCTTTAATCATTTCTAACTGGTCACGGTATTGTTCACATTTCACTGTACAAACTTAGCCGAGTGGTTACCGGTAGCCCAAATTTGGGGTGTAAAGAATAGAATCACTGTTACCTGCCACGCATGTCGTAACAGGCGAATAAGGAGGTTTTGGCTGAAATCGGATGCACATGTCCTAAACATGTACAAGTCTATGTGTTTAGAGGCATACAAACCAATGTGCAACGTATACACGTTCTTGGCAAAGATCAAACATATCATAAAGAGTGATTAAAATTGGTGGTAAAGAAACAAACGTGAAAAGAAGAAGAAGACTACATAAACACATCTCGGTGACCATAGAGTCATCTTCCTGTTTGTATCTTTCTTGTATGCGAATGCCTTCACTATAGCATGTTTGGCTATAATGATGAAATAATAGTTTTAACTTTCGTTTGTAAGGATTTGTTGGGTAGGTTCATTTTTAGTATTCTTGAGTTCTTTTTTCACGTTGTTATTTATTTATTTATTTTGTTGAAACTCATTTCTTCTCTAATATATGTCTTAGCGAGATATTTATATCCTGAAATACAATGCTTTCACCTGTGCGACAATTAACTGTAATAATGCGTAAAACGGGCCACTCTTCTTTTCATATCTCTGACTCCATCACTCTCCTCTCTCTCTCTCACACCTTGATTTCTCTCAGTGCTATTATTTGAGTAAATCTTCACTTTTACTATACATTTTCTATTGACTTATTTGTATATTTAATATGTGCACATATGGTGTATATTCACAAAATAAAACAAGAAAGGAAATAATTTGAAAAAACCATACTGACCTGAAACTATATTAATAATGTTTGATTCTTTCATATTCTCACACGTGAAATGTTTGTGTTTTTTAATAGATTGTGAATTTAGACGTCCGGTCAACGTACGTTTACCCTCGTGTTGTATTTGCTGGCCATGGGTTGCCTTGTGTACGGCCAGAGTTCTGGACTGGCAGAAACCTTTCCCACAGATCTCACATTTAAACGGCTTGTCTTTAGAGTGAATATACCTTCAAAAAGTGTTAGAATGCCATATTTAAATTTGGTTACCAAATGTACAGGTATAAAGAGAGAAATAAAAATACAATGCATAGTAAATTACCAAGCAAATACAAACCACGGGTCATTAACATTATTTTGTGTAATTACAACTGGCCAATATACCGTAGCAAATATCAGTCAATAATATTAATAAAACATAACACTTTCTATTGGATATATTAACAATAATATTTATAAAACATATCACCTTCTATTGGATATATTAACAATAATATTTATATAACATATTACCTTCTATCGGATATATTAACAATAATATTTATAAAACATATTACCTTTTATCGGATATATTAACAATAATATTTATAAAACATATCACCTTCTATCGGATATATTAACAATAATATTTATAAAACATATCACCTTCTATTGGATATATTAACAATAATATTTATAAAACATATCACCTTCTATTGGATATATTAACAATAATATTTATATAACATATCACCTTCTATTGGATATATTAACATAATATTTTTAAAACATATCACCTTTTATTGGATATATTAACAATAATATTTATAAAACATAACACCTTCTATTGGATATATTAAAATAATATTTATAAAACATATCACCTTCTATCGGATATATTAACAATAATATTGGTAAAACATATCACCTTCTATCGGATATATTAACAATAATATTTATAAAACATATCACCTTCTATTGGATATATTAACAATAATATTGATATAACATATCACCTTCTATCGGATATATTAACAATAATATTGATGATATAACCAAAGAGAACATCTACTATATTAACAATAATATTGATGATATAACCAAAGAGAACATCTACTATATTAACAATAATATTGTGATATAACCAAAGAGAACATCTATATATTAACAATAATATTGATGATATAACCAAAGAGAACATGTACTATATGATATAATATTGATGATATAACCAAAGAGAACATGTACTATATGATATAATATTGATGATATAACCAAAGAGAACATGTACTATATGATATAATATTGATGATATAACCAAAGAGAACATGTACTATATTAACAATAATATTGATGATATAACCAAAGAGAACATGTACTATATTAACAATAATATTGATGATATAACCAAAGAGAACATGTACTATATTAACAATAATATTGATGATATGACCAAAGAGAACATGTACTATATTAACAATAATATTGATGATATAACCAAAGAGAACATGTACTATATTAACAATAATATTGATGATATAACCAAAGAGAACATGTACTATATTAACAATAATATTGATGATATAACCAAAGAGAACATCTACTATATTAACAATAATATTGATGATATAACTAAAGAGAACATACTATATTAACAATAATATTGATGATATAACCAAAGAGAACATGTACTATATTAACAATAATATTGATGATATAACCAAAGAGAACATCTACTATATTAACAATAATATTGATGATATAACCAAAGAGAACATCTACTATATTAACAATAATATTGATGATATAACCAAAGAGAACATCTACTATATTAACAATAATATTGATGATATAACCAAAGAAAACATCTACTATATTAACAATAATATTGATGATATAACCAAAGAGAACATGTACTATATTAACAATAATATTGATGATATGACCAAGAGAACATCTACTATATTAACAATAATATTTATGATATAACTAAAGAGAACATGTACTATATTAACAATAATATTGATGATATAACCAAAGAGAACATCTACTATATTAACAATAATATTGATGATATAACCAAAGAGAACATGTACTATATTAACAATAATATTGATGATATGACCAAAGAGAACATCTACTATATTAACAATAATATTGATGATATAACCAAAGAGAACATGTACTATATTAACAATAATATTGATGATATAACCAAAGAGAACATGTACTATATTAACAATAATATTGATGATATGACCAAAGAAAACATCTACTATATTAACAATAATATTGATGATATAACCAAAGAGAACATGTACTATATTAACAATAATATTGATGATATAACCAAAGAGAACATCTACTATATTAACAATAATATTGATGATATAACCAAAGAGAACATGTACTATATTAACAATAATATTGATGATATGACCAAAGAGAACATCTACTATATTAACAATAATATTGATGATATAACCAAAGAGAACATGTACTATATTAACAATAATATTGATGATATGACCAAAGAGAACATGTACTATATTAACAATAATATGATGATATAACAAAGAGAACATGTACTATATTAACAATAAAATTTGATATAACAAAGAGAACATCTACTATATTAACAATAATATTGATGATATAACCAAAGAGAACATCTACTATATTAACAATAATATTGATGATATAACCAAAGAGAACATGTACTATATGATATAATATTGATGATATAACCAAAGAGAACATGTACTATATGATATAATATTGATGATATAACCAAAGAGAACATCTACTATATTAACAATAATATTGATGATATAACCAAAGAGAACATGTACTATATTAACAATAATATTGATGATATAACCAAAGAGAACATGTACTATATTAACAATAATATTGATGATATAACCAAAGAAAACATCTACTATATTAACAATAATATTGATGATATGACCAAAGAGAACATCTACTATATTAACAATAATATTGATGATATACCCAAAGAGAACATGTACTATATTAACAATAATATTGATGATATAACCAAAGAGAACATCTACTATATTAACAATAATATTGATGATATAACCAAAGAGAACATGTACTATATTAACAATAATATTGATGATATAACCAAAGAGAACATCTACTATATTAACAATAATATTGATGATATAACCAAAGAGAACATGTACTATATTAACAATAATATTGATGATATAACCAAAGAAAACATCTACTATATTAACAATAATATTGATGATATAACCAAAGAGAACATCTACTATATTAACAATAATATTGATGATATAACCAAAGAGAACATGTACTATATTAACAATAATATTGATGATATAACCAAAGAGAACATGTACTATATTAACAATAATATTGATGATATAACCAAAGAGAACATGTACTATATTAACAATAATATTGATGATATAACCAAAGAAAACATCTACTATATTAACAATAATATTGATGATATAACCAAAGAGAACATCTACTATATTAACAATAATATTGATGATATAACCAAAGAGAACATGTACTATATTAACAATAATATTGATGATATAACCAAAGAGAACATGTACTATATTAACAATAATATTGATGATATAACCAAAGAGAACATGTACTATATTAACAATAATATTGATGATATAACCAAAGAGAACATCTACTATATTAACAATAATATTGATGATATAACCAAAGAGAACATGTACTATATTAACAATAATATTGATGATATAACCAAAGAGAACATGTACTATATTAACAATAATATTGATGATATAACCAAAGAAAAAATCTACTATATTAACAATAATATTGATGATATAACCAAAGAGAACATCTACTATATTAACAATAATATTGATGATATAACCAAAGAGAACATGTACTATATTAACAATAATATTGATGATATAACCAAAGAGAACATGTACTATATTAACAATATATGATGATATAACCAAAGAGAACATGTACTATATTAACAATAATATTGATGATATAACCAAAGAGAACATCTACTATATTAACAATAATATTGATGATATAACCAAAGAGAACATGTACTATATTAACAATAATATTGATGATATAACCAAAGAGAACATGTACTATATTAACAATAATATTGATGATATAACCAAAGAGAACATGTACTATATTAACAATAATATTGATGATATAACCAAAGAGAACATCTACTATATTAACAATAATTTGATGATATAACAAAGAGAACATGTACTATATTAACAATAATATTGATGATATAACCAAAGAGAACATGTACTATATTAACAATAATATTGATGATATAACCAAAGAGAACATGTACTATATTAACAATAATATTGATGATATAACCAAAGAGAACATGTACTATATTAACAATAATATTGATGATATAACCAAAGAGAACATGTACTATATGATATAAAGATTACTAATCATTAAATAAACAGGGAAAAAATGTATAAGTGAATATATTTGGAAAAAACAAGACTATAACAATGATGCTTAACAAAAATAAAAAGAAAACATGCTGTCCACTTATAAAGAAAGATATAACAACAATATGAGAGAAGATACCAAGCAGATTTAAAGATATGCAAAGAAGATAAAAAGAAAAGTTGTCGAATCTCGAATGAAATAAAGGTTGTAAAACACCTAGTGTCGGAAGTAACGTATGAAAATGATTATAAGACAAATAGTTATTTCAAGACCATCAATATATCTTGATATATGACCTGCTGTTTAGACAATATATGTACATAGTGCTTCAACTTGCATATAATGTGGCGTGTTTTCAGTGTTGATATTCGTATATAGTAGAGTAGAATTGAGCACTTACCTATGATCTCTAAGATGATCTTGTCGTCGGAATGCTTTCCCACAAATCTCACATGGATATGGGCGTTCATCAGTATGTGTGCGCTCGTGGATAAGCAGATTGTAGGACTTGCTGAAGTGACGCCCGCAGTATTTGCATATAAACTCTTTCCTGATTCTTACATGATCAAAATACAAATTATGTAGCTTTTGTAATTATCTGTTTTCTTTCTTAACTCTCATACTTTCTATTGTCTATTCCCAGGTGGAAGATGTAGTTGGCTGACCACTTTTGCCGTTAAGCGTAGGGATGGGAGCTTTACTTTCTCCCTTAAATAATATAAAATATTAATCCTACATTAAACACGGATATTTTTATCATCATTTTAACATTGCAATGACGTAAGCTTCTGTTAACTGGTATTTAAACAAATAACATGCCTGTCTGCCTAGCGTGTTCGTAGCGCGTTGGACTACGGGTGACTATCCCTCTATGTGTGCGGTTCAATTCCGCGGGATGGCAGAAAAAGCCACAGATTCCCCAGATTTACGGTGTTCGTGGCACCGAACCGAAGGGTTACGATGTCCATGGCACCTAGCCGAAGAGCTGAGAAGCTCAAGTGCTTCTGGATTGGAGAAAAAAAAAAAATAACATAAGACCGTTCGACTGATGGATATTCATTTGTGACACAAACACACATTTACTATATTTGCTAGTCTTGTAGGAACAATAAAACACAAGACAAAAATAGCACAACTAAGCAATAAAAGTAAACAAAATGAAAATTATAAACTAGTATTTAAGCTAACAGTTTTCTAAGAATTCAAAGAAAATAGAATATTGTTTTCCAAGTTAGAATTGAAGAAGATCTCGACTTGAAACAAAACATATAACAATTGTAATTCCAACCAAGATAGGTCATAACAGACTGAACAAACACCTACACAGGCTACGATTGTCCCCATCCCCTCTGTGCCCTGTGGCACCGCTGAACAAACCATAGAACATGTTTTGCAAGCTGTCTCCTGTATGTTCTCCCAAGAAAGGAATGCTGGCCCTACAACACAACACTACATTCAAAACTGCATGGCACCAGAGACAAGCTCCAGATCAACTAACAGTCGACTTCATCATAAGAACGCGTCTAACGGTATAATCATCAAAATAGCGATCGCAAAGAAAAAGATGTGCAACAGTGGCGGCTCGTTATTAGGGCCAGTGGGCGGCCCACCAAAAATAATGTGTAATGTGTATTTAGTATTTTATAAATTAAAATATAACAACCCAAAACCATGATTTTTGTCTGGCCCCACCAACAAAAATGATGACGAGCCACCACTGATGTGCAATGTGTAATTTCGGCACACACTGAATAGACAGATAACACAGAGCTTAGATAATGGTGGGAGAATGCGGTTATAATAGAAGACAATCTACACACAGAGGAGAAACACATAACAGCTTGACCGAAAGCTGCCACATGAAGAATATGTCAGACATTTCGTGGAATAAAGTGTCTGTAGTCAAAGCTTACGAGTTCACGAAAGCTGCGAGCATTAGTTGAATGAATGATACCCTCACAATCTGAGCTGCCAAAATGATGTGGTGTATCAGATGTGATGTTGAATTCTGGATGTATCATGATCAATACACATATACAGGAACATTGACATACAACAGTTAAAGGTCTATTGTCATTGCATTGTTTCTCTCAGGAATATGAACTTGCAACAGTTAAAGGTTTATTGTCCTTGCATTGTTTCTCTCAGGAATATGAACTTGCAACAGTTAAAGGTCTATTATCATTGCATTGTTTCTCTCGGGAATATGAACTTGCAACATTTAAAAGGTCTATTATCATTGCATTGTTACTTTCAGGAATATGAACTTGCAACAGTTAAAGTCTATTGTCGTTCATTGTTACTTCAGGAATATGAACTTGCAACAGTTAAAGTCATTATCATTGCATTGTTACTTTCAGGAATATGAACTTGCAACAGTTAAAGGTCTATTGTCGTTGCATTGTTACTTTCAGGAATATGAACTTGCAACAGTTAAAGGTCTGTTCTCATTGCATTGTTTCTCTCAGGAATATGAACTTGCAACAGTTAAAGGTCTGTTCTCATTGCTCTCTTCATAAACTACAAAGGGAGACGGGAAGCCTTGTCATTACAAGAAAGTCCAAGAACAAGAAAAGATTGTGGATTTTGTCTCGAAACAGCTTGATCAAGTCAGACTAATGACTGGCAGGTAGAAGCAAGTCCGACTAATGACTGGCAGGTAGAAGCAAGTCCGACTAATGACTGGCAGGTAGAAGCAAGTCAGACTAATGACTGGCAGGTAGAAGCAAGTCCGACTAATAACTGGCAGGTAAGAGTCAGACTAATGACTGGTAGGTAGAATCAAGTCAGACTAATGACTGGCAGGTAGAATCAAGTCAGACTATGACTGGGTAGAAGCAAGTCAGACTAATGACTGGCAGTAAGCAAGTCAGACTAATGACTGGCAGGTAGAAGCAAGTCAGACTAATGACTGGCAGGTAGAATCAAGTCAGACTAATGACTGGCAGGTAGAATCAAGTCAGACTAATGACTGGCAGGTAGAATCAAGTCAGACTAATGACTGGCAGGTAGAAGCAAGTCAGACTAATGACTGGCAGGTAGAAACAAGTCAGACTAATGACTGGCAGGAAAGAATCAAGTCGACTATTGACTGGCAGGTAGAATCAAGTCAGACTAATGACTGGCAGGTAGAATCAAGTCAGACTAATGACTGGCAGGTAGAAGCAAGTCAGACTAATGACTGGCAGGTAGAAGCAAGTCAGACTAATGACTGGCAGGTAGAATCAAGTCAGACTAATGACTGGCAGGTAGAATCAAGTCAGACTAATGACTGGCAGGTAGAAGCAAGTCAGACTAATGACTGGCAGGTAGAAGCAAGTCAGACTAATGACTGGCAGGTAGAATCAAGTCAGACTAATGACTGGCAGGTAGAATCAAGTCAGACTAATGACTGGCAGGTAGAAGCAAGTCAGACTAATGACTGGGTAGAAGAAAGTCAGACTAATGACTGGCAGGTAACAAGTCAGACTAATAACAGGCAGGTAGAATCAAGTCAGACTAATGACTGGCAGGTAGAATCAAGTCAGACTAATGACTGGCAGGTAGAAGCAAGTCAGACTAATGACTGGCAGGTAGAATCAAGTCAGACTAATGACTGGCAGGTAGAAGCAAGTCAGACTAATGACTGGCAGGTAGAATCAAGTCAGACTAATGACTGGCAGGTAGAAGCAAGTCAGACTAATGACTGGCAGGTAGAAGCAAGTCAGACTAATGACTGGCAGGTAGAAGCAAGTCAGACTAATGACTGGCAGGTAGAATCAAGTCAGACTAATGACTGGCAGGTAGAAGCAAGTCAGACTAATGACTGGCAGGTAGAATCAAGTCAGACTAATGACTGGCAGGTAGAAGCAAGTCAGACTAATGACTGGCAGGTAGAAGCAAGTCAGACTAATGACTGGCAGGTAGAAGCAAGTCAGACTAATGACTGGCAGGTAGAAGCAAGTCAGACTAATGACTGGCAGGTAGAAGCAAGTCAGACTAATGACTGGCAGGTAGAAGCAAGTCAGACTAATGACTGGCAGGTAGAAGCAGAAGAAATCGTAATTGCAATAAAAAACTGACAGAAAACAGTACACATACACACCTTCTTTGTCTCCTTACTTTGATCTTATTTGCTGAGCAGTTGATATTTTTAAACGAGGTTCCTAACCCAGCAGGACTTGCCATAACGTGAGTGTAGTGAATATTTTCTTGAAGAAGCCGAATGTTCTCTCTTAAGCCTATCACATGACTAATGACATTAGCCTCATCAGGAGTAGAAAAATCTGAATCAGGAGAGTGACATCCCTCAAGGTCACTAGTCGCAGATTCTGCCAGTCTAGAAAAGTCAAACCTGGCTTTGACTTTAGGTTTATTCAGGGTCTCTAATGTGGTGAGGGGAGGGACGAGGGAGAATAACAAAAGAATGACGTGTAATAAGTTTGTTCACAAGCATGTTCATGACTAATTCTAATTCAACTGTACACAAGCCACGAAACAACAAGTATGTTCATGACTAATTCTAATTCAACTGTACACAAGCCACGAAACAACAAGTATGTTCATGACTAATTCTAATTCAACTGTATACAAGCCACGAAACAACAAGTATGTTTATGATTAATTCTAATTCAACTGCACACAAGCCACGAAACAACAAGTATGTTTATGATTAATTCTAATTCAACTGTACACAAGCCACGAAACAACAAGTATGTTTATGATTAATTCTAATTCAACTGCACACAAGCCACGAAACAACAAATATAATGAAGACACATATGACAAGCAGTGGCGGCTCGTGATCATTTTTGTTGGTGGGCCAGACATTTTTTCCCCGGATAAATCATGGTTTTGGGTTGCTACATTTTAATTTATAAAATAATAAATACACGTTATATATTATTTTGGTGGGGCCTGGCCCCACTGGCCCTTAATGACGAGCCGCCACTGATGACAAGTAATGCATATATTACGCTGAAATCAAGAATGATTTTAAAAAACAACCACAGAGCAGCTCACATATTTTGGTAGCAATTTTGAGTAGCGATCAAATCTGTAAAATAGCTAACACCAGCGAAGGAAACAATTTTGGGAAACTCAAACGAATTTCTTTTTGCCGACATCAGCTTTTCAAAGTGTCAATAAAATAGTAAACTCCGAGTTCAATCAACCAAGTGTCATGCTTGCAGACGTAGGCGATCATGTCTCTCACAACTCCTCTCCTTGGCGCAGTTAATAAGCTCTGACGTTGATCTTTTGTGGAAACACATCATATCATCCAACATCTTCTAAAAGGCCTGTTTAAAACCTCCTCATTTGTTTTCTTTGCTGTCCATGGAATTTTCAGCATTCTTCTGTAAAACCACATCTCTGTGGCTTCCAATGATCTTATTGATTGCATGTTCATTGTCCATGATACGCTGCCATACATAAGTATTGGCTCAGTATAACACTGGAGTACTCGTTTCCGCAGTGTCATTGGTAGTGAGTTCACGCATAGTGTGTTTTTCAATTACATTAAAGCTACTTCCGCTTGAGTTATTCTGCTCCTAATTCCTCTGTGCTGTCCCTCTTTTACATCTTCCACCTGATGTTAGTAATGTTCCCAGATACTTGAAGCGATAAACTCTGTTCAGTGTTGTGTTATTTATTTTGATATTGCATTTTGATGTTTCCTGTTTCTTGGAGACAACCATTACCTCTGTTTTCTTTATATTCATGCTTGTTCTTTATTTTCCATTTCTCTTACTAATAAGTCTATCAATCCTTGTAGATCTTGTTCATTTGTGAAATAAGAGGGAGTTGTCTTTAGAGTTTGATGTCCCAAATTCTTTTGTATCATCATCATCAGGTGCCGTCTCCACATTGAAGGTTGGCTGTAATGAATCTCCAGCATCCTCTGTCTTTCGCCTTGGTGTTGCACACTGCCAGACTGTAACCTGTCCATTTCTTAAAGTTTCCTCCCACTTATCTCTCGGTCTTCCTCTTGCTCTTCTCCCCTCAACTTTCCCTCTAGTAAATGTTTTATCATGGTGTCATGTCTTTTATGTGTCCAAAATACTTTACTTGTCTGAATTTTATTTCTCTTAATAATTGTTTCTTCATGTCTAGTTTTCCTAAAACTTGTTTATTTGTCTGTTTTTCTGTCCATGAAACTCTGCCTATTCTTCTATATATCAACATCTCAAATGCATCAATTTTGTCTTCTAACTGCTTGTTCATTGTCCATGTTTCGAGCCATACATTAATATAGGATATATATAGCATTTGATCATTCTCATTTTTAGCCTGGTTGTGATTTGTTTGGATGTCAGTAACCTTCTCATACTATTGAACTTTCTAAGAAATACTAATACAACATACCGAACATACTATACAACATACCGAACATATTATACAACATATCGAACATACAAAGTAACCTTCTCATACCTTTGTATAAAAGAATGAATAAGAAATAAGTAAACAAGAAGGGGAGCGAGAGATTACATACATTGGGGATTAACAGACTGGTAATAACATGGACAGCTAAACAGAGAAGAGAGAAGTTAATACATGTAGCAAATACATTATGATAAATAAAGGCAATAGAATAATAGAATGTCACTCAGCTCAGAATTGAAGGCGTCGTCTGTTTTTGTTGGACGTACAATGAGAAGAAGATGGTGAGAGTATATCGTGACATTCAAGCTAATTTGTATGCAATCTTGAGAGCAGTCTAGTCTTACATGGCACAAACCGCAAACATACAGCGACGTTCCATTGTAATAGCATTTACGAAAAAGCGTCAAAGATAACCAACTTGGGCGAGTGTAACTGATATACCCAAGACATCAGTGACGCCATCATCTTTGATTCTCTTTGCCGCGCCATGACAAAAAAAACATTAACAGCAAATTATCTATGGCATAGGAGTACCCACAAAGTTAGTCCAGCAGTGTAACCTCAGACGCTTGTGCATAAATATATCCCTGGGACGACCTCCGTCTATTTGATTCACACGTTGTCATAATAAAATATGGTAAGAGATTGTGGTCAGCAATAAACAGGTTGTCGTGAATCATAAAATTGCGGCAACTGGTAAATATTGGCAAAGAAACAACTCTACTAATCTATATAAACACAAGTGACTACGAGAAACACAATATTATTTACAAGCAAGTTTAGTTATAAAGGGTTTAAAGCCGAAGGATTGACTTCCTTGCACCGGATTTTACCCCATATGGGTCAGTCCCTCTGCGCAGAAATGGTACGCTACCTGCCGAGAGTATGGCACGCCAGCTGCCGAGAGTATGGCACGCCAGCTGCCGAGAATATTGCACAAAACACGAACTCCGTAGCTCCGGCAACAAGGTATACATTTGGTAAATAAAATTATCTAAATGAACTAAGTCTATGTTTCTTAGTTTTGAGAATGACGTGTTGGAACAATTCAGTGGTGATATTTTTTTTTAATTTGAATCGGTTACCACGTGAAACACGTCGAAGTGAGAAGTATAAATTCTAGTTTTAAATTTGAATCGGTTCAAGAGTGTATCTCTACTCCTTAATACCTCAACAGCTTCAAGAGTGTATCTCTACCTAAATTGTTAAATACTTTTTCACAATTCACAAATCTAATGTAAATTGAAGAGTTCCATTCAAAGCTTTCTACTACTGTCCAGTGCTGAAATCTGGTCAGCACAGAATCTATACGCGATGAAACTAGCTTGTTCTTCACTCAACTGAAATGTTAATCTATGACCTTGTGTAGACTCTTCAAGGTATTTCTGTTTAATATTGCTCCTGATACTGTTTAATATTGTTCCTAACACTGTTTAATATTGTTCCTGATACTGATTACTATTCTTCATGATACTGGTTATTATTCCTGAATTATTCTTCTGTAATAGATATATTCCTTCCAATTCATTTCTCTGGTAGCTTTACTAAATATCTCTCTTTTCAAGTTACTGGTATTGTCAATATTTCCCAGACTTTGTCTAGTAGTTTCCAAAGCAGCTCTATTATCGATACAAGCGATATATAACATCTCTATTGATGTTTTGCTATCCTATTTGATGACTTCTGCTGCGATGATGTCTGATCCAGATACTTTCCTTTCTATCAATACGGTGCGCTCTAAATTATGTGATATAGGCAAGTCCCAGACACTGGAACGAGCTCGAGAATTAGGAGTCAAGTTTGGACATGCCAGACAGTGTCGTCTTCGAGGTAGAGAGAGAGAAGATATAGTAATCAACTTCTCATGGTACGGTGAGCAAATGGACTTTGGGATGGCTGCTGCAGCGGACTACAAAGCACAAATGGGAATGCATAATATGCCATGATGTCGATCGCATAACATAACATAATTTTTCTTTCTTTCATGAGTTTAATAGCTGTCTTCATTTCTTCTTTATCTATTGTTTCAAAGTTAACATGTAGCTAATTTTCTACTGCTTCTATGTCTGGTAGATCCTATGGGGATACTTAAAACGTATTCAAAATGTTCTGTCGAATCTATTCATTTGTTCTTGTGTGTTGCATAGCAATTTGGCATTTTTATATGAAATGTGGTCATTAGGTTGCATGCATTTATTAAATTCTTAGTGTTGTTATACAAGTCTCTTATATTTCCTATGGCAGGAGTCCCTTCTGTAGTCATGCAGCTTCATCTATATATTTAATCTTGTCTCTACTAATATTTCATGACTTCCTTGATTGTTTCTACACATGCTTCTTGAGCGTTTTATTTGAAACTTGTAGCTTTAATTGTGCTCAACCCTGCCTTCTTGTTCTTTCTTTCGTTTATCATGTTTATGGTTCATGGTGTTATCCATATTTTTACTGACGTCCATTTAGTTCATAACACTTCTAGCATTCTTCGCATGCCTCCCTCCATATTTGTCTACATCTTGCCAGTGGTTTTCTGCGTTTGCTTCCATCCTTAACTGTTCAAGCACTTTATACTTATTTGAGATTGTTACTGCCAATTTTTTCCTTGTCTTTTGAGTCTTAAGATATTCCACATGAAATTGTTGCATGTGGTTGTGTGTTGCTGAACATCTTATCCCTTCTCTCTCTCGCGATCGTTCTTAGGCCGCTTTTATCATTCTATTGTGATATATAAGCAGCCAAACATCAAGAACGGATGTACGTACACAGCCTTCAACACCTATTGGAGCTCAGGTGCTTATCCTTCGGTGGTGTTTTCGATTTCAACCAGCGTTTACTGGGTTTGCTCTCCGTTAGCCTTTTGCTGTCCCCAGCCAAAACCCACAAGGCAGCAGGTTGCTATTTTCTTTCAGGGCAGCGACCCGTAGACGACCTGCCCTCCTGGGCTGATGAGCATCGTCTGTAGAGCTATACCCGTCTTTTTATGGACTGCTTGGTTTGCCTACCGTCCAGTTTTGTGTACGGTTTGCTCCGCTAGCCTTTGATTGTCCCCAATCAAACTACAGGCAGCAGTAGTTCCCTGCGAGCGGAAACGCGCACTGGCTTTACCTTTGCTGGACTTTCCAGTTGTTCTGCACATTCGGGTGGTCCGCACACCCTCTCGCCTACCGTGCCTGCCATTTCTGCTGCGCTGCCGTGCCTGTCGTGCCTGCCGCGGCTGCCGTTACTGCCGCGCCTTCCTTGCATGCCGTGCCCTGCTCGTCTGCCCACCGGTGGGCCCACTCTTGCATCGCCAGCGTGCATGCTCGCTTTGCGATGGTGCCAACCTTATCGTCACCATCAGTTTTCGCCGTGCTCACGTTTGCCTGGGTTGTCTGATTCTAGGGCTTATAATCGTGCCCTCATCGCTGTGATAGGGCCCGAGTTTCGCCCATGTGGGCCACGTGCAGTTCAACTCAACTCCCAGCATACTCATCGGCTCGAGAGAGGCTCAAGAGAGCATGCGCGGGCTCCGAGTTTCGCCCCACGCGGTTCCACGTTTATCCTTCCAGCTTTCCCATCGGCCGGGAGAGACGAGCATTAATAGTCACTCTGGGAGTCGCTCGTCTGTGTTGCGAGCGGATCCCATCTAGCGTGACTACCTTTGCATCTCTACTTGTCCCAGAGTAGCACTCCCATGGCACCTGCCCTCTAGCGAGACCGGAACTCCCTGTCTGTTACCAGGGTCCCCACGTGGAGGTGAGGACAGTGGATTAGCGCCAGATCACTAATCCTGGCGCGCCGTTGTTTTCTTGCGCCTTTGACCCCGAACATCTTATAAAGTTGTTACTTTATTTTAAAGTTGGTCGAAACGTTGCTGTATTTGTCATTGTTTTTGTAATTTGTAAAACTACAGTACTTTGTAATTACTGTTTTGCCAATCAAATAGTTTTACTGCAGTTCCATATATATTTACTGAATACTTTATTTTACGCAATAATGATCTGATGCCACACTTGCCTGTCTATATATTATCATATCCTGTAAGTGATGATTTCAATTTTGATTAGAAAAACACACCAATTGTTAGATTACAGATTGATTTTATTTTTCTCAAGCTTACCTAGAATTCATGCAAATTCTCATTGATTGTTTTCTGAATTGAAACTACTTGATCATATTTCATTTATTACCTAAAGCATACGTATAATATCTGCTTCAATAAATGTTTATGAAATTAAATGTTACCTACATTCCGTAGTAACGGTACCAGATATTAACATATATTAAGTACTAGCAGTTTTACCCGTTCTTCAGACGGGGAATTTAGTTAAATCTATTTGTAAAGTCCCTTAAAGAAACATGTCCCACTGCCTCAAAATTGGCTTCTTCCCTATTAAAAACAATACCGTTGTCTCCATGAAAGTTTGAAAACTTTGTCGGTTGGCCACATAAGATTAAAATGCCCCTCATTCCGATTGCCAGTAAAACCTGATACAATATAATTCCAGTTCCCGTGAAAGTTGACAAATAACAGTTTAAAATGTCCCTTATTCCGATTGCCAGTCAAACCTGATACAACAGAATTCCCGTTCCTGTGAAGGTTGACAACTAACAATTTAAAATGTCCCTCATTTCTATTGCCAGTAAAATCTGATACAATAGAATTCCTGTTCCCGTGAAATTGAATTTAGTTTAAATCTAAACTACTTTTAAAGTTAATTTGTTATCCTTTTCCACTGATCTTCCGAGCCCACATAAACTGTCCCTCATTTCGATTTGCAAGTAAAACCTGATACAATTGAATTCCCGTGAAAGTTGAAAAATAAAAATTGGCAAATTAAATTTATTCAGATTATTAACTTATCGATGTGTTTAAAATTTTTTTTACAAAATATAAAATTGGCCGAGCGTGAGATTGAACATGTTGTCTTTCTGATGCATTCGTCTACAGAACTGACATGTTGAAATACCAATAAAAATGTTAGTATTCGAGTGATGTGCGAAAGACGTCACCGGACTATAACAACATGACCGCTTTGCGTATCACGTGACCGCGAATATCACGTGACCGCGAACGTCGTGAAAACATGGATAGACACTTTCGGCGATTTCTACACAAAATGACCATGTGCCCAGTTGGAATATGGTTATAGAAATAAACAAATAGTTCAGTTTGATAATCCTCTTGCCATGTATGAAAGTTACCCTCTTGCCAAATTTCAAGTCCGTAGGGTGTCCAGATATCTTCAAACAATTGGGACATACATACAATATAATTCAACTTATTCTTATATATGTATAGATAATGAGACATGTTGTTATTGTGCATATTTTACCTCTTTTGCCTTCGCTTGACTTGACCTCCAGTTCAGAGTATACTTCCGGAGTTTTAAAGACAGGGGGCATTTGACCCCAGACAGAACCTACAGATGAAGCAAGTCCTGATGACAGAGGCCAGTGATTGTGTGGCAGTGCCAGAGCTTGCCCCACATAGCTCCCTGGATCAGTTATGAATTTCTGCGCTCCCCATGCAGTTGAGATACTGAAACTGTTGCTGCAGGAATTGAGCAGGGCTGGAAGATTGTATGCCAGACTACTTGTACGGACATTATGTGACATACTGTTGCTACCTTCAGGAAATGAAGTAAAAACACATTTATATGCAACGTGAAAATTTATGGATAAAGAGTAGGAATTTGTCAAATATAAATTGCTATTTTAAAAAAAATATTTGACTCTCATAATTTGTCATTAGTGTTGCTATGTCGGAAATGTGTCATCAGACTGAATATGTACATTATTCATAATTTAAGTGAGACGTTTTACAAGTGTGTCTCTCTCGAACACTTGATTAGATCTTGCAAATGATGCTTTGATTGTATCAATTAGGAAGTTATTTCATATCCTGTATGGTTCTGAACTCTGTCCTCTCATTGACTATGTGTATACAGTTCAGTGGCTTGTATCATACTTACTTAAAAGATGTTGAGAATATAAACCAACTGTAGTAGGGATGGCGTAGAGAGAGAAGCGGCACAGGAAGCCACGTGAATAGTTGATGAGGCTGATATACCGGTTGAGTCATAGCTTCCTCTTCTGCGGAACTGAGAACTGAAAACAAAATAAAAAACGTTTGAATACAGATAGATTATATTTTTCCAAAACAGACATAAATCGTTGCAACAATTTTTCTCATGAACTTTGCACCCCTCGCCTCAAGATTCGAAAATAACTACTTGTTAATTGCTCTATTACTGTTTCAGATATTATCTATGGCAGTGGCGGCTCGTGGTAATTTTTCTTGGTGGGGCCAGATACACATTTTTTGAAAAAATCATAGTTTTTTTAGTATTTACTATTATTTGTCTATTCCGGGAAGTTATTCCCTCTTTCGGTTTTTGATGGGGCCGGACCCCACTAGACCTTAATGACGAGCCGCCCCTGATCTATGGTATTATGAAGGTTATGAAAATGAAAAACACACTATGCGTGAATTCAACATCAATGACACTACGAAAACGAATACTCAGTGCTATATTGATCCAATACTTCTGTATGGCAGCGAATCATGGACAATGAATAAACAATCAATACGATCATTGGAAGCCACAGAAATGTGGTTTTACAAAAGAATGCTGAAAATTCCATGAACACCAAAGAAAACAAATGAGGAGGTTTTAAATCAGGCATGCACACAAAGAAACCTTATCAAAAGAATAATAATCCGACAATTAAGGTTCTTCGGGCATATAATGCGATAGAGAAGGTTTAGAACATTTGGTAACGACAGGTAACATTCAAGGAAGGAGAGATCGCGGAAGACAGAGGAAGAAGATGCTGGATGGCCTGACATCATGATTCGACACAAGATCGACATCAGAACTGATTACATGCACCAAGCAGAGGAAGTTGTGGAGAGACATGATCGCCTACGCCGGCAGACATGACACTTGATTGATTGATTATGTACTTTATTCTACTTTGACTACGTTGATTTTATAAAATGTTTTATCTTTCGCCACAATCAAACAATCTTGTATCCTTTTTTTACTTCATTTATCATCGCAACAGAAAAAAAGTGACAGCTCTACTTAATAATGGTAGGGATAGCCAACTGAACGCGGACTTTAGACAGAGATAGGCTGACAAAAATCATAAATATGGTGCACAACTTCAGTTTCAGTTTCAGTTTGGAATATCTTCATTGCACTCCGGACATAAGTGCACAACTTAAAAATGGACAAACGATTTGAGAATTATTAAACTTAAACTGAACTGAAACATTTGGTATATTTATAGAAGTCGACGTGCACAATAAAGATCGTAGGAGAAGTAAGAAATGGATTTGACAGTTCATAATTTTATTGAATGATCAGTTATTAGTTATATGAGGACTATCATCATAGCACTCCGGACATGACCATAGGTGCTCCGATCTCCGCCACAGCAAATCCAGCAGCGTCCAGCGACCCAACACACCAGTTCGATGTTGATTAATCAATCTCTTTGCATATTTAGGATGTTGTTCTTTTCGGGCTACATCAATATTGACACCCATCTCTTTCAATCTGGTCAGCGAGTGGGATTCACAGTCCTGAAACTCCTCTGTTTGGAAAGACTCTCAATGCGTGAAGAATGTCATTTCGATCCATGGCAGCTCCTCTGATATTGTAGCCAAGCCAGCCAATCTATCAGCTCGTTCATTACCCTAACTCCTGCGTGCCCAGGAACAAAAATGAAGGTGATTTCTCTGGTCATTGTCTGTACCATTACCTCCAACCAGTTGCGTCTCACCATTCATGATTCGACTTTACGAATCATGTTCATGGAGTCACTGAGTATGTAAACACGAGAGTAGTTGTGAGATGCCAACCAGTTCACCACCTCCGTAACCGCTCGAACCTCCATTGTCAAACTACTTGTGGTTGTTGTGTAGGCCCCACTGACCTCTCTTATTATTTTTCCTCATGAGCGTGCTGAAAAAGCCCACGCACAGCGTTGTTGGCGAATGATTGAACCATCGGTGTAAATAACCACATCTGTATCATTGATGATGCCATTCAAGAGGGCCTCCACCTCCACGTTAATCAGTGATAGATTATTTTGTTCGCAGTTTTTCTTAATAGATGTAATAAAGGTGAAAGCAGTCTGAAATTGAGGTGGCACAGCAATCCATTCCTCTCCTGTGTCAATCCCGGAAGGATCACATATTTTCCTAAGCGTATCTTCCGCCTGACTCAGCCATGATCTGCCTCTCTTGATTCTACACCCTTTCTCCTTAATGAGTTCATCATGGAGAGGATGTTCCTTGTTTGCATTGATTCTTAGATATGATCGAACCTTCCAAGTTTCAATTCTGTTAGCAATAGTTGGGAGGTCAAGAAGGAGAATCGCATTGACACTTCTGGTGTATCTTTTTTTTGCATCCCAGAATGAGACGCATAGCCTCATTCTGAATTCTTTCCAGTCTCACTGTTTGCATGATGTAAAATAGTAACGATTACTCTCTTAGACAAAACTCACAGTGGTTAGTTAATACGAATATCTATTGGTAATGATAGTAGTAGAACTACATCCAGTCAATATTTTTTTTATAATCAGTTGAAAGAAAACAAATAGCTGATATGTAGCAAGATCTTGGTAGGTTGTATAGAGAGCTAGTGATGAAACAAGACATGTTCCTGAGTAACAAAGCGACATAAGGTTAATCTCACACCCTAAGGGGGGATTCGGTAGTATTGGGATCAAGAAGCTATTTTCGTTGTTTTCATATTAATGTAAAATTTGTATAACCATTTTGAAAGATTATGACTTGGAATAGTAGAAAAAATTAGTAAAAAATAAATGTCAAAGCGTTGCCATGGAAACAATACAAAATGGCCGCCAAAAACAAAATTTAAAATACCTAAGGCTCTGAATCTAATGAATGTAAATGAATTATGTTTTCACTCTATGGTGCACAATTGTAATATCTAAAATTTTACACATGATATTTAGGATATATTAAATATTTAATTTTTTAATATATTTTGAGGTAAAATTTTCAAAATTCGGTCAAAAATAGCTGTTATTGGGGGAGAGAGAGGGTTGTTTCTAAAAATTCATAACAAATTTAATATTTAATATATCCTAAAAATCATGTGTAATTTTTTAATTTTAATTAATATGAAAGCTACGAAAAAAGTTTCAAGATCAGAATCCCCCCTTAATGTGAGATGTATGTAAACATCAAAAGAATAAGAATCCGACAATCAAGGTTCTTTGGGTATATAATGCGAAGAGAAGGTTTAGAACATTTGGTAACAACAGGTAAAATTCAGGGGAAAGGGGAGACACGATCGCCTACGCCGGCAGGCATAGCACTTGATATTATAAGAGTGTGAACACAAGATTTTGAAGACCTCACAGTAGGCTACTCATATCCAGAATTTCAAGTTGAGGTTGTCCGTTATATTTATAGCTTACGTTTCTATTTTAGGTGAGTCAGATCAGAGCCAAATATAAACTTATGGGCCTTCGGACTCTGGTAAGAATTATGGGAAATCAGACCCAACTACACCACGTGACCTCGCATTCCAGTATTGGTGTATATAGACGAATCCATTTTAAAATCAACACAAAATGCTAAGTCAAAGTTATATTATGCAACAAGTTAAGTTTAACAATAAGGAATATCAATATTATGAATATTTTTCACAATAAATAACCATAGACTCACAGAATTGAGTAAAATTGCAAAAAGGCATGTAGTTTTCTATCAAACATCTATATTTTCCGGCCCCCTTTTCAGATTTAGGTCAAGGAACCCCAAGCCAGTTGTCTGGCCTAGTTATCTAGAGTTGGCTGTGGTCAGATAAAGTATTTGAGATTGGTCAAGAGGAATATTTCTTGATCAGAACGTAATCACTCTCTCTCTCTCGATTAGGAAGCTCCTTATTAAGCGGATGTTCACATACTGAGTCCTTGGCTATCGGAGACGAACGATTAAACGTAGCACCTATGTTGAAGTTTAGCACGTAAAAGAACCCTGTGTGGTAGAACAATCATTAAGATTAGGCTGTTAAGTCACTGTTCTTGAAATATTCATTAAAAAGACAAACATGAAATTCCTACAACATTTTTACCATCTTCAAAATAACATCGGGCCCCTCGCCGTTGCGACGGAATTCGCGCACTGCCGCTGAGATTTCCCTGTGTAAGAAAACGATCGGAGCCCACGTGGTTATTTACCGTAGTGCAATGATAGTGATCCTTTCAATCAATCAATAGATTTTCCCTTCTGTCAAATCTCGTTCATTTTTATAGTAGTGAAATATTATTTTTTAAAACCTTATTGTTGAACGTCTTTATGACATAACAGGATCGTTGTGAAAATGTGTGTGTTAGATTCAGTTTAAGTCATTTTGTGAATACATTCATCACCATCATCATTGGCCTCTTTGTCTAGGAGACAATAGGTTTTGCGTCACGTAGTATGTTCTGCGCTGAATCACAACGTTTCTTGTGGCTGTAATGGCCTATTCTGGAGTGACACTCTTGCCACAGTTGCTGCAGGTAAAACTGGAGACTGGAGCTGATACATAGGGTGTTCTCTCTGTGCTCCTTTTGCCTCCACATGTGATGTAGTTTTCTTCTTTTCTTTTGAGCCGCCCCTCACTGCCGCTCGCCATGCTTGCCTGTCTTTGTCCAGCCGCTCCCA